>OW971882.1:3770000-5020000 GCA_943193645.1 Acentria ephemerella
AGACTTTTACTCAAATATACGAGTATTTGTTGCATGAGAAATTGCAACCAAGATTTATTTTTGATATTACCGTATTATTTATATCACTACGTTAACATGGATAGATTTCGGTGTGATAGGGTACATACCAAACACCTTGTATATGCTATTAATATTATTTATGTAGTATTTAAGTTATATACTAGATTTTTCACAACAACGAGGAAGTAATACAATGTTTTGCATGCACATTGCTTACTTTAAAACTTTTTATCACAAAAGTAGTTGTGTGTCTGTAATTAGCTAATTATTGTAATTCCGTTATTGTAAGTTTCCACTACCTATTTATACTGGCTAATAATACAACGAATATAATTTGTTTTTAAACTTTGAATGAAGATTGATAAAGATGTAATGAAAACAGTATATGGTTTTATATAATTTTGAAGAACATACGTTCACAAATAATCATTGTTTAACTTTATATAATGAGGATTTGTATTTTATTTTCATAACGGCTGTTTAATTGTTCATAAATCTTGTTTTGCCCTATAATCTGAGCGAATCTGTCGGTAGTAAATCGAGTGTCGATAGGCAATAAAAATCGACTGATTTATATCGGGTGCGACCCGCGATTTTTCATTCCATTACCTTATATTTATTTTGTAAAGGCGTTTTCGAATAATATATTACCTAGTAGAGTAAATAATGTTAATGTTATTTTAAGAATTATTAACAGATGATTATATTAATTTAAAATGGTGACCCACACACTAGGACAACTTTACCATTCAGTTACGAAAAGTCAAATTTAGAACGCTTTCCTAGTAGTCAAATAAAACTACTTTTTAGGACCTTTTTTTTATTAAGCGAAAAATTTTGACAATTTAACAGTTAAACGTATTTTAAAATGTCATTTGATATCTGGCAAAGTCCGTATTATTTATTCATAAATAATATCTTAACTCCTACTCCTTACCATCAGGCAGGGTCAAGTTATTTCCTCTGATTATTATATATTAAAAATATAAAGAAATGTTAAGTACAGTTGTCTCTTCTGCAGAATTGTCTTTTCTGCTTTTAATAAAAACAGTTTTTATGTGTCTGACTTAAAAACGATTTTCATCTGCACTTTGTATTTGGCTTGGCAACTTCAAAAAATATCTTTAAATTAGATAAATAGGTACTTAAATTGAATTATTTAAATGTTTTGAAGTCGGTTTTAATTGAGTTCAAAACTTCTTTATTCACAATTTTTGAGTGGTAAGTTTGTAAGGACAAAGTTAGATGAGTGATCGTCATGCAACAACCTGTACAACTTGTATGTCTGTTAGTCGCTGGTTGGAATACATATACATTGTTTTTAATATCGTTTTCTATGTAATTTTTAACCACAATTTGCCTGGGATTCTTTCTCCGGATTCTAGCTTGGGGACCCGGTGACAGGGGGACCACCTCAGTAGTCGTAGCATCGAATAAAGAAATTATTTTGAAAATTGGTCCACTATTGATATTTAAAGTCGGTTAAAAATGATACTCCATATTTATATTTGTAAACAATAACGGCGTATCGAATGCTTTTTGTGCCGCTTATGTAATATAAAAAAATAACAAATTTATGCAGTTATTGGCGGTCAAAGGGTTCCATAGTGATACCTGTCACAGCTTGCAATACCTTAAAAACACGCGTTTGCGTGCGACAAAATTTTTATTTTCGCAGCCTCTCGCTCCACTAACCTTATTTGTTCGTGTACATAACTTTAGCATACACTATAACATTTTAGTTTAGCCCTTAACCCCATACAAACAAGGTGCAGCCACCGAGTCATTTTAAAGTGGTTACGCGCAGGCTTTTATTGCAAACTGTCACGTAAGGATCCCAGGTGTGGAATGCTTTTACATGGAAAACAGAGTTTTACTTGACGGTTGCTTTATTACAAAAAAAGGAAACATTAACCGGCCAACTTATTTTCGTTGTAACAAAATGATATGTTATAGAAAAATGAACTCTATGTCCTCCTAATTTTCAAGGGTTAAAAGGATTTTTCGTTTGAAATACATAATAAAGCGTTTGCGTATTTTAGTAACGCAGCTTGTAACGACGGTTCGACATGCGATTATAGCATTCTTGAGTTAATTACTTAATTAAATGACTTGAGTCCAGAGCAACAATATAATTGGACAAATTTGATTGTTGCTTGATAACAACACTATCGTTTTGTATTGTCTGTGGCAACATTTGTATTTGGTAACAAAAGATTGAAATCCAATATTCAAGAGTAAGGAAATATTTTGCATTCAATTTTCAATTATAATCCTTGTTTTTAAAATACTAAAGTTCGAAAACGCAGATATTTTCGAATACTAATAAAAATTATATCTATTTATCACTCTCCTTTCGTTGAATGCCTTTCTTTGTTTCATATAAACGTCAGCTTTTATATTGTTATTATAATACCGATAAATTCCCCTATGCATTATCCAATACACTTGTGTGTGTCATGTTTAGATATCAATACAAACATACCTCTGCTTATCATAGAATACCATATGTTAAGGACAGAATGTTGTGATACCGATACTAAAACCCCATTAATTGAAGGCCATCAAAGTACAGTAAACTTTGTCATATTGCATGACAATAAAAAATTATCTTAAAATTTCTTAGACTGCCATTATTCAATAAGTAGACCAGTGAAATGCGAAACAGATTTCCTTAAGAACTTCATGGAATCTTCACTTCATTCTGAACTTCATCATATAATATCTAAAGTTGGTCAAACAAAAATGTAACTATGGGAAATTAGTTCACAGTAAGCCCTTGTTGATATAATTTTTTATATATATCACACTCCTATCTCGTAAAGTCAGCATCATTAAGAGCTTGTGTGTTATGTACACTAGATACTAGAATAACATACATACATAAATATACAAACAATTATGATCCGAGAACAAAATATATATTGCATTTTTATTTTTATCCCTAGGTACATAAGTGTGCTGGTCACTAAAATAGCTAGTTTTAAGTTTACTAGAATTTAATTTTAATCATAGTTCAATCCTGGAAATACTACGCTTATTAAATTCACATAGAACGTACATAACTTGTACAAGGAGTTCTTGCCAGAGTTTTATTAATTTAGTGATGCGTCCGTATTAATTAATTTCCTTCCGCCAGGTGTTGGGTGTTCAACCATGAAGCGATGTGTAACATTTTAAAATGCCATGGTGAGTGTTTCGGAATCAGTCAACTGCGAAAAGCTAGTTGTCTATCATTAGCTATAGTGCTACAACAACGCTGACTCATCGCTGTGTTTTGTATAAATGTTAACGAAATGCTAAAAATTAAAATTATTAGTAGAACATCCTTTTTTATGTGATAAATAGTAGAAAGAATATTAATGTTTTGAGTTAGACCACTTTTGTTATCATGGTGCGAACTCATAATAAAAAAAAATCTCAAAAAGATTTATTATAACTCAAGCTGATCACAGAGAAGTTGCGAAGGATTCTGTAAAACAATCATGTCGATACCTGTATTCTGGAAGCCTCGTATTATTTCTTTCAAATAGCTATTTGTAAGTGGGATTTTTCACAGCATAGATAACGGAGGTAACAAAGGGAAAGGCATTTATCGTTACACCCGCCAGTATGAAGGCACCTGTTTCAGATGAGATTGTTCGTAGTACACCTTATGTGTGAATCGTGATGTGAAAAATAAGGATATAGGCCTAAGGTGTGTGAATCATAAGATAAATTTCTTAAGTCCTTACATTATAATATGACAAAATGTATTTTTTTATACATTACAGTGACAATGAAGCATTTGCCCTATATAATATTATTTCTCTGAAGAGTTTGGTTGATTGTTGGATTTAATGCGCTAATCTCTGGAAATTCTGGTTGTAATAAAAAAAAAACGTTTTTGAATTTTCCATTTATCGGGGTTGATTATTTAGGCTATACATTATTTTTGATGGACCGCACTTGACATAAATGACAAATTTAGAACATTTGAAATATTTAAGAAAGTGGGTTCAAATGCGAACTAGCATGCGACACACTTCCCTAGCCATTTGATTGTTTCCTATAAATATCTATGCATTAATACAGCCGATATTTAAATTTACTTCAATGTTATATTGTGGTCTTTACACTGTCTATGTATTAACATTCCACAAAATATATATCAACTCACTAGGGAGTATATATAAGCTATCTTTCAAAAGAAAAGTTACTTTTAATCGAAAATAAGTATAAAAATTTTACTTCGGATCTAAAATGAAATTTTGTGTAAACTTTGGAATAATATCTGAATATAAATTGAATGATGAATGAACAAGTCTAGATTATGTAATATTTTTATGGTTTTATTATATAACTTCAGGATCTAGTTACGATACATTTGATTTATACAATATTTATTATATTCGATACTCAGTTCCTCTAGAAGATACTTGTGTTTTTCTTTTAGCCCAATATTTTAGGGAAAGTTCAAAAACTCTCGGTAATAGAAAAGTTTCATCATTATCCCTCTTACCAGTGAAGCTACGAACGGGTGGCTCGGTAACCAAGGAGAAAAATTCAAAGTCTTTCATTACTATACAGCGTGCTAGTTTCACAAGTACTCAAAACTGTTTAAAAAATGTTGATGTAGTGTCAAAATGATCCTTAAAAGGAGTGTCTTTATTGTTTAGTAACTCGGTTTACAGCAAAATCTACCTTGTGTAATAATAATAATATATCATTTTCCTCATCACAAACAGTAATAAACAAAATAGCTAGTAAAGTAAATATACGGTGTTATTGTTTATGTGAGACTGATGCCTATGATAAGTTAATAATTACAGGTACATGTGTAAAGGATGATACTCGATTTTTCGGCCCTCGAAGCGGAAACTGACTACTGATCAAATCATTCAATTGGGGTTCAGGGAAGTGTCGAGGAACTACACCAAGACAGATCACTTTTACCTTGACATGTTTCAGAATAGCAACGAGTTGTATGACATGGCGAGACATAGTGAGGTGAAAAACCACTCAGTCAACATTGAAGTGACGAAGAATTGTCAAATAACTGTATTGTATCAAACTGTATTTGTATTGTTATTGTATCAAACAAAAGGTAAAAAATAACTGATGTATAGTATGGAAAGAAATCACTTTAAGATATATATACAACTAACAGTGCTAATTCCCTAGAAGTCTCTGACTAACTAAAGAACTAACCTATAATGCAGCTTCTCAGTGTACATCGCTTGAACACATTCAACACAGAAGTAAATGACGTAGGTCACACGAATATAGTATTCAAATTCTGTTAAGCCAATTACTAATTAACTATCTTCATATCCTATAAGAAATATTTCTATTCATATTGCTCAGTAAAGTAATGAGATATACGTAATAATCTTACAACAACGCACCATTTTGAATAAGAAAGTATTGTACATAATACGATATTGTTGTTACTGTTTTAGACAAGTTTTAGTGAAATATACAAGGAACTGTATACTTGAATCTTACTTGTATAGAGTGTGAACAGAATTTAGTACACTACTATGAAACCAACTCGTATTTAGGGTAACACTTTAACAGAAAGAGTATAACTTTACGTAGTTTAGTGCTTATGTTAATGCGGTGTATTTTGTAAGCTTTCGTATCAACTTTGGCCAAAAGTCTATATGATGTCTACATGACGGAAGCCACTTTTACGTGATTTTAGTTTCAAAAAGGCTTGATATTATAAATACTTAAATTGAAATGCATTGTAACATACTTCTAAATCCAAGCCTGCAAGCTTGTTCCTTCAACAAGACATTTTATACAATTTAACATACCTATATAATTTGAATCTCACCATAAATTATCAGTCAGTTTCTGATAATTTCGCAATCGGTCAATGTTTCTTAAATTGTATTCAATTTCTCGCACATGGATTAATAGGGTAATCGTAACAAATATTTTACATTGTACTTAAAGAAGATTCACTCTAGATATCTGATTTCCACGTCCGGTCCTGACCTTAGCTACCCTATCCCTTGAGAAATGACTTATTCGGACGCAGGTGGCCACTTAGCGCAGGGACCAATTTATCTTATTTTAGACATGTCCCTGTTACCCGCTATATATGTCTATTCCCTATTATTTTGAATACAACTCAAATAATAATCCGTGAACTAAAAGCATGGTACTTAATCTAATTTATTAGGCGTTTGGCTCATAATATAAGCACGCTGTCCAATGCGGCTTGGTGAGTAAAAGCGATTGCCGTAAGAAGGGACATATGGTTCAACATGCCTTCCGCAGCACGAAAAAGCTACCAACCATGGTAATGGTTAGTTGCTTGGTTTCTCAACAAATGTTACGCTATAAAATTTTCTGTATCAGCTTTGTTGTTCATGTTCCAGCTGTATAGATACTCTACTGGTGAATAACAATGTTATAGAAAAGCCCAACTCGTTGAAACGTAAATAACTTTCAGCGAGATGGGCTTTTCTACAACATCGAACGTATGAAAAAAGTTTTATATAACATAAAAATATCACGAAATAGGAAGTTCTGTATTCTTTTTTAAAGATGAAGAACCTCATTTATTTATTTAAGTACAGCTATATGTTACATATTTTATAAACCATATAAATAACAAAACACAAAATACAGTTGCTGATATGTAACACATATCGACATCATCGTCAACATCAGGAGTATATTCTTTCAGTGTCACGTTATAATAGACTAAGGTATATTTTTGTACTTTTATTTAATTTATCCGAAAACTAAGTAATATCAAATCAGCTTAGCAAAAGATTTCATCATAAAATTAACTCTTTAACTTTAAAGTTTTTATATCGTAATGTACAGTCAGCATCAAAATTATTATATAATTATTTGTTTTAGAAAAGAAATCCTAAGACTACCATGATAGAATTGTATGTCGTTTGTAGCATCACTTAAATCTTTAACAAGTGAAAGGCCTTTCTAGTTTTGTAGTAGCAGTAATGCTTTGGTGAAACATCATAATTATTTTTGAGCACTCTGGAAAGCTTAGTTATATCTAATGCTGACTGTACAATTCTAAAATATAAAGATGTTACAGAATCATTTTGTTAGCTATATAAATTTCAAACTTTTTTTATCTTTTATAAAAACTTTGCACAGTAATGATCCATAAAAAATATAAAGTTCACAATTAAGTTTTAATTTTAAAAGTTATTATTTCTCATTACATAGCTTTGTCCGTCGGTAATATTACAGTCTCAATTAGAGTAGAGGACTCGAGCGTCGATTTAGAAGTTTTCTTGTCTTTATAAATTACTTGAATCGATTCATTTTAAAAAGACAGTAACTTGCTGGAGCTCGAGACACCAAAGGTTGATTTAAATCTAATCTATACTCAATTTCTCTACTCATCTCCGATATCAGATGAAATATTAAAATTGAGTGAACTTGTCTTTATTTGTGTGACGAGTGTTGGGTAAGTGTAGGGTATTGAGTCTTGTTCTAATAATTTATAAAAGTGATGAGTTATCAAAATTAAGAATTCAGTACTCAATTTTTGACGTCACGTAACGTACCAGGGTTTGGCAAAAATATAATGAATATTTAAATTAATAAGATTTTAGTGTTTCTGATTCTAATGTAAATTAAAAGAGTGATCATGCTTAAAATTGAGGAGTCTAGCTACAATCTAATTCGTTATAATTTGTGCTGTGTTAACAAAACAAAAATTGTGCTGCGTTAAGCCAAAAACCGACGCCAAATGACACGCATAATGCTTCCAACTCACCACACGAGCTGTAAATGCAGTTTACGTTACATACTTTGTTTTTCAACTCTCTGAAAAACTCTGATGATCCAAGCGGGATCATAGAGGGTTATGTTGGGATGTTTTGCTATATTACCTGTTAATTAAAATTCGTAGCTTAAATCAAGCTTATATCCAATGAACCGACCATTTAATAAAAATATATCTTACACTCCCAACTCAAGCACAAATTGATAATAAGCAAATAAGCATCATTATTAGCTTGTGTTATAAATAATAGATAATGGAGAAATGCAGATAGTAAAATATATATAAATATCAGAATATAATAAATAAATATATAAACATCCATACTCGGAAACAAATATTCGTAGTCATCATACATAAATCTGACTCTTTTTTTACGAGGAGGAATCCATTTACGGGCCTACCCGCCACTGACTAGGCGACAGGCGTGTGTGGGGCTCACACAGTACCTCAATAGAGCGGCACTGAGAATACCCACTAAAACTCCACGGTAACTCCATTGCCCTTCACGGGGGTAACCTGGGTTCTGCACGAGCAATTCACCAGGTCACAAAAATCTGACCCTACAAAGATTTGTAACCAGGACCTCTGGCTAATGACTATGATAACCATAGAGCAGTTTGTGCATTGAAATAAGAAAAAAGCTTCTTATATAGATTAAAATAAAATAATTTGCATTCCTTGTCGAGTTTAGTTCATATCTACAATATTGAAAGATATTTCAAATAATGTTACTTCAAAAGTACTAAAACGTTAAAATTATTACTTTTTAATGTGCCGTAAAATATTTAACGTTAAACTATCAAATTACAATTTTATCGTACAATATCAACCATTCAATACACGTCCCAAGATCCTACTTAAACAAAAACGGACTATCTGTTCAATTGAACCCTAGAATATTATACTAGTTACATCAAAATATGAAATCTAATATAATTTCACGCAGGAGGGCTCCCATTTTAATAAGTGGAAATAACTATTTGCTTTCGTGATTGAATTTGAGAAATTTGTGCAAAGTAAACAAATGAATAAAGCCATTCTTATTTCGGAGTGGTTTTTATGCATACTACTTGGCATATTAGGGGCTGGTTACGCCTTAGGTTAGTTCATTATTTTATGAAGCCCCCCGCTCGTTACCATTGGAACTCGAAAGAAAGAAATCTATTCTTAAAAAACTAATTTCACCATGCTCACGAAATAAAAATTGTTTTTCTGTTAAGAGATGTATTTCTATCCTTCTACCTTATCCTTCTATAATTGATTGTTTAACAAACAGAGTGTTGTATAGAAATTTCAAATGAATATAGTATAGTAGGGCTTTGAATAAACAAAAAAGTAATTAACTGCGTAGGGTTTTAAGTTTTAAAATTAAGAACGTATCAAGACGTGAGAACGAGAAACTATAGGTTTATTCCCTTCGTGCAAAATTTAATGTCATGCTTCTACAATAAAATTAAATGTTCCGTATGAAATTGCTCTATTCCACGAGTGTGTACCGACCCTATTGTATAATGCACCACCATTTGGGTACTATTCCGTGGTTCACTTATCTGCTTCGGTAGATATCAGGGTTTTAAATTTTGATTTCACGTATAACGTTTTTTTGGCAGTCTTTCTATTGCAAGTAGCTTTTGCCCACGTCTTAGTCCACGTTAAATAACTATGAATATCACGAACTTTTACACAACCTCAAACCCCCATCACTCTTCTTCTTAATGTTTAATACAATATGAATAACCTAACATATAGACCTACTATAATGAAATATTACCACTGAATCCGTTGAAAGAACATTTTAAATACGGTCTCAGTGGATCAATATCCGCTTCTGTATTAAGTAGATACAAAACTAGACGAATCCAAACTTAATGCAAAGGGTACATTATATAAATAGCATGTGTATATCAGCTTAGAATCTATTGGCTATTAAAAGCACTATTTTATTGATGTTTCAAATAATTTTACTTTGACCCGATTGGAGAGCATAAGATTAACAACGTTATACTTTTATAAAATGTTATTTCGTAACAACGTCTGCATTTTAAAATAAAATATAGCTCATTCCGTACACACTCACAATAAGGAGAAAGCTAGAAAATTGAATTTCTGGGGCGCAACGGCGTCTTGAGTAGCCAGATAAGGACCTTATACTTTAATAATAAATTGCTCTTATGAGACATCACTTAGCCGGGTACTCTGAGAGCATTGAAATTAAGAGAAAATAATGAAAAATTGCACCTGAACACGGCTACGTGATACAAATACGAAATTGTTTTTATATTAAGATTCCCATTTCGTACACTTTTTAAGCTGCAATTTCCGCGAAATATATATTGATTAAAAATATAGTTCTTAAAATAATCGTACGAAATAGAAAAGGAGTCTACTGTTTTAATTACAAAACAATGTTCCTATTTTTATATATTTAGAAAACGTAGGCATTAAATTACGTAGGAATTTTAACAAAAGATTTCTAAAATTAGATTCATGACTTGGTAAGATTGAACATAAAAATCGTTGCATTTCTTTTACAGCTAAAGACTAGATACTTCCGCAAAAGCTGTAATGGAGTGAGGTAGAAATTCGTGGAATAATGGGCGCAATAGATAAGTAATGTCATATTGAATGACATTGTCACTTATTTTACATAAGACACCGCAAATAACTATATCTTTGGTCATGTGTATAGTATGTAACATATTGAGATATGACAAGCGTCTCAGCGCACTTCGATATTTTGGGATCTTTTGTGTTTAGCATGGGATATACTACCGTGGCCTCCTTGACCTTGATGACACTTGAAGCTCCTTATCACGCCTCTTTTGGCGAAGCCCAAATTAAACTATAGAGGAAATAAGTTTACCCGTAAGGAAGTCCATGATTTGGATGTGCGATAGAGAAATGATCCAGTGAGATCCCTAATTGGCAAAGAGGATAATTGTAATAAGTATCTTACACATCATTAATATGCTTAATGATGTAATTATTATTCAAGGTTACTTTTAATACGATAAATTATAAATTACATTTGAATTTTGCCGTGTTTGAGATGTGATGTGTTCATGTTTGGTTCTTTAGAACTTGCCTCAGCGTAAAAAACATTTCACATATAACTATATATCTCTATACTTAGTGTGATAACATTTTAAAGAGACAGATATGTGTGTTTTTGTAATTTTAATTTGGGCCGGATTTAATATAGAATGTCTCAAGTTAATTCATATGAACAGACAGAGACGGTATAACGCACAAATTAAACTTGACTAACATTAATCAAACATAAACTTCTTTCTGAAATAAGGTCAAAAGAAGCCAAGTTACAAAAACCACCATTATAAACTCTGTGTTTATAATAAGTAAATCGATTATTCGACAATATTCCTGGGAGTTACATATATAACAATATAATTGCAATAACCTACGAAGCGCAAAATAATAATAGTTATTCAGGAATAGCACTCATCTCTGATATTGGTGTCAGAGTAGATATTTTACTGCTCAACGTGATCCGAATGAACTTATATTGAAGTCTGTTTCTGCAAGGGAATGAGAAAAAATGGGCGTATATTATCCAAAGACGCGACGTCACTTGGAGCGAGACTCCTGCATAATTTATTAAAATCTTATTAAAAAGTGTCACCGAACAAAAAAGGAATGCCTCGGTATTATAAAAGTCTCTATTAGGTCCTTTAACTTTTAGATTTTGTTGTATCAAGTTTTTTAATTAGGTACTCCCGCTTCATTTTGGAGGGGAGAATATTTAAATTGTTTAAATGTAATTCAGTGACATAAGCTGTATTCATTGCAAAATTTTCAACAAAAATTGATGTAACGTGAAAGGCTATAAAGAAAAAATGTAACTAATATTCTGAAATGTAATGATATGTTAGGCTGCCTATGTTATGAGCTATCTTGAGATAAATAAAAAAGAGAGAATTTAAGTTTATTATATTGTTGATTATTTCAGGTTATCTTAATGTATATAATATCGCGATAATATTCATATTACATATATTCATAGCCACATTTTGTTTAACTTCATATTTTCATGCAGTTTATTTCTTAATTACACTTTATATCTTTTCTTTAATAAAATACGAAAGAAATGATTCATTTGATATTACGAAATAATCATATCACAAACAAGCATGAATCGTAAGTGAATGTTCGTATGCATGACACAAACATCTTCATGAAACTGGGTCCACTGACTCAGGGTGACAGCCGTCTATTAACAATAATTTTTGTGACAATTTATTTTACCGTCTTTGCAAAATAATAAAATTATTACTTAGGTCTAAATATCACAATTAGTTTCCCATTTAGCTATGATCTTAACTCTACATAATGTTATTTCTGAACTGTAGCCCAGAATGGTGGTATATCCAGCCGTAATTTGGTCCAACGTCAGTATAGACGACGTAGTAGCTCGGGTCGCAAGCTGTCTGTCCAGGGGCGACTCCGCATTTCGACAATACTCCTCTTAAGAACCAGCTCACTTTATGGTCAGTCTGCATCACGGGGTAGACAATGCCACCGCCGCTGTCACCGTTCCTTGGATTAGTTCCTGAAAATAATATTACGCTATCATGAAGAATAATTGATACAAAAAAAGTATATTGATAAACTCAGTAATTATTTCGAATAGAAATTATAATTGTGACGAGCCTAGTGCAGACTTTATGTAATTATTAACATAAAATTAAATAGCTCCTGGTTTACCAAAAAAGAACATTAAAATTACCCATAATTTATACAATTCAAAAAATTGGATTTTGAAAAAATCACGCTATATAAACATACGAAATGTTTAACAAAATTAAGATTTTTCAATAATGATCTTCAAGCCAGTGGTCGGATATTGAAGATAAAACGTTTGATTTTTTTTACAAAGGTTAAAACCACTTGATGTTTTGCGGTAGGTAAACATCTCCTAAAGACAATAGCATTAACATCTTGTAAACGAGAGATCCCATGCCTTGTCTAAATAAGAATAGGGCCATTCTACTTCATTACCCACAGGAAGGTCATCAAAGATCCAATTAATATTTAGTGTTTGGATTATGAAAATTTTAAAGTTATTTTAATAAAATTAAATTTCAAGTTTAAAAAAAAATTGCTTCATTTTCCGAAAATAATACGCAAAAACACTGAAGTGAAGATAGCTTCATGTCGATGACGTCACAATTTGCTGGTAAATCCATCATTTTCTTATGTAAAACAATAACAATGACTTCACACCGTAACACAGCGACCAAACGAGTCTATGATCTAGTGGTAGATAAACAGTTCTACGAAACGTTTATAAGTCAATAATAATTTAAGAAATTGAGACATTTTTGTACATTTTGAAACGAAATGTACCTGAAGTAGGTCCATAACCTGCGCAGAAAGTGAACTCGTTTAGCAGACTACCATAGACTCCAGGCGAGTAGTCCGTGCAGGTTGTATCATTTTGTACCATAATGTAAGCGGACTTTAACACCTCGGAGGGGTTGTCGTCGTTGTCGTGACCAAAACCAACTACCTAAAAAAATGTTAAGAATGTTTCATAAAAATTTTTATTGGTAATAATCATCATTTTGAAAATAACCTTTGAACGTCACAATTATATGAATATTATTATAAAAAAAGAATTTATCGACAACGAAAAGATCTAACTTCTTTGTAAATTGAAAACCATTAATAAATTCGAGCATAATTTAACATTTTTATTACAAAATTAAATTATATAGATTATTTGTTGGGCATAAAGAAGGCCTCCATCAGTTGCGGTCAGCTTTCTTCTTTATCTCAGCCGTTGGTCGCGGTGGTCAAAATAACCGCTTTCATCCACCAAGCCGCGTCGGACCAGGGTGATGGTATTTGGGCCTAAACCCCTTATGTGTTTCTCCAATGAAGGAAGGCCTATGCCTAGCAGTGGTACGTATATACACTATATATGAAGGATACTATCAAGCCACCAAATGATTTTTTTTAAATTTCTGTAAATATCATTCAAATATCTTATTACCAAATAACTTACCGTCGCCTGCCGTTCAAATAAGCTAGTTTTATCATAAACAGGTCCCCATACACAAATAGGTTGCACATAAGCTGTATATTTAAAACTATTAACTTTAATTATGGCCAAGTCTGCTGTAGCAAAGTGCTCATTGTAGCTGGGATGGACGAAGACTTCAGTAGCCTGGAAATTTGATTTCAAATAAATTTAATTAATAACTCATTATCTACACTTATTTTAAGAGATTATTATGACGGTTATCTGGTCGGGAGATCAGTAGCCCTATGTACTTAGCGCTTTCTTGTGCTTAATTGTGCTTTATTTGGGCAAGATAGGATGTGAGTATGAGAAATATTATATTATTATATATGCCAAATTTTAATGTATTTTAATGCTATGTATAGCAAACTTTTACAAATCCTCTGATCCTATTGACAATTTAAGCTATTATACGGAACAGAATGGTTTTTAAACATCCTCTACAGTTTGATAAGGCTCGGCATTGTTCGTTACAACAAGATCATCTAACTCTGAATTAAATTTTCATACAGGTATATATTAAAACAAACATACTGTTAAAGTCTGTCGTCCAATCTGGCCAACATCCTTATGGTTGCTTGTACCTGCTACCACTGTTATTCTATCTGGCGATAACCTGATGCCTTTCTTGTATACACAGTGACCGGCTGAACAGAAAAAGAAATCACTCAAATTATCAAACATTTTTCGACACCAGTGATTTTATGTCATAAATATTTTGTAATCTACCCACTGGAGCTTTGGTCGTCACTCATTCTTAAGAATATAAACTAAATAATGAATAAAGTAATATATAAAAGGCTGAAAATTATAATGTTAATTTTATTTATGTCATATATACCTGTAACAACAGCTGTCTTTGAAATAATATTGCCTCCGCAGAAGTATGAAATCTTATCAGTGACGGGATCCTTCACGAAAATGGCTACATGCCAAGGCCAGTCACCAGCTTTAGCCTCAGTACTCACAGATACCAGCTCTGTATTATCCAAAGAACGTCTCCCACATATTTGTTTGTGGTACTTGTCATTTTCATTTGAAAGGTTCAGAGATTCCACTGTTTGAGTTGCCTGAAAAAAATGTAGATTAGCGGATGGTATAACGTTTTATTATTGGGTAATTGGAAATAGGGAATTTAACTCCTATAAATATATAGACGCCTCAAGTACCCTAATCTTCCAGTACATTCAAGTAATATATCAATTCAATGTAGGTAAAAAAAATGTCAAGAGACATTCTAGTTACTGTTATCACTATTGAATTACTAATAAGACTAACAATTTTATCTGCTACTGAAATATCTTACTCGTTAATACGTAGTAAATATTCATTTTGATGTTAATTAAAGTTTTCAAAGTTGATGAAACTATTTTCTTCTTTGAGTTAACTTACCTTTATAACATAATTATTATTATTATTATTATTTTTTACAAAGTGTAACATTGTTCAAAGAGAACTCTGAAACAGTTGGAACGTCAGTCTCGTTTCCAGCAAGTCCTTCTACGGTAAGATAAAAAACATATTGTTTTGGTATTTCTCCTGTTGGTTTTATGACAAACCCATGCCAATTATCCCATACCGAAAGTGAAGAATTTTTCGAAGCCTGAAAATCAGGGAATGCGTAAATTTTAAGTAAAATTAAGGTATTAGGATTATCAAACCACATAAAATAATAATTAGTCTTATGACAAGAAACTTTTTTTATGTGATATATTATATATGTGCAGATGATGAATGTATACGTATACACCGGCGAATTTAAAAATGTAAACCTTTTAAGAAAAATAATTACTTGTACCTTAGTGTACCAGTTGAGTGAATCATTTCGAAAAATAGTAATGAATTTTACAGGTATTTTTTAAGTGCGAAGTTATTGACTAACCTCTATCCTAAATAAAAGTACTTAGCCGAAAATACATGTGATCAAATTTCATGGATATTTTGTAATAACTTCCCGTCAAATTTGAAAAGTAAGTTAGTACAATTTTACGATTTTGCGTAAATATTTAGAATTTTTATGGTCTATGCCATAAATATGGAAAGTCACATGGTTGATTATTGTAATGTTTTTTCTTTAGTTAACAATAACAACATTTATGTTACAGCTTGTTCACCCAATATAAGTTCAATATGCACGCTGTTCCTATGTCAAATTTTTGGTGAAAATATAAAATATGGAATCTCATTATCAGTCTCGTATCGTTAGCGTGTTCGTGTATCACGAGTGCTTATTTCAAAGGCTAATCGGCATGCTCCGATAGCGTTTTATTGATGGATGGGGTGTTAACAAGTTTCATTGTTCTACTTTTTTTTCTTTTTCCTTATGATAATATTTAAAAAAAAATTATATAAAAAATAACTATTAAAATATTTTAAAAAATAAAAAGATATAAAATTAATGTAAGTTAATTTAAGTTTAACTTAAATAATTTGAGTTTTTAAGTTTTGGCTGGTTTGGCAAACCCTTAAATAAAATTTACAAACCCTTATTTAAATTTATTTGATTTTACTACTAAGATAAAATTAAACATACAAAAGTACGAGGAAAAATTTAAAAGCTTAAATTACATACACATATGTTTATATGTGTATAAGTTTTAAAGCTTTGTCACAGTAATGCATTAAAAAATAAATATACACTACTTTACGTTTACTTAAAATAATTAAACTAAGGAAGCTTTTGACAAAAGCTTTACTGAAAACAAAATACATTAAAAACGCATAAACTCACCCCAGAAATTTTCACTTGTTTGTCAAAATGTATCTTAATTTCCACCTCGATTAAATGGTGGTACAATCCAAGATGCAGAACACCCTGCCACAGTCTCTCAGAAATTCGATCAAAATGTATTACTCCTAAACCACATGGATCATACCTCGTCAAAATTGGACCATCGATTGCCATAGCATCAATCCCAACTGAACACAATGTGACAAATAAAATTGAAAATCTTATTAATTCCATTTTACCACCGAAATGTGATTATTAAATTAACTATTTTTTTTCATATATATAGTATATTAACACTGCTATTCCGCTTAATTACGAATCACATCTGAACTCTGCGCTTTACACATAATCTAACTATACAGAGTGTCCGAAAAATAGGACAAACGTTATTCGACAACTTCAACGCAAATGGTATAGTCGATTAAATCGCAGCACTTTTAAAGTGAAAGTTTTCAGTGACTAACAATCTATTACGCAGAACATATTTTCTTTGTGAATTTATTCAGGATTATGAATTGACATTTAGGTCAGTATTACATAAATGACTAATTATAATGGTGAAGCGATTAGTAACAATTACACTTTGTATGCTCAGTTGTGAAGTTTACCCATTACCTAGTTCGACGTCCTCTGAAAGTTATTTATGCTTTGTTGTTACAAGTGTATGAGGTAATAAGCACTTTAATGAATATTTATTTGACTAACAGGTGCTTTTTATATGGCTCACTCTTGTAATGATTCAATACATTTTAAGAGAGGTGGCATATTTTAAAATAACTAAATTATATACATACCATCTTACCATCTCCTTACCCAAATTGAACAATTAATTGAATTGAATACATTCCATTTTTCTAATTACTTTTTTAAATAATAGTACTAGCCAACTATAGTGGCATTGCCATTTTATCGTAGCTTCTAAAGAAATAATAAAATTCAATGTAACGAAATCTTTTCATCGAAAACTTTTCTCAGATAATAATATAGTAAAATATTTTATGATCACAGATGTTTAATTAAATTAAGAATGATGATAACCTTTGCAAGTTCTTTTCAATAATCCTTATCACTAAACAAAACAATAAATTGTGTGTAAAATCATAATAGTTTTTTATAAAGATTTTGGAAAACGATTATATATAAGAACAATGTTCATATCTTTAAATACTAGAATTACATATTGCCATCTCACTTAAGTTGCATATAAATAGAAAACAATTCTTCTTTCTTTCTTTCAATGAAAAATAAAAAATATCTTCATGTAAACGTATTTAAATGGATGTTTGTAAATAAATATATTTATGTAAATATTAAACATCATGTATACATCATTAAAGCGCAGATGTCGTGTCTGTTTATTTAACCCCGACAATTCTTTAGAATCGCTTCTTTTATCTGTATTTTATCATGACACATTGTAAATTTATTGTACACTTTACCGTGAAACATTATTATACAAATGATATGCTATCAACATTATTCGCTATTCGTACTGTCGATATCTATAACATTTGTCTGATTTTGACACCATTACTTCTTTAAATAATAATGACTTAACAACAAGTTCAAACAAAATAATTACAATTTTATTAGTGATTAAGGTGAGAGTGAGATGGGGCAAAAGATTAAACTCTTTAAAACCAAGAATTTATAAATACTTAAGCTTTTGTTGGTTTCATTTGAAACTAAAACAGCAAGGATATTGAAATTGGTATATATTTGAAATCAATATTGAAGTTATTTTAATTAATTAGTAATTATTAAATATATGTGTTTACATTATATTTTTATAGGTGCTTAAATTTTTAAAAAGGTAACACAAAATCTCTTGTCTTTGAAAAGATGCAAACTAAAGATGTACTTGACCGAAAACGTTATGAACCTTTTCGGTGTATTCACTACTTTTCTCAACAATAAAATTATTAAGTATACTTACTAACTTTTATCTAATTACTTTCTCTATATCTTCCATATTTATACTAATATTATAAAATTGAAGAGTTTGTTCATTTGGTCGAAAAAATCTTTTTGTGTTGCATAGTCTATTAATCTAGGAAAGTTAAAGGCTATATAACTTCACGCTAAAATTATTTTGAAAACAGGAAAAAATATTCTTTTTCAGTACTTTTGTTGCGCGCGCTGCTTAAACGGTTAGAGTTACGTAAAAATAATGTTCGTCGAAATTGTTCTCCTTTAAAAGTTCTTAAAAAAGTCGCTTTCGTTCAATGTTAACTCACTATAACTTTTTCTTGGCAATCAAATATGTTATTAACGTGATTTAAACCCTTACTCGAGTAAAATCATGTAACTTACTCACCTCGTACAGTATGTTGTTATTTTCCGACATCAACCCGAACGAAGTCGCAGACACAGCTAGTTTTATTATAAAAACAATGCAAAGTGAAACCGCCGTGTCTCTAATTAAAAAGGGAAAATAGAACACATGTACAAAGTTGTTTCTTACTACAATATATTACTACCGAGATTCTTAGAATAGTGATAACTGCTTACCCATGCAAATACACTGTCTTCGGTAGCTTTTACCTTTATTGCGCGGGTCGAATTTATGCTGCTCAGTGTACGTTGCTTCGGTGTATTCATTAGTTAGATTGCACTAGCTTTCTTAAAATGTTTCTATGCAAGTCGGTGTGGGATCTTCATTTACATTGTAAATGACGTCGTAGATCAGAGGAGTATGGTCGATTTATGGTTACTGATTAATTTTGGACATTGCCCATTCTCGTAACTTTTATATTCTGCTATCTATATAACTCAATGTCACAACTTGTAATTCGGAGTTTGTCGATTAATGAGCTAATTTTGATATACAGTTTATTAAATAGATTGTCAAATTATAATATTTGTTTAAGTTTAAGTTAAAGATTTATAGCGTAGAGCCTATGCATTGTATTTCTTGTGTTTTATTATTATTATTGTACATATTAATATACTTAGATTCTTATATATTAATTAGCCATATTAAGTATATTTTCACGTTGACAAATATAAACATGAAATGATGATCATTCAAAAATTAGTTTGTGCATCAGTGAGGCGTTGTTTGAATAGTCATTTTATTAATAAATATATTTATTTTATCAATCTATAATTTAAAAGTTTCTTACATAAATCTTAATATATTCAGTCCACAGTAAAATCTTTTTGTGTTAAAATGTTTTTGTGTACAGTACAAATTTTTAAATAGAATTTATTTCCAGGTAAAAAAAATATCAAATAAAATTAATTCGGTATCTGCACACTTTTTGACATATATTTCTCACATCATGTATACATATGAACAAAGAGATTTAAAGATAATAAATTGTATTTTTGTCGCCGTACACTCAAACAGTTAATGTTTACAGACGCTATCAAAAGGCTCCAATACTACACCCCGAATTCTATTCGTGAAATTGCTAAAATATCCCGAAGGGTTTTCCCATAAGGGTTTGAAAGTCAAAAGCATACCAAGCGCGCCAATTCAAGGGTGAAATTAACACAATACTTTTAAGGATTGCAAATACGCCGGAATTTTCACTTTCATAAAGCTTTCGCCCTGCGGTGTACATGACATACTTTCTTAAAGCACCAGAAACAAAAATGTGTAATTTTGTTTTATTTTTCACTAAGAGAGATTTAAGCATATTTGGCGAAACGACACATTTAGTTATGACTTATTTTACATTATTTTACATTGAAGATAGATAAATTTTTCAAAATTTAGCTAATTTAGAAATCAACATCTGTCGAGCACTTATTGTGAACATATTAGTTTTAATGTACAATTAACAGAACACCCGGCTGTTTTATTCATTTTATGATTCAAATGTCAATTATTATCATTTAAGTCGGATCGAATATTAAACTTTTGACTTAGCCATAAGTCATACCTGCTAATCATTGGTGTACAGGCCCAAATAGGCCCGTCATAGTTTGTAATATGTATGTAAATAAATATTAAGAAAGTTGGCATGTGTGTATGTTTCCCAAAGTGCACTGTGGTGAGTTTACATAAAGAGCAACGTCCTTAAGAATAATATTGCACAAGAAATTATTTTAAAAAAATTAACACAATATTTAGGTCAGCCGTCGCCGCGCTTTCTATCATGTATATCAGCATAAATCCATCTATTATAAATAATTTCATAAAATTATAATGTAGCGTACATTACTTGGAAATAATGTAGTGTACATATGGATTATGTAATAGTAATTACGTCATCATCTGACCTATTATGTATGTACAATGGTCGTTATTAGGGTCCAATTACTGGACTAAAGTGATGTCTCAATGGATCATCTGAAGCACTCGATTATGTGCGTCTGATATCAATAGGTGTGGATTTGTTATGGATCTATTTCAGCTTATATTCGATGTTAATAGCTTATAATATATGATTGTAGATGGATTCGGCGGTATTACTATGCTAAAATAATAAGCAAATGTACAATTGATTTAAATTTTAATAAAAAAGAGTTTTTAGTTTTATTAGTGAAATGCTATTCCGAATCTTTGATATTATAAACTAAGCCTGTTTTTAATTCAAAATTAACACGCAATGATTAAGAATATAATTACTTATAGATTCTTATATGTCGGAATAATGCATTGCAAGATCTTTGATTATATGTAATGATATTTGACTATGTACAACAGCATGAACTATTTATAATTTGCAAATATTGGTAATTTTATTGTTTTTATACTTTTCATTCATCGACTGATGAATCGAACTGTACTTAGGCCTTGTATAAGTTTCAATCGAATTAAGCCTTCTCGATCGTGTCGCACTAGTCAATACGCCTTCCATTCAATAGATTTACGTTATCTGTGAGATATTGAAACCTATATAAAAATCCTTTTACTTGTATATTCTAATTATGCAAATGGAAGCCACGTTTACTGCTGTAGCCACAATGGAATGAATTTTGTAACACCCGTTTCTTCTTTTGGGTTTTAAATTTTAATTTTCAAATATAGTTGTCACTGGTGATTGTTGCTTCAAGTATATATGTTAGCATACTACATATTGCATGTCTCTGGTGCATGCAGTTGTCATCTACAATAAACAAATAAATAACAAATATAAATATAAATATAAAATTAATTGTTTAGGTTTAGTTAGAATAAACGAAAAAATACAAAATTTAAAGTGGTGAGTTTTACACCTGAGTTTCCTATATATCTAGCTTAACACGTTTTAGTGTTTTCGTTCCCACGTAATCCCTTATAATTCATTTCTCTTGAGCTTCTGATGTCCAGGAAAGTGAATTCCTGTACCGAAGCTTATATTTGAATCAAAAATCAAAACACTGTTTTAATTTCCATCACAATATTAGAACTTTCGAGTGTTTTGAAACTATAATATTTAAAATTTCCACAGAATGTTCGTCCTGTCTTCCTGGTTTTGGAACTAGACAGATCTTACATTTCCAGTGCCTGTTGCTCGGCCCGTATAATTTCTTTAACACTAGTGAACTTGCACAAAGCGAACACGCCGCCCGTGAAATCTTCTGTGCCGTACTATCGTTAGTCAGTTCATTTTCGAATACTGTTGCAGTTGTATCTTTAATCTTACGTAACTTTTCATTGTACTTTTATTTTATTGTGATTCAAAAGAATGCCGATATAGTTTTAACCAATTATTGACGCAATTGTTTATATGTTAAATTGCAGCATATTATAAAAAGTATCTAACAAAATCATTCTACTAAAAATAAAAAATAAAACTAAAAAAGAAGCTAACTTAATAACGGTTTTCTTTATTAATTAACCATAACATTTGAAAAAAAGTTTTTTGTTCAAAGAACTCCTTGGTTTAAAAAACAATACTTTATTATATCAATACGATATGATACGTAAGAGTTGTGTATATCTATGGTTTTTGGAGAGCACAGCTTTGCATTAAAAATATATACGATATTCTTCGATATTAAAAAATGTAGTCCTCGTTATTTAAAATTAAAATAAAAACTAATTTAATTTAAAAATAATGGAGAAAGCCAAATTAATAAAAAATAAAAAATAAATTAACAATTGGCTAAAATATTCTTTTGCATAAAATTTCTAAATTAATTGAGAAATTTTATGCAAAATAATATTGGAAAAAGCAACTCAATATAAGTCTAATTTAGAGTAGAGAAGGTAACTACTTGATGTATTATTTAGTTCATAAAATAAGCAATCTCTTACAACACTTCTTTGTATCCTACATTCCATTGAAATATATTATTAAACTGTAGGTACTCGGCATGTGGTTTAAGTGGTAGAGCTTGCAAATGACATTCCTCATACAAAATCGGCCCTCCAATGTCTTTTTAAGAAAAGGATCAAGCTGATAAACGTTTATTACGCTGAGCTTGTAAGCTGTCTTAGAGTCTTTGAGGTGGCTTATTAATAATACTAGAATATAGATTAAGCAATTCACTTTTGTTCAAACAAGAATGATTCTTGTCATTTGTAGTTAGTGTTAATATAAAAAAATAAACTAGGCAACTAACTGGGAATGGTATTGGTATTGGTTTGGTATTTTACGGATTTTTTTTTTGGTTTGATTGATCTTTATTAAGTGTTTGGTTTAACTACATAATGAAAGTGATTCTTACGACTGACTGTTAAGGTACTTTTACAATTTTAAACAAAGTTTAACTTTAAATACGCAAATATGTGGAGTTTTGAATTTCAAATACTTGTCTTGTAGTGAAAAAGAAACGGCCACAGGTCTTGCTTTATAGGATCATAATCATATCTTAACAATTTACTTGTATATATTTTTGTGCTATCTAAAAAGTGTATCGTTATCTCTCTTCCGCTTTTAAAGCGTACACAGAGTTACGCTTACCTATCTTTTAAAATTCCCACGTGTAGATTAGGTACCTCATATATCATAGAAATATCGCCATTTTTTGTGATTAATATCGTGTAGATACTTTGTCAATGTTAATGAATTCTCTTCAAATTGCCTGTGCATTGTGAAGACAAGAGATGTTAATACCACATGGCCACATTTATTTTATTTCAAAACTCTGTGAACAGTATAACGGGTAGAATTAGTAAACGAGGTAGTTCATTTTACGATATTGCCTATCGAGATTCATCTAAGCATCGAGCAAATGGAAAATATAAATTGAAAATCTTATATAAAACTAAAAATATTCATAAGCCATACTGGCCCATTTATCATACATCTTAATATTTATTGCCCCAAACGAAAAACGCGAGGCTTTGCATAAGACAAACGGTTCTGTTCTTCTTACTTTCTTACACGACAAGGACAAAACTTTCGCGGAAGCTCGCTGAAATATTTCACTCTCAACTTTGGAGGTAATCTCGAGACGGCTATGTTGCTTCAAAATGTTCAAATGTTCTTTTAATCTGTGCTTTGATGACTTGGATAAATTCTTATTTGTTGTTGGAATATTACTCTAAACGGTCAGCTTGTGAATTATTAGGCAATTTGTTTTTACGTATTTCATTTTTTTGTAAGAAAACGATGCTCCCAACTTTACTCGAAGAAACACAATGTATTTTAATTTATAGGCAACAAATGTTCCTTTCACACAATTACAAGGAAATACCCGATACAGGAATAACTTTAACTGGTTCACAGAAGTGTAACCACCCATTTTCTTTTTTAAAATTGTAAGTATAGTTTACCAAACCCATACCTTCAAAGTAACATCTTTATGGAGTATTAGTGTATTATGTCTGTTTTTAAATGAAAATGTAATGGGCGGTTTTATAAGTACTATTAATCATACGTGTTAATTCAATTCAGAGAAAAAATCTTGATAAATGGCTTAGACACACAAATAGATACTCATTTTCTTATTTAAGAAAAATTAATATAATTAAATAAAACTGTGGTATACCAATCAGTTTCCCACAACACAAAGTCAAAGCAAGCTTCAATTTCTTAAAACAAATAACTTTATCAATAAAAAGTACAACAACTCTAATCATCTCTAATTAAATAATAATCCGTTCGAACCAATATTTCTTTGTGGACAACCCTAACTAACGTGCAAGCAGTAAACCTATTCGATGTTGATTAACTGAAAGAGACACAGAAAAGATTATTTCATTCCGCAGATGTACGGAGGTCGCGATTCTATCTAAAATATAACCACAACTGAAATTAGTAAACATTATAAAATCTTTTTATTATATTTAAATGAAACAGTTAGTACTTAAATTAAAGAAAACTTTTAAATATAAACCAGGTAGCGAGTAAGGAATATCACTTCGTGAGGTGGATGCAAAGCCGCACATTTTCATAATATACGTAGCTAAATAATTGAAACACATCAGCTTTTAATCTTGTACTAACGAATAATATTTACGAAGCATATTTTAAGCGATCACGTTATTACAAAATGTATTGTAAAACGGCATCTTTTAGCTAATAATTGGTAATTTGACCTAAATCATCCCAAAATTAAAAAAATATTTTCCTATTTTGACTCATTGTAATGACAAATAATGTCAAGTTGAATGCAATTGCTATTGCTATCATAAAAAATATTAATAATATATTTATTTACCTCTATTCACTTCTGCCATACTGACATAAACATCCATGGCTCGGGAACGAAAAACAAACTCGTACTCATCATAAAAATATCTACCCCTACCGGGATTCGTACCCGGGAGTTCTGGTTAAATAGACTGGGGTACTGACCACTCGACCAGACGGCCGCCAATAAACCAGCAACATTATTTTCTAATTTATGATATTTCGTAATTATAATTTGAAAGATGTGGTTATTGTGTCGTAGACCGGAAAATATCACATCCAGATTGAACATAAGTTCATGGTAGGGTGCCAATTAACTTGAGGCGTCGAGAAAGTCCGTAATAGGTACTTTATGTGTTCTAATACTCTGTAACAGCCGGCAAACACTCGGTATAAGATAATAGCTTTTAATTGGCGTGGTTGACAACATGAGGATGTTAGTAATTACTCTTTACCATTCAGTTGTTTGGATCCTTGGGTGTAGGTCGATAATTATTTAATTCGTTGTTTATTCGTCTGTATATACGCTTACTAATTAATATACACTAACCAGTATTTAGGGAGCCGCTTTTAATTTGTTATGATATCGTATTATTGATTTCAAATGGAATGACATTTGTTCGAAGTTCGAAATTATGAATGTCAAAATATCTGTTAAGGACTTGATAAAAGAATCTGCCTGATATGTGTTCTACTTCAATTACTTTAATAAAAATTCACTGTTTTAATAATCCGCTATCCCTTTGCGGGATCACTATTAAATTTATGTGTCGTCGTGATTATTTTATACAATTAATCAAAACAAAATAAGTTACATTAATCATTATTATTTATTTAACATCAACCACATAAAGTAAACTATATAAGAACTGATTTGATCACCAACTAAATTATATTACTGTATTTTCCAACAATTTATTATCAACCGTTCTTTTTCATATTTTAAGCGACTTCAAAAAAAAGGTAGTTCTATATTTCACTGTATATAAAGTCACCGATTTTCAAAATTCTTGTTTTATACTATAGAGTATTGAGGTCTGACTTTTGAGATGGTCCCAGTGCCATCATGCAAGGATCCAAAGATGAGAGCAACTCCCAAATTTAATATAAAACAAAGCAAAACAACAATATTGTAACCCGCTGGTTACAATATTTTGTTTTGCTACACGTATACTATTAGATAGGCAAGTGGACAATACTCATTTAACTTTGTCCTTAAAACTTACCATTCAAAATTGTGGAAAAAAAAGTTGAAAGTAAATCTAAAATCTGACATCAAAACAGGCAAAAGCATTTCAATATTAATCATCTTATTTAAACAGCCTAACTAGATAGTATTTTTTAGTGGTATAAGTTGTTTCCAGAAACAACAGAAAGTGAAGCATGCTCTTCGAAAAAATACTTTAAAATTCAGAACTAACATTGTATAGGTTACATTTTTTTAAGAAACAGGATCCAAGTCCTGTTTCCTGTTGTTTCGGGCCTTCAGTTCTTTTTCATTTTGCATAATTTAGTTAAAATAAAACGAAACTAGATGATAATAAATTATAAGTGCTATGTTAAGAATTTGATTCTAGATCATGTCACCATGTTGCCAACCAAGTGGACGGACAAAGGGGTGGTGTCACACAGCCATTTGTTATTTATTGTCAATTTGCAAACCAGACTATGGCCGTTCGTTAGTGAAGGTACGGTAATAAACTTATTAAATAACCTTCTCTCACACCGCACTGTAATGCTTTTGCATTCCCAAATGGAAGATAATTAATTTAACTCGACTTTTCACACACAACAAACAAATGCTTTATAGTTTAATTTTTATCATTTACAACCTTGCCAACGTATTTAGTATTATTAAATTAAGTATTTCCATAATTTATTTCAAAAAATACATAATTTTCTACGTTGTCTGATCTCCGGGTATGACTTCACAAATAACGAAACTGATTTCTTTTTAGTAAATAACGCATTTGAATAAAAATCTCCTTAAGAGATTAACAACACATTTATACTCCATATTTAGATATAATTTTTAGAGTAAGTTCAGAAGGGTTAGTA
Organism: Acentria ephemerella; assembly: GCA_943193645.1. NCBI lineage: Eukaryota > Metazoa > Arthropoda > Insecta > Lepidoptera > Crambidae > Acentria > Acentria ephemerella. Next base: position 3,797,129 of record OW971882.1, read on the forward strand.
GGTTCATAGATTTTCGTGTCTATTAGTCAACTATTTTCACTATTACACAAATGTTAGCTTTTAATTATTATTTTTTTTATTTTTTTTTACTTTAATTTCAGTCGAAAAACAATTTGTTTATATCATAGAAACACCTCTCATGACTGTGTAAACGGTGCGTCTCCCCACTTCCGGTCCGGTATATATTAAGAGCAGGCATGTGTGCCATAATTATTTGCTTGTCCAATGTCCATGGAAAGCCTATAAAATTATACGACCTGTATTGTATGTCGGTTTGGAGAACAATATTATTTTACGACTTGTTTTATATGCCAGTACATTGTCAATAAGACTATAGGATTTCAATATAATACTCAAGTTTTTGTTATAGATATACAAACGTTACTTTAAGGTCTAAATAAGAATATGATCGTACCATTCACGAACTTCACTCCAATAAGGAAGGCCAACAATATATATATGTTAACTGTATGTTATAAATGGTGTAATCCAAAAGCGTATAATAGTTAATATGTATTTAAATTCATCATTCACTGTGAAGCAGAAGACGGAGTGGCCAGGGGTCCGGCGTCTCTTCTAACGAGGCTAGCAGCTAACTCCTCGTCCCTGTTTCCTCATCCTGCGCCCCTTTGGTGTCTGTGGCACTAATCCGCGCGTGGAACGAAGTGAAGTGAAACTATCATGATCTTATAATCTGCTGACAACTCCATCCAATTCTTATTTTTACTACATACTTTTATATTTTTACAGCCACTTATAAGCATGCAATATAAATGATCATAAATTTTTAAATTTTGCCAAAGTTGTTTTCAATAAAAAACAGTAATATTCGTAAACGACTCCTAATAGTACTGATGAGAACAATCAATTATTCTTTAAGTTTCGTGGGAAGAATCAAAATATTATTTAGTACCAACTGACCTCGTGAACCTACACAACCTACCAAGAACGCCATCTATCAGAAGTAATCCGAAGTAGCGTTAGAAGAAGTAACCGTTTTGAATATTGGCATGTCATTTTTTCGGTTTTTTCAAGATTCTCCCAATTATTATTATGTTTATCTCTGAATTAAAGTGAACGAAACATAAAAAATATATCTCAAATCAGTCAATATATATTTTAGTTATAACGTGGCTAACGAACAGCAATCCATTTTGAAGAAAAAAATAACTTTTTTATAAGAAAGAAAATACATAAAATTTTAAATATTTGCAGACTGCTTCGCAGACGGTCCACGTTTTCTGTTTTATCTATGGTTTACTTAGGTGTAGTGTAGAGACACTAAAAACTATAAACTCATACTAAAATGTAAGAAAACACGTGAATTACCCACAAACATTCGTCAAAACATGCTCCGTAATGAGCGCCTCTTGCAAACACGAGAGTGGCTCCTGCTTACATTTGCGCCTCAACGTTTTCAAGAGATTAAACTTAAGATGGGTAATATTTTTCAGGCGCTACAGTCGAAACTTCGCCTTTGTTGTGTCGCAGCCGGCAAACAAGAATGTGTTATGTTTATCTGGATATTCTGCAACAGACTTCCATGGATTGTACCATTTAATACGAATTTGTATATTAAGCCAAGATATTATATCAATCTATGAAGATATTATTGCAGGAAACAGCACGTGACATAAAACATCAATCAGCAAACCAGCAGTCTCTTCGAGATAACCTTCAGGGAAAGTACTTCATAGAGTAGAAGAATACTATGAAATTAAGTGGTGTAACTATGAAATTACGGAAATCAAGCACATTTTGCCATGCTCAGTCTCTGGAAGGGTAAAGCAAAATTTGTAATCTCGAGCTTCTCTGTGGCTCGGCAGGCACGTCATACCGTTAGTCCCAGCTGTTACGGAAACTTCTTTCACCCGCATTGAGTCAGCGCAGTGAGGTTATACCCCAAACTCTTTATATTTCTCTCATGTAGGATAACATATAACTGTATAGTATAATGTTTTACTAAATTCAAGCAAGTCAGTCTGCAATCAGGCTGTTGGCGACTAGCGTTGCTTACTTTTTCTGGGTCTGGGTACTCTTTTCCTAGGTCCTGTCATTGCACGGCGGCCTTATAAGTGCTGTACTGATCCACATCCAGTCCAGACTCAACCAATATACAACAAAACTCCATGAATTGGGTGATAATAGCTTTTTATATTTTGAAAAGATTTAACAAAATATATTTTTTAAATACGTAAAAATATTATAGTGAAGATAAGAGTGAATAAAGTTATTTCGGATGACGTAACGTGCGTGACGTGACGTGAACGCGGTAGAAGACTATACTTATACGAATACCATTTTTCGATAGCTGCTTGATGATTACACCAGACGATTGATAAAAGGCAACATGTCAATTGGTTTTATACACACAGTTTCACACACTACAATATCATAAAATAACATAAATGACTCATTACTGGCGGAACCCTGGCCTGAACCGCATAGACGTAAGCATAATCTTGTGCTACGAATAAGCCTAGTGGATTAGTTACTCGCCTACAAAATGCGTAACGCTAAATTTGCAATACCAATTATATACGAAAAAGTATCAACTATGTGCTAACTAGCGCTAAATTTGTATAAACCTAATTTACTATTGGATTCGCTACTAATATTTTTCCCAATAAATCTCTGTGGAGCGGTCAAAATCTGGAACATTAATCAGGAGTGGTCCGGCGTATCGGACGACCGTGCAATACCAAGTAGCACTGATTTATTGGCACGCCCCCGTCTTCCACCTGTCTTCTAGAACGACTCTAAATACTTGTGGCTTGATATAATGTACAGCTAACATAAACGCAGATTCAAAATCGTGAAATTGGTTGGGGCCTAAGACAGCGTTTTTTGCATTTTCGGAGATTGTTCCTGCCTCATCCATACAGATAAACTTGTTTAATATTTTGACTAAATTACTCTCCTATTTTTATAAATTCTTTAAAAAATATGAATTTATAAAAAACTATAAGAATAGAATGGAATAGAAGAATACTTGATAAGTAAGTAAAGATGATAAGAAAAAGATAAGTAAAAAGACGATAAGTATAATAAAAACAACATATTTCTTTGTTTTTTAACGAATACCTATAAACGCTGAGAAATTACCTTTGATATTTCGGAAATGTGTTTCTCTCTTCAATGCATAAGTTACAAGTTACCTCACTACTCACCCTAAGATAATACTTAATGGATGAAATCTAATTTTATTTAATATCATTTATTTATTCTTATTACATCTAGAACATCCATGAGACACACATTGACCTCCCTCGAGGTTCTCCAAGCCGATTGTACTGCATTACCCTTATACCCTGGGTTCGTATTAACGATCGGATGCTTTAATTAAAAGTGCAAGACTGGTAAGGCACAATGGAAATTACTATGTATATTAAATTGTACTAATCTGTGCCAACTGCAAACAGTGGTGGCTGCATTGTTCAAACATTAAACCGACTACAAAAAAGGGGTGGTTTCTAAATTCACTTGATTTTTTTGCCATGAGTATAATCTGTAATGTCGAAGTCAAACAATGCACGTCCAATTATTACGATATACTTAAATTTCCAATATTTTTGCAGTTTTTATAATTTTTTATACTTATTTTGACTAGAATATATTAAAATTACATAATATAACATTGCATCTGTTCTCAGTTAAGAAATCTGATCTTCCCTTGCACTAGGATTTAACTCACTACAGTATTGAATGATCCACTTTACTTTTGCATCAATGTTCGCCTGCCTCTGGGCAACGGAGAAGATACTCAATATATACCCCGAAGCATCAGTGTTTGCCGCCGACTACACAGGGTTAACACAAGTCGCAGTCGTGCTATATTAATTAAATCTGTTTGCAGTACCATTGGGTCTATTTACCCCCATCTTAATTAACATTCAGCTATCATGGATGTGAGCCTGACTCGTTGTCATTAACTCTGATATGCCTTTATTGTTATGTCGAATGGTACTTCAATGCGCGTAAATGTATGAACATTACTATATACTAATGGTGATGAATATTTGCATTATCAAAATTTATTTAATACTGTCATAGTTAAGAAAATAAATGGTTGTACTAAAAATTATCGAACAGGAAGTAATTAAGTAAAGAATTTGTTGTCTCTATCCTATTAATAAATATCTTAACTATATTGTACATACACCTGAGTCTGAGCGCATATTCCAAATTTAAGATCAGTATGTCCTGTTCTCTCATTAAGTAGGTGTTAGAAAAGGGTAATAAATATTGCAACCATCAAAATAACTTAGACCATATAATAGTAATAAGTTAAAAAAATTACCTACCAAGATTACTTAGATGCTATAAATCCATATTCATTGATAGGATAGAGACAACAATATTCTTACTTAATAACTTCCCGTTGGATAATTTTTTGTACAGCCATTTATTTTCTTAACGAAGATCCAATCTACTCAAATGAATTTCTCCCATATAATAAGAAAAAAATACAAAAATCTTTTTTCTTATTTAATGCCGATAGCAAAGTAATAACAGGAGCGGCTAGTAGGTACGATCTTTGTAATTAATTACGTCATCAAGGCGTAACTTAATTGAGTGAATCGGAGTCGAGACGGCGACAACTTAAAAATACATTTTCTTTGTCTCCCGTTAGTCATAGTCGAGTGAATAAGAAGTTGAGATTTCTTTAAATTATTAGCTATTAAGAGTTTGGAGTTAAGGTAACAAAATGTGTTTAATTCTGTGTTTGTTTTACAATAATAATGTTTGTCTTTGTCTATTCGTGCGCCTTCTTTAGTGTTTTATGCAATAGAATTTTCTAAGTTCCCTGAATGTTCACGATCGACGAAATGGTTGAACATAATGCGAGAAATAACCAAATTTCATAAATATATAGATTCAATGGATCTATTTTTTATATTTTCTATTAATTTGACACATTATTATTCCTAACATAACCTTTTTTACCTTACGCGAAATATCTGTTATAAATACTTTATATTTTATCATTTTGAAGAATATAAAATAGACCGCTTTTAAAGCACGAAAGGAAAAAGAACAAAAAATATTCTAAATGTTCTTAACAATTAATTCAAACCTACCACTTTGAAAGGACTTAAACAAAAGTGAAACATTCATTCTCCATATATAAGTCAGTCAGTTAATGAATTCGAGGATATGTTTCTAAAAGCCCTTTTCACGGAAAATAGGGAGGTTGTGAAATATTAATGACAATTTTGTTTTCATACATCTACATTATTCAACATAATAATTCATAAAGAACCCAATTAAGTCTCTGCGGAAAGCTATCTCTTATTTTGACAATGCACACACAAGGCTGTCGCTTTGATACATCTCATTAAAAATACAAGAAAAATACAATTACAGAATACAAAGAATACCCGGCGCCTACGAATGAATAAGTAGATCAATTAGTGCGACATAAAGACATTGTGTGTGCTCATTGTGCCATTATGGCAGAACCTTATTGTTAGAGGCATTAGGGTATTATTACAAATTTTGACTTTAAAGATTATATTTTAGACGCAGTATTAACATAGTTCTAACTACAAATATAGTATAAAATTATAAACTAATATTTCCAAGAAATTATTTGTAAATAAATCACTAACCTTATCAATTTATCATTTCTCGCAGAAAAACTGTTTTACTAAAAATTTATTCGAATACAATATATTTAAGTATTATTTTTTTTATTCATAAAGTAAAAATAAATCAAACAATTTATAAGTATTAAAAATTCCCAATTTCCCAAACTCGTAAACAGTAAATTTACTTATATATTTACTGTACTCGAGTTAGATTAACGGATATGGACCGATAACTGTCTATAGAAAAGGTTTTCCCCTATTTTGTCTCAGCATAAATATTTTCACCATAACAATAAAGTCCAATGGCACAAATCAAACTTGGCAATTTAGTGGACTTCCCTTGACGGGACATTTCCTTCTTGATTTCATTGTTTCCTGGTCGGGGAATTTAAGTCGAGGGGAAAACGCTTTAAACTTATATGAACATAAAGCCTTTTGATATTGTTAAAAGCTTTCACTAAAATACCTAAATTAAAATGAACCAAAATTAAATATTTGAAAACATCATTTAAAATATCTCAACAACTGTGAGCTGCAGTTGTTGTAAGCCGCTGGTTTGTGTGTGGAGAGAAATAAGAATTTGATATAAGAAATATGAATAATTTCATAGACAATATCAAATTTGAAAAATAACATTTTTATTCTTCTTATAATTTATATGATGTTATATTATGGTGCTATTACAGACTTTTTATTATGATATTAATATGTAAGAACCCCTTAGTGAGTATTTTCCATTCATGTTGCTGTCTTACTAATTTCATTCTGTTTAAATTAGTTAGTAGCTTTCAAAGAAAATGTCTTATTTGAATAATAACTAATTTTAATACAATATACATTGGCATATTTAAACTCAGGTATATATACATATAATTAACTTTCTGACTATAAATAAAACGAATAAAGTAAAAGTTACATAACGTAATTAGATACGAATATGTAAAACTAAAACTTAATCTGTATATATATAATAAGCTTAAGAGTTAGTCAGAAAGGTTCTTTCCACAGGTAATGATCCCACAGAATTATCGGATATAACACCGTAAACAGTGGCGACTACTGTCTACTATCAATTCAACCAAGCCAATGCCATGTAACCAACCCGGATTAAGAATCCTCCCTAAGCAGGAGAGAGAAAAAGTCAAATAATTACATTGACATAAGAGTATAATAATGTCATATAGTTAAAATATAATTTTTTTAATAAACATGTCTAACTCTTACAAAGATGTGTCATTTAAAAATTACGTTAGTTAATAAAACCTATTTCCTTCAATAAGTATTGCTCCCAAGCTTTTCTAAAATATTTTGGTTGGAAAGCTTTAATATACTTTCGGTATTTTATTATAAATTAATATATTAAGATTGCCTACCTTAGTTAAACGCATGTTAACTATCGTACTATTTATGACACAACTTTTCTCATCTTCTAAGTGGAACCGTGATTAAAAACCTATAATTTTATTTACTACCCAGATTCAATAGGTAGTAAAATCTGTAAGTTAGTCGAAAGCTTTTAAATTAATAACCAACGTCCCTATTCTGAATATCGTAGTTATATTTTTATAAAAATCACATCTTATTCAATTAAAATTATAATACATTTTCATAGTAGATGTAACACAAATATATTATAGTTTGCAACAAACTAATACTATTAGACTATTCGTCTGTAAATTGTAGGAAGTTTTGCCTATGGAGCTTAAGCGAACAGTTTCCGAATTTCGAGAAGTTATTTATGTGAAGGTGGAGTTAATATTGAAAAAGAAGATTTTATCGAACATATTTCTGAGGAAACTATTTGCAAGTGATAATTATGTACAAAATAATTTCACATAAATGAAAACTACAGGAATGCCGTTCCAATTACGAAAACAAAATAATTTGAAGCTATGGGGCGTATATAGTCTGAAAACGTTAGTATTAAGTTATGCGAAAACTATAGACGTGTCATTGTTTTAACCATGAACTAATTATATATTTATGCAAATTGTTTCAAATATGTATGTTTTTCAATAAACACATTGAAATGTTTTTTTTTTATTTATCAGACTCTCAATCTTACAAAGAGCACAGAAAAGTTCTTTATGAAAGCAGACACCGTAGCCTGAAATATGTGAAAGTATGTGAAGTTTATAAATTAATATTTGACAAAATGACTCATAATTTTGATATTTTATTATTTACTGATTGATTTCAAGCCTATCGAATAGTGAGTTCGATAGAGTTGATGACACGAACCGTAAAATGAGTTGTCCGCATCGCCGCTCCGGCTGCCTGCCAACACCGTCCGGCAGTAAACATCCATTGTCTTGCTCATAAAACGTACAAAGATTTCGTTCGGAAATTGCGAACGTCTAAGGTGCCCCCACTGTAAAGTTGTTTTCATTACTATATCTTATTGGATGGATTCCAATATTTCTCGAGTCGTTGCGTTTCGATTGCACAGTACGATTATGAGTATCGGTTCGGACATTTTTCAATGTCGACTTTACAATGCAATGCTTGTTTTCGTGGCTGCCAGTGCCACGTGATTCTGATATTTGAAAGTGGATCTATATTAAAATTTTATGAGAAATTACGATGTAAAACTCGTTTCAGATTTCTATAACAGGAATAATATAGCTATTGCTATAAATATATTATGCCTGTTTTAGAAATAACAATAATAATAATGTCTTCTACAAGATCAATCTCTGTAATGTTTGGTACTAACTACACGTCGCAATAAAAATTATATAAGTAGATTCCATTAAAAAGCCTTAGAATTATTATGATCATAGTTCGTCTTGTACGATGCGTATAAGTAAATCACTGCTTATTCTGTTAACTGTTGATGTGAAATAGCCATTGGTACTCTTGGCTCAAGGAAGCACCTGGAACATAACGAGAATCCTGAACATTGCTGGTGTCTATAGGTCAGTAGTAATCACTGATCATCAGATGATCATCATTTACTTGTTTAACGTTTTCATTAAAAAATAACTTTCTCCTATTTCATATGACTACAGATAAATAATTAAGCCTTCATTTGGTTCAGTTGGTTACTTCTCTATAATATAAATTTTTTTTTATCAACAACCTAGATAGCGAGACCAATAATAGAAAAACCCGTTCTACATTCTTGACGTCCCTCTAAGAACAACGTCTATATTATTTGACCAAATATGTAGAAATCTATATCTATACCTTATGTTACGGACCAAAACTAAGCGTTCGTGGCATCATAAGTGTTTATTACGAAATCTATTTCTTTCGTTTACCTTACGTTCACCTTTAGATCTAACTTCACCTAAGCCATTGAAAAACGATTTAGTGAAATATGAAATATCCCTACTGTATTCATGACTCGTGATTGTTTCATGCAAGCCTCGTAGACATACTGATTTGTTATTTGCCAATCAAAATAAATTTAAAACTAGCGTCATTGTAGTAAATAAATTCAAATTGTGTACGATCAATTACTGCCAGTAGAGTAAACTGAAACAAGGGAATTTTTATCAATTTAATTAGCACAAAAACTCAGTCGCAAGATGCAGACGAGCTTCGTTATTAGAAGCATCTAGGAATTCGTACTCGATCGTTATTGCAATGCAATTCTTTGATAAATTTCTAGTTGTGTCTACTAATTGCTATCACTTCGAATGAATAAAACTGGATGTTTGAAATTTATTTCAAAACAGTCACAGTAACAGTCACAGTGACAGTCACAGTGACAGTCACAGTGACAGTCACAGTGACAGTCACAGTGACAGTCACAGTGACAGTCACAGTGACAGTCACAGTGACAGTCACAGTGACAGTCACAGTGACAGTCACAGTGACAGTCACAGTGACAGACACAGTGACAGTCACAGTGACAGTCACAGTGACAGTCACAGTGACAGTCACAGTAACAGTCAAAGTAACAGTCACAGTAACAGTCACAGTAACAGTCACAGTAACAGTCACAGTAACAGTCACAGTAACAGTCACAGTAACAGTCACAGTCACAGTAACAGCCACAGTAACAGCCACAGTAACAGCCACAGTAACAGCCACAGTCACAGCCACAGTAACAGCCACAGTAACAGCCACAGTAACAGCCACAGTAACAGCCACAGTAACAGCCACAGTAACAGTCACAGTAACAGTCACAGTAACAGTCACAGTAACAGTCACAGTAACAGTCACAGTAACAGTCACAGTAACAGTCACAGTAACAGTCACAGTAACAGTCACAGTAACAGTCACAGTAACAGTCACAGTAACAGTCACAGTAACAGTCACAGTCCATGCTACACTACACATATTTATATAGATAAACATGTGTTGTTGTGTAGGTAAGCATGTATAAGTAGCAATCAAATGTATAACTACTCGATTTTAGCTTTCTCTTATGAAATGTACAAAGCTAATAAAAATGAAATGTTTTTTCTCGAATAGAAAATAATAAATTCAGCATAAAATACTTATAAAGGCTTTGCCCTTTTATAAGTAGCCCATCGTAATAAATGTTATGAATATCATAGTACCTACATAATTAATTTTTTAAGTGTGCGTGACTATTCAATATCGAAAATAAAGTACATGATCAATAAAAAAGAATTCTTATTTGGATTATGATTAAACTAAAACTGCTTTTTTTTATATTTTCAGATAATTTATTTATTGATAATAGTATACATGATATATCAATAGCAATACACATAAATAGTACACATTAAACAACATTATTTCAACAACTATTTTTTATAAGAAGCTCAGCTAATGACTACACCACCTAATGGTAGCTTAATGTAAGCATTTACATTAAGCAGGAGTCCATATTTGAAGATAACTAGTGCAGCATCCGACAAACTGTCCTAGTCATGTCCACCTTGCCGGCCCAAGAATTTCTTTATAACTATGTTAGTTTTTATTACTATGTTAGTTATAAAAACTATAATTAAACTATGCGCACATATTAGACAGACCCTACTGATGCCAATCTACTAGTTAAATAGAAATCAAATTAAATTTTATTACGTTTTTGTTAAAAGATAAATAATATTTTCATGAAAATCTAAAGTAAACTAATATTTTCTCCACTTATCATATATATAGATTTTCTATGGTATTTGAAATCTGGCGAAGTAGAAATCGTTAAAATCACGAAGTTCTTAGATCGTTCTTATTGCAAAAAAAGAACAGTTCTCAACGAAGTTTCGTTAGAGTTAGGAAATTTTCAACTTTATTTAATTTATTTTGTGTAACAGTATAAGAAAAACTTATACATCGTACACCGCCGTGTTGGCAAGCGTCGGTGGGCTGCGTAAGCGAGATAATTCCCCTCACATGCAGAAGAACTTAGTGTAAACTTAAACAACGGAAAAGTTTCGTCGGAATATTGCTTCAAGTTTTATTTTGCAAACTGCAACTGTTTTGTTTTAAACTACTAAGCAACTTCGTTGTAAAACATTGCGAAAAATACATTAAGTACTTTATTTTAGCGGGAAATCTTTTAGTTAATTAGAAGGAATACTTAGGGTTTGATATTTTGCTTTGACATTTACTCTGAATACGAGTAATTTCCTAGCGCAGGTAGGTTATGCTCTTAAATACTATTGATTTGTTTTCATGTAAGTACTTGTTAGTTGTATTTTACTTTTACACCTGCACTCTAAATTAAGGTAAGTATCGCTAAGAGCTTGTGTTATGGAAACTAGATAACGGAAAACATATTTGTCATATATTTACATATTTGTCATTATTATTCATATTTTTTTGACATAAAAATATTACAAATATATTATTTATATGCTCTAGTAATTGAAACAAGTTACCGAAATACAGATTTGATTACTTAAGTACATCTTTGTAAAATTGACAAGTTAACGGTACTGCTACAACACCGGCGAATGTTAAATGGTTATAGAGGCTCCTCCAAAAATATACCTCGGTTTGTATTCGCTCTTTATATCTTTAGGTATGTAATACTTACTTTTTACATTAAACTTAAAACTATTCAAGAAAAAGTAATTTCAAAAATGTAATTTTAGGATGTTCTAGAAAGATGGACGTTCAAGACACTTTAATCTATGTACATTAATTGTTATTTATAAATATACTTAGTACTTAGCTTTAAATACATCAAGTTATCTTTAAAATTAAACATTGCTTAACAATTTTATGTATATAATGTATCAATAAATCTGGACGAGTATTTAAAGCAAGCTGAAGTTGGCGCAGATACCGGCGGCTATTTTCACACTCAATCACGATAAAGTTTATGTGTTCAACACGTTATTGTGGAACCCCTTTCAAAAGGATTATAGAATCCATCCGTTTTATAAACATAGGAGACCAACAAATTTTCCTTTTAACCTCTTTATCCTCTATAAAATGACATTCTTCATATTAATCTCTGAAAAATAAGACTTAATCTCTTACGCTACAACGACAAAATGGCGGTCTTGTTACTAAAGAATACAGTCTTTAGCGAAAAGACCGTAGTTTCGTCATTTTGTGTTGGATTTATCTGTCTACTCTTAGTTTCAATCTACGATAGTAAGTGTTGAGATGACAGAATTTTTAACCAGCGATTTCTCCGTGAAAAGACCATGTTATAGCACAAACCGTAACACATCCCAAGTTACTGCTAGCTAGTAACATTCACCGTACAATTGATGCTGAATGAAAACAAAAAGTGTTGAGGCCAAGAAATCTATCTGATGTCAACTTACGACCTGGTTAAGATGAAAGATCATAGTGGTTTACCCATTCATAAGATGATTTTTCATAAGAAAGAAAAAAGTAAGGTCTCTAACCACGCTTATAAAATGTTGTTAACGAGTTCAAACTTTAGTTAGCATTCATAAAAATGGCTGCCCTTATAGAAATGTGTATTAATTTATCTTGGCATTTATTAATATCTAAACAATAAATTTCTTGAACAATCGACCCATTCTCAGTTCAAAGTTCCTATTTTTATATAATTACCTTTTCATGGTCACCCTAGCTATCTGTTGGCTGAAATCCGTTTTCCAATATTAATACGGACAATGAAAAGTGCCCTCGAGCAAGGATATTAGAGATTAAACTCACGAGTAATCCAGGTGTAAGTTTCATTTACGAGGCTCTTCTGTTTTTATTTTCCCTGAAAGTTTCCTGCATTATGTTCAGGTTATTAACCTCCGCCACCGCCTAGCCTCTGTGGTCTAGTAAGACCTTGTGGATGGCAAGTTGTAGCAGTCAAAAATAAATGCTTGCGACATCATACTACCTTTATCTCCCTGTTTCATCTTGATATTAATGGAATAAATTCTAATGAAAATACCTAAAGTAAAAATATATAATTGACAATTTAGAGATTTTAAATCGCCTTCTCGTATTTTTCGTTTCGTACAAACAAAATGATTATAATCCTCTTGTTTACAATGTAGCCTATAATATCACTGATATACAATTCAAACCAGCGTATGATGTGAGTAAATTGACGAGAATACCGTATCGTTATTAACTCGGGACCCGAAACCGCTCGAATCTCTGCGGTTGACACAAACTGTTATTAGAGGTGGAGGTTAAAACATGTGAAGTAATTTCGTAGAATTTTGAATAAGAGTGTTTATGGTACTTGGTGCTTACACAAATTTAAATTTCATTTTGACAAATCTTGTTTAATTTCGTATAATTAAAAATGTCGGCTACAGATAGGAACTGTTTTGAATTTTATACAAGGGAGTAAATGATAAAATTATTGCACAGTATTGCTAGAGAATCTTTTTTAATTAGGTCCTTATTTATAATCATTCTGAGCTCATAGAAACACATATCGCATATGAATTTTTACAAGTCACTTTTGATCTACTATTAATTTTAAGAAATCCTTTGCTTTTTTTTTTGTTTTTTGGAATGACTAATACTGTTGGCCGCAGATGGCCTTTACAGTGTTACCGGAGTTTTAAGGAGGCGAGAACCTTGGAGAGTTCTCAGAATCCTTTGCCAATCGAATATTTTGCCGAAACCACTCTAAAGCGGTACTTGATTTGTTGTAGTTGTTCTGTCTTGTACAGGATACGTATCAAACCAGGAATCACTTAAGTTTGGACAAGTAATATTGGTATACAACACTCAGATTAAAAGTCTGTAATTGATAGATTGATTTACGAGAAAAAGTTATCTTTGTTTAACTAAGTACTATATTTTCAATCAATCGCATTTCATATTATAATAACGTCAATATTTTAACACTCATAGTCCTAAGATGTAGTGGTCTTTTGAATAAACCCCTGTTCTTATAGGTTTATGAGACTCATAATGAAAAGTAAATGCTAATATAATAAGTTACACTTAACATGAATATTTAAAATCGATGTAAAAATAGTACTCTATTTAAGCACGTCATTGTGGCATTATTGCGAAACCATCATGCAAAAGTCAACCTAATATAACTTATTATTAACTAATATACTCATTTAACCACAGGAGAGCAATTACTGCTATGTACCCATTAATATTACTCCAGTAGGCTCAGTGTATCTTTTTGTGGCTTCAGATGAAAGTTACACAACAACTTATGCCATGAGATGTAACAAACATACGTCATTACGGTAAAACTAACTAAATGACTAACTTAGATGCTTCTTTGTCATTACAAAGAAGTACTTAAATTATCTTTATGCTGGATTCTCAATCGATAATCAATAATCTTTGGATAGATTTCCTTTCGAGGCATTAAATTTTAACATATTTCAAATACATGATAATATGTCATATTTCGAAGCCTCGTAAGCTAAGCCACTAAGCGTAGCCATTCGTAGATAGGTTATTGAAAGTCAGCATTAGTTTTCTTCTTATAAGCAAAAGTCATAGCGAATCACAAATTTCATTTACCTGTGGGATTATTATGTAAATTTGATAATAATCGTAAATGCATCACCTAGTTAATCTTATTTTTAAGATTCTGGCTAAGAATGTAAAAATACTTATAATTTTTTAATAAATACTTTAAAAAATATGGTAAATACCGTTGTCTTAATGACAATTATTTAACAACAAAAAAAATATTGAAATTGGTTGCATCAATATCTACTTAGAACTTACTGGAGCAAAAATATTACGTCACATTATTATTTATATGAACTTTAAAAATATTTGCAAATAAAACAGTATTTGTGAAGGTATTATTTATGTAAATAAACGGTCTATCTTACTAACGCTTCTTAAGATTTGGTCCAAACATGTTTTGTTTTATCTTTCTTATATGTCAAATGAATAAGACATACCTTGTTGCTAACTGGATCAACTTTTCTCTAAAATAAAGAGCTTTTAGACTAAAGTTCAATATGTCAACTTCGAACTGTTTTAGAAATAAATAAGACGCTTTTATGAAAGTCTTGGAGCACAATACATAATGACCTAAAAATGAAAAAAAGGTTTACCTTTACTGCCACAATATTATTTCCTCCCGTACATGGCCAAGTGCATATTAACAGTTATAAATTATATTATATGATATGCGACATACCCCGGTGCCGCCGCTGTGCCCCTACCATGTCGTAACCACTCCAGTCGAAGTGGTTGACGCAAGCTGTTATTAGGATCACTTTATTAACTTCGGGACAATGGAAATGTCATCAGCTAAATTTAGCGTATAAATATATTTATTATATGTTTTTCGAAATATAAATTGAATGCTACCTACTATGGCAAGGGACCCTTTTTAATCAATTTATACGTAAAATAATGTACTGACGATTTTTCTTATGAGATAAGGCATAATTATTTTATTACATACATATAATTCTTAGCACAAATAGTCTTGCATGCTAAATGTAAATTTTTTACATTATTTTAATGACAAAATTTTATATTTTGTCCAACCAGATTTGAAGAATAACAAAACCATTACATAAAAAACTATAGAATGAGTACTTTATAAACTAACCGAACAATTTATGATTTCAAAATAACAATAATATTACCCGATGTTTTTAAAATGCATTGTTAAGTGCAAGTAATCAATAAAAATATATATAATATGAGTATAACGTAGATGCTTCACAGATTATGATACCAAAGATAAATTTTTAAAAATATCGTCGCGTTATTGTAACATTTTTTTCACTAAGCACGGTAAAATGTAAGGTGGTAAAAGTGATAAAAGGTAAAAGAACCCATTTGCAAAAACAGGTAATACATCATGAAATAACACACTAGCCACCTCTACTGCGCCTTTTATCATTTTCTTAACCGTTCCATACAAAAAACTCTTCTTTTTGTCCATTGCTATTTCCAAATTACAATGCCATTTTTTGTATGTTGTACTATAATATATAACTCTCTGAATAAAAGAGAATACGATGAGTTTAAAAAGTCTTTATAAATTCAAGTCTCAAGAAAAACTAGTTTCATGACACAGGAATGAATTATGGATAACACTGTCGCATAACTCAAACGTATAGAGAATGTCTATGCAAATTCCAACAGTTTCGCCTTATGAAAAAGATACATGAAATATCTTTATTCTTGTATTAATGAAAAGTGCAACAATAAACAGTATTTTTATTTAATTTTCAAAAATTTATTTCGCCTCAATTCAACGTTCTATCCACACTAATATAATTTCGTTTTAGATTAGAGTTTTCCTATTCATTATATTGATTGTGCAATTATGGGGTGCAAGTCTACTTTTTTTTGGAGACAGATGTGTTCGTTAGATGCTTCTGAAAAAATACACCTCCAGAACATAATATAATTCTCAATTAATTGATTTTATATATTTGCATGGTTCTTTATATTTTTAAATAGACCGTCAGTAATTATGCTCATATAGTAACATAGACACAGGAATCTTTTGTCCCGTATTTTCCATACATGCATCAAAAAATAAAGCGCTCCCATATGCAGCCGGAAAACTTGAACTTGCAACAAAGGAACGTCTTGTAAGGAACTGAAGAAAGCCGAAAGATGCATTGAGGCAGGCTTGAAACGTCGCTGAAATCTGATACGATTCATTAGTGTAATGACCTTTTAATATTTAAGGTGTCTCTTTCATCGAACCGCTTGATAATGAGAGCTATAGCCGGGATATGGGACGCCTTTGCCTTACATATCCTTCCTTTTGATTATATGCGACGCTCACTTTTTGATACGCCTTTGCAATGAATTTTAGCGAGTTACTTGTTTTTAAGGTACCAACGTTGTGTATTAAAAAATGGCTATATAATCATAAATGAAAATTAGAAATAAATAAAAATTTATACTAACAGGAATCATTTTTTTTATATCAACCTAAGTCGTGCCTGTCAGTTACTTAGACCAAGTAAGCGTTAAGAAAAAATAAATTTAAAATTAATGCTCTTTACGAATCGCTCATAAAAATTCCAATTATTTATTTATATAGGCTTTTTCCAACAATAAATTTTGCGCACAACATGAAATGTAAGCCGAATATTATTTCATACCGATGCGGGCGGTTGAAAGGGTTGAATACTCAAGGGAGTTGTCGAATCATTCAAACGAACTCACTAACACTCTCCCCTGGGCTTGATGCACCCGCTTACTGATGGCCCAAGCTGTGGAAAAAAATATCTAATAAGCTGATGTTGAAACGTTTATTGTAAATAAGTTGTAACTCAGTCATAGATTATTTGTAAATCGGCGCATAGAGTCGAGTCATGCAATTGAATTTATTCATTACTTTAATTAAAAGACAGTCTTACTAAATATCCTTGTCTTTTCACTATAGTTTTTCGTTTATTTGACTTAGAACGCAGGCACTTCTAAAGCAATTGTGCTGAACCAATTAAAGGAAAAAATAATAGATAACTAAAATTCTCAAAAATTACATTAATATTGCAAATAAATTCAATATATAAGGATAGTTAGAAAATTAGTAGATATCAATTGACCTCATGGTACTTCAGCTTAGCTTATTTTGAGTTTCGTTCTCTTTCAGTTTTGTTTGTAATTGTTTTATTCTTCTCTGAAGAATATTTTTATATATAAATAGCTCAACAAATGGCTCGGCACCACCAGATGATTAGCACTAGAAGAGTCCTTATGTGAATATAGATAATACAACATGCGACATTCTGCCCTAGCCACCTCCACCTTGACAGCCCAACAAGTGTAGTTTCACTCCTCGGAAGGAACTCATGTAATAATATTTTGAAATTTTCATATTCTAATATAAAAGTATTCAATATAGCTAGCTACAGCAACCTAGCAGCACCTTGTCGCAAACAAAAATTAATTTAAATGGAAAGATATTTATATTTCATTATTGATTTTTCGCCGTACAAGATTGTTTATAAATAGAACAATATGAAGATTTTTATAGTTTAAATACTATCAACTTAAAACTTTTATACACAAAATATTAAAATACATAAAAATTTAAACGCTTGAGCTTATTAAAACTCTAATCGCTTATGAATCACGATAGACGCTAATGCGGCGTCTCTCGTGAATATTACAAAACTGCAATTTCCGTATCAACGGCTTATAAATACGTAATGAAACAAACGCATTCTATATTCTCGCCGCTCTTCAACATAACATGTGCTAGCTTGATTTTTAATTAATATATAAAGGCAAGATACGAAGAAGATACAACATCTTTGGAACAAACTTGTATATCTCGTAATGTTGCATAAGAATATAAATTCAATCATTGAAAGGTCAGCCAAATTTATCAAGAAAGATAGCTGTTCCACTTTTAAAATCGAAGTATCAGAATAAAATTAGTTGCATGTTTAAGAAAAAAAGTGCTAATAAATAAGTGCTATTTCCATTTCATAAGAACCACGTTATAATTGTGTACATTCAGTATTGACATGGTGACAATTTCACAGAGCAAGCAATCTAATGTAAAACTGATACATATAAACTTTTATCGAATTCAACGGAGTAAGTAAAAAAGGCCATTTTGTGTTATGTATTTATTCGAGTACAGATTGAAGTTAATACGGTTAGAGAAATCCAAGAACGATTTTAAGGCAATGAACCCCGTATTAGATATTCGTCCGCCAAAGGATCATATCGCACTAATAAAACATCAAAGCTAGACATATCACAAGAAATAATGATGTCACGTATTTTTCGGTTTGGCTTCAAAATGATTGGTCGCTGTAAAATGATTGGTCGCCTATATTGATGTGATGTGATACCCTATTTAAAAGACTAGTTTAGTTGCGTGTGTAGTCGTAATCTCCATATATCAGGAAAGCCTGCTCGTCAGTTAAGATTATAATTTTATCGTGTACATTAATATTTCAATAATTTATAAAACCAAATTACCACCACTTAAGGTTCATATATTTTAGGACAATAGTGTTCAAAATTCTAAATTGCAGGTTGTATATATCTTTCAAGTACATTTTATATGTCAATACGTAACTACTCAGGTAACAACAATAACAGAGACAGCTAGGGCCATGTATATTAAACTGTGGGTGTTATATTGTATCTTGTTTTAAACGTTGCTTTTAAATTGTAAATCTGCTTACAATAGTTCAAGTTTTGCGCAGATATGATCTTTGTGTAATACCCACCTGAGTCTGCTATCAACAACAAAGCCAATATCTATATGCCTATCTACAATTTCTAGGTATTTACATGAACATTTAAAAATAATATATGAGTGTAAGCACTGGTGCTTATGACCAAAGATGGTCGGTTTGAAAGGTGTGATTTTGGAAGAACGGTGAATTTGAACTCATTGCGTCTTCTTTGATTTGGTACATAGTCATATGACAAAAATATAGGATTGCTTCAGTTCAGAGCAGTCTCTTAAACTTGCAACGTGCATTTTAGTCTCTGCTATCTATAGTGGACCCGTGTGTACATGACACGGGCCTTTTTTTACGAGGAGGAATCCATTTACGCCTCTGGCTAAGCGACGGGGGTGTGTGGGGCTCACTCAGGTCCTCAATAGAGCGGCACTGAGAAAACCCACTAAAACTCCCCGGTAACTCCATTGCCCTTCACGAGGGTAACCTGGGTTCTGCACGAGCAATTCACCAGGTCGACATGACACGGGCCTTAGTGGATGCAAGCCCACCATTTTTCTCATTTCCCCGAGTAGAAAATGCTTCAGGCCCCTGCTACAAAGACTCATTTACATTATACATGAAACATGTATCTACCGTCGTTGTTGGACTTCAAAGCCATATATACCCAAAGCAACAAAATCGAAACGTAAACGTAACGTCTTATCAATAAAAACGATATACATAATTCAGTTTCTATTTTACCTTTGCACACTTAGATCGTTTTCCATTCAGCGTAAAGTACAGTATCGGTGGGTATAATTTCCTGTCTTGAAATATTTATACCGTAGTAAGAGCTACGTACGTAGTCGTTGCGATCGTAGCTACTACGAGGCTACGTTATAAAAATAAGGTCGCTTGGAAATCGAACACGTATTTTGTTTTAGGATTTCTTACTTGAAACGGATGGTATACGATATAAGTTTCACTGTATTGCTACAAGTTTTTGTAAATAATTATAATTAAAGGCAACACCAATGTGCTATGAATTAATTAATCAGGTAATTTGTTATATAGCTTCAATTATAAAATATTTAAAAAAAAAAAATTATAAGCAAATAGAATAATGATATGGATTCGGTTTTATCCATTCATAATCACAAAAATATGATTCCATTATCAAAGTAGTTGGTATTTTTAATAGATTTTTTTTAAAATCAATATAAATGAAATGTATTTTTAATATTTACTAGTCCACATTTAATTCTTTGTAAGTATTTTATAATATATTCACTCTTTTACTTATGTAAAAGAACTCAAAGTTAAATTAACTTTGAAAATGGTGGAGCTCAGAGACATTGTGGTTTTAGCAGTATTGTTTCAATCACGAAAATAAAGCACCTAACTTACGTCATGGTTAGCTCGGTTCGTTTTCGGTTGGTTAACGAAAAATTTTAATGTTAGCGGCTTTTCTCTGCTTTACCTTTATTTAAGACTCAAAAATAGTTATAACTCAAGTTTATATATGAACGTCTGTGAATAACCTATAATGCAGAAATAAAAGACATTTTATTTTTCACATTAGCAGTAAGATATAAAAATATAAACTACATTAAAATTGACGAATTTGACCACAATCGCTAATCTTTAGGCATTTATCTCAATGGTATATCTGGCAATTTTTGCCGTATTTAATCTGGGATTGGTAAATCAAAAATTGTTATTACAAGTTGCTCAATGCGTAATTAAAAACAGATCGTCTCATAAGTGGCTGCTTGCAACAATAAACAATAAGCAGCCTACAAATATCCAATTGCCACTGCAAAACTATTCTACTGTCTAATTAGGGTTTATATTTAATGAACTACTGTTATTTTATTAATTGGGCAGCAAGTGGCGTCTCTTTACTATATCAAACACAACAAGAGTTTTTTAAATACAATATTTTTACAATCTTTACCAAAAACTATACAGAAATAGACCAATAAACCGGAAGCTCCCATCTAAACTATAAAGAGGTCTCCAGTCGCCAACCCATGAATTTCATATTTCCCGCTTGCCCTAAATATTAAACCGATATTTTGGTGATAAACCTTAAATTTACATAAACGCTCGACGGTTTACTATCCGTCAGGCAGGCGACGCTGTTTATAAAATACAGCTAGTCAACTTAAATACCTTATGCTTAGATATGTACGTACTCTTATTACAAAAAAAGATTTACTATTTATACATGACAGTAAAATTGGACGCATTTGGTTTTATTTGGACTTAGAGTTAGATAACTCGTGAGTTTTATTTGTCTATCCAAAATATATATTAGTTGTTGTTAACGTCATTTCTTAAGGGCTATTTATTGAAGTCCAATCTTAAAAAATTATAACTTAAGTACCCAATTTGTCGACATAACCACGTAAGTATATTACGTCTTAAATTAAGTATCCCTTTTTTTGCATTTAAATAATGAAGACATTTATGTATAATTTTCAAGCATTTTTTGATTAATCGTTTTTACTTAATGATTTGTCGTCTTCTTATTGTTCCCTTATTTATAAATGATATAGCTGTTCGATAGTCTGGCTTAAAATCAAAAACGTCTTGAACAATTAATATTGTAATTTTTATCGTGTTTTGTACTAAATCTAATAGGTTATATTCTAGGAAGGCTTAAAAAAATAACTAGGAAAGTCCCAAAGAAACGCTTAGAAGTATTTAATTAAATAAGGGTTTAAGTGTGTAAAATTTTCCAATTAACATGACGCGCTATAAAGAATTGAGCAGTTAGCTTAAAATGTTATTTATTAAATAAGAACGAGATTATTGACAAGAGTAGCAAATGTGCGCGGACTACGCAAATGTAGGTTAACCCTAACAATCAATAAATCGAACCTTAAGCGTGCTTGCCACGTGGATAATAAAACCAGCTTATACCATATCTATGTCAGTTTTACAGTCGCCCTGTAATATAGTCTGTTTGTTTCTGTATAACGAAGCATGTCATAACATTTTTATTGTATGAAACAAGCCGTAAAACCGGTTTAGTGCAACAACATCGGAGGAAAGCCATGTCTAACGTGTCTCGTATTTCAGTCAACTTATTGACAGTTACGCCACTTAACATGATAAATTTAACATTCAAATTCGTACAGCAATGTCTGGTTTATATTTATTACAAATGCAATCTTTCAATTAATTGCTGGCGAAATAGCATCCATATGCAACGTGGTGTTCTCATGACATGAGCTTCTGTTGCACTTAATATTAAATAACCAAGTCCTTCAAAAAATAAATTCAAAACAATTCTACTTTGGTACATATATGGTCGTAATCACCTGCGAATTACAGCTAGAAGCATATATAGTACTTAAATTTCATATCAGCAAAAAATATATGAATTTATTTTTAATTTAGTTTTAATTTCAATATTAAACACACGTCATGTAATAATACTTATTATAAAGCGACTGGAGGCGATACCGTAACTAGTTTTAAATGTGTTCAATATTTACGGACCACATTTTTAAAATCGAATGATGCAAAGAAACTTGATTGATTTCCGTTTTAGATTTTATTTCAATAATTCCTTAAAATTTTTAAAGCGATTGGTTACTAAAAATTCTGGCAATGCACGTAGAATTTGGAAAATAAAACGCTAAAACATTCGCCTAAGCCCCGTGGGGGCGTTACTCTCCATATACTAAATTACTGTAATGGAATCCATTTGGCTACCTGCTAAGTGGAGTGCTGACTAAACGTATGCGCTGATTACGCCTCAGATGCCTTTTTAGATATTTTAACCAAAACTTCTATCGCTTCTTAAACTGCCGTAGATGAAATTATTCATGAGAATTAAAAATTTATGAGTTCTAATTTCAAACATGCCAAAATTCGTTGTAAGCGGGCTTATCCTCCGTATTCATAAGAATTTAATTTGTATTAACTTCGCTTGTTCCAATCCAAGTGAGAATGTAAAATAGTAATTTAATTAGTATGTACATACATTAGAAATAATTATCACATATCACTATCACTTTTACTTTATTACCATTCTTTGTGATAGAAAAAAGGTATATAATAAGTAAATATATTCCGTCACCAAAATATAAGTTAATTTTCTATTTTTTTCGTTTTCTCATAAAACCTCAGTCGTTGCGTCTAATCAGCATTCTCCGTAAAAATAAACCTATTTTTAAAATCTTATTTGTGTTTTCAAGACTTCTATGAACTTGAGTGTCTACAAAAGATGTCACCTGTGCAGCAGCCATTGCGATCGATGGAGTCCAATTACGTGGCACTCGACTGGTGCTAATTGAGCGCATCAGCCCTCCGGAGACAGAATACTCCACCGCTTACACGCCGGTGAATGAATAAATAGCCCTCGGTGCACAGACGGGGTATTTGCATAAAGCCTTGAATATTTTTAGGAAGCGAAACAGGTAAATAATGTTTATACTTGCTAACTTCCAACTTACAAGGGCATGTCGAGGGGCAAACGAGAATTTTAAAATAGAAAGCAACTCAAATAATTACTTCTTACCAATAACGTCAACAAAAGACTGGGACAGCTGATTTTAGATCGTATGTCGTTTAAAACAAACAGCTGATTTTTGCGTGATTTCATAGAGAAAGTTGTTTATTTTCTGGATATATTATTATTTTTATATTTCACAATAAAAGTAAATTAATAACAATAGATAGCCTAATCAATTTTAAAGTCATTTTAAAAGATATGTCTCATTATAAAAATATTGTGTACGACGTACAGACAGGTTAACTTGGTAAACTAAAGTACTTTTGGTTATTTGGCTACAAAGAGGAACAACTAAAGTTGCATAATTATTTAGGAAAAGTTGATATTTTAAGTTTTTTTCATCGTGAGTCTCCAATTACAGAATCTCTTTGGCTGACGCTAATTGAGCTGATCCCGAAGCGAACACCTAGCTGAAGAGGTGCTTGCCGTCCAATAAATGGAATAGCTGTTATGCATTGTAAATAAAAGTCAACATTGGAAAATATAAAGTTGAGCCAATAACAAATGAAGAAAATTAATATATACATCAGACAAAATTTTTATTAATTTTTCATGTTTTGAGTTCTTTAGAAGTCAAGAGTCTTATTATTATTTTGTAGTATTTTATTTCTTCCGAGTGCAATAATGGAATTATTAATTCCAAACTTCGTTGATAACAAATTGTTATTAACCAAAATAAAAAACACAAAAAACGTGTTTCTTTATTTTGGTATATTAAACTTATTTTTCATGTTAATAAGATAAAAGTAATGCCTTAAAACAGGATTTGAACCCAAGTCTCTTAATATCTGTGTCGATCGAAACTATGCCGATCGCTAAAACATTAGTAAACTGATTATTAGATCATGGAAATATAAAATATTATTATTGTATATGGTATTTATTGTATTAAAGATATCTACTTATATAAATACTATAAATAACTTAAATAACACCATGCAACTCTTTATTCTGATTTCTTACCCTTGTCCGATTAAATATTAATAAACTAAACGAGACCCATGAAGTATGTAAATATTATATCGCACTTTCTAGACCCATTGGGAGAATATAAATACTCGTTACCATAAATTATGGTGAGTGTATTTCCAAAAATATACTTTATATTGATATCAACTTGCTTACAACTGGAACGATTATATTTAGGATATAGTAGGTAAGCAATATTTACACATCGTTGAGCGATTGGAAATTCAGAATGCACACTGAGATTAGTTTTTTTATTGACAAAAATAAGCTCGCTATCATTTCAATTTATTCCATAATCCCGCATTGTCATGCTAACCACACATCAGCGTTCACCCCTTAATCATCGTGCTATTGGCAATTCCAAAAGAATAATATCATTTTTTTCCAGTAAAATCGGGAATAATTCTCCCTTTGAAGGCATTGCTCCTTCATTGCACTCCCCCACACTGCGTTAATTCCATCCGCCCTCCAACCTTTGAACTCAAGTCAATCGAAAACTGAATCCCTTGGTTAAACATCGCAAATGAAAAGTCGCCGATTGGGAATGTTTTAAGTAATTGAAGAATCCAAAAGTGTTTTAAAGAATACAATGAATTGAGGACGGAATTCGAATCGAAAAATCGCGTCGCCGCTAACTAATTGATGGCCCTTTTGATTGAAGTAGCATTTTGATTTTATTTGATGTATTTTTTTTATTCGCAGCCTTTTGTTTCTTCCTTAAAGAAGGGAGGAATGGATTTTTTTTCTACTTATAAAATGAATATCGTCAAGTAATTATTCCAACGGACGTTCTTTCAAATGATTTTGTTTCCTGAAAAGCAAGAAAAGAAAAGCTTTTTTAAGCTGCACAAACCAAAAATATCTCAAGCACCAAATTATATAAGCTGTATTTGAAGTACCCAAAGTACTTCAATTAGACTGAATAAACGCCTTGCAGTTTAATTGAAGACGAAGTGCAGTAAGAATGCCTCCATCAGAGAGAGCGGTCCTGTCATCCGGAGACCAATTCAAATCTATAATTTTAGTATCAATAAACGTATTTCCATAAGTGTAGCGTGAAAGTACTGAGCCATCACGTTAATGCTCATTCTTTTGATGCTGCCAACTCAACCGTAAAGTTATTCTTTTGTTAAACAGCGGGTAACTCCATATAGGATAGAATATTATTTTTCTCGCTTCATTTGCTAAGAAGATTGGTGTCGCGTGCTTTTGCAAATTCCTTTAGTTTTGAGGACAAATATGACTGTTAATGCCTTGTTAAAAGTTTTCATGGAAATCTTCATATGTGTTTTAACTTACTTACCGTTTTTACTTTAAAATATTATTGTTTACTGCTTTTTTCAAAAAAGAATGGAAACGGTGTTTTTTTCTTCTTTTTGCGTATTTGAAATCAAATACGCAACGCAACAAATATGGCAACTATTACTATTATCGCTTTACAAATGAATAATGATAAAGAATTAAAACTAAAAGATATGATATAACTTCGAAAGAAAGAGAACACCCTATGTTAGCTTACAGTAATATTTACATCACATAAGCTATCCTTACTTTGAGACACTTTGAACTGCGTACGTAGCTATACGTCTTAGCAGTAAAACGTTAAGACGAGATATGAAGCAAAGTTGACGCACAAAACTTACCCTTAACCCCAAAGTACAAATATTTAAACGATTATGCACTCTATATTCGCACTCACAAGGTACACAAACCCAAAATCTGAGGTTGAGGAACAGCAATTTTGTGTTGTCTGATGTGGGAATATGCGTTACATTTGCGAAAGGGCCTTAACTTTTTACAACTTGAATACTGTACGAAAGTCGATAAGACCCTTATATACCTACGGATCTCAGCAGTGTCGCAGAAATTATTCAATACCGTTTTTGCCGCAGAACGAATCCAAAGAATACGATAGACTCGGAGATTTTCTTTTGATGCAATAGTTTAGTAAATTATCAGCAGTTTTTTGTCAAAAAAACCAAGATTCCAACAATTCCGTATCCGCTAGGCAATTGAAAGTTTTCATCACAACAGTTATCTATAATAAAATGTGACCAAAAAGATTTACTCCACAATCTACATAGAATATTCAAAACTTCCAATGTCTAACTAAATAGGGAAATCCTATCTATGGCAAAGAAATACTCGTATAACAAACGTAACATCAACCATCACGCTTCTAACTCGATACAGGCCAAGCTAGCTAGTATCAAGATACAATCAATGATTGTAATATTATTGTAGTTTTTATTGGCATCCATTTTATCCATGTACACAGTATAAAGAATTAAGCTCCAATACTTAAGAGGATCAATTAAACTATCAAACTAAACAACTTATCAACATTTGATATAATAATTGATATTTCATATGGAACAGCTGATTTTTGTCGCAATTTTATATATTGTTCTCGTAGAGGAAGTTGTTTAGTTTGATGATCTTATTCACCCCCTTAAGTAGTGTGCATTTCTTATACATTCCGTATATACATTGTATGTAGAATTTATATTAATATCATCGGGAATATGGCAAATCCGCGAATCTACTATGGTTAATCAGCACTAAATTTAATCTCACAGAAGAATATATAATTTGATAAGTTTCTTATTTAAAGTCTTTTATTATAATTAAAGCAATTAGCTACATTTTATCACTCAGTCACACTGACGTTATATGTTATATTATCTTTAGATTTATTTATTAGACCACTTTTATGTCAATGAATCCCAACGTGCAGCAGGTGACCCACTTAATGGTCTTAGAGACATATTTAATATCAAAAGTTATCAGAGTTCATGGTGTCGAGAAATCTGAAACTTGAGACGGACTGATGCTGAAAACTCTTAGTCGAACATAGTTCTTTATACTTATTTTTGTATATCGACCACAAGAAAGCAACCGGAAAAATTGAATGAAAACCTTATATTTTATAACTATAAATATATATATCAAAGTTACGACTGCGTTACGATTATAGACATATTTAATGTCCAGAAAAATCATCGAATACTTTAAATAATAGAGATAAAACCCCATATAAGATATTAAGTTTGATTTGCGCAAATAGCTATAAAAATGATGCATCTATTATCAATATTGTTAGATATCCACACTACATCATTTTAAGTGATATGAGATTGAACAATATATTCGTTCTTTTATCATTTTACACCGACGAATTAACTCATCTGTCCTATTCTTGTATATTCGGGCTATCCAGTGATCGTCTTCTAAAAATCACTGACGATAAGATAGCCCTTGTACAATGTAGCGTACTCATATTTTCTTTATCTGATATTTATTGTCTACAAAAAAAGAATATACTTCATATTCTATCTAATATTTCTTTAAACATTACAAAAATTTCTTTAAAGATATAAATGAGCAATATTTCGAAAAGTAGATATTGCGCGAATCAATTGAGGTTTTTAGATAAAAACAGCTAGTAGGTTACGCATTAACAGTAACCCCTACATTATATAAAGTTATATATACAATAACTGTTATTATAGCAACTAATAAATGACAAGGAAATAAATATTTACTGTGTAAATACCTATCCGATAGAACACGTCTTCGTATTAATCCGTCCCAAAATACACGTTCATGAATAAACAAAACGACACAAACAGGAACGGAAGCGTAACAAAAAGAAATTCGTCGAGAACGCAGGGAAGGCGGCCTAATTTGTTTTAACAAATTGTTCTAATCCATTTACCGAACTGCCAAATTGGAGCGAGGCGACAATCAAGGAATAAAAATATTCCCATAATAGCTTTGTTTCGTCGCTTCTTTAATTGGAAGTAATGTTCTAAGCAGGAACTAACTAATTGTATATTATTATTTATGTTATATGAATAGTAATAAGTAATCCTGATAGTAATAAGTAAGACTGAACACATTATATAAGAAAGTGTTTTTATTTTTCGGCATCTCTGTCGAGTTTTTATTGATGTTTTTATGTTGGTATTAATAATATCTTAGACTGACTTATTCTGTTAATTCGAAATATTCTTGTAATTCAGTTAAAGATATTTACTGCAAATGATCAATTGAAAACAATGATAAGAATTAAAAAAGAATACGACAAGGAAGAGCGGTCGAAATGTTATGTAATAAAGAATCTGAAGCATTATTGATAACGGGTATTTAAATTAAACCAATTGAGAATAAAATTTAAAATAACGGACTAAACGCAGCACTAATATTCTAAAACAATTCTGACCTATTAAACGTACAGGTGTTTAAATTGAAAACATAAATTCTCCCAGAACGGCGAAGTGGGCATAATTACAGTAGCATTTCTAATTCATGAGAGATCGGGTCACTGCCATTACACAGGACCTCTGCCACATAATGAGTGGAAGTATGCGGTGACAGTCATGGACGTAAAGAGGTCTTGACATCTGGAAGTGATGGGAGTCAAGAAGTCGCTTATTATTTTCATTTTTATTTTATTTTTTACCAGGCAGTTATGGAACACAAAAGTATAAACTAATTACAATTACAATTCTTCATATGGATGTTATATGCAGGAGGCAAACAAAACGCAAAGTAAGACAAAGAATAACTTTCCACACGCTAAACGCACATGGAAAAGTCTACATTTTGAGCAAATGTATATAAAATTATTATCATAACTTATACATCAAACGTATTACACTGACAACTGAAGTCATCTTAATTGTATATATTTCCTTTCCAGTTCACATATATCACTGGTCAGTAGCCAACAGCCGTCGTTTAAATGAACAAGGGAATTGTAACAGACTCTTTAGTGCGAATTAAATAGGTTTAAGTGAGCGCAATAGTACAAATTGAACGTGACCATTGTGCCATGCGAGGAATAGACGTGTACCTTGGAGGTTCCCGGATTTACTATAAACTCTACTTCAATGGACTGACTGCATTTACTCTGTATTCTTTTTAAATAAGGAAAACGATATAAATAAATCTCTATATCAAGTTTACCATGACCCTAACAGTTTAAGGGTCTCTCCAATATGGTCAATGAAGATGTGCCAAGAATATCTAATAATTAGATGGTCCACCCGACGGTACTTAAGTGTTATCCGTCGCCTAGAGACACCAATATCGAGTATCAATTAATACTACAATGACGTATTGATATTCTGGACATAATACTATGCTGTTTTTCTATAAGCAATGACACAGCAAAATGTTTTTGCGAAACCAAATCATAGATCTTATACATTCTAACTTACCAACTCCAAGCAAAATTGTTACTAACATGACTAACAAAATGACATTCTTATTGTAACTTATAATATATTCTTCCATTGAATTCTTCCCCGATATGATATGAAAGATTATTATATTATGAAAACCTTCACTTTACCATTTAAATAAAGTAATTATTAATAAATATGCATATCTGATTTACTTCGCAAGAGCTTTCTTGCAAGCAAAGTTCAATTATTTACCACTTCGATTGCAGATATACGATATGAAAAAATTAAAAATAAAAATAAAAAATAAAAAAAATAAAAAAAAATTGAATAAAAATTAAATTATTCTTAACGATGAATCATTAAGAATAATTTAATTATTCTTATTTTATTTAATAATTTAATTATTAAATTATTCTTAATGATGAATCATTAAGAATAATTTAATTTTTATTCATAAACTAATATTACATAATATGTTCCCTTTTTAGGTTATAATGATTTTGGGCCGTTGATAGGCCCAAAATCGTTATAACCTAGGAAATATACTTCAAAGTCTGCTAAACAAACAAAAGATTTTAATGATGTTAAAGTAAGCTAGGATGTTAACAATTTCATGCTTCACAAAACAAGTCATCGTTGAAATCAATAGAACGGTATCCTGTGCTTAAACTGGCTTTAAAGTCATCGCCTGCTTAGTCAGCCGTGGATAATAACTTTGGTCGATTGTTTATTGTTACTTAATTATAATAAGGTAATATTGAATAGTCGAATATTTTTGCCATAATAATGATAATTCATTTCAATAATCTCAATAATTTTAGATATAATACATGGCTGGGACTTTCCACTGAGTAATTCAAAGATACTTGCGTTGGAAATTACCAGCTTTTGAGTATTCGTATTTCAGTCTGTAACATTTTATATAAGTAAGTATCTATAATCATTTTATCATCCTATTTTGTGAACTGTTTCCTGTACAGTAAGGGCGTATTTTAAAGGGCGTAAAGTAGTAAATAATCAAGTAAATTCGGAAATATTTCCGATTGATAAGGAATTTACTTGAAAATTACTACATACTTTGATATATACACGTAATTAATTTCTTATACAAATATAAAATATTACTATAAATCGTCGTATATTACATTATTGTATAAAATTTATGAATTAAATATGTTTATTCCCAATCAATTTAGTATGCGATATGGTACATAGCACGTTATACGTTGATGAAAAAAAAATTCACCTACATAATACTTATAGACTGTAACGTATAAAAAAATATTTTTATAGATTTCCCATAAGATTTTCCTCTTAATAACTTAGTTCAAAGAAAAAACAACACTAATAAATGTTTTTTCTGACACGAACTCATAGCGAATCTTAACCTAACCTAGACATGAAGATTGACACGTATCTCCTTAGTATGGCGTAATGAAGCGCGCCGTAATGAGGGGAGTGAGCTCTCAAATACACAATGAGGCCTATTTCGTGTAACAACAAAGGACTTGCCCTCCGGCGATATCGGTATTGTATGCTTGTTACAAGAATTTGAGTGACGCGAACAGTTAGTGTCTCTGTGAAGAACTTTTGCTACGAGGCTGTTAGTTTAGTGAGATAAAGAAATCGACAATTGGAATTGCTTCGAGTATATTGCAAACTAGTTATATGTTATATTTTGTAAAGATTTTATTAATATAACTAGTTGACCGAAGTAGCGGTAGAAAAATAACCAATTTTCAGTTGCATATTTGTAAGCTTTCTTTAGGATTTTCGCAGTTAATTTTATTTTTAAACCACCCCTAAATCAAACCGAATAAAACACAAAAAAATATATTCAAAAAATTATTTTTTATGTATAAGGAGAAGATGATTTATTTATTTTAAACTTTAATATACACACATGCACACAGAAATACTAATACATAATACTTGGTTTTGTACCTCATTCATCTGAGTATGCTTTTACATAAGTTATGAAGAAGTTCCTTTAATAAAATTACTAATGGGCGACTTTAATGAAAGTGAACGATCTCAAAAAATCACACAACTGTAAATCGAACTGTAAATCACACACTTTTATTGTTCAATTACCAAAACGGTATCAAAAAACTTTTGAAATTCCATGAACGAAATAAATATTTAAATGAACTGTAACCACTTACACCTTGATATACAAAACAAAAACAAAACAAAAACCAATTTCAAAACAGTAAAAAGCCAAAAATAATTCAATTTAAGAAGTTATCTAATTTAAAAGTATTTTTAGAGTCGGAGCTTAACTTTGTAGTGTTGGCAACGAGTTTTGTTTAGCACCTATTTAAAGAAATAATTATAAATTTTGTAATTTCCTAAATTGAATTTTTTAGTGCTTCGAAGCCGGTTTTATGTTTAGTTTAGGTTAAAAAAAATTCACAATTTCAGGTGATAAGTTTCTAAGGTCAAAGTAATATGGGTGCCCGTCAGTTTTGTCAACTCGCCTTTCTGTTTGTCTTTGGATAAAAATACTAGAACAGCATTGGAAAAATATTTCAATTACTTAATATACGTGCCTATAAAATTTGAAGATTACCCTCTATTTCTCAGGGATACCATCATCAGATCCTAACTTGGTGACAATGGGACCACCACCATAGAAGTAAACTCAATGAAATAAAAAACAATTTGGAATATATAGATAGTTAGATAATTCTAATGAGATATAATGTGTCTCAAGCCAAAAATGTAACAAACTTTATACTCCGTAGATAATATTATGACAAAAGTGCCTAAGTACCTGTTATTATTATTTTTTAATTATTACTTTTAAAATTACGATTAAAGGAGCAAGGAAAAATTTTTTCTATAATATTTTAGCTAGCTTAACTAAACTTTCGTAATAATTTTTAAAAGAGTATATTTAAGAGAATATTTATTTCACTTGCAAGCTTACTTCTTACTTGCATCTCAGCGCAATCTATTATAAAATATAAAAAGAAACTAGTATATGGTCTGTCTACATTTTATCAAAAGCATACCTCAAAGCAGGAACTTCATTAGCATGTGCTTGATTCTGCTTTCGAAGTTAGTACCTAGTGTTGTTTTAATGTGATAGATGGCACTTACACAATTTATCAGTACCAAAAAATCTCATAGATGGCGCTACTGAGCAAATGTAATTGCATCTATTTAAGCCAAATATATCAATTCAATCCTGTAGTATTTGTAGATTGTAAAATTTTAAATTAATGTTTGTAAACAAAGCTTCATTCATATTTACAGATCAAATACGTACAATGTACCTAAAAACTGACATCATGACCTACTTCCTTCCCTCCCACAAAGAAATTCGACTACTTACTTTAGAATAACAAGAACTGCAAATAGATACCAACCTTGCTGCTATTTTCTAAATTAATACGTGTAGGTGCTGTTCGCTTCATATAAACTTTACTTCTTATATAATAAATAGTTAAGTCCAATTGCAATAATTCATTAGACGATAAAGGTCAG
This sequence comes from Acentria ephemerella, assembly GCA_943193645.1. Lineage (NCBI taxonomy): Eukaryota > Metazoa > Arthropoda > Insecta > Lepidoptera > Crambidae > Acentria > Acentria ephemerella. Next base: position 3,830,358 of record OW971882.1, read on the forward strand.
GGTGGTAATGTTAATACCGAAGAAGGCTATTTGTTTTTAAATCCATTCTATTCTTTTGCATTGTCATTCTTGGATGCCTATAGATGATATATTTCATTATTAGTAACTGGGATGTAGATTTTTACTTATTAAATACTTTAACTTTAATATTATATTAAATTTAATATAATTTAATTATCGAGTGTAGGTTGGGGTTTATGTCAGGAAAACAATTTGTTTATATTATCATGATGGAAATTTTATTTTCATTACGTCAACGAAAGATTACAATTTACTAACGTAACTTCTCGCACTAATAAAATTACTGTTATAACATGGTATTCTCTACTCAACAGTTAGAATTTAACGAAAATAATCATGGCTGAATTGTACCTATTAGCTATAAACTTAATTCATCAAAATATCAGGCTCAATATGAGCTAAAATCATTCTCGTCCCGGCGGTCCTTCACACTATGATCGTTACTATAATTGACAAGGTTTTAAAGGCAATTGGAAACATCAAATCATTAGCATTCTTACATTATTTTTATCACAGTAAGGACCCGGCGAAAATCCGTAAATTAAACTAAAATATCATGCAAGTAACGTAACATTCAACAACTAGGTCATTTATAATTCTAATACAATATTGTAGTTGGATACAGTCATAATATCAGAAAATATATATTGATTCGAAAGTTGCAATGTGTGGTCACGTTACATAATTATTAATTGTACCATATTTCAGTCTCACTCACAACACAAATGAATGATATAAAAATACTGCATCAAACAATAAGGCGGTTTTCTTTCCACCGCAGTCAATAACAGCAATAGTACAAACGTGTAGGTAGCTCCATTATCTGTTTGATCGATGTCCGCTCTATACATGACCATGTCTAGAATAATTTCATGAAATATAAAATGCCCTAATTAGTCAAAAATTACATTTTCAAGGCATCATCATCATAATTTTATATCGTAATTATTGGATTTTCGTCACTAGTATGCGCGACCGCATTTTCCTAAGTTCATTCATAACTTTAAATTAATTAAACTAAATTCATTGACTATCACTCATACTTTCACAAAATACTAAATTCTGCAACGGAACAACACTCACAAACATCAGTGTTCTAATACTTAATAATACAATTCTAGGCTTTTTAATCACAATAAACAAGTGCTGATGAAGGAAATTCAAGTTAGTACATTTGGTCATAAGATTAAATAAATTGGTCAAAAAGATATGTTTTAGTTAAAGAGGCTGTTGAGCCGTGCAGATGTTCTAAGTTAAAAGGTTTGATATTCAAGTAATGATATGAATTACGATATATTTCAACCTTGGACAATTGGTTGAAGTCAATTCTGTTAGTTCATTGCAATTGAAGAGTCCGGCTTCAGTGCTGTCACTATAAAATATTTTGTTGATATCAGTATGTTAGTACACGTATATCTCTTTGAGCTGTGGCTTGAGCTCGGGTGGAATCGTGTAAACTTCCTGTTCAGGCTTCTTCTTCACTAGCCGCTTCCAGCGACCTCCGATGTTCTTACGAAGACTGCGGAAACTCGCACGCTCATTGCCAATCGGCTGCATAAGGTTGTCCTGGAAATAACAAAAAGGAAAAGGTAAGATTTCTGACCTCATAAAACAAAGTGAAACATTTAAAGTTTCTTGACCCGAGAATGGACCCGATTGAGCGGTTCCGTTACCGCCCCAAATGCATTTGCTGCATTCACACCGGTGAAACCACTTCCAGTTATTACACAATTCCCTTTCGAGCTATTTTAAGAGAGTTGATAACCGAGTTTTGAGAAGGTCGTACAAAAAATCGTTGTAGGGAGTTTTTATTTAATCGTTGTTCACAATCGAACGATCATGTGGCATTTGTTTAAGAAACCGGATCGTTTAAATGACTTTATTCATAACAAAAACATAAAATGATTCTCTTGCAAGACAATGACTATTGAAATGTGGGAGAAGTCCCGCATGCCTAGGAAGCTAATGTTGCAAAGTAACCGTTGAGGTCATACGTGATCGAGTCAAGCCTTGAATAAGCTATTCAAAGACACATTAGCATTCTTGGCTTCCTGGTGTGCCGTCTAGTGTGCTCATGCAAACGGTTTACAAGCATCGAGTAGATCGCGTTCTATAAACAATGTGGTTTGTTGGCAGACCTCGGGAGACGTTTATCGGAGCGTGATATTGAGGCCACAGCTCTTAACAAGATTGAAATTTTATGAAGTATGCTGAATTATTTGCATTAGCCTCCTTTGTTCATACAAACCCAAAGAAAGAAGGTCGAAGTATTGCAACATGCTCGCCTTGTACAGCTTTCTATTCTGCTAGCGTGTCCCGACATTTAAATTTATTTCGCACTTAGATAGTTGGTGTTACGAACACAAGCAACTCTCTCCTGCGTGGCGGGGCCGTGGGTCGAACCAGTCACGATTTCTTTCAATCATAATGTAACGTTCGACAACTTTCCATGTTGTTTGATGGTTGCCAAGGCAATCCGTGATTAAAATGACGTGTGAATGGCAAATGCAACAGAATCATCTTGGAAATAGCATTTAGGTCAAGTATAACGGGTGAAACTGGTTTCATATCTCAAAATAAACGGTCAGTTTGTATGATATTCTATAGAGGTCATTAAAAATACTCTAACTAACCTGATCATGAGGATAGACGTAAGGCGGGGGCAGCGGCGGCGGAAATTGCCATAGAGGCTGCTGGCGGAAGGCGAGAGGCTCCGAGGGCGGCACCGCCGGGGCCTGCAGCACCTCGGCAGGGTGCACCGACGCCGAGTGCTCCTCCCGCTTTCGCAGCTTGCTGTGGACGATGCGGATCGCCATCATAGTACCGTTGTTTCCAACCATTGTAGTAAAAGGTCCGTCAATGCAAGAATAACTGAACACACTGGGCTGAATCACAGGTAACAAGTTCCAGTCAGGCAGTCACAACATTATATTTCAGTAACAGTTTTCACTCACAGCCGTATTGCGGTTTAACGGAGGCGCGTAACTAATAACTAAATTTAAATAAATTATCACAATTTTTTTGTAGTAAGGCTAATTGCACATATCACTGTTCATAGGAACGCGCGGCGGACCGCGTTAAGCGAGCTTCAGCTGCGCGGTGACTAGATTTTTTTCGTGAAGATTGGCCGGCAGGTGCCTAGCAAAGCGCTCGCTCGTGCCAAACGACCTCTACGGAGTACTCCATGCGTCTGAGTTGAAGTGGTGGGGCGCGCATGGATTTTATAGACGCGTGTTTGTGACGCGTCGCTAGCGCGGGGTAAGGGGAGGTAGTCTCCTGACGATGTGGCCGTTTTCCGTGAAAAACTACGGTTAATGATGGCGCCGCCGACATCGTCGTATCGCAGTCATATGACGCACCAGAAGGCCCGGCCGTTGGGATTGTCCCGCTTGTTTAAATTATAAAACAATTCCATTTCCTCCGAAAAATACCGATATAGAACGGCTGTGAGTGTATATAATAATAACATTATTTTGATTCTTTATAATTACTCTGTTCAGTCATTCTTGCAAAAGGAAATTATTATTCTAAAATAGATTGGTACAATCAAAACAACCATAACCTAAAAGCAGAATTGTCAATGAATTTTTTTAAGTTATCGTTAAATATCTACCCGATATGCAAAAGCCCCTAGCGACCAAGTATCGATCTCATAGCTGATAATGAATCTGAGGGAGACAACGTTCGATATTTCACCATTAATCGAGTTCAAAGTCCACATTATATATATAGTTGTATAGACAACAGAGCTCACGCACAGCTGGGCATGGACAGAGCAAAGGCTGACATTGCATCTCTTTCCATAAAGCCCTTGCACGCATATGTATAGGAGAGATCTCTGCATTTCGCTGCTTCACTTTACAAAAGCAAAGTAGGGCTACAGGGCAAGGGAGAGTCGTTGGTGCAATGCCCTCAGCCGCTCCTAACTTAAGTACAGCTCAGGGCTTTGACTGCTGGGATAAAAAACACAGGTAGTCAGCCATTATAAGTCGTTACCCTTGAGAAGCGTCTAGAGGATATCGCTAATATAAAGGAATATGTTTTCTTAGATCTCACAAAAGACTTTACATTTAAAATCGGGTCAGCATTTACCACTTTAACTAAAAACTCATTTTTAACCTGAAAATATCCTAGCGTTTGTAAAAATTTTGAATACGTACACTAATTCACTGATAATTTATTTATAAGTGTTTGTAACTTAATAACAATGCGTTCGTTTATATTGTTGATCATATGTGCATTATAATTTCAATAGATATTATTTAAAAAGGTGTTTCTTTATTAAAATTGAGCAATCAACAGGCACGTACGGAATGTTTTATGACCGATCGAGGATCAGCGATCACCGTTTCTCTGTATTTTATCTACATGTTACAATGTCGTGATAACATTTATCGTGTTTCCGGAGAGCAAACATATCTTTTAGTTTATATTAACGAAGCATATCATTTGGATTGTAAAAGGAATCACTCGGTAGTATATCTAAATTCATTTGTCTACGGTTGTCGCCATGCCTACAAAAATTATTTTGCCGCTTTAAATATTTATTATTAGTAATCTGGTTCCATAAACCTCACACGATCACGATTGTCATGTATGCATATTAACATTTTATGTACGCTCCTACGGAATGCTAGTTTGACATGAAATCCATGATAACAAACTATGTTATATATGTAATACTCCAAATCATTAGTTTCACATACTGACTTAAATAAAATAATTTTACCAAAATTCCCAATGCCAGATTAATACTGTGTAACTATTTTGATAAAGATCTTTTGAGTTAAAATATACTATATTAAAAATTATACATCTTTATTTCTTAATTACTTTATCGTTAATCTATTCTTTTACTTCTGTTCAAAATAGAGTATTCACTGTAAAATACAAAATATTTATATAATTATAAATGGTAACCCTAATATCTTAACCTAATTAGTAACCTGATTAGGTTAAGATTTTAGAATTACCATACTATTAATAATGAGAGATAATTATTTTGTATTTAACAGTAAATACCCTATTTCGAATGGAAGAAAGAAAACTATTAATGGATTAACGATAAAGTAATTAGGAAATAATTATGTTTAATTTTTAATATTATATACCTAGATTCAAAAGTCCTTAATTGTAATCTATTACCCAATTAAAGTAGGTTAATAAAGAAAGCAATTAATAATTAGTAAACGGTTCGATGTTTATCTTAAACGTTGATAAAAAAGTAACCAAACATACTCAAGTTTCAATATATTAATTGTCAAGAGCTGACGAGATGTTATGTTATGTTTTGGGTATTCCTTTTAAAAGAAGTCAAGTTTATCTACGCAAACTTTTCTTAATTAAGTCCATACGTATAAAAACAATAGCAAAGTCGACCGTTTTAAAAAAAGGCAAAACAATAAAGAAATTACGGTAGAAAACTAGTGTTCACCAAACTTTCTTTTATTAGGGAAGTATTTTCATTCATGTTCTGTCGTAAAGTATTCTCGAGTTTAATGATTTTTACCTGGAATGACAAAGAAGGAATGCATCGACTACCTACGTAGTGTATTAGTTTCTTGGAAAAGTATTCCTTATTCACAGCCTTTTTGGGCGCATTATTTAGTCTTCAGCGAAAGCTAAAAAAAAGCCAAATAAAAAGGCCCTACGATTTATTGTACAGGTACGTACACTATACAGAGTTTACCGAACAATTGTAAGACTTCAAAAACTAGTAATAAACTACAGAAAAACCGTAGAATATAGGATAAAAAATTACATTGTCGTGTTTAAGCACAAAATTAAACATTAGATGTAATCATTTATATGAAATCGCGTTCCTTCCAAGTTTTAAGTTATCTTTGTTGCAAATAACAAAAATGAGGTCTTTACGTTCTATCTAACTAGATAGTACCGATTACATATAACGGTGGGAAAACAAAGTTGAGTAACCATTACTGTTTCTCGACATTACGACGACATATTTTATCTTTGTAGCTTAAAGTATTCAAATTTTTTTTTATCAAATTCTACATCAATATAATCTCTACAAATTTAATTGTAAATTTATTAATTACTAGGAATAATGATAATTTAAAAGGCAAGATTTCATAATATATATTAAATAGAATTATGTCCATTTAACCTTAAGAGGTTATTCCTTACTAAGCTGACCGCTCATACAAAGTTACTGAAAGTGTGGGGCACTTCATAGATTAAACTAAAAGACAAAGTTTAAGTAAATAAAAAACAAAACTCAAAAAGCCGTAATCGTAGATTTTAACCCTTCCACCTCATCGACGTAATAATATATGTTAATTCACATATAAAAATTATTTGAATAATAAAAGAAACGATGGAAGGGCCCGTGAAAGTATAAACAGTTTGACGGCAGTACATTTACTTTATCATAAAATGTGAAATATGTAACAGTAGATAATCAACTTCACCAAATTATTATAACAATTGCAATAACCACCAGTGAACGCCTCAATAAAGTCAATAAAATTATTATTAGACCCATTGATGGATGTTTGATTATTGACGTCAAAGAAAACTATGAAAGTGAAGTAGCTTAAGTATTTAATTATCCAACCATCATGTCATAGTTTTAAGGTTACAGATCAATTTGATTATTTCGTATTTGTTGAATCAAGCGGAGTTAGGAACTAATAGCGACGTTTAGATATTGGTTGTGTTGCTACTCAAAAAAAAATCTATAAAAATTGCTTTTACAATAAAGACTATTTTAGTAACTTGAACAGGCATGAAAATATCATATTATACTACACTACCGGTACTTACCTCACCTAAAATATGGAAATTATTTAATTATTTTTTAATTTTAATTAGTAATCTGTTATTTGAGTTATTACCGAATAAATTGACCTAATAAGAAGTTCGACAACTGACCATGTTGTGGTAACGATTATGAAGTTAATCTGCAATAAAGTTCTGGCAAGCTTTTGTTTATAAAGCACTATAAAACCATACCTATAGTTATATTATATAACCTGCGTCGAAGAAAGTCCCGCAGACACCTGCATATCGCCCACAACGCACACCAGTCTTCATACTTATATTGTAGGTTAACATGTTACCGATATAGACAGAAGGTTAACGCCTGTTCAACCTCCATGGAACAACCTTTTAACACGCAACGTTTGTAATCTGTTTCTAATTTGTTCAGTATTAATGCACAGTGCTCCGTGACATTTCTTCCGCATGTTCAACGCCATTCTATGTTTTATTGTGAAGTCAGATTAATTTTGCGGAAGCTACAAGATAATTAACTCACAATTAAAGTTTTATTATTATATTTGTTTGTCAGTCTGTCTGTCGAGTGCTTAACATTTCAGACACATGATTTTTAATCGTGTGCAAACAGTCCGTGGCGACAATCCAATGGCGAAAAATGGGTTAAAAAGCTGGTTAAAGCAAATTATCGTTTAAGAATTTCATTGTTAATTAATTAGTATGAACAATATTTGTTTACAATTAGGACTTTCAGTTGCCAATCTAGATTCGACAAGGAGGCATTGTACGACCGGCCACGACCTTGTGCAGTTCTTACGGTCATCATTCGGTTCCTGCTACAGTCCACTTTTTGTCAGCTCAGTTCGATTTACGCCATAGAAGTCTGACTCATTGTATGGAATAACTTAGTTGTAAATAGAACCGCAAGTTTGACGTTACCAATCATCAAATACGGAAACTATCAGTCGCTCAGAATTAACAATCTATTCTGGTACTTAATTCAGTTCCAAATATAACAACTACCTTGGTTGAATTGATGAAATTATAGCAAACAACTTTTGGCAACTGTTTATAATACGGTTCTTAAATTTGATGAAGTTTGTACCAAAATAGATAGTATTTTCATAATACCTGAATATGTATCAATACAAAATTTCCATACAATTTATGATAAGGTAAGCACAAAATTTGTATCTCTCACACCATAAGAGTAAGGGCATGTAACAACCCGATTGCATTTGTTATGTCAATTACCCGCGTTCGAAGGGGTTGTTCTTGTCCCTCCCGCAGAGGCAGACGATGGTCTTGTTGACCGACAGCACGATCAGCGAGTTCCGCTCAAGTACCACGCCGACCTCGCAGTTTTCCTCTTTACACTTCATCGCCTCGACGGCGATCGGAGCGAAGAGCATCGAAAAGCGTCCATCCACCAATAACCAACACTTCACAAGGGTTAGGTTAGTGACTGAGGGCGGGTGAGCGGCGAGGCGCCAAATAGAGGCGCGCGAACGCGCGTTTTAGCGCGGGCTGTCGCCTCCGCGAGTTTCCAATACATAGGTACAATCCGACCGACGGACGGTGACTATTTGACTGGTTGCGGCGCCCGGCCACCACGCCTCGCGCAGCGGTGGGTGGCAACTGAACACGCACCTCTCCCGTTACCTTATCGCCATGTTACGGGGATCCGACCCCGCAAAGCGAAAGCCCTACGCTATTGAAACATTATGGTGTCCCACACTTACTAACATTATATATTGCTGTTGTACTCTGTTATTTCGAAATCACCAACAATGATTGGATATATCTCACGCTCTCTTTAGGTTGAAGAGTATACCTTATTGTTGTATCGACAGAGAACATTATACACTTTCAAATCATCTTTCTGAAAGCGTCTTTGTTGATCGCGTATCGTGACTACTGAAAACTGATGTCCAACATCAACGACTACTACTGCATTCATATTTAACATATTGCGTCTGTTGAAGACAAACGCTTAAGCATTATTCAAATAACACGAACGAATATATTAAGCCTGTTTGCTTTATATAGATCCTGTTACGCCTGAACTTACTCAGAGAATAGGGCTTCTAAGATTCAACAATAGCAATACAATTATCATGAAAATCAAGAAATTGCAAAGATGTACTAGTTTACGTATTGACATTAAAATATTTATAAATTCATGAAATGTTCAACGAGGCATTGACGTCAATAAAAATGTGATAATCGTTGTTATGTTTTACTACGAGTAGTGTGATAAGATTACCCCCTGCTATGCTTATTATTCGGAACTAATAAATATAATTAGCATAATGTTCTAGAAGAGTTATAGTAGATAAGAAACAAAAAAAGATCATCATCAGTTACAATAACAGAACAATATCAACATGTATAAGGCCAGAAACACTTAACAAAACCATATCAAGTACCAACATCCCATATCGATGACACATTCGTGGGAACAGGAGTGACCCTCGTCACTATATGGTGGACAACCACAATAGATGGCCTTAATAGCTGGAAACATCATGAATGGATCGACTGTTGCGAATCAACATATGATTAAAATTAAAGGTAAAGCCAAAGTTAAATTAGCATCAAGACCTTGCCATCGTCACAATATTATTAAAGAGCAGAAATATTATTATATTATTATTTAGTTTTCATTCTAAATAATACATTCGTATAAGTATTTCTGAATACAAAAATAAACATTGTGATAATTTTACTTCGGAGAAACAGTTTTAAGTAGCAGGCAACTACAATATAATGATGTTCTTACGCAATTTTAAAATTGAAATTAAAAAAGGAAATCCAGTTTTGAGTATAAGTCTTCCAAGAGACTTTGTTTCGGTATTGTTCAGCTTCAACAAATATGTCGTCACCATAGCAATGAATATATCTACTCAGATTTTTTTTTGAAGACAGATTTGAAGACTGAAATTGGCAGAGTAATTAGTAAAGTCTTCAATATTAAACGCATTGCAGTTTTAATAATTTGTAGATTAATCCGAATCAGAATGGCGACTATGAATAGTCATAGCTTTCATTTTGATTCCTCCGACGTAATTTTTGCAAAGGTTCTTAAATACAATAAATATTTACAAACTGAGTTAGCAAATAAACCAAATGTACTTACTTATCCATAAATGAAATTGATTCTGAATTATAACACTGCTTGGCGAATAATTATGAATATACCTTTCATAATAGATACTATAAAAGCAACAAAAACAGCATATTTTCCAATACTTAATTAACAAATATACAAAATACAATATACTAAATCTATTTTTATATATAACATGGCTTTAGTCTATATAAACAATTTAAAAGTTTTTGAAAAAATTATATTTATTTTTATAAAAGTGAAAAAAAACAGATTGGTTAGAGTGGGGAAAAATCTTTTTGTAGAGAAGCCAATTGTAAACTAGAGTAAAGAGTGGATAAAGTGGTTAATGCATCAAAAATATGCCAATTTTTACCCAGAACTTTCAGATATTCAACTAAGAAGACAAAATTAATTCCTAACCTAAAACTGTGAAAAGTGATTCATAGACCTTTCAACATTAATAGAAGAAAAATCGAATACTAATGCACATTTACAAGTGAAATGGCAAAAGACATAAATTCTCGATCAATTCGTTAAAAAAAACGTCGGAGTTCTGTTTGGGAATCGCTAAAATATACAAAGACCATTGTAAAAATCCTACTATTAGAACCAGACTTGCTTTTGGCACTACTCCAGAATCTAATCTCTAGAAACCTTGAAGTATCATTTCAGCTACTACAATTTAATTTCAATATAATTTGACATGGGACTCAATAAACGCATTATTTGAAAAGCAACAAGCCCATAACGAAGTTTTATTTTGCTGTACAAAATTACAATTATTACGTAATAAAATTTAATATTTACCAACTGGAATTAACGCAAATTACAACCTATTCCTTTGAAAATATAATATCGTGTTTTGTCGGTGGAAGTGGACAATAAAAACATATCGAGCCGTTTGCTATTAACAACCGCCGTATTTATAGCACCAACTACTGCGGAAAGTACAATTAATGTTGAGTACAAAGCACATGACGAATTAAATCTAGAAATGTTCGGTCTAAAGCAGTTTCCACTCAAAACACATCACTATGTGATGGGCTGTCGTCAAAGAATTACCGTATTCTTTTGTGTACCATCACCATCGAATACTTTTAATGTCAACTTTTAGTGAAAAGCTATTTGGCTGTTTCTGCACCGAAGTACTGTTGTTCTTGTAGATTTTAACAGATACTGAAATAATTCTATCACACCCAACATGGGATTTGTTAGACATATTTCAGGGTTAAAAGATGGTATGTCTATAATCAGATTTCCAAATAATATATTATAATACGAAATATATTTGCCTATAATAATAAATTTCTAGTCTTTTTGCTACATTCTATTGTGTGTAGTTTTATCAAATAAGCAATATAAAATCCATTGGTCATTTCATATTTCATTAAATACTTCAAAGATATTTAGAAATTGTAGTAAAAAAATGTTGTTAGTTCAATTCCCGTCCCATGCCGTGATTTGTCTTTTCTAGATATTTTTTTTAAATTTACTCCACTTTACTTTCACTCAACTTTTTTTTTAAATTATTATGCTACTATTTAAATTATAACTCACGTTTTCTGTAAGGACTCTTCCAAGGACAAAGCGATTTTGCAAAAAGTAAAATTGTTTTAGGGCTTTACCTTATAGCTATCTTATAGCTTTAGTCCTTTACCGAGGTTTTTATTCTCTATTCCGATGGTTTCACAAGTTGGTCAATTTAAATGAGATTAAGTTAATACTTGATAAAACACAATAACATAGTACATCCTATTTAATATTAATACTTTTTTGAATATGAAATAAACTTTTCAAATTTAATGGTTAATTTATAATAGAAAAGTTGACACAATTCACATTTACAATTTTCCCGTATCACTATCATGTGCCAAGATAAATTTGTTCCACTTTTTCGTTTCTTTCAGGTCAACACATTAACGAGAAATTTAAGAGTTTTTTCTTTGAAATTAGAATAATTATTTTATAAATATGACATGTAAACCTAAATCAACATTAAAAGGAAACCCTATTTTAAATCCTATTGACGTTAATCCCGGAAAACAACATTTACTTACATTCTTTTTACCACACCCCGAACACTTTTTTGAATAGCAGCAATTATCACAATCATTTTGGGTTTTAGAAACACTTATCAATATGTCTTGTTCCCCGTTAACACACCGAGAAAACCGAAGACTCCCTTGAACTCTGAACTAAGCGTGAGTGAATGATATTAAAATATGATAACTTTTTCAGATTACCCTCTTTAAAAGATTTACTTTAAATGTTATTTATTAAAACTTGCCAGTTTCGAATCAAAGCAGATATGTATGAATGACAAACACAATTTTGATAGCTTTGTGATCCTGGATAGGATAATATGTGTAATTAATTATATTTGAGAATATAAAAATCGCTATAAAAATAGTGGAACGCGCTATTGAAATTCTATTAATATGTTTTAATACTGATTTTTATCGGAATGTGATAATATTACTGCTGTTTATTTAACATTATTTGGAAAATAAATTAAAGATTATTATAATATTTAAGTGATTTTAAATATCTGAATAATTGATTTTGATCCAGAAGAACCACTCTGCTGTTGCTAGGTTCTCTTAGAAATGATCATTAGATCATTAGCCTTAGTATTTTGTAGAATTCGATAAATTGACATTAGTTTGAAAATTGGTATAATTCTCTATGCAGTCCATTATTCTATTATTCTAATTATGTCAATATGTAATCTCAAATTGGTCAATCACTTGTTGGAAAATTAATACAATGCACGATAAACCGTAATCATACAATAATTAATTTAATTTTCACCCTGGGTTCTACAGTAGCAATATATGAATTACATTATATTCGAGACAAATTAAAAAAATCTGTTTATGCTTATGTAACTCGATCTAAAGTTTACTAAAAATCAATAAATTCAAAAGTATTATGTAACGCTGACTGCCAGTATTATATTTTTTTGTCATTAGGATTTATAAAAAAAAATGTCGTTTGAAAAAGTACAATTGCTTTAAACTGGCCAGCATTTGAAATAAATAGATGAAAATTACACAATTTTATTGACAAAAAATCGTTGGATTATCAATGTTCATTGATTTCGATCGACAACCAGTTATCAACGTTCATTGAAATAGATACGGTGCTGGTTATAAAATCTTTTAAGTACAAGATGTAACTAACATTGACGAATCAAACAAGCCGTTCTATCGCCTTGAGCTAATGATTAGTCTCAAATTGCTCAAGTGCTTTATATTGAAGTAAGTTTGCCACGTCAATTACGTCATACTGCAGCTGTTAACCAATAGAAGTTAGGAATGGAAGGCCTTTTGTGACAGGAACTATATCCGTAGATTATGTAATTGTGGCTGCAATCGGTCTGGAGTTACGTGTTACAACTTTCTCAAGAAACATTGTTACCTATATGTTTAATCTCCAATCCAATAGTCCTTATGCAAGTAACTTAAGAATTTTTTGTTTTTACAATTGTAGAGTATTCAATTTGGTTTTCATCACCTACTTATATTTAGCCTTAGACTAAGAGAATGCGGATAGCGTTCAGTCAGCAAGAAGTAAAGAGACTTTATAAAAACTTCTTACTTAAGGAGGTACTCATTGAATACTTGTTAGTACTTACAGTATTAAGAAAATGAAAATACAAGGTCTTGTATTACAGTGTTTGATCGAAATTATAGAACTCAATAATTGATTGTTTAGTCTGGATCACAAGTAACTCCATTGACCGGGAATGCTAACAATGGAATGATATGCGAATGCTATGAATATGTACTGTCAACGTGCCAAATAGCAGAATGCATTAAAACGCCTGATGTCGTCAACACTTGTTAAACCAACTACTCCAGATATATTTAAGGGGTACTTGAGATGTTCTTGACGTTCAAAATAGATTTCACTATACGCAACATCAATACGGATCAAAAGAAAATTAATCTGATTTGTATAAGACTCTTGAGAGTGTGCGTTACAAAACTACAAGGCGATGCATCGACTGCAGAAGAAACATCAACATTCCAAGATCGATTGACATATTGTCTTTTACATCAGTCATGCTGTTTGCAAATTCTGTTATTGTATCATTCAACTAAGTCTCACTTTACACAGAACTATAAAGATCTACAATTTCAATCAAAAATAATATAAGGTCGTAACAAGCGTTAGAAGGAAAATAAATAGAATTGTTGCAACGCCTTGTAAAATACAAATCTAGGATAGTAGGTTAAAGGCCTGGAATCCCTTATGGTTGCACAAGTCAACGTACGTACGTACTGTTTACTTTGGTAGTAAAATAGTTTATGAGAAAATTGGTTTGGAAACAAAAGAATATATCGAATTTTTTTTTAAAAAAATTTCTCTTCACTTAGATATAAAGTAGTTGTCCTAATAAAAATATTTGTCAGTAACTTAGTATAGCGTCAGCTTCTAGAAATATTTAATCTAAAAGGTATCAACTAGCCACGTCCCGAGGGCCTGGTTATGATTTATCATTAACATGCTCATTCGTTGTAATAAAGTCGGCTGTAGTCAAAACAACACTTTTTCAAACATTCATATTTATTTTATGAGATTTACAGCATCATTTGCGCTCGTAAAATCAAGTGCTCTCTTCTTTGAACCATGTTTTTATTGCAGAAGCGATTACTTATCAGTTTTTTATTCAATATTATTATGTTATTGTTTAGTAGATTTAAATGGTCCATTAATTTATAAATTGATGTATTCAAATATACAACGTTTACGATATGGACAAAATTTACAAGAAGTTTGTAGACTCGTAACAGACGACTAATGTTTGAGTTTTTTATTATCCCAGAATCGTAACAGTCTTGTGCTATGAAAAAGGTATGGGTGGTATTTACCTTTTGGTCAAAATACTAAATTTTAGTCGCAGACGTTTGTTATGTATATTTTTTACAAAATGTTGATTGTACCAATTAAGTGTATAAAAACTAACTATGTAGTAATAGTTGGCCATAATGACTTGTCATCTAATTTATAAATTAAATACACTACTTACTTTATTGTAAGGGCCAGCAGCACAATGATAAGCCCAACGAGGGCCATAGCAATGACAACGCCGCATATCATGTAATTTGCATCATTCGGGGCATCTGAAACAAAAATAAATACTTTATTTGATATTATATAACAATGATTGTGATATTATGAAGGATATTATTTTTTATTTCTCAGTTCATCTGTAGTATAAATTTGAAGCAATTGTCAATTATGATCAAGCAAAGATTATATCTATTGCTTCGCTATCGCTTTTGGAGAATGTTCCAACTTTAAAGACCTGATCATCAATCATAATTTAAATTAAAATGAAACTGAATAAAACAACGAAAAGTAGTAAGTATTGTATAAATTTAATGCAATAGTTAGTAAAAATTACGAAAGATCAATACATCCAAGGTTTTCTAGTCAGCAGTGTACATTTCAAGGATTCCATCTGACATTGAAGATATGAATTATTTGAATTAACCTATTATATAATGAGGGATATTAACAATAATTACGGGATTCCTTAAGTACACGGTCAATTATTAAACAAAACATCATTAATAACATGTTGTGTGTACATGAAATATGTAAGAATTTAGATACCTTTATGTTACTGGTCATGATTAATGCTTTTGTACTTTGATGATAAGTTACATTACCAAAACATGATATTTACAAATGGTTTCCTAAGAAAGATTCTTCATTCTCATCACCTACTTTACAGTCCGTAGTCATGTATAAATAATTAGGTGCAACTTATAGGACTTCTGCTTAACGGGAACCAACAGCGCTCATCACGCACACCATCAAACGTATTTTTAAACGAAAACTAATACGAAACCTGACAAATGTGATCCATCAAACTCGGTCTCAACTACAAAATTCTGGAATCGATCAAAGCCAGTTCAAGGATCTACAGCCTTATCGCAGATGAAATATTCGGAACTCCCGCGACCGATAATCTACCAACATACTCTTTATATTGCTGTTTCGCCGAAATAGCACTTCTGAGTTGAGCACTTGTTTGAACGTGGGACAGATTAGTGGACGTTTATTAAGCATCGAAATAGGTTTACTAATGCAAAATCATTTGTGTCGTCTGAGTTAAAATAAAGATACATAACTAATTTCTTCTGATAATTGATAAATTGCTTCATATATAGTTCCTTCGCTTTCATATTTTCACGGATTGCAGAATGTTGTTCCAACAAAAGTGAAAGTTTATTAACAAAGTTAGTTTAATTTCGAATTATTGATTCACCGGGCTGTACAAACTTCAGTAGGTATACACATTGAAAAAGTGAGGCTTAATCAGCATATAGCAATAAAAGTACAGCATAATGACTTATAGATGAATCTAATGAATTAAAGAAGATTTTAGAAGAATAACATTATTCGGTCGGTTCCTACGGTTCATAAGGCTGATATAGCATATAGTGCATCGTTTTGAGTACATCAAGGTGGGCTTCCTATTAGAAGTTACCCTTGGATAGAACGCTTATCATCAGGCTGACCTTGTCAGCTTACCTTTTTGTATAGCACTAATCATTTGTTGCTTATAATTAAAGCTAGCTAACATTTCCCTATTACCATATCGGTTATAGGAAAACATTAAATCTATAGGGTATTTGTCCACATTTTTCATATTTAATATATAAACAGTATGTCATTAATAATAAAATATTGTAGAAGCAACAGTAGTCAATATTTTTCAGATATATTGATATGTTTGAGAAGCTGTTACAAGTCGCCCAAAACGCTCCTAGTGACGTCACACGGATGGAAGTGGCAAAATTAATGATATCTTTGTAATTTATGCGTTAACATGCATAAAGGGCATAATAAAATATGTTATAATTTAATGTATATAAAATTCAATATAAATTTATTTTGCCTTTTTTTAAATTTCTACATGTTATAATTTTAGAAACACGTGAAAAAAGTATTTTTGGTAAAGTTTATTATTTCAAATATCACATATTTTTGTAATAAAACCTAAATTTTACTTACAGACAGCATGAATCAGGAAACCACTAATTTATCACAATATGTCAATAAATACCACAATGACGAAAGTGGAAAAATTAAATTAACTTTATTATCTTTCTTTATAGTTATAATAGTTTGTTGGCGTATTTACATTAAATAATGACATTTACTTTATGTTCACAAGAGAAAAGATATGAATAATGAATAATATTTGTAGAAAAAAAGAACATAAATCTTTTTAAAGATTTATTATCTCGTTATTTTTGGAATCCAAGATAGGAGCATCGTTTATCTGAGAAAATAAAAAATTTTATAAAAAAAAATCAGTTTGATTTAAATGTGTTTGTTATTGCGAGATATTCATATCGATAGTGTTGTAGGAAAACCGTTGCGGTCAACCCGTCCTCGGTATTTACTGCTAACTAACTATTGATACTCTTTCCTATCAGAATATGAGACAAAAATATTTTCCCTTTTCATACTTACAAGCAATAATATGTTGCTATTACAAGATCATAGCGTGTTTTAGTCAGTTTGAAATAAAGAGTCAGATATAAAGAACTAACTGAACCTAATTATAAAACTTTTGAAGAAAATCACACTAATCTCCAGACTACATGTTTATTTGTTTCTTATGAGCCCTCCGGTATCTCAGCACCGTTGCAATAACTATTTTCTATCGTTGAACTTCATAAGTTAACAAACCAATCATCAATTCATACTACTGATACATATCAAGGCTACAGATAAACGTTAAGCGGTACATAAAGCATTGGCAGTTGCTATTAACTGTGGTTAGTTATAAATAATAAGTAATAATCAGTTGGTAACTAATAAATGGTCCGTGATCAATTTGAGGGAAGCTAATTGTGACACAGAAGCGGAATCTAACTATAAGCTAAGCTAAAGGAAATATTTCGAAGGGTAGCTATCTTGGGATGCTTAAGTAATGCTCAATAATGAGGCATTAAAAAGTCATTTCCGTCAGGAGCATTCCAATCAATGTCTGCCATTAGTATTATCGGAAAATTATTAGGAAACAGATAAATGACCAGATAGATACAGAAGATAAGCGTTGTGTGGCAACGTTTGTTGTCTAAGCCTTGAATAGTCTATGCATTAAGTGGTTTTGAGCCTTGATTATTTCCGACTTACAAACTTAGAGATTGCTCCTACTTCTGTTTGATAGCATTATTTGTGCTGTAGCTTCAAGTCAGTCATTAAAATTTAAATATAACTACAGAATAGAAAATTCGGTCTCTCTGTCTCTCCTCTTTCATCTGTTCCGTGGTGATTCCATTTTCAAAAAAAAACGGACATGTATATTGCTGAATTAAATTTTCGAAACATAATATATTAATATTAGTATGTACGTTGAGTTACGTACGGTATAAAATTATTCCGTTGTGAAAGTAACAATACTTGTAGCATTAGTGTTGTAGCAAGTAGCATTGCGACCTAATTCACGAACGATATCCGAATGCGTTCAATAGGAGCGACCATTTGTGAATAAGGTCGCAATACGTACAATAGATACGAATCTTTCCACGAGAAAAGACAACACAAATACGGTAACTATTTGTTTTGTATCGATATTGTAGTAGAAATGAGAATTTGCAACGAATTTGCACAAGATGTTCGTGAATATAGTTTGTGAGCTCTGAGTGCTGTTCTGAGTCACCCATCAAATTTATACATTCAACAGTTTCATATTACATAACGTATATATGACGTTCGTAGTTACACAATACATTTTTATTGAATAAATGGCTGTGTATATAAAACTGCCGTTTACTCAACAAAAATTCTATAGTAAATACAAGCTTAACTTGCAAATAAGCCAACCAAATGTTAATTAATTTATTGGCAATCAAATCTTGGGTGGTATTACAAAATTTATTTAATGCATTAGTGTTACTTACAGATCACTAAATTTTTCTTAAATCACAAATCTAAGTGATACACCAAAATATTTATGTATCATGTTTGTGGTGTTTAATTTGTATATACCTTTGCTTAACCCAAGTTCTGCGAAACGGAAACGGGATAAGGTGCTGTATCGGATAACTATGTTAGTCTCTCAGATATTTGCATTTAGCTATATTTGACTGCACGTTAAAACTGAGGACGTATGGTTCAAAATTATTAGCCAGATATAAGTGTGCATTTGAAGGTACACACATTTAGACCTTTTATACGATACGCAATTTTATTACTATTTCAAAAGGAAATTTATTTTATAAACCCTCTAAAAATTATTACTATTAAACTAGAAATATTTATAATTTTAATAATTTTTAGATGGTTTTTGTATACTATAGTATATAAATAAGTGTATATATAGTATAAATTTTTGTATTTTAGTATACTTGAAATTATGTAGTTTAGATAATTTTTATCAAAATAAGAGAAAATTGAAAACTTTTAAAACTTTAAAACATTTAAAACTTTTTTATATCATAATTAATAGTTATAATAACAATCTTTTAAATAACTTGCTTATTTATATTACCATCCAGCATTATATAAATAAATTACCATTTACCCCATTAATTCATTTTAAATGCCTATAACCAAACGGCACCATGCCAATAAATATTTAAGGTACATAACTTTGTTGCATTAACTTTTACACGTGCCGTAGTAAGTGAACTAACTACAGTTACAATTTTCACGAGTTTAGTAATAAAGGTTTATCATTTATAATCATGGCCGTAAGTTTCATAAGATGCGAGGAAAACTTGATGATTTTGGTTTAACATGTAACAAAACATTTTATACATTTATACTTTCATTTTTAAAGTGATAGCTTCTTTTGAAAACATTGTGATTGATTGAACAAAAAAATATTCATAACAAATAAAGCCTAAATAACAGTTCTTAATATAAATGTGGTGAGCTACGTAGTAGGTATCTAATACTATTGAAAAAACCTACTCGTTTCTCTCATATAAAATGTCTACTTGTTCCTTTTCGGGTTTTGTTGATGGCCGTATATGAAACACGGAGACTGGAAGTTGAAAGCACGGCAAATTTCTATATATGAAACATTTATCTTTGAGAATATATCCGAAAGTAAATAAAAAACCAGGGCCAAAAAAGGTAAGATCACATCACAAAAGCCTGGATGTTGATATTGACAAATCTAAATGTAGGTATTATGAAATGTGTTCACGCCTTTGCAACGATTAAAAACAATAGTGCATCGCTCCCTGGCGTGTCAATGTACTCTAGGCTACGTATCTACAGGAACAGTTGAGCACATAGACTAGGTAGGTGTTATATTTTGCGAAGGTGCAAAATTAAATTTCTCAATACTCGTCTATATTTTTGTTAAATTAATATTAAAGTTCGATGTCTTCCAATAAAAAATAAGACGATATAATACAATAAGACTGAATACTGTCATATCCTTAGAAATTCTAAGGTACTATAAAAAATGTTTCAAGAATTTAAGTTAAACTTGAATTTCTTCTTGCTAGTGAACATCTATGTGACAATTATCACGACATCTACATTTAAAAATTCTTTCTTTACCACCTTGCCATTACACTATGTAAGATCTATCATTTGTCGTTGGCTTTGTTACTTAAATCTTCGTTTGATCCATTTATAGTGCTGTATCTTATAATGTGAATACTTTATATAATAATCTATTCAGTATATCTTTAAATTGAATTTGTAATATTTAAGTATGTATAATACAATAAATATACCTAGATACACAATGTTGATTATTTAGCTCTTGACAACCACATAAAAATCACATGGTTATTAATTATCGAACAAAAATAAAATTCCTTTACAAGCAAGAAACCTATTAAAATCACTGGCGCCTCAATAATCGGAAATTGTGCAAACTCGTCATACTAGTACAGCACGTGTAACCTTCTTACAACAGTGCACGCGCATTTTCTGCCGATACGATACTCTGCTGGTTGCATATTACGCTGATTTCATACAACCTGTTGTATCTAGGACCATCTCAAGGCAAGTGCATAAGCGCTTTATTAAATATTATCCATTGAAAGTAGACAATTATAATATAATAGTTAAATGTATTGTATTTCACTTTTATTTCCAAATTATATCTACATATTTAAGTGTCAGAAATATGCAAAATTTTTAAACAAAGTACCTACATCTAAATCATACACTACACAGTAAAGATCTAAATTACATTAAAATTTGGGGGCCAGGGTACTACAAAATGCTTCTCATTTTGTAGTAGTTTTACTGTTAAAAGAAAGCACGTGATTTGGTAATAAATTCATACCATGGTGCACAGCAGCTTATCGTATGTAGTAACGTGACATGCACTGTAAGGCGAGTAAAGTAAGACATATTTTATTCTGACATCAAATAGTTATATAAAATGTAGTAGATGAAACATACATGAATATACATACGTAATTTAAACGTACAAAAGACCTCACAGTGTTAAAATAAGTATTTTCTGTCAGACATATATTTTGAAAACAATAAAAATGAATCTGTTGCGTTGCGTACATATTAAAATCATTGTGCGGATAACCGCAAACTCGGTATAAACCCAGCCCTATGTCATTTATACAATTTTCATTATTCCCTGCTTCAAAAATATGTGGGTTTAACCCACATATTTTAAATTTTAAGTACTAGTGGGACGAAATATGAAAGAGCTGTAAGTATATTTTTTTCTCATTTGGGTGGTACAAATACTTGAGGACTAGACTTCTCGAGTTAACTATCATTGTAATGTTTTAATAAATGAGATGAAAACTCAAAAAGTATCTTAAATATGTTCCTCGTATTAATTAAGTATTTTTATTTTAGTGCCGCGAGACTATGACGACAGAAGTATGACTTGTGGGCACTTTATCAAGTGAACATTCATTTATTCAAAGCCAACTCGTAAAACACGTGAGTTGTAATGACACGTTTATAAAATTCATATTCCTATAAATCAAAATTCAATGCAACTTACAAACTGAATTTCGAAGATAAGCACGTTCTAAACAGCATCAAGTTGATAGTAAAGAAAGAATATTGTAATACGTAATAAGATAAAGCATTTAAATAAGAATATTTGGTCCTTACATATGAAATTGGTGTTTTGTATGGGATATTAATTTATTTATTTTTTTGTAAAATATATTTAATTAATTAAAGTATGCACCTTTATTACTCATGCACTTTTGACATCTCATATGTAGTTCATTGATCCCTTTATTAAGAAAAACATGGGGGACGGGATTAATAAACTCTTTGAAAGCGGTTTTGACCGCCACATTGGAGATGATATTTTTTCCACATAAGAAATTATACAAATTACTGAAAAAACGGTTGTGTTGGAGCGAGGTCCGGGCAGTGCGGTGGATGTCGCAGTCATTCCAATTGTGGCTCTAAGTTTAGCAGCTGCCTGTATCCACTGAAATTTATTTGCCAGATTTTAGAAACTCACAAGTAACTTTTGAGCCAATTTTCATTTGGGGCGGGCTTGCCTGGTTCCAGGATTCAGCCATTATGACGAACCATTCTAATCAGCGTACAGGATTAACTTTTCAACACAAATAATGATCCGTTTTAAAAATGTCTTCATTACTGCATCGGTTGAGCAATTCAATGTGTGTTTGCTGGTTAATTTTACTCAATTCATAAGGTACCCACCTTTCAAGCTTTTATCCTTAAAAACGTACAGTGTTTTCTTTTGCGACACCAGCGCCATACTCGTCGTTGATCCTTTGAGCTGTTTCTGCACCACTGGTGACACGATAGATCTCGTACTCGTAAATGTAGCAATACTTCATGTTTACCATTGTGCGATATGAACGGCGGCAAAGAAAAAACAAATTGACTGTTTTCGAATCTCAAATTTACCAGCGAAATGGATTTATAAAATTCTGAACCAAACATGAAATATTTCAGACCAAATAGACATATTGCCCATTTCATATGTAAGGACATAATAATTTATTTGCGATAAAATAGATAATCTCATTTTATATTACTGTGCCTATTTCTAAAATAGTTATAAAATCAACAAACATGCGACGTAATTCTTTTTATAACAAACATCGTTCAATATTAATTATCTATTTAAAATTATATAATTTATTGTATTTGGGTCACATATGTACGTCATCGGCATTGCTATTAAAACCATTGAACGTACATTTTTTAATTTAAAACATATTGTACTTATTAGAAATTGAGTTACACTGTTTCTTTATTAAATATTGTACCTGTTTTAATAATTTTATAATGTACAAGAAATTAATGCTTAGTACGGGAACTTTTATCATTCTCACGTTTATCAGTTCGCAAGGAAATTGAGTGGACTAGATATTATATAAAAGCGTATATTACGTCTCTTGATTTGCAATCAAATGTTGTTGATTAATTAATGAAACATCCACTCAATATGAAAGTATTACATCACAGTCGATTGAGGCATCGTCAATAATGAAAAACTTTATTCCACTTAACAAAGAAGTAAAATTTTTGCCTAGTGAGTACCTGGCTTTTCAGAACTAGGCTATTATAAGAATCAAACTTAAAAACGGCACATACGTTGTCACCTGGTTTTCTATAAACCTGATAAATAATAATTAAAATGACTTTCTCTGATGCCTTACAATAATCCAGTTCCTGAGAAAGTAATGAAGCCAGTACCAGAACCAGTTGGTTTAACTATATCTAAGTTTGATTTTCGGCAAAATTTTTCGGTAATGTTATTTTATGTAGTTGTATGTCTTGAATAGAGTACCAAAATATATTTCAGTGTGATAAATTTGGAAGTGATATAACACAAGAAATAAGAATAAAAATTATAAATTTATGCACATTAGTAAATATAGAGAAGGAATAATTTAAAACATGTTAAATATATATTTTACATCCCGGATTTGACAAAATAAATAATCAATCTTCATTGTTATACAAAAGCGGGAACAAAATCTTAGCATGTGTGCATGAAACGCACGACAAGATGGCGTAAATTTAAAAATCCGTCTAAAAAGGGATCGTAATAAAAACATGGAGAATGATGAGGGGCTGGGGAAGTGCAACAGGGTTCGTAGTACCCATTTTCGACATAAAAGATTTATGATGCAGTGAATTAGTTACTAACTGATGAATTGAGTACAATTTTTTTGATTAAACAAAATGAATAAAGAAAACCGTTACATTTGAATCATCCAAAAATAATACGAAAATAGTGCACATCTATATTTCAGCTTGCTCACAATTTTAGCAAGAATTACACATGAGTGACACACAATATTTGTAATAAGATTCTCTGTTATTATTAAAATAACTACGAGCAAATCAACCGTTTCCAAGAGTCAGAACAGAATAAAACCACGTCTGGCAGTCTTGTCTGGAGACTTTGAATCACCGGATGTTGGCTCATCTCAGACATACACGCAAACTTATTATAATATAGTACAATATTAGTAATACATTTGAACTAGTTACTTTGTTACAAAGTCAAAATAGTTTTACGCCCTTATAAACTAAATGTTATAGTAAAATTTTTATTTATTTCTAGACGATTACATATTTTTTAAATATTATTTGAAACAATTACACTTAAAAAGCAAGCTATCTATATAATAACTATCTAATAACGAAACGTACTTAATTAATTATTGAAGAACGGTCTATCGTTGATACATTAATCAAAGTTTATTTATAACTTTGTATACTAATAACAATATTATTATTAGTATACGATCGATAAATGATCAATTTTGGTCTAGACAGTTGTAAGCGATGTATTGAAAGTTCACTTTAGTAATTATTTACAAGGTCAAGGCTATAGTAACAATGTTATGTAATATTTCTCACATACACAATGCTGAAGATTTTTAGAGATACGATTCAAACATATTATCAAAAATAATTACAATAAATAACATTTACGTACAGCCATCGAGCCTAATCATCGATGCTGCAAGAATAACTTTCGAAGATATGAAAGTGAAATCAAACAAAACATTCTAAGATAAGGCTGTCACTCCCACACATATTGGAATGGAAAGTGACAGAAAAAACAAAGTATACCTACTTACTTGTTTCTTTATGCTACTTTTGACATGACTGTAAAACTAATTGGCTTAAGTAGAGTAGGTAGGTTGGCTTAAGTATATTCGTTGACATAAAGTTGATATTGGCATACCAAATGTGAAAGTCTTATGAATAACTTTGTTACGGTTACAATAATGAAAGTGTTAAATGACTACTATAGAAACAAATGTATGAATTTCAAAAAAGAATTGTAGGTTAAGTCAAAAGCAAAATAAAAACAGTTTTAAATTTAGGATGTATTTCTAAATAGTTACAAAAAGTATATTCGATGTAAGTAGGATTGATACTGGTAATAATGAAAAGTTTTAGTTTCAACGATACCAAATTATTATATTTAAATCGATATCAGCTGCTCGATATATCTACCAGAAACAGTGAACATTTTAGTGAAATGTGGGACTTCAATTTTCAACCACACTGGACAAATGCAGGTTGGCGACTTCACACACAATTTAAGAATTTCTACACGTGTTTCTTCACGATGTTTAACTTCACCGTAAAAGCAAGGAATAAACTTATATATGAATTCATAATTTGAAAACGTTTAATCTTGATACGTTAATAGTGCTGACCATTCAAACTACTCAAGCAGTGTTGTTTTATTACCCAATAACATGAAGTGCGTGGAAATTTTTTAGGTGCCACAAATTTTAAGATTGACTAAACATAACAAAGCGTGAATACCCTGCTTATGACATCACCGATCTCGAGACATATTACTCGCATCATAACAATCCAATAAATATCAAGATCTAAGGTAGCAAGGAGATTAAACTTACTAGTTCCCACGACCTTTCTCGAATCCCAACACCAGTGTCCCCAATGAGCACTAGTAACTCAGTAACTAAAGGAGCTTCTGGAGAGTGAACATTGTTTATTAAAAAATTGTCGGTTTTTAAAAAAGTAGGTTAGTCATTATAGCGATATTCAATGGCATACAATAATAATATAAAATTTGAATATATCAACTAATTCAAAAATTACATTAGGTTGAGCCAAAATTTACTCAAGATTACAATCAAACACTTTATATATCGGTACAACGAAATAAAAAAAAAATTAAAAGGAATGTTATTAAAAATGTCAAAATCCCAGCTATTTAGAACTCTCGCATTTCCTCCATTCCTAAACCGAAAGAAAAGTGACCGCTGAGGGAAATTACGAACTTAATGATAAATGCTATAGAAGTGTGGTAATGGATTATAAAACATTTATTATAGGAAACATGTGGGCCATTTCGGTCTCCATTATTCGAAAACTTACAAACATATCAATAGTTATTATTTTCTGTCTTAATTATACAATGTTCCCTCGTCTTGAGTCCGGATGTGTCTATAGCCGTAAAGACTACTATTGTAACATGGAACATTTTCCCCCCGTATTAGATGACATAAACCCGAATAAAGTGCACCTTATGAAAGTGGATGAAAGGGTCATATTGCTAAGTTTCTGTTTCTAGCGGAACATACGTCAATTTTTACTGTAGAATATGGACATGCGCCGGCGGCTGGCGCCACATCGTCGGCCAAACCGTTTTGTATAATGAGGTCACATTACATTCACACGAACACATGGTATACAAGCTCACTGAAAATGTAACTTAGCTATTTAGGTATTTTAGTATCCTGAATCCCCAAATAAAAAATGCAGAAGGCATAGTAATTGGACTTTATTATTTACTTTTGTCCCTTACGAGCCAAGGCGCTAGCACCGGTTTCGTTCACTGTTATATGGCGATGCTTGGGGCCGTCTAGGTAGGTAAAGCTTAGAATATAAAGTATTTTAGTATAAAGTTATAAATCCTACTATCAATAATTCCGACCATATTTTACATCTGAAACCTAAAATTTCTTCTGACAGTCAATTTACTTCAAGCGGAGTTCATATGCCTGCTTTGTACGTACTAAGGTTAAAAATCTCCAATCGTCTATGGTTAAAATATTGCTAACGTACGAACTTCATAGATTTTGATCAGATTTGTTAAATTCTACTATTCTTTTATTTTTTTACCTCATACATTTACAATTCAGTAATAAGTAAATAATAATATTTGAGATAATATACATTCGGGTTTAATAGTTGAACTTGTTTCTAATATAAACATCTAGAAATACTAAACATTTCAAACAAAAAGTCCTCTTCAATCGTATGATCTGAACAAGTGACAGCTGCTCTCTTTAACATTTGGATAAAATCGGTTTCAAGTTGCAAGTGCTAGGTGATTGATCACGTAATATATGTAACGAAAATTAGTTATGTAAAACTGAACCATTGAAAGAGAATTATTGAGTCATTTTAGTTCAATAGTCTAGTTTAATTTTAATTTTTAAAAGTTCATTATGTGTAGTGATAAAACTAACAAGCGTTTAAAAAGTTTTCAATTTTTTCTTAGAACCTTGTAAGTACTCCTAATACATATATAATCCAAATGTAATCTCGATTTAAGAAAGTAATGCTTATATTGGCTTTTCAAAAAAATCTTACGACGAACTAACTAAATATTAATGTATTTTGCTTATTTTTTTTAGTATTCTCGCGCTTGGCAATTTGCAACAGATGTAAGGATGATAAAAAAAATGGGTCTGTGGTAAAAAATAAATGGATTCTCTACCTGTGTGGCTTTTGTAGAAAGGTGGTATCATCTTACTACCTGATAGTAAGTCCCTTACTCTCTATGTTGTAACCTATCCATATATAAATAATTACACAAAATTTAAATCATTTTATTTCTATCACTTTGTTGGCTGTTGCTTCAAGTAGGTTTTCCAAGGAAATTCCTACATTGCTCACGCTGTAAACCAGTTTTGTTGTTGCTAATCGGAGCGTGATACTAGCTAGGTTTGTCATGTAATTGCAACCATAAGTATTTCTTAATTATGTTTCAAAGACACCCGACCTACCTACAATCTTGGTATCATAATCCTACCAGTTTTGTGACCCAAGAACTCAGCTACTACCTCTACTCTCAGACTGTATTAGATACAGTAATCATAAAACAAATCCAATTTTAAACCACCGCGTTTTTGTCCGCTTTGGAAAAAAAATATTTCAGTCTATTATACTTTTTTGAAATGTGTACCTACCTAAATAACTTATGCACATTGGGGACCAGCACCATTTACTTAGTTTCCAAAGAGAATAAAAAAAAACAAAAATAGTTACGGTATAACATTTTTAGTACAACAATATTTTGTGCTAAGATAGCCCATGTATCCTGGTTTTAAAGTTCAGTAATGCATAAGGGCTACAGTGAAATGTGAATACCAACTGCGCGGCGTAGCATCTCGATCATTGATTTCTGAAATCGATGGTATTTTAAACCGTATTACTAAGCGTATAAAGATCAAAACTCAAAATATTTTTAGACACGCGGTTAAAACATGGCCGACAACCACCGAACGTCGACGCTCGCTTGTTTGTGTCTCACTTCAACGAATGCGAAGTTGAATTGTTGGGTGAGACGTGAGATAAACGACAGATGGCCGTAAGAACGGCAACGATGCGTCATTCCGACCTTGTCAGTTAAAGCATGCTATTGTAAAAGACAGACGCGTGCTTTTTTGTTCGAAAACATAAGAGTATTTTCAAGTTCTGTTGTAAAAGTTATCTAATATCAATAATGGCGCATCGATGGTCGTATGCAGACACAATGAAGTTGATTAACCTGTACAAAACCTATGATTTCCTTTGGGATAAGGATTCATCATTATACAAAAACATAGCTGTCAGAAAGCAAGCATACGAGGGTATAGTGAAACAAATAGATATACCCGGTTTGACAGGCCAAGATGTTAGGAGTAAAATAAAAAACTTACGTACCAGTTACTATCAAGAAATAAGAAGAAAAGACAAAAATGACTCAAGAAAATTATTGTGGTTCGAGGCTTTGACACCTATCATGAATAAAGTCTATTCTGAAAAGGTAATTAAATATTTCAATTATTATCTTATTACATTTAAGAAAATAATAAATCTAATTTTACAATAGAGAAAACAATAAATGCATTAAAAATATTCCACGATAGACCGCGATAATAGTTATTCTTAGGGTGTGTCTACAACATCTGCGCTTGAATGTAAAATATAACCTATTAAATTTGTGCTCATTCTATTAAACTTAAAGGCCGAAAAAGTAAGTTTACTGGGTAATTGTATCATTAAATGCTTATAAATTTATCACTACATGTTATTTATAATGAATCTGTTCAAATAAAATGTTACTATTTTTAGGTTCAGGAAAATGTTAGCGAGAGTGATTCCAGTGAAAATGAAATAGAAACATTGGACGATCAATATGTAGAAGAAATCTTGCCAGAACCAAAATTAGACACATATGTAGTTTCTATAAAACAGGAGTATCTTGACGAAATGGAGAGTCGCGATAATTCAGCAGTAGGTGATTATTTAGAACCAGTCTCGAAGAGAGCTAGACTAGTAAAAGAAATAGAAAACGAATCACAAATTGATCTGCCATTGAAGAATAAGAAAATAGATGAGTTCCAAATGTTTGCTAACAATATAGCGGCGCAACTAAGAAAATTACCATTAGATAGAGCTTTGAATATACAAGTTGATGTGCAAACAATGATTGCAAAGGAGCGCATAGACATATATCATAGAACAAAGGATGATTCCCATCAGGAAGAATAAGTTCCTATTTTATTGAATTGTTTCATTGTTTTCGATAATATCTAATAAATTGGACTGCATTACTGATTAATGGTAATGAAGATTATAATTGTTACGTAAGACAAAATAATAATGTTAGCAACATTATACAAATACGAGTCATTATATAATTAAATCCTATTTTTCTATCATTATTGTTTGATTTATAATACGTAAATTTTAAATTTGGAATTATTACGACTACATGCAGTGATTTTTAATTAATAATACGTTTTAAATAAATATACCTAGTGTATTTATCTGTCGTGCGTATGAATGAAGGGCCAAATAGTAAAATTGGCTCCTTCGTTATGGATGTCAAGTTCACTACATTTATTGGGGACGAGTTGCAAACACGCGCAGTAATCATGAATAGGGTTGACAAAATATGATGACAGTTGATTATTGCTCACGGTTAAACTTTTTTTTTCCAAATGATGTATTACGCATTTATTGCGTAAAATTAAAGCGTATGATCTTTACGTATGATGTTTTGATCAGTATCATTCTTCGTATAATGTTTTGATCAGATCAAAATATGTTTTGATTAGATCATACGCTTTAATTTTCAACAATTTGTTACTAAGCGTGCATCAATAGAGATACGACTGTTTACTAAGCAAATGCATAAATTACCCATGAGATAGGGAAGCAACAGCTGTATGACATTATAGTCTACTGTATGAACTGTGCCAAGGCAAAACTGATAACCATAATAGTATATTCATGAGTACATACTACATATATACATATTATATATTTTTACATTAAATATTTATTCAATCTTTTTATTTAGATGGTTAGGTTAATTTACTTAAGCTTCTTGTAACTCGAAGCGCCACTTACAGGAAACAATAAAACGTAAATACGAATAATGCTCCAAGTTTGAAAAGAAAATTTGTAATTATATTATTTATAATTTTATTTTTTATCATTTCAAAGGCATGTGCGCATACCCTAACGTCACCCACTAAATATCAAGCGAGTGAGCGGTGTTGTCGCGTCGCTACGCTCCACAACCGGTCGTAACAAATAGCTATTTTTCTCTTTCTCTCACAGAGATGGATGGAAAGAGACGCGATCGATTATCAGAACCACAACACATACCTTCCAAAGCATGTTAGTTGAGTCTGGCTAGAGTAAGGGTATACTCGTTGCGTCGAGTAAAAGAAAAAATATACAATGATTTGGACTTTAGAAACCCTAGAAGTTGTATTAGATCTGTATAAAGAACAAAGGTTATTATGGGATCCAAGACACTCCGGTCATTTTCAAAAAGTAGCTAGAGATACAGCTTTTAATAATATCGCTAGAGAATTACAAATGCCGAATATTACCGGGAATGACATATGTCGCAAACTCAAAACAATGAGGGCTGCTTATCAAGTCGAAATGAGAAACATTAAAACCGCTAATTTGCGAGGTTTTTTCTATAAGCCCTCTTTAAAATGGTTTGGGATATACAAAAGGATAATGGATGAGATTGAAGAGATAAAGGTCGCATTCTTTTGCAACTCTTTGAGGTTATTGTATTTTTTATTGTTTTTTAATAAGTATTTATTTATTTTTCAGGCTTGGGATACGAAAGCTAAATTGGGCATCAAATCAGACGATGAAATTTCTCTTGAAGAAGAAGAGAGTGCACCGAACACGTATGTTTTGAAATTGAAGGCCCACAGGACCTTTCCAAAGAAAGATAAATTACACGGGCAAATTGTTCCGAAAACAGGTCCCAAAATTAGTGAACCACATGAATCTCAGCTATTGTACGAAAACCGTTCAGTCCGTCTACCAAGCTCACCGTTGCGGGAGGAGGTGTTTTCTGATGAAAGCGATGACGACGAATTCCAAATGTTTGCTGATCACATTGCTGAACAGATGCGAAGTATGTCCACTCATAAAGCTGTGTTATTGCAAAATCAAATACAAAAACTATTTTCTAAGGATCAAGAATTTCACAGTCGGCCTGAGCGATACAATATATCTCAATAGATTAAGAAAACGATTGAATGTATGAAATAATATGACTTCCTAACAAAATGTATTTATTAGGGAGGCATTATACGTATAAATACTTATGTAACCTATTTCAGTTTAAATACTATTAAACTATGTTTTATTTTCGGCACTCATTCCATTTCCTTTTTATAAGAATATTTAGAATTATTTTAAAATAAAAGAAGTTTAAAGTAACTATTTTAAGTTACATTTTATTTTGTACGAAGTGAATGAAAATAGTTGATCCAATAATATGCGTATTGCGTACAACTTATTGAAATAAAATTATTAGTAGATATTATATGCAATGAAAATATTTTCTTATGTCATAGGATAATGTTTTTATTTAAATGTACATAAAAGTACAGCATGAACACGAATGTAAAACAAGACAACTTTAAATAGGCCTTATTCCTATTATGTTAGCGTTATTATTAAATTGATGACCAAAATTGAATAGATCTTAAACATAAAGTATCAATAAGTAAGTAAAAATATTAATAAATAATTATTTATTTATTAATATTTTTACTGGCTTCCATATGTTTAAGGTAACTTTGACGCAACTGCCAGTTAACAAATAGGTTAAAATTTAAATTATATGTGAACAAAATGTCTTCCCTGTAGTGAAACGCCGAAGGACCCTTTCTTAGTTATCTCATTGGCAATTAAAGTTACTGTTACTTTATATGCATATTGGCTTATGCATAGTGTAATGATAATGAGACTTAGGTAATATTAATATTCCATTAATTCAATTTATTTGATAATTCTTGAAGAGCAGTTTCAAATACCTAGGAAATTACAGTGGAAACGCCAACGTGCCGAGAAACGACGGTAAGTTCCTTTTTTCTAATATCACCCTATGACCATATGTAAGATGATTTCATATAAAACACATTTCAGACTGTATATGCTAGACTATAACAGGAACGTACTGATTAAATTCTATAAAATCGAAGTAATTGTTGCAATATCATCATGCAATTTTTATCCGACCTACATCGTCCTAAAACTGCGCTGAATTAAACGTGAAAGCTGTAATAGCTAAGCTTTATCTCATAATATCGTGAACTCATAATAACGGGACTAACATATTAAGTTTTTTTGCGCAGCTAGATCAGACGTGAGTCATACTAAAATCCCTGTGAAATGGAAAGTTGTGATATTATATCATATAAAAGATAATACAAAAGAACCAACAACCCAATCAGCTAAGGGTTATCTATGCTCGTTACAATAATCCACATAATAAAACTAATAGATGGAAAAAATGCATATAAAATACATTAAATTAATCGATATAATGTAATGTAACACCTTTATAATAGAGTTGGAAGTAAGTTGGTTCCCAATAGTTGTCTTTAAATAATATAAGTCGTGGTGGCTCGATACTCTAACATTGATCTTTTTAAAAAACCCACGAAATGTAGGAAAGTACCTATGTCATATATAAAATCTCGTGTCACTGTTTTTATCAAACTCCTCCGACTTTTTATAACTGTATAATATAATAGAGAGTGAGGTCGTTGGTTATTATTAATTCCACTATGTGATAAGGACATCTCTTAGATTATTTTGTGAAAAAAGAAATAATTTTAGATAATTTTCTATGAGGAAATAATTTATATGGCATAACAACATCTGCCTGATCAGCTAGTAATAATATAATAATTGAACACATTTAGTACGTACCAATAAAATATTTGATTAATAAAATTTGCTAAGGATTGTTTAATAAGATACGATATCTAGAAATCGATTGTGAAAACATATTATTTAGAGTGATGACTTCATAACCATTCATACATCTTGTAAGATTTATGAATGTCATAAATACGTAAGGAAGATATGAACAATGGTTATTGATATTATTTTTAATTATAGATAAAAAGTTTTCTTTGATACAAAAGCCTATTTTTAAATATGATCACATTGTATTGCCCATAATATATTTATTATGTTTTTTACAGTAAAAGTACATGCAGCTTCCACGACAATGGCGATGAGAAGTGACAATGATGATGAAGCCAAATAAGTAACTTACATAATTATACCATTCATTTATACCTAAATAAATGAAATCAGTAGGTAGGAACAAAATGAAGTTTTATAACAATATTACACGCATAAAATGCATGATATTTTGATGTGGTTTACACAGAAAAATATACTTATTGGGGAACCACAGCTAATGAATATCCTCTGAAACTAAATTTACCTACCTACCCACTTGTTTACTTTCCTCGTTATGGTTTTTGGTATCATTTTGATTTATTTTTGGTTTTATCATGGCTAATAACTAATTGGATAGTAAGTTAACCTCAATTACCCAATAGTTAAAAAGCTGTTTCATTCGTAATGAATTATCAACCATTAAAGCCATAGTAATCGTTCTTACCTGGCCGAAACGTCGAGCAATAAAAAACGTTGAAGGATCGATAAATCATTATAATACAACGCGAAAGTTTAAAATCTCGTAACAGTCATATAGAGAGACCTTTTTTAGAAATCAGCGCCTGCGTTGGGTGTCAGCTTCTTTTTTGTACTAGGAAGGGTAGGTATAACAATAGCTCCATGGACCCGCAATAGGTTAACAGATTTTTTAAATCTTCCTTGTAATTCTGCAAATTTTGTAGGTAGATTTTTAAACGAAAAACAAGCAAGGAAAAACGTTAAAGATTTCAAAGTTTTGCTGTCGTAGTCATCTTGCGGTTTACGTTGGAAATATCACTTTCATTATTCTATGGTTATGAAAAAGCTATATGTTTTGTTTTTTCCTGCTGATTTAAAATTGCTTTTACCTTGTTCTTGTAGGTAGCATTCCTATACTGTACGTGGTAATTATTGGTAGGTAAGTGCGAAGCGAACACTGTTGATGGAGCGACATTTATTACTTTTTTAGATGAGGGCTTCAAATAAATCCAGAAATCAATCATCGTTAATATTGTAAGAGTGCAGGTATTGTTTCTATATAAACATTATAAAAGAAACTGAATAAATCTATATTGCAGATATGTGATTGTACACATATAGTTTTACTATGTACAAATATACCACAGTATATCTGTAATAGGCATTATTGTTATTTGGTATTATACCATCTTGGCTAAAGCCGTTTAAAGATTATGAAAAGAGGTATGGTCGCTTTGAAATACTTATTTACAAGAAATTATACTTATATTCGTTTACGGCGGTATTAACAATGTTTTAGTTTTTAGTTTTCATGGTGAAGTCCCTGTTGTGGATGTATGTTTCGAATCATAACAAAATCGTCGCACACGGCGTTGATCGCGTAGGAACGGTTCGATGTCTCTCAGTCAGGTGTTCTCCCCCGCCGCCTCCTCTCCGCCGTCGCCCACGCTGTTCGGTCATGTTCGGCAATCGTTCAGTAACCGTTTCGTGGTAGTCACGGAAGTTTAGAGATAATTTTTTTGGACAAAACCCCTGTAGAACGATTATTACTTTAACTTTAAATATTTTACTTGAAATCTTAATATTTTCGTTGTTTTAAGTTCCTATATCCAAAGAAGCTATCCCTTTTTTCAACATATATTTTCTGTCTATTATAGGAGAGCTCATTGGCTTTGTTATTTTTAAATATCTCCCTAAATTGATTTTTTAAGCATTAGTATTAGATTTTAGGTTGAATGAGATGCCCTGGGCGTTTGCTCTCGCCGCAAAAGCATTGTCACAGTTTGGGTTTTCCAGAATTAAGTACATAGGAAAACTGTCCTAGTTTTCATGATAACAAAGGCAGTTTTCCTTTGCACCATATTTTAAAGTAACTTGAATTCAAGAATGCTTATATCATAAAAGAACATAGTTATCGGCTTACGGTGGGTTGCTATATCCTATCTGTAGATAGCTTTACTTGCGAGGCTTTAAATTTTGTCTTATGTCAAATTTAAAACGTTTTCTAAGCATAGGGATCGTCCCTGTATACACGATAGGACTATCGCACAAGCTGGTACCCACAAAGTAACTTTATCCCATCTGCGGTCATCTGTCAAATTAAGTGACGTAAAGCATTGCGTAACAAACGGTAAATGCTATACCTAAGAGCTTACACAGCAGTAATTCTGATTCGTCATTTGATATTATAACGGACGAAATGTCACCTTTCCACTTTGTTAAATCTTTCCTCTAAGAGTATTTAGTTACAGTTACTGCCAGTAAACAATAAGCCGTGTTATTTCAGTAATTATGACGTTAATTTTGTATCATATGACTAGTCGTATAACAATTACTTAATTAGGATTTATTTTATTTTTAAGCTAACTACAAAGGCATCGAATTTACTTTTATGACATCTTTACTTTTTCTTTATCTTTTATTTTTCACAAACACTTTAATTCCATGTTTTTTATTACTTGTGATGTTTGAAAAGAGCTGTACCCCCCGGGGCACATGATGTTTTTATTGTATTATCTTATCATTATTATAGTAGGATTAGTTGGGGTAATGAACAGCATAACGGGTTCTTCTTTGCAGATTCCTTCACGGTCAAAACTTTATAGAATGTGTTCTTCATAAAATTTCGTCAGATTTAAGTGCCATACAACTCTATTCAACAGTTCTCTGCCACGAAATGAGGTTTCAAATATGACACTAAATATAGTTTAAAATAATTTGTCCATTAATAATAATTATTAATGATTTATATAGTACCTATGTTATTAACTTAAAATGTACCCATCAATGTAATATTATTATTCTTAGCTATTGTATTTACATCAAGTGGGCTGTTATCAAGCAGACTCTAATCTATTTAAAGTTTTAAAATCCCCGTAACATTATTTCAAAAACTATTTTTTTTTCTATAAGCGCATAACAAATTGTATTGCTTGTTGAGACAAATGGTACATTAATACTCTTACCTTGGGTTGTCCTTAATTGACATCTGTTATTAAAATTTAAATTTTCATTGATTGAATTACTTATAGTCTAACATAAGCAGAATATTAATAATATCTTCATTAACATTTTCCGCTTCACTTTAAGGTGTCACAATCTATGACTCTTAATGCTAGCATGTCATGGTTTTAATTACTCTCAGATATCCAAACAGAGAATCTACCAAACATACAATAAGTAACCGAAACCCATCAATAACACCGCAATTATAATTAAAATGCAGTCCAATAACGGTTCCTGCACGCATCTCGTGTGTGATACGATCCCACACGTGACTACTACATGACCGTGGCGAATTAGCGAAAACGACCTTTATTACAAACGAATAAGATTCGGTACGCAATATTTTGCTTAATCCAAAGAATATGCGGCTGATAGGTCACATATATTTTTATCAATCTAAACTGTTACTTAATGGAACAATGTATAAGCGAGTACCTACGTGGCATTGTTAGTGTCCTCTACTGCGTTATTGCGTTAAGTTCTTTGAGCATTACGTTACAAAAGTCTAAAAGTACTAAACAATGGCGCCAAAGTTAAGTAAATTATTAGATTTTGAAGTATCGTCAGTACAGTCTAACTGTGGATCGAAAATCGGATTTTGATAATTCTAGAAATTTACGTACTCAACTTGCAATAAATGTTATCTTTATTTGTGTCTATCGATTAAATTTGAGTATTAAAAATACTAACTTCTAAGCAAAAGTACGCAGAAGAGAATAGGAATAAGAAGAGGATTTTGAGATTTTGTGAATATGAGTCGGACTAATAAAGTAATGAATATCATTCATATTTTAATTAATAATTTCAGTTTAAACCGCCTTAAAATAGACCGAGAAAGATCTACATTAAAAACACCCTCTATTTACGTACGAAATAAGTATTACCTTCAGATCATACATCTAAATACATATACAGACACATTAAAGATTTTTTTGGTATTTATATTATGTTGAAACTTACTATATAGTAAGAATAAAATTAAATAAAATTACATTAATTTTATCGCATAATAGTGTTAAGTATCACACGATAATTGTGAAAGTTTCTACGGAGCTCGCACTTCTGTTATTACTATATTTAAAGTTAAGGTGTTTGGGATACCAAAGTCTATTTACAAACGTGATCTAAAGATACTTGAAATTACCAAGTCAACTATATTTTGTAGATTTTATTACGCCGACACTTGTTAAATTAAGAAACTAATAAAGCGGTTTTTACGGGAGAAATCATTTCACTTCACCAAAAATTTATAAGGACACGATTTTTGCCCATAATCAGTAATTGGCGTAATTTTAACGGCTTTTAAAACACAAAAAAAGGCCTTTGTACATGCGAGTATCAATCAAACGCGATTATACAAAAATAGTAAATTTGTGTATTTCTATAAAACCCAAAGGCCACCAATATTTTCGTAATCTCGATACACTTGTTATTCAGCATGATTCATACCTACATTACTCACACTAAAGTAGATCATAATAAATTAGCTTATAGATAGGTATGCTTATTAGATATATATTATTTCTTGTGTAACATTGACCTGATGTTAAACCTAATGTAATGTTTATAGCAACATTTTGATATATTATTATCTAATTTGGTAAATACTCATTGTTTTTTATAACCTTAGGACAAAGCGCTAAGGAAATAAAAGACGACTCTATGTTTGTACGACATTCACATTACACTTAATATTAATACTATATATTTTATTTACCAAGTAAATATTTGATAAAGTTTATTTAAGTTACAAAATATTATTTTCAGAATTCACACATGCCTGAACTTTTCACTGTTGATAACTCGTCTCCCACGTACTTATTCATTGAGTGAAAAATCATTAGTAATGACAATTATTTTTTTAAATTATATTACGTAAGTGGACCAAATTTTCTATTTAAAGGTATGTAAAAGTAATGTCTATGTAAAGGTATGTATGTTTTTAAGGTACGTACTAAGCGATTAACACTTCAATACCGTGTCACATTAACTAATGCGTTTACTAGTATAATTGCAACGATAACTTCATATCTAATTGTTGGGGTGACACGGGATTAAAGTGTTAATTTACCAAAACTAAAACAACTCAACAACCGATCTCAACCAAAGATTTGGGAAATAAACGCAGATTATATTTTCAAGCTAGCAATATGGTTGGAATCTCGTTACAGCCATAATCCTACACTACGTAGAAACTTAAATGTAGGTTAAGAATATTAATTATAAATTTTTATTTTTAAGAATATTAATTAATAATTATTACAGTTTGATTCATTATTTAGAACTAAGATATTTAAATAGATAAATGAAACCGGTATACTACTAACAACCTAATACAATCAGAATTAGATCAAGTGTAACGTTTATCATAACAGTCTTTACATTTTGAGGAAATTAAATTTGCAACTAGAGCGTAACGATTTTATAAGGTGAAATATAGGTAACTGTGTCACGAGGATTCGGCTTTGAACGATATAAAAAAAATACATATATAAAAAATTGTTTCCATTACTTCACAACAGAAGCGCTGCTGTCGCTTCCTTACAATTTCAGCTGACGACAAACACGATCAAGACGTTTCAATCGATTGAAACTGACACTAGGGGTTAAAGTTTTTAAAGCCATTAAAACGTAAGATACTCTCCGAAAACGAGTATAATGTGCATTGTTTACGGACTTTAGTTGCTGTCATTTGATGACATCTTAATGTGTAATTTTTAAATAATCTATTTCGTCTGCTTGAATAAATTTTAACCTGAATTTATAAATGTAAGTACGTGTTGTTACTTAATTGAGCAAGCTATATCAGATTATAAACAAGACTGTACCCAAAATTAATGATAAGTATGAAATCCACCTGATGAATCAGGCCAATTATGATTACGAGAGCATGTTAAAGAAGCTATATTAATTTTTTTTATTAAGAAATAAAAATAAATAAAGTTTAGTTTAGATGCCTTATTAACTACCACACACACTTCTTTTATACTAAATTAATATACACATAGCATTAAATTTCATTAAGAGTTTTGAACGCAAATAATTGACCAGGCACCAGCTATAAGCCAAATTTTAATGTACTATCTAAAATCTTTATTACAATTTAGATATTATTTAATATTGAATATAAAAAAAACTTTATTTATTTATTTAACAATTTATGTATACACAAAGACAATTAAAAAGGACACGACAAAATAACAGAGAATAGAGAGTGAGTGTTGGGTATTTTATTATAATTTATATTGAATTATTTTATATAAATTGAATATATTTTGATACTAGTCTTACTTTATCAATTAATAATTTTCAAAATGACTGCATTTTGTTGGAAACTAAGTTTTAATTAGTAAACCTCAATATTGTAATATGTATGACGATTATTATAATGATATAATTGCAGGTATATGACCATAATTTGTTTTTTTCATCAAACGTCATATTTTAGTAGAAAAGAAACAAAAGCTACGAGAACAAATGAATTTTACACTTGTGCAAAGCATTAGCTTTACGAGGGTTGTCAGTAATATTTTTTTAATTAATTTTTGTAAATTACTGGTTAGGCATTATATATGATCGCTACTGCGAACTACTTTTTGATATCATAGCGCAAAATCAGTAATTTGTAGATACTTTCAAAAAAGGCTGAATTTTTGACTAAATCAACAGACTAAAATATTTACATTTTTATGTGTACAAAAATACTGATAACCCTTGCTATAACATACTGTACTGACGACAGCAGGGCTATCAACATGATTTCGCATGGTTTTATAAGCAAATGACAGCTGTGTTCCATATAATTATAGTTCCAACGTAGCAATTGACGTGGCCATGTATGTTTCTTAACTTTTAATGGATTTTCGAACTTAAAACTGAGACCAAATGGTTTGCTATCAAGCACTTCGCAAAGTATCCTTATTTCTTAATTGATGATATAAACATGTAAAAATGTTTATTTTTTTGCGTTACAGATAAGAACACACTCATCTAAATACCCTAAGCAATTACTAAATTATTAAAAATAACAACATATTTTTAGTAATTACATTTTAAATTAGTTAATTACTCATACGTCAAATACTAATTACTTCTAAGAATCCGAAAACAATTATTCCCTATTTTATTATAACATTAACTTACTAATTTTCCCTGTAGTAAGTAACTAAAACATTGAATTATAAGTGACTACCGCGACAAAAAGAAATTTTCTCGAATATGAAGACTATTTAAATGATAACGCATCTTTTATTTTCAACAAAAAAAAAATTTTCGTTGATTATATTTCAAACAAAAAGGGTAAAAACGACTTTCCTGGTTTTGAAGCAAGAAATAATACATTCGCTTATGCACAATTGTAGCGAAAACTACTTAAAGTAGCTGGTCTTTAGAACGGTGAATGTATTGTTAACGAGATGTACTAAAATACGTTTCTATGTGCGTAAATAGAAGAAAGGTCATAACATTAATATTTTCTAATAAAGTTCTGTTTTTTTTAATAAATTTTCAAAAGCAAATACTATCCTATATCTATCATAATAAACGTATCCATGGATTTCGAATATGTTTTCATATTAAGTATGGGTAATTTATTTAAGCTCTCTATGGTATTGCACCCATTAAATCCAGTTACGACTTTATATAAAACTGCCTCTACCGCTTTGAATCGTAACTTGTGTTTAATATTACTTTATATGTAGGTTGGTAATCTCATTATTCCTTTTATAGTTAATAGTATGCAGTGCTTGTCAAATGTGGACATATACAATCATAATATATAAAACTAAATTAGACATCCTTTTCTTTTGTAATCCATGTTTATAAAATTTAGTACTGTCAAAATTATCTTTATAAAGCTAATATTATACAACGCCTGCCCGCCTGACTCGTTTATCGCGTTGTCATTATTTGAATTACTTATGTTAATATGTATAATTTAATTACAAGATACACAGATGGCGCGTTTGAGATTTCCAACGCATTTAATGCAAAGTTTTATTTTATTTACTTTAAATATAACAAGTAAACCCTCGTTCCTTGTACCTCTTAACACAGTCTTCATAAAGAGGCAATATAAGGATATTTATTGAAGATGGTTCTTTATTCAGAGATTATTTTATATTAAAAAATGTCTGCCTTGAACAATATGTATCGATTTACAATCAAATACAATTTTCCAAAGGTTCTAGTGATACATTTATCGATTTATTTAACAAAAGTGACAGGAATTTGTTGTGATGTAAAAATCCAATAATAGTAATAATAATATGCTATGATAATTTTTTTATAGTTTATTATTCAATAATACTCAAAATTATACGCATGTTATATATTATATATTGAAGTGTCATTTAATGTTCTTTTTAGTTATTCTTTTAAGTGCTATTGGAAATGTTTAAAAAATAAATTACTGTTTGTAATTTTCTTTACTCTAATTTAAATACGAAATGGTTTTAAGAATCTTTCTGATAGTTTATATTCTTATTGTTTGGTAAGTATATTAATTGTATAGTAACAATAGTGAATGTCAAATAATGAGTACATTGCTGTGTCTCACGTAGTGAGGACAATGTACCCTAAAGTATTGTTATTATTATACCTATGTATATAGAAGCACCGAAAAGCGATTATTGACCGAATACCATTCTTAAGTACAAGTATTGTATTAAGTAAGTGCATTGGTCGTGGGTTCGATTCCTAATAAAACTTGCTGGCAATTAAATAAATATATTTCATGTAGGTATGTATGTATATGAGTTGACCTGTGTGACTTGCTCAGCAGAACCCAGGTTACCCTCGTAAGGAGCAATGGAATTACCGGGCGTTTTAGTAGGTATTCCCAATGCTGCTCTGATGAGGCACTAGGTGAGCCCCGCACACGCCCGTTGCTTAGTCAGTGGCTGGTGGGTCCGTAATCGGATTTCTCCTCGTAAAAAAAATATGTATGTGCGTACTGCGGATTTTTTTAGTATACAAAAAGCTACTAAGATTACAAAAACTAATTCATTGAACTAAGGATTCCCCTTTTCAGATAACGTTGTGATATCGCCACTATCAACATTCAAATTAGATACTTATTCAAAGACTTGCAAGGTCAAAAGTCTTTTAAATTACACATAGAATTATACAGACATCCGGCGTAACCGTTGGCTGTGGTATAAAAACCAAGGACTGCAACGTCGGGGACCTGTAGATTTTTGACCCCGTACTGGTCGAGTCTCGCATGTTCGTGGAATTAGTTTTGTTAATGGTTATAAGGAAACGTACCCATTTGGAGTTGGTACAATGTTATACTTGTAACATCGCATCGCTTTGTAAAGACTTCTTCGAACGAAAAGAAATTATATCACTTTGGACTTCCAAAAAGATTCGTTTAGTTGGGATTATTTATAGAATAAGCATTATTTGGTTATATTGGAAAATTGGCAATGTTTAAGTATGTTTTGTTTGACCTGCTGAAACAATTTAGGAAACATTTGTCTTTCTTTCACTTATAAAACTGATAAATAGGATTTAAAAAAAAATCATTACTCGGTGTCTTTCTGGACTCTTTTTATATCATAGTCTGCTGCCAGTTTGGATGCCTAGTACAACATGGAACTGTTGATTAAAATTTAGGTGGATCAATTTATAAGCCCTGTTTCACTTTTCTTCGATATGAAGGTCCACTTACTTGCCCTCGTGACTTGAACTCAACCAGGGTTCACAGTACTGCTGGTATTTCCATCGTTTGAGTTACTAAGTTTTTTAAAGATCTGGCCCTTAGGAAGCTGGCTTTTACGATTTACTTTCTGGCTTTCATAGTAACTGTGATGTAAAGGTTGCAAATTGTTTAATGGTATATATACAGATTATAACAAAGCGTTCGGCCGAATTCATCATTTCACTGTTATCGCTAATTTGAAATATATAAGCTAGTACTGTTTCTAAATCTGGGTACTTGTTTTAGAAGGGTACCCCAAGGATCTGTCTGTTGTATATGAGTCTGTATGCCTCGCAAATTTGGAATTCTAGATATATACTACATACATTGGTGGATTAGAGAATGTTCAAAAAAGGTTTCTCCAATATCTTTGCCATCATAGTAAAGTGCCTTATTTTTCGAAAAAGGTTGCGATATGCAAAAATCACTATTTTATAACACATGAAACCGTAGTGTTCATGTTATTTTCTAGAAAATTAGCAAAAAACAACTGATTGTCCCAGGCTTCAACTTGTAGGCATATTTATGAAATGTCAGCCTTTTGGTCAATGTTATGTAAAAAAGATTAATTATTGTTTAATTATTAATAAGTATAAATAAATTTTATTTAGGGTTACTTATTTCAAAACGTATATTTTCATCTAAAAGAAGTTTTTATTTATAAATAAGTAAATAGCTGTTTTAAAGAAGTGTCGGCCTGACCGTAGAGTATCTTAGATAATGTAGGTGGTAACCTACTTAAATCTTAAAGCATTTGAACCCAAATGCAAATCACACATTGTCATGGTCAACTCATAATAATATGCGTCTACGAGCTCCGGCATACGGCTTTGAATATTAATATATTATGTAGAAGTAACTCCTTTATGATACCTATATAAGTTATATATTTTATTAAACCTATTGTCACTAATATAAGGGTTCTAAAATGCTAGTAAGAGTTGCTTATCGGTTTTAAACCACTTATAAGCTTTAATCATAGTACGCAAATATAATAGAATGCAATTTTGGAAAAAGTTTTCGCTAGTATGTACCTACTTATTAGACATCATACGTTTTTATCAAGTTGAAAAGTGTAATTTTTTGTAAAATTATCAGGAAAACGATAAATTTTATCCATTATTATAATAGTCGCTATAACACTAAAGTTTATTTAAATTATTCATCTCAAGAGGTTCTTATCAAATATTCTCAAATTGTAATCATAATAGACCACCTAAGTACTATTTAATAATTAAATATTAACATAAGTGAATGTCAAATTATGTAAATTCTATAAAAAATTAT
Organism: Acentria ephemerella; assembly: GCA_943193645.1. Taxonomy (NCBI): domain Eukaryota; kingdom Metazoa; phylum Arthropoda; class Insecta; order Lepidoptera; family Crambidae; genus Acentria; species Acentria ephemerella. The sequence continues at coordinate 3,874,886 of OW971882.1, forward strand.
TGAATATTTATATATCTCATATACTTAACTGATTAACGTTTCCTAGGTTACAGACGAAGACTACCAACATGATAATAAGGACACCAATCAGATCAGAAAGTATATATGTTCCTCAATATGCGACATTAAATAAACAAAATGTTTTAATAATACTTACTATATTTTAATGTATTTTATGTTTTGTGCCCATTACAAGCTTCTCGTGAAATAATTATATGTATATCTAATGTTTGTATAATCCAAAATAATCGCAGTAAAAAACGAATAACTGCCGAAAATTACTAAAATAATGTAAACAAGTTAAACTCTGTCCATTAGTCATGTTTTTGTTTACAATATTTATGTCTGCTGCGAAACTCACTATAATCACTTGGCCACTATATTATGTAAATTTTTGAAATATAGCCAATGAATAGTCGCCAAATGTAACAACTGGCCATTTCTGTGCATGCATACTCCGTTTGCCCAACAATATGTGCATAATGTGTGTCTGCACAAAATTATGTGTACTAATGAAAAACTAAATATTTCTTATTTCCAGCTTTATTTTAAAGTATTACGTATGACACTTCGAGGTGTTTAAAATTTGAGTCGGTTTTGTGCTGTCGGAAATACTGTTCTCATACCCATGCCAAGAACTGGAGGGATCGTAGGCTGAAATAATTATTTTTTACAATAATTTAAAATAACTCGAATGTTTTGTTAACTGTTGTGGCTGCGTATTTATTGTAGATTAGATAACCTTGTTTATTTAGTAGTCAATAAGGTTTAGTATAGCTAAGGTAGTTTTACAATTCTTTGGAAAATCAAATATTTCTAATAGGTTTTTTTTTTCAATAATATTCAACTTCTCGCTTTCGCAATATAATTACCTACTACATTACTACTCAAGTAAATACTAAGAAAGTACTTTAAAAAATAAAGTATTTACTGAGCGTTTCAGTTACCAATAAACTGTATTACAGTTTTGCGATAGAGAACCGTTAAAATTTTTATTAAATTAGTTACATTACAATAATAATGCCAAACTTTTGAAATCTCAAACCACAATGGACAATTGTTTCTCAGTTTGGTTTCAAAGAAATTAAAATGATAAAAAACCTGGTGAGAGTATATTTCCATATTTTTTTCTCTTGACGCATAGTAAAATACCTATAGTTATACTGGTAGCGACAGACATTATTAATAGATTCCATCTCGCATAGCTACAATCCATTTGTACAATATGATATACTGGAACCATCCATCGAATGCTATTTATCATTTTATTACGCAATATAACCTTCATTATAGATAAACTATTATAATAATATTGAAATGACGTCAATGCCCGGGAATCCTCAAAGAAATGGGTCAGCTTTCCACTTTCGTTAGCCTTACGTCAAACAGTTACATGTATCGTATTTATTTTACGATTATCAATATCATTATTTATAGCAGTATAATATTTATTTATATTTAGCAAAGCAAAAGTGCTATATTAAGAGATATGCAAAAGATTATTCAACAGTCAAAATAGAAGAATCATTACGGTTCGCAAATCCTTGGCTATGATTGTAGGTCACCCCGATTCCTCAGGGTTATTATAAACGTAACTGGATATTGATTGTAAATTAGCACGTGCTCTAAATATGTTACGCATAATCGATAAAAGAGTCCTATGTCTACCTATGTATATTTAAATAAATAGATTGACGTTTGAGAGGAAAACTCAAAGTCGTGAAATGTTTAAATAGTTTTTGAACAAATCTTTAGTGAAAATTATTTGACAATGTGGTAATATTTTAAGCCGGTGTTAAATGTTAACGACTCCGCTATAAATAGTCCGTTATGTGAGGTCTCGGTAATTATGTAAGGAGATTGCTTCCCACTTGAACCTGTCATTTGCTATAACAATCATCACTTTGAAACTAAAACTTCAATACCTGGAAGTCTTTGCTTTGAAATTTAATTTGTCTTATCTTAAGTGTTCGTCGGATCCTATGACATTGTGAAATCGAAGAAACAGTACCTGTACATAGCTGTACAATCCTGAATATTCAAAGATGTCCTTTATTCCTTTCTATTTAACCTATTTTCGGTAGGAAATTAACATCATAGAAATATGGTGATAGTAAATGTCATTTTTTAACCTACATAGTCTCAGCTAAAAAGCAAACAAATCCCTGCAAATCGTTTAAAGTATATTTCGCAATGTTACATCTTGCCTGCTTTTCGAAAACATTTGACCAAAAAAAGCATACAATTTTTACCTGATAAACTCAACTCAGAGATGATTGATACAGCAATTGCGAATTGGAAGCTCACAGCTTCACCCGGAATTCGTGCGAAGGTCTAAGAGGTAAAAATGATGACACTCATTAGCTTATACCTATATTTTGCAAAAACAATGTCTTTGCTTTTTACTTTCTGTTTTCAATCATCAACATCATCAACAGCCATCCTCCAGGAGAATTCTTATACAGAAAACAAAAGTAGTTTCTGGCATAACACCGTCACTCTGATCAAATGGGGGTTGGTGGGTGAAAAAGGTTGACGTAATAATCGGGACTAACGGCTTAACCTGCCATCCGTAGCACCGAAGAGCTAACACACATACACACTAAAGACACACACATACACATTTACACATTTTAAATATTCCATCTCGGACTAATCATAGAGAAAATTGCTTTGAAAACAATGTTACTACTTAATTAATCTTACTACTACGCCAGGTAGCGGATATCTCAAATCGAGCAGAGAAGATAAATTACCTAGTGAACAATACTACAACAAAACCAGAAGTTGTAAAAATATATTGTTTTAAAAGTATCGGAAGTCAAGGACTACTCGAAAAGATCACCTACCATTCAATATGCTGGTACTTCCTTGTGTATTGTTTGCAGTACCTATATTCCTAATCAATAGTACGGACGATAACAATAGCAGGCCTCGTATGCTTCGTGCTCAGCGATAAAATATGACCAACATAGGAAATCTTAGAGTTATCGACCTGGTCAACTTTAAAATCGCTAGAAAGTAGTAGCTAGCTAGTACGATATACACTGAAAAGCAATTCTATTCAATTTCTAGTAATTCTTTTTAAAAAGTTTTTTATCTTTATTTAATTTTGAGGTTTTAATCCATTTAGTACATATGTCAGCTCCATCGTAACCAAGTATTAGTAAATTACTATAGCATCACACGCAGAATGAAACAGTTTACAATTTATTTGTAATCTGCAAACGATTAAACCAATAAGTCAGAATAATCGATCGAGAACGTGACCGTCTATACCATAAAGTTTAAAAATAGAAATCAGTCCCACTGCCAAGTTAAAAACGATTATTTTAGTAACGCGTGAACATGTAAATTCTTATCTTGTTCAATAGATATTTTATTTTAATTTCTTGTTGCTAAGGTCACAGTTGTTATAAAATAATACACTGACACACGGCGATCTTCTGTTACTATGGTTCGCGTTAAAATGACTTCGTATCTTGTTTCGGAGACTTTAGGTAGGTAACTGTAGCAGACATTTGTCCGTACTACATCTACTTGATATCTGTCAGTATATTAGTGAGCATAGTAACAGTGTTTTATATTATCTATATAGTCAGAACATACTGGACTTACAAAACATAATGAAGTATTGAAAATAATTCGATCTGTATAAATAAAGTAATCGTTGAACTTAATGATATTGAAAAGGTTGTTCTTCATTATTTTGTAGGTATGATAGAAATAATTATAATCTTAACGGTACTCCATTAATATAAATTATTATATATCTCTATCGCATTAATTTGATAACATGCTTTACCAGCATTAGGAATCTAGTTTTACTACTGCTTAACTGAAACCAGAAGGTAAACATTACGTATTAAATTTCAATTTAACCTCCAGTTTACAAGCAATAATATTTATAACATCTCTAACACGAGAGAAGATATATTTATAAAATCTAGATTGACAGTTTTTTTTTAATTTTGTAAACCTATGTATTATACCTTGTAAGAGTGTGCGTAATTTTTTATTTCCTTATTTAAAATTAGCTTGAGTACTGAAATGTACATGCCTAAAACGAAATAATACAACTTCATAAGAAACGATACAAAATTAACGAGTGGATTATCAGTTAGTAACAAGAAGTTTTTAAACCTTTCTAGATGTATATCATTTTACACTACACAAATAGACGTCAGTGTCTGATGAAATTAAAACCATTGTCTCCATGACAAGCGTCCAACAGCTTATTTGAACAGGTGCATAAAGAGTATCGAAGGTTAGCAATGGAAAACTAGAGTACGTACATTATACTATAGGTAGTGCTAACTCAATCTCCTCAAATTAAAATGGACTGTATAAAAGTAGTAATGAATTTTATTTACAGAAATGACTTATTACTTATACTTACAAATTTTAAGATACAATTTGAATAAATGCCAGGACGCAGTAAGTTTTGAAGTGGTATTCAAATGATTTAATTAAACCAACAACCAAGGAGTCTAGGTATCTATCTAGGCATTCATGGTAAATGTCGGTACCTCAAAAATATTTTAATTTTTTTGGTGTTAATTTAATAACAGTACATTACGACATGGTATATTAAATTTCTGATTATATGTTTTATAAAAAAGTGTAGTCAAATATCAATGTGTAATATTCGCTGCAGCATAATCCATAATATTAGTATAGATAGCTCATAAATGATACAATTGTTATTAATTTATTATTTATTTATTTAACAATTTATGTAAAAACACACAATTTTTTTGTTACTAAAAATAACAAGATAGGAAATCAGAGCGTGTAAAAAGTCTTACTGGTACTATTTTAATATTTAAATTGCTAGTGACTAGTAATTTTAATGATCGGATGAATTCTGTCATTTTATTGTAATATGTACTAGCTTCCTCCTGCGGCCTTCACCTTCGTCCTTTATCTTTCCCCGATAAATAAAAATCCAACACAAATAGTATTTGCAAAATCGGTTCAGTAGATCTAGAAATTACCGCTACAATATCACACACTTTTAACATTTAAAAAAGAAAAAATAGTAAGAAAGTATTTATTGTAATTATAATGTTATCATAAAATTATGGAAATATATTTTTACAAGGAAGGATCAGCCTTGGTTGATTAAATGTGAGCAGAACACTACAAAAAATATTAATATTAAATTTAATTACCTACTCAGCGTGAAAATATTGTCGCACTTTAGCTATTAATAGCTCAAAATTACACGTGTAGGAAAACAATAACAAACAATTTATATATCGTATTGGAATCAATAATCACGCGATGTAAACTATACTGAATACAACTTATCCGCATGCAGCAAGTCGCAAGGGCAATGTTGGGGTTAAATTTTAATTAGCCAAGGATATTTCTGCAGACATTCAAAAGTTTACACAGCCAAAACTATTAGCATAATAGAAAACTAACAGCTGGTAACCTACTCCTTGTACAAATTTTGATAATAATATTAGCTCTTATTGATTTGGAAACAAAATTAACAGTAAGTTTGAATTTTCAAAAGATTCTTAATTTAATGTCATGGCAAATTCCTGTAATAAATAACCAAATTATAATTATATATTTTTAAGCTTATCTGTAGGATTTTCCTAGTTATTTATTTATTTTAAACAATACCTGAACTAAACTGAACAAAATACAATAAAAATTATTCAAATCAGTCAAGCCGTTTTAGATATTGCGAGAGACGTCCGCGAGACTAAGGAACCCCTATATATTTTTAAAAATAAGAAAGATTATAATTTCTCTGCAAAAAATTTTAATTTTAAAACACCTAATTCCAATACAGCTTTATCTCGACCTCAATACATGGCCTGAATAAATTGGTTAATTTTTTCCATAGAAATCACGTTTTACGGTAACGTGCCTAGAAATTTACATATTGAACACGTAAGTAACGAGAATTCTGTGCTGATTCTATATGCTCATATTTACCATTGCGAGTACTGTTAAGTCGTTAATGAATTATTGAATAACAGTACTGTAAGTACGAACTGGATGATAGCCATAAGCATATTTAAACAAACATCTTTGTTTTTAATGCATGAGCTGCACTACCGATGATGAAAAACATAAGTATGTAAAAATCATATGCTAAAATTTATATTAGACTGAATATTACGTCTCTTTCGGAAGGCTGTTTAATATTTTAATCAACGTTTAGGCCAGGGTGTGTATTATGAAATGTTAAATGCTTATATAGAAACTTTATCATCAAGGCTACTTATTTACCAGGATATTGAAAAAAACCAGTGCTAATGGAATGCTAATGGAGTATCAGCACTCTATTTTCCATTCAATTTCCTGATTCGATGAGTGTTACATTGTTACACAGCCATAGGAACCCCAAAGCCTAGATCTATTGTATAGCCTATAGCTATATAGCCAGGCACCGTTTATACTATCTATTTACAACTGTTATTTTCGGTTTTGAAATACTAATGCCCTCAAAACTTAAAAGTACTTTCTAGAAAGCTTATAAATAAACATTATGCTGCTAAATCGAATTTGTTGTCATTATTCTAGGTAAACGACTTTTCCACGAAAAATATACTAATATACCAAAGAACGATTGAAATAACAGCTGTCGCATATATTCATATTATTCCTAAACTCCGCTACAAACTTTTTCCTTGTTAAACTGTCATTCTTATTTATAGTTCATTCATTAGGAATGAAAGTTTTAAACAGATATTAGTTTTTTTTTACCTTATCTTTTATATGTCCGCAATTTTCTAGGTACAATTTTTTGTACAAATTTATGTAAATATATTTTTCTCCCGTTCTAGGACATCTATTTCTCATTACTGAATTGCTTGATGTTGTGCCAGTTATAACAGTAAATATTATATTATGAATCCTTCTAAATTCGCTATTAAGAAAACGACCAGTAGCTCCGAAAGAGCGATTCTATAGTACGAAATTAGCTTTTTGAATTAAGGAAAGAAGTAATGAGTCTGGGATGATAGGTCGATGGAGTTATTTTTGTCTCGATTATTCACTCATCATATTTTTTGTCTCCAAATTAATTCTTGTAATATATAAGAATACTATAATTAGCTAAAGATAATATTAGAATTGTGAAAATACAATTTACTGTGGGTATTACAAAATAATAATGTCGGGACTTAACACATTGTACCATACTTTTAAATTGCCTGACGTTACGAACAGTTTGCGCGGCCCGTGTGTGTCAGCATTTTGTATTATGGAACGCGATAGTTTAAAAACAAGTACTTTGGTTATCTATAATAAAATCCGCAAACAGGTTCTATGAAAGCTTGTTTACGGAAGTCCTATAGTGTATTTGTCAAGGAAGAGAAATCAGTACCGATAATACCATAATAAGTAGAATTATGTTAGAAACTAATGGATTTTATAACAATTATTATTGTTTTTCCTTCTATTTACGCAGAACTAATATTGTGTATTTATAAGGAGATATAGCACTTGCAATAAAGTATGCAGTAATGTTGTTCTGCTATGTTCCTTATTCATTGTTACTTATATTGTTATTTATTTTGTTTTGCTATAAAAGTTAGCTATGGCAAACTCTTCTAAAAAAGATAACCAGCCATATACTGTTTTTTAAAAACTTTCTTAGCTATAAACATTAAGATATCTCGGACGGGATTCCAAACAAAAGTCCGCGAAAAAGAGTTATTCTTGCATACTTATATTTCGCAATACTTTGCAGACTGCGCGTCTGCTTCGTTTTATTTATTTACAGCCAAGTGTACTCGCGCTCGCAGTATATCAATACTCCAATTCCTGGTTTTTAATTCAGATGACTCAGCATTATGAACGCCTGTTTTGTAATAATTAAAACAATTATTTAGTGTTGTTATTTCACAACGTTACGAGATTATCAACAACTTAGTTTTCATATAAACATATTGATACTTATTTTTTTCAATATTTATAAGCATGTCATTGTGTAATTCTACGCAATAAACATCGCCACATGAGAAATTATAGATTGCAATCAACTTGTAACAAAGATGCATAAACGGAATTTACGATTATTGGTAGAATCGATTCGATGAACCAAATGAGAATGCGCTCGTATCGATTGTGAGTGCAAGCAGGGTTTGTTCACCTGTGTGTTCATCTGATTCGGGTTCAACAACCCTTAAATAAAACGTATTTGTTAATTTTGTCTTGTCTGCACGCCTATTTGCGTCGACTGCATTTTCGTTTCAGACACAGTGACGTCTTGGTTTGATTCCAAGATTTCCTTGAATACGGCGTTGAGTGCTTTATCGAAATTAAAGTCAGATACTTTAATTTCGAAGCTTACTGAACGGAAGGCTATAACTAAAAGTTATAGGTATTTCGCTAATAAATTAAATTGTATTAGCAAGTAGAAGAATTGATGAAGATATGTCGTATATTATAACTTCAATAAGTACTAAACCCTATTGTGTATGTATATTCAAATTCTGAAAATCCGTCACATTTACTAGCGCTTAAAGTCAAATAAAAGAAAAGTTAGTGACAACGTTGATTCTAGGGCTTTTAACTTTTTTGGTCATTAAATTTTATCATTTAAATATAGTTCTACAACCAACAAAAATAAAGTGTCATTTACAAAAGTGAAACGTGCCTTATTTTAAAATTATGTTCTCTTTTGAATAAAAGAAACAACGGTTTTCTTTGGACATTAGGTTGAACCCAGGTCGCTCCCGCGAAAGACAGGGGCAGCGGGGAGTTTTTGTGGGTATTCGTGTCCGTTTCTGAATGCGCTGGCACTATGGCAAAATGGTATCTTCTCTATAATTTCCTATCTACATTTCAGCGCTTTCAACATATTTTGTTAGGAACAGGTAAAGGAACAAAATTTTACGCAATGACGGAAACTATCGCTGTCTTCACCTCATTCAACTAAAAGTTAGTCACCATTATATAACCCATCGCAACAGTAATTCACGTGGTCCATTAGACCGCTATTGCCACACCAAGACCCAAATGTCAGCATTGACGTCAGAGGGCGAGAGCTCTAAATATAAATAATCATCAATGCAAGACAATATATATCAGACGCACGTTTATTAAAATATCTTAATCCAATTTAGTTTGATTAAGCTATTTTAATAAACCATTTTACGATTCTTCTAAATCAGATCGATATTTGTCAACTTACACGTGACATATATATCGTATATCGAATATTCGTATGCTCTTCAAAAAATTTAAACTTATACTTTAAGTATTATTCACCAATGACAAATCACAATTTACATCTCATTTAGATTTGATCTCTATTAACTTCCAGCATGGATGAATGGAAATATAATAACATTTAAATTAAATTTTTTAGCATATTTCATAAGCATAACTATATTTTCATAAATTGTGAGAGAACAAAGAGCATGTTCAAATAGTTCTAAAACTGAAATACGATTAATAAGCGTTAGTTTATCAGTTTACGTCAAAGAACATCTGTCATATAAAAAATATGTTATTATATTAAGTTATTCAGTTTGACGCAATTTTGACAGTCACTTGTTTTGAAACAGAACAGTATTTGCAAAGGTTAGTTATTTATTAACATACTTGCCAGAAAACTTCCAACAATTGTGAGATGTAAATATTTACAGGCTGATTTATTAGCAGCCATTGAGGTGAAAGTTTACAATTCATCGCACTCGTAAATTTATTTTCAGAAAAATTGCTGTTTCTTGCAAAATTTTCGAACAGACGCGTTTAAAATTGATATTTAGATAAGAAAGTTTTGGAACCAACCGAAACCGAAATAAAAATAATAATTACTCTGCGCTTATAAGAAAACTGTGCGATTACTTAAAAAACCCGAATAGATTATCACAGTCATTTTTAAAACAATGAGTCGGCCTTTTTACCAAACAATTAACTAATGTATTCTAGTCCTTTATATATGCCACATGACAAGTAGTATGGCAAAGGTATGACAAAGGTGTGTCTATTTCGCACTTCATTGCTAATAAAGCGAATACCTTCGCATGTCATTCCTGAGCCATTAGCAACAAAGGTCACAGTTAAACGACCAATCCTATAATGGTACAATGTAATTTTCACTTTAAGGTCAAACGAGCCGACCTTTCGTGTGATCAGTGACCTCTTAATTGGGGTGATAATTAAACAAAAATAAATTTAACGGAATATTTTTCTAGTACCTAAACAAGAAAGTTGGGTTATCAAAAGCTTAATTTTTTATATAATGTGTGTTTTTCTTATTATTTTCGTTTATAAACAATTTAATAATTTTGATTAATTCGATTATATATTTTGAAATAATTTCGGACTCCAGATATCGTACTAAGGCTTCAGGATTTTTTCAGATACATTGTCTTTAACTTATGTTGTTATTAAGTATATATTTTCTAGAATAATTTATTTTTCTTTTTGTAGAATGCTGTGGTAACCTTGTTAAGATTTAAAGTGTATAATTACCACACGAAGTCCAAATATTTAAAGTATATGTATAGTATCAACCACGATTTGTTACCAAATAGTTTACACGAGGTGATTTTTTTGAAATAACCCATTATTGTTTGTTAATACAATCAATTGATTGTTTCACAATACGTTTCGGTTACGATCAAGACCCAATCTAAACAAACAATATATTAGAGTTTCGTAATATTGGGGATCGATTGTCTCACACACGCACACTTTAATAGCTCAAAACTCACAGTTGTATTTTGCCCTTCGTATGGTATTACTTTATTACTTAGTCAATTATAATTTCTGTATATTAAATCCATCTAGCGATAACACTAAGAAATTATTAATTAAAAATAGACACAGAGTATCCCCCACCAATTCAGACTGCATCTAATGCGTTCTATAAAAACCCACGAAAATAGAACGGTAGTTATTTTGTAGGGCGCCGTTGACGTCATAGGCTACCCTGTAATACTTATAGCATATTGATATACGTTGCAACCATCGGCCCTAAACCACGTGCGACCTCATTTTTATAGTGTAATGGATTTTTATACATCCATAGATATATTGATGTCAGTACCCTAAAAGTATTAGCAGCTCCTTTCTATGGGTTTATGACGCGCTTCCGCAATCTAAATGAAACATTTTGTAAGTGTTCAAGATGCAACAGTCATAACAAGTAGAATAGTGTATACATATTTTCAATCATACATTAAAATTTTACATGGTCTATATTTTTTTCTTAATTTTTCTAATACAAATTTATATGCCTCATCATTTGTACACAAATATAGTTAAATGGTTTATTTGCAACGTATATAAAATAAGATATAGAAAACTGTGCACTGAAAATAATGTGTTCACTACATTACCATCCAGATTAATAAAAAATATTTACAGATATCGAAAAAACTGTTCAAAAAAGAGATCAGATATTTACAATAAATATATTAGAAACAATTCAAAATGAAAAATTAACACACAAAAAATTTGGCCTTAACCTTTTTAATGTTGATGATTTTATTTGAGAAAATCAATTTACCGTACTTGGTCTATAAGATGAGATAAGCCTTGCAATCGTGCGGGTAAACTGCATTAGTAATAAACTTTTAGTGTTACTGTAAAATTTTATCGTCTAGAAAACGCATATTATTTTGTGCACGAGCCAATTCCGGGACCAAGACTATTAAATTGGTCTTCAAAAAGTCCAGTTTGCGTATTTTGGACGAAAGCCACACCGCTGTGTCGCAAACGTGCTCCTTAGGCTGAGTTTCGTATTTTAGTTTGCATTATTTACTATATTGCATATGATCATTGTGTCTAAAATTGAATGATCTGCTTAAAACGGACCGTATTCACTACCTGATGTCAAAAACATCTGCCGCATCTGGGTAGGTAGAATTATATACCTATTTAAATACATCTGCTCTTCATATTTGAGTTTAACACAATCCCTAGTGCCCAGACTTTTGTTACAGGAGAATAGTTTTCGCATTGATATTGATGTACGAAAATAATACTACATACTTCGTGTTTCCCTGATTTCTTCGCTGTTTTATTCTCTCATCTGTAGATAATTGAATGTAAACTTTTATAAACTTTCACAGTTACTTTTTCCTTTTATGATTTGTTTTAATAACTCTACGGAGTTCAACGTCTCAGTATAACGGTTTCCGTCAGGTTCACCATTATCAATTAAGACTCAGGTTTCTTCAAGAACAAAAAATATTTAATTTTATCCACTTCTTTGAAGAAAAATATACAGTTTTGACAAATAAAATGAACCCGTGTATAATAACAAATAATAAGAACTGAGTAACTAGATTTATATGCGATTAATAGTCTTTTTAGTTGATATCGAAAAACCGTTTTGTTTAAAGATTAATGTTTACAGCGCATAAAACGAAGGATACTTGTGAGTCAGAATCAATGTTTAAACTGGTTTTTATTATTCAAGAAAGCTTACAATTTCTAAGAACAGTATTATAGTTAGTCTTATGTGGTGTGATTTCAAATGAAATGATAACTTCTTTTGCCACTGTAACAAATATTTTGATCTGATAAAATAGAAACAAGACAAACAAAAACAGTATCGCGAAATTGGAATTTAACGTTTCTTTTATTGTTTTTTTTCACGTGATTGAATCTTTTTATAAATATACAAAATTGGCAAAAAAATATTGTGATGGTAACTAAACAAACTATAACAAACACTAAAATATTTAAAAAAAAAATTAATTTATGGCTTAATTCGCTCTATCAATTTGTAAACATGATTGTTCTATGAAATGCGTAGAATTTTACTTACTACGAAAACAATGTCATTGATAAAACAATGTTTACGTTCTTATCTTGAGATAAAGAAAATATCATGTGAATGATCTCACACTACAAAATAGATAACAGTATATTTTAAATAACTCAGAAATATACAAGTTAGTACGAAAGATTGGAAAAATAAAGGAATTCTTTGCCTATCAATTACCATTGAAGGTAATTGAAAATAGAAGGTAATTCTGGCGATAGACTTAAGATTAAATATTTCTTTTCAGTAATACTTAATATTAATATTAAGTAATATTAATATTAAAATATAAGTAGATAGTAAACTATCTACTTATATTTTAATATAATCATGGCTAAGTATGTTCTTGCGTTTGATAGCGTGAAGGTTCCCAATTGCGTCATAGATGGCCAAGCTCTGGGTCAACCCTTCGTTGCTAGTCACGAAAATAGATTTAAGAACATTATACACCCTTGAAAACCTATGGAACAGTACCTAGTACCTGTATATGATAGATTTATTTATAGAAATATCAATGGTGCCTTACCTTACCACAGAACGGAACAAATGTGGTTAATACACCTACGCAACAGTATTAAACAACAACATGTCACAATAACAATTTATTTTACTATTATATACGTCACAGCTGTTTCGAATAAGCGTCGAAATTTTGTTTTGACTAAAATTCGCTAACTGTTGATGAACATTAAAGTTTCTGTACGGCGACAAGCGCCTATTTTCAACAATAACAAAAACAAGCGACTATGTTATGTAAAAATTATGACGGTTAAGACATTCTGTCGATTCGATCGTGAGGTGAAGGTCACGACCAAGTTTCACTGTAGCATTGACCTGGTGTGACGTAGAACACACGTTTATTGATCTGTCGAGGTACTTACTAGTCTGACTGATCCCGCTTTCGTTGAATTTGTCATGATATGAATGACGTATATGACTACGTAAATATTTCACAGTGTAGGTTTAGGTTACCATGGTGATATTTGTGAAGTGAAGTGAAGAAGTATTCAAAAAACGGAGTTTGAGTACAAATCTCATAACTAAGTAGGTTACGTACCAATCAAAATAAAATTTTATGTATATAAAAATACTGGAAGAGACGTTGGATAATATCCTTGGAAATATTCTATTCTATTATATAATAGCTAGTGCAGCATGAAACATACTGCCCTAGCCACCTCACAAAGGCACCTGCCCTGGCCCAAAAAGGAATCCATGTTGATATAGGTGTGCCGTAAGGAATTCCATTCTGACTGTGCGACAAAGAAAGGATGTATCAAATCTTTTTGCAAAGTGTTATGTAGGTTCTTATTTTACTATTATTATTGCAATAAATCAAGTTTTATCTTCCCAATCCCTCGACGACTCGCGGGACGGAAGGATGCCCCTCGGCAGAAAAAGCCAGGCGGCTGAAGGTTAGGATGACAGATAGAGAAATCAGCGGACAATCTTGGCGTTATTGAGCAAGACCGCCCGCTGGAGCCTAGCAATCATTGGTCCGTGACCAGTCCCAATATTTTCAGATGGTCGCGAGGAGCATTTGGAACGAGGTCATTAGTTGAGGCTACGACTGGATCTATGGTCTATTGGACGTCGACTTCCACATATCAGTAATCTCGTGTAGATATTTGATATTTTATTATTAACATTATTATTTCTATTATTTGATTATAATGTACTTTGAGTTAGACCCTGGTAGATTGTCACTACTGTTATCAGTCCTTTGGTAGTTCTTTCACAAGACACCAAAGAATGTTGCGTAATTATTACGTTAAGAAATCTCATTAAGAGATCAAGTGGTATAGCAACGACAATGACCTTAAATTCTGTCTTTTATTAATGTTTTGATTTGCATATTGATCTCATCAATTCTGTTTGCAGAGGTATTCATTTACAATAATTAAAAGAAATAGAACTATCTAACATTTTTATAGGAAACTCAGCAAATGAATCGTCACCATCTGATGGTTAGCAGTAGAGTAGTCCATATGTCCATTAATTTTATATCTATAAAGTCTATAATAACAAGAGACAATTGGAAGGTTAAAAAGATACAATGTAGTCTACATTATATCTTTTGAAGGTCAAATAGATTTTTTTATATTTTATTTATTATATAAAACCTTTTGTACGATAATTAGTAAATACTTATTAAACTTCCGATCTTCTTAGCTTAAACAAGATTCGCGTTTTCGCGTGTTTCACATAATTATTGCTGGTATCGAAATATGATTTTACCAAAATAGGTTTTCAGCGTTTTGTACCAAAGCCGGTAATGTAGGCCAAAATATTTATATTTTTTTATTTGCATAACTAACGACGTAAAAAAGCCTTATAAAAAACAAGATGGTACTTTGTGAATGAAACAAAATATTATTGATCTGCGTACACAAGGCGCCAAAACCACGTCACTTTTTTTGTTTGTAGACGATATTACAACAACGAAATAAATTGTATTACCGAACAAAACTACAAAAATTCCTACAGCATTCTAATAAACAATTGCGTACTGCCCAACACCTGTAAATGGAAATTTAAATTTTATGTTATTTAGTACAAAGTATATTTTCAAATGAGTTTTCATGAATTTTAGGCGATATGACGGAGAACATATACGTCTAATTGCGTAGCATCGCGTGACACCGTCTGACATTGTTTCTCGAATGTTGCGCCCACGCCACAGACTGGCAAACGTCACATTAAACATTGAAACTGAAAACGTTTCTCATATTAACTTGGCAATTATTATTTGGCTTCAATGTTTTAGTTATGGGAATTGTCTAAAAATTTTATTTTTATCTTAAAATAAAATTATTTTTGAGGTTTATTTCAATAAAAGACCTATTGACGTCGGACCAGATATTTCCATATTATATTATGACGACTATAAACCATTTTATGTGAAATTAGTCTCAGAGATAAATATAGCTTCTTTTGAATAAAACATAACGACCTACCAGGCTCTAGCTACAAAAGAAATAAGCACCGTGTCCAAAGAAATTGATTTGTCACAGAGTTTCCCCTATTCGTTATGGAAAATCAATAGTTGAAAAGCAACTTAAAAACGAATAATTATTCTAATTGTTAGTATCGTATATTTTTTTTTTAGCTCTTGCAACATTTTGATTTTGCGAATACACGAACAAACTAATGAAATCATACAAATTATATGCAAAATTTACTAACGAGAGCTATCACAAAAATTGTGTAGCTTCTTAAAATGATATGAAATATTATCAACAAATTAAATATTCAGTTGCCTTTTACTCCCGCAGATTAAAAATATTTTAAATTTTGTAGTGGAATTACTTTCATAAACCTAAGAGATATTTTTATCCTATTACATTTATATACAAACCGGGTAGTTTCCCTAAGTATTACTTGTTCACGCAAAGATGGGGAAGGCCGGACATAATTTACCATCTACATAATTCTGTTACCTTAGTACCGTATAGTATGATTATGTAACAAGTAACTGTTAGTAAGTCTACTATTTGATAATTTTACTTAACATATTACCAATTACGTAACAACATTAGGAGGCTGGCTGGAGTGTGCTGGATGAGAGTCACAGAAAATCTGCAGCAGTGGCGTGCATTAGGGGTGACCTATGTCCAGCAGTGGACTAGCATAAAATAAATCGATGATGATATTACTAATAAGAGAAGAGAACGAACTTTCTTTTATTTATTATATAATGAATAAATCGGGCAATTAGTCAAACTGCTACGTGCCCTGTCCAAAAGGTGACGTCAGAAAGGTTTCGTCACAAGTTCCAAGGTGTTGAAAATCATCGCCTAACATAAAGACGTCATTAAAAAGACACGAAAGAATAGTGGGATACGTCATATATCTTTCTTTGTAGAAAACATGCAACTGCGCAAAATATACAAAACAGTCGTGCCTCCCCGAAGCGGGAACTAAAAATAACGGAGCATTCATCGCTGTACATCTTCCTGGTCACCTGATAACGCAGCCTTGGCAACGGACGACGAGTAAATACGTTTAAAAAATAGTAAATAGCGTAAGCAAGTTTTATATGAGATTTGTACAAACGACAATTGAATTCGATTGAATATACTCGTAGAATATAGTTCGGAATATTTTACTTTTATTTTTTTTAGGAAAATTTATCAAACACTATATTTAAGCCGGAGACGGGTACAAGTTTTGTTAGGAAAATTAACTAATATAACTTAACTTCTTGTTTATGTTTATTATATTTTAGTAAAGTTTATAATGATACATTACCTACTTCCCTTGATTTCAATTTTGTTTAAATCTTGTCTATCCTAAGGTTACCTAGAAGACATAATTCTTAGCCATAAGGCCGCCCTTTGTCCCCAAATCATTTGTTTATTTTGTGTTTTGTCTTCTGTATATATAATATTGGTTGTATAAATTCTATTCTTATTGTTTAACATAGTAAACACGACTAAATTAACACTATTATTTGGTGAAAATAATTGAACCTGATTACACAATTGCGTTATTCGAAAATATGTTTGCGGAAATTTACTTTGATGCATCCATGAATATTGAAGAAAACAACGGAAATTTGAAACTAGGAAAGGTTTGGAGGTCAGTAAGAAAATTGTGTTGAAGCGTTTTTAAGTGATGCTAAATAACCGTTCATTTTAGGGACAAAAGCAAATATTACAAAATATTAAGTTTCATATTACTTAAATAATAGTTATTGGACCAGAAAACATAGTGCAAGGTACCTTCTAGAAAATGTCCTAAGTAAAACCTCACACTTTGCCCAAATATGGCATCACGTAATTTTGTTATTAAAACTAATATATATATATATATATATAACAATATACCCCGCAACCACTTTGGTCTTGTATACAGGTGTGAGTATAGCCCAAAAAGATTTCAGTATGGTTTTAATAGGGCTATATAGGTATGTGATATTGACCAGGCATAGCATCAAATTAATAACCACTTGCTATATAATATAGACAAACATAAAACTTTCAATTAATTAAATACACAAAAAGTTTCGTGTCTTGTTTTAGTTATTGCTCTGTTTACTTCGTTTTAGTAAAGCATCAAAACACGAAATATAGATCACGAAAGATGTGTTGAAATTAATATTAGGTTCATGACTGAATACTAACAAGATCATAAGAGAAAACAGGGTCATATAATTTATTAGTATAATAACGGCTTAGTAGAAAAGCATAGATAATCCGTAGCATTTAGTACATAAAATTAATGAACAGTAACAAAAGTATATAAAGTTGTAAATATTAAAGAAATATCTACCTACTTCATATTTATTAGCAAGAAACAAAGAAGTTGGTCCGTATTTCATTTCAATTTTTGAACATCTGGGTTAGTAGGACACACTGTTGCGTCATGACAAGGACAACAATAACAAATGTGTATCATCGAAAACAAATTTCAAATTCAACCTTATAGCTTTAAAATAAAATGCAATAGTTAGTTTCACAGTGCGCAGTAAAATTGTCAGAGATAAAAATCACTCTTTTCTTGGAAAATAATTATGTTTCAGAAGTTGATTTATCTCATTTTGGAAAGATGGTAAAAGATCTAGATCTTTTTCTAGATCATTCCACATATGAAGAGAGACGAACCTATTATGTTTGACCTGATTATATAATTACTTTATAAATCGTAATTAAAACTTGCCAGTACTTAAACATGAAAAAAAATACGTTAAATATTTTCCACAATCTATTAATTATTATCACAGTTTGCCTTTTTAGATAAGATATCTTAAAAGATACAACTGGAGGAGTGGTTGACTTTATGCGAGGCAGTGACCTAATATATCTGCAAGATATCACTGACGCCGTAATAGAACAGAATAAAAAAGGATTTATAAAGTAAATAACTTAATAACTCAACAACAACTGAACGATTTCTTTCTGGTATCGAAACGGACGGACGACTGTAACAGAATCAAAATGTATCACAAATGAAAATATCTTAAGAGTGGCGTTGCGTTGTTACATGATGTTATACAAAAAATTTTAGGCGTAGATTTAACATCCAATTGCGTTTTAATTATTCGTTCGCTTTTTTTCTGGACAGTCTCAACGTGAAAACCTAATTATAGTGGGCCAAGAAATCAGAAATAGGTATTGTAAACATTACTGCGCTGTTGTCCTACCGGCTACCGGCTGTAGTATTTTAAATCGAAGATATAGATCAGAGTTCAAAAGAGATTTTCGATCTAAATGTAAAACAGCGATCTACTTACGTATATATGCAATTCTTAACTATTTTGGGTATTGGCATTGGAACATTTCTTAAATTTAAGTATTCGACCAGGTTCGGCGAAAAAAGCATGAATAATTAAATTTATAGATGGTACTGAGATTATCCGGAATATTAATTTAATATCCACAAACTTAACAAACAATGGTCAAAATATTGTTTGCTGTTGAAAAAACTAAATATATCTTACACTTCACAAAAATTCAGATACTGAAACTTCATCTGACGTCATATCGTTATCCATTGTGCCAATTAACGATGATTATGATTGATACGATGGCGCAGAGCAATTATTGTAATTAAAAAAAAAACAAAATTATTGGGACCAATTAGATTGTTGTTGTAAGTGGATCGCTTTGTTCTCTTTTGAAATAAACAGCGCAAGCGCTAGACAACGTGTGTGCAATTGTTGCAAGCATTAATTCCATCAAAGCATTAATTACTGTGGGAATAAAAACCGTAGGGATGAAATAAGTAGCTATATTTATTAAAATGTTCAACGAAATGTTTAACTAGAGGGAGATTTGACAAAAAAGCAAGTTTTTAAACTGAATATCCAATTAAATAACTTCCCGCAACTTCGACGTAAACAAATATGAATTCATGTAGCAGTGTAACAATTTGACACAAAGTTTCAATGACTTCACTTCACATAGAGCCCGTTGAGTTTATAGAGTAATGAAGCAAAATGTTAATATACAAACCATTGTATTTTGATTGTTCGCGTAGAAACGATTATGAGTACAAAGTACAGCAAGCACGTGTGAGACAGTGCTCGAAGAAAGCAAATTTAATTTTCATTCATTATTATTAAACAATTGCCATGTCCTTCGTGTCGCCTTTGTTTTGTTTTGCCGCCAAAGGTTATTGATTTGGATACTTGCCAATTTTAATCGGGTGTAATGTCCTATCCTTTTGTTAAAGATTTCCATCTTCGTCAAGTAACAACAATGCGTGATTTCTTGTTTGTTAGTTCAAACATAAATAATATTTCTTGTAAATAATACTAGTATTACCAGTACGTAGAAAAAATATTGTTTACTAAAATACTTGATTACCATCGGACTACTCGCTAGCTTAACGAATCTGATTTGTTAAAGATGAGTTAAATATATTAAGATGAACATTAGTGACTGCAAAATAAATATATTAAAGTGCGTGTGTATATTCTTTGATTTATTTATTTTCTTAATTTTACAGATAATCGTTTTTATTATTTCAGGTACTAAAAATGCAGTCCCTTATAGACATATGCACTTTCTATTTTGATGCAAACTAATTAAATGAATTCAATAATTACGCCTATTTATCTAACTTAATAGATTGGTTAAATAAAACAAGACCTTTCAAAACAAATTATACGAGGTTGAAAAACATATGCAAGAACTTATAAATCTTGTTGTTTGTTAATTGGTGCCTTTTTCTGATCAAAATCAAATTATGGAATGATAAAAAAAATAACCGATAAAATATTAAAATTAAAGCAACGACTGATTTGTTCCTTATTAAAAGGGTCATCAAACAATACCAGTCTATGTATTTAATGTGATTAGCTGATAACGATAGCATAAAGCAACTTCACTCTGAAAATACCGTACAAGATGATTTTAATGTCTTTACGTACTATATCGTAGTTAGTATGATCCCAGTCAGTAATATCAATTACAACTATCAACCGTAATTGAAAAGCATGCTCGTTTACAATGACCCGATAACAGTTTGCTTTATATCGAAGCAATTTGTGTATATTAATCGGTATACACTCGTATTTTAATAACCAGTTATATAGACTTTATATATTATTGGCAGTTTTTAATTTACACGTCTTCTTACATTGCAACCATAGTTAATGCTTATGCTTAAAACGTCGTGTATTATTTTCGCGTTGCTAACACATCAGGACAAAAGAGTAATGTTATTAAATTAAATTTAAATGAATTCTTTTTTCTGTTAGGTGACGGTGCATTCAATCCGAAAAGGTAACCTAATATTTATTTTTATGAACATCAAATTTTGAACATTATCATCATTCCCATACTATATAATATAAATAGAATCGATATTGTTTGTCTCCGATTAAAGATGTATCGAAGTATAAGTTACTTACTAACTTGTTTCTAGATCCAAGTAACGTATTATATATATGCAAGTAATAAGATTATGTTTAATTATGAGAATAGTTAATAACTTATAGCATTCAAATCTAATTCCGTATGAAGTTTTTCCTAGTTGCTAGCTTTGTGCGTGACTGCTCTATTGATATCTACATATACCTATAATTCTCTTCGTTAATTTAAACCTGCTATCTTGCTTTAAGGTTTTTAAAGAAATGTTTAGAAAACCTGGAATGAAAATTAGGCTTTTAAAAATTATTTCTGAATAACGAGTGTAATTTCTTATATTGTTCTCTGTTATATGTTCAGACAAACGAAATACACTCTTCCATTTTACCAAACCTATCTGATGGTATTACATAACATGTCACTTTACCATTACGTGAGATAGGTATTTTTAAATTCCATTGCTCATGAAATAACGACAAATTAACACAAGGAACTATCCGTTACCACTGTACTAAATTTATAAATTGTCCATTTCTGATTTCATGCAGCAATGAATTCGAAATGCAAATATTATCCGCTGCTGTTGCGTTCGCAAATGTTATGCAAGAGGATAGGAATAGATGTTTGTTTTGAATTTCTCGCCTCGTGTTCACATGTATCCATAACATCCTAACTCGCCCTTGTTTGACTTGTAGCAGTGGTCATGGTACTGTAATTGTTTTTAATATTCAAAAACATATTATCATCAACTTGTTCAAATTTATTTTGTTTCATTATCTTTAGATTTGCCTTTGGAAATTTATATTTCATTATTTTCTTTGTAAGTGATGAAGTTATTTATTAAATAGCTTCCTACCATTTTTATTCTTAGGAATCTAAAATACATTTCAAGCGAATGTATCGTTTAAACATTGCATTCTAAAAATTAAAATAATTGTTTGTGGATATCTTATTCGTTTTAAGTTTTTATAATTACAACACCCTGTCTATAAATATGTTTTTATGCCACTTTCCTTCTATCTGTTACTTTACCTTGTCTACCTTTTTTCTAATAATATTTTTCTTCATACTTATACAGTTATTTTATTAATATTAGGGCGATTTCCAACCGCAATTTAAAAATGATTGAAAACTTTTTCTTCATATACTTTGTAGTAATGCAATTTGTTATCATTTAACCATTTATTCTAATAACTATAAGTACCATATTATATTGACTTTATTACCATTGAATCATAATCGTGAACCTATATGTTTCCAATGATCAATAGTCCAAAGTTCGGGGTATAAATTCATATGTTAAATCTTTATCAGCAGAGTCATAAGAGTATGCATCTAAATCAATATATTAATAATTTCAATTATTTTACATCAACTTTAAACTGCATTCAGTATTTGCAGTATATCTTTATTGTAAATCAACAAAAAAAGGAATACACAGAGAATAATATGTAACAAAAATACTTAGGTAAACATAATAATAAAAACTTACAAAGTATTAAACAAACCAAGCACCTTAAAAGTAAAATGTGATATGTTTAATGATGTAAGTTAAGTATATGGTCCACTTACCAACATGTGATAGGCTGGTGAGATCTGATTCTGAAATGAAAAAACAAAATGTGTGAAAACAATGCAAATGGTTATGCGTGCAGTAATTACAAAATAAAACAAACAAGGCATTGATGTAATGAACAATATGGGTAATCGAATAGAATTAAAAATATATATATTTCTTAAGTAATTTATCAAATTATAACACGTCTGATGATATTCAACTTTTTACTGTTTAGTTCACGAGAGGCTCTCAAACTGAATGTTACTGTTAAAGGCCTATTATGTTTGTGTTATAGATTGGGAATTGGTACCTATTATATACAATAACGGTTCATTTAGATTCCAATAAGGAAATATCGAGGGACTTATGGTACATTAATGGTGTAGATAAATCGAACACACGAGTTTAATTTCAAACCCAGAAATCTACAAATTTATTTATAATTTCCGCCTATTTTTCATTGTCTTTTGATAAAAAGAGGAATTATAATTAATATGCTTATTCCTTGCATAGATTCAACACACAAGGTAAATGGTTGATATCTAGATTTAGTTTTTAATGATACTGAATAGAAGACTTCTTTGGTATAATGAAATATGTATTATGAGCAAAACTCGATATAAATCTACATGAAATACTTAACTTTATACTACCAGAGGCCACAAGTGACTTAAATGATAATTGAGATTGGAATTAAATTTCCGTGCTTGTGCAGTAAAGAGATCATTTTGCATCATCTGCTTCCTTGAACTGCGGTCAATGATAACCAAGTTTTTGTTAATTTACAGAAATGTTTACCTACTTTCTTATCAAAATAAGTATTCAATTTATTTTATCGTACAATATCGTAAAACTATCGTGTACCTGCACACTTCTTACGTTGTGTGTGAAGTCGACCAACCCGCACTTGGCTAAATGTTGTCTAAGGCCTAATTGCCCTAATTTAGGGTCCCCTTGGTGGGAACCTATATGACCTGTTTATGATGATGATTATCATAAAACAGTTGAATGACTAAATAATGCACAGTATGTTCAAATGTTCACAATTAATATTGCAATTGTCTAACTAACAATATCAGACGATATGAAAAAGCAGTTGAGCTACCTCAAAAAAATGTCCATATTCCTAAGTAAATATAGTGTACATGATCCAAAAATGATTCAAACAATTTGAAAAGTTTAGCTCATATTAGATACAAATAACAAGTTGCTATTCTTTGTAATTGAAATGTAATTATTACATAATTAATAGTAAAATATATTGCCGTTCATCTATTGTCGTAATTCAAGTTATCTGTTATATGTTTATGCAATTATTTGTAATAAATTCCTAAATTTCTGTTGCAAATAAGCATTCTCCTTCGTAAGCATTGTTATTGTAGTAATCCAGAGTATTACGTAAGGCATAGTAAGTCTATACTTAGATTTTGTTTTCGAACGTTAAATCTCATTCAAAAAAACACGAATGGCCTTCCAATATAGCTTGAAGTAAAATCAGTTTATATTTGTTCGAGCAAAAGTAACACTATTTTTGATTTTAAAATAAAATGTTTTATTCTTGAATTAGGTTTTTATAATTGAATCTATTTATGATTTATTGTGATCAAAATAAGTCAATGCTGTTGCGATGTAACACTGACCCCGTATAGACATGAAGACAAAAATAAAACTGAACAATTAATGCGTACCAGTTTACTTATTGTGAACCACAGGGGGCCTGATTGTGTTATCTCTGGAGTGGTAATTATAGCTAATCTAAACTAAGTTAACCTCTGTCTATTTTATCGTGTGAAACCATTAAAGCATATTTACATCAGACAGAAAACGTGACTTCTGATACAACTATCACCATGACAATAGCTGTTCTCCAAATTTTAACTTATTATTAACTTTGTGTTCAGTTCGTAGAATAAAATATCAAAACATTTTTTATGTCACTGTATTATATATATTTTATGTATATGTATTTCCAACAAAACATAAACTAAAACAAGGTTTATCCCATAATTCGGTCTTTCCAGTGGTTTGAACCTTATCATGGTAATCACTCTTTATGAGATTTAAATGTTAACTATTAATTAGGTACAATATATTTTTCCTTGTACAGTAACGAAGTTTTTGGTACGAATTTCCTTGAAATATCATTAAAACACTCAAATAGCAATAACGATGGAAGTTTATTGTTGTTTATTTCTATAGTAGAAGCGTGCTTGCTGAGATGTGCATCAAGTGAAGATCGTGACTGTGCCTACATATATTTAAACATCATATTTTAACAATATCGAATGCTGTATGACACAGTATCAAATAAAATAAATCTACTGAATGGCTGTAAAATGGTCCGTCCTTATAGTAATTTGTGTATAGATATATAAAATTAAAACTTAATTGACCGCTAAGTATAGTGCAATTTGGTGAAGTTTATGAATTGTATAATTATATTATTTTGAATAATTATATTATTAATATTATTGAATACTATTCAGTATTTTAATTATATTCTTCAATATGACTTTCATATGAGTATGTTTAGCACTTAGACTGAATAAATGACTTTTGACTACGGTCAGTGTACTAAAAAATGGCAGTAGGCCTACCACCATCTAATCTAAGTCTGCCGCCATAACTTTTGTAGTTGAAATCCGGTTATAGCTCGCTTTATCTTTAATTACCATCAAGTGAGATGAGAGCTACCCTTTTGAATTAAAAAACGTAGGTAATCTTCTAGTCGTATCAATAAGAAAATACGTAGGTAAACGTATACGTAGGTAGGATCGGCAGTTTGTGACCAGTGCAGGAAAAACGTTATTTATTTTGTTATTATTTGGTATTAAGATAACATCAGTTATTTGCGGTTTTCTGTCAACAATTCATTTATATTTTCATAGACTTATTCTGTTGCCTCATCTATTATCTATTAATGTCATTAATGTCAACAGTGGAATACAACCGCACCTTCGGATCAAAGCTTCAAGATAAGACGTAAATTAACATTTACTGTAAATAGTGTCAAGTTTATTAACAAAGTAACGTCAACTGACAAGAGAGTAATTTTCTGCAACTATGTCTTTTGAGAATTCCCTAATTCCATCAAACTATGTACCACATTGAAGAGTTCGTTGGCGTAGTAGCGCTCTGGATCGGTTATGCAGACAAAGCAACATTCACCGTGGTTGACTCCGGATGGATTCTATCGACATTTATAAATTGTGCAATGTAAAGTGCAAAATTTTGGAAAACCTCGATATCTGCGCTATCAAAGTAGAAGGAAACATTTTCACATTTTTTCAATTTGTTTGATTTTACTTAGTATATTACACCCGTAGTAGTAAAATTTCACATTATTTGAAAAAAATTAATTGATTATTGTTTTTTATATAATTATAAAATTTTTAACAAGTTTTGATACTCGTATTATATCTTAGTATTTCTATTTACATATGTTAGGAAAAATAACTTAAAATATTCTCACGATTTAACTGGAAAGGGGAGAAGATCGTTTTGCAGGCTTAACAACTACCTGCTCACACCAACTAATAAGTAACGGGTGTCGTTTGTATAATTACAATGTAATCTTAAATTTCCCATTTCAACATCAGATATCCAATGAGATTTACTTTAACTGATATAAAGCAACACCATGACTTACACTAACCTCTAAATCAGTATTTTATCACAATTACACAAACAAAATCTGTTGCAAGGCGCTCAATAAATCTTACACGCTTAAATAATGAGTTAAAAATATCGTTTCGAAGAAAGATGCATTGCTGAAACTATTTATAGCTACAAACGTATATTGCTGATAGTTTACAATAATATAAGTAGATTAACTCAATTTTTAAAGGACTTAAAAGCATGCGATTTACGGAGGTTATAAACCTATTCACACATATTAAAATTGCAGACAGATATAGCACCAAATTATTGGACCTTTAAGGAGTTTGTAATGTGTACCAATATCAACAAATAAAGAATAAATGCCTCGAGTTGAAATCCCGCTTATTTCTGAAATGTTTATCAACACGAGTGTCATAGCATAGGTTGGTTTATGAATGTCGTTGCAGTAATAACCGGTAACAGCGGCTTAACTCGGAAGAGGTGCTTAAAATCACAAATTTTGACGAACCACTCGTGACCAATTAGGGCTCCTTTTTTATTGGAAATAGAGCGCTACACTTACTAAGACAGCGAAAATGAGTAATCGTATCGTGAGTATTAGTACAATAAAATTGTTAATTTTTTTAAGTTTATACACATTGTACCGATGGTATCGATGACAAGCTATTCCTATAAAAACCAAACGTTTACACTTATCTCACATTTTATATAATAATATAATTATCTAAATATACAATTGTTAGACTTTATTTACTAACGGTTTATTATAAATAACCTCTTTGTAAATTATAGTTGATCATTTAAGAAGTCACTAATATTATAATAACATTTATTCAGTAAAATAGATTTGAGTCTTATTTTAATCAAATTAAAATTAAGACTTCTTATCGCATTTATTTTTAATTTATTTATTGTCAGAGTTACGCAAAGTATATTTTTACTTAGTACAGTAAGTCAGTCATCAAAAAGAAAAATTATCTTTGTGATTTCATACGATACGATACGAAGATTATTCTAGAAAATCTGAAAGTAAACTGTTAACTCTATCGAAGACTGTTTCTTTTCTAATTTAGCAAAAGCTCTCGTCACTTCGCGTGGACCAAAAGTAAAAAGTGAAAGTTCTCAAATTACATGGACTATTATGCCTCAGTTCCCTATTATATTAAGTTATTAATGTTTAACATATTATTTTTCTTCATTGCTTTACATTTTTAAGGCAATCGATACTCGCTGTCCACGCTATCTAGTTACTACGTCATACTGTAATACTATACCGATAAGACGTCATTGATTTTAACCGCATTAACGGCTCTGTGCCAATCTGATGATACTTATAGGACATATAAATAAATTTTAGTAGCTGGATAGCAGCTATTATTAACAAGTAAAGTATTGAGAGGAAAATGCGTAAATATAGCTACCATACTGAGTGGAAAAGTAGCCCAATGTTCTTCTAATGGTGAATAGTAACCTTTGAAGTCCATTATTGTTTGCTGCAGAATTATTACAAAATGATATAAAGAATAACTACTGATAACAAGACAATGACGATATTGTAAGGCACGTATATTCCCATTATCGTGAATAAAAAATACAATGCAATGACGTCACACTTAGTGATAGAATCGGGTATTTACTACAAAAAATTGTATCTTATATCTTTGTTCATTTTCTTTTTTAATTTATGAAATAGTTATAGGCCGCGAAGAATACCTCTGTTTCAATTTTAATCGTACGCATTTTACGATATCATTCTTTTATAAGTTTTAACTTTTACGCTTTTAAGGGTGGACATAATCTAAAAAATTACATGTAAAGTCAATTATAAGACGGTAAATACATAATTATCTAATTCTTTAGATATTCTTAACATATCAAGATAACACTGCGTCAGTTTGATTCATATCATAAATATATAATTTTATCGTATGATGAAATGAACGTAATAAGCAACGGTACAAAGGAATACTGCAATTTACACAATTAAATATATTAAAATTATTGCATGCCATTATCCATATGGACGATAATGTTTGGCAGTAATTCTCTAGAAAAATCTTTTATGAGTGATAAAATATTAAATAGTTTTATTTATGCGGTAGAAAAGATTGACCGTGCTTATTTGTTTTTGATATTATCTTGGGAAATAACTAAGCGTCAATATATATGTAATAATGGAAGCTATTGTTTATAAAATTCCAAAGGTTAAATTTATAAAGCTATCTTTTATATATTTTATTTATTTATTCATAATTCAGTGAGGTTAATTAAGGATCCGTTATTGTGTGGTTATACTGCTGTTGGTCCATAGCATTGTATGATTGCATACCTACAACTGTCGGAAAACAACATTGTTGTTAACATTATTGGTATGGCGGCAGACTTACATACGACACATAAAATAAAATATAACTGACCTAAAGACGAATATCGTAACAGCGTTGAACCGGCCTCAATTTTCCATATCCCATAATTTTTATTGTCTAAAAAGGTTATACGTTTAATTAAAATGTTGACTGAGGTGTGAATGCCTATGGATGTCTCATCTTAAAACTTTGCTATAAAAGACAATAATAGAACCGAATTCAGGGCATTGTACTCTTTAGCAATCTGTGGCATCGTTAGTCACAAACGTTAAAGGTCAATAGTTTTCTTTTACACGCAATTTCCTTTGTGAATACTAATAGATTGCTAGTTTCATAAATTGACACAAACGTGACATAATTTAATTCCGTTGAAACAGGAAACAACATGTACAAAGTTCAAGGAACAGATAAAATAAGCAATACATCTACTCAAAGGAATAATCATAAGGGTCACAATGTAAATAAGTATTAACGTCTTTTACTAAGTAAGTCTTGTCTATATAGTCTAAAATAGCTTAAGGCTCTAATTAACTTGAAGGAGCTGAGCTTTGAAGCAGTGATTTATATCTCAACTTTTTAAATCCTTGCCAATAATCATGATGTTATACTACACAACCTGTATATACAAATATTAATCAATTTGATGCTGAGACCAGAATACTGAGAATAAAAAAAGTAAAAACGAATACCTATAGTAAATGAAATTCATGCTATAAAGTTCAATATTTGACGATGAACGATGTCATTCTGAACAAACTTTGGCCATCAGGAAGTGACACGATAGTTAATTAATAACATAACCGAGGAAACATTTGGCTTTAATTGTATCTGTTGATATGTGAATATGTGACTAACGATCCTCATTAACTCAACTTTAACATAGGACTTGTAACGAAGAATAGTTGTTATATTCTGTATTCATCATTTCAGAAAGCTTTTCGAGTGATATCCGTTGTAGTCAGAAGTATTTGGGACGTAAGGGTGCAAAGAGACGACGATTAAATTCCTCAAATTGTTCATATAATTTCATTGTACCTACACTACACATTACAAAGTGTATTTGTAAAATCTTTACACGTGCCCATATAAAAGATATGTTCACGATCCTCTTTTACTTGGCTTTTTCTACCTATTCGTATATTTGTCAAATGATGTAATTAACCCTATCTATCTATGCAAGCATTACGAAGAACTCTTTGTTTTGTTGCGTTTACTTGTACCTATATTGACCTTCGTAATATTACTGTCAAATTTCAATCACCTTTTCTAGACATTGCGTAATGTTTGTTTTATTTATACTAACTGCAAGTATTGCATCATAGGTTTGTTACAACCGTGATTTCCTTGAATACATCGTTCAATTTACACATTTACTAAAATAGACGACAGTACCAACGATTCGTAGTAAAGATGTTACCGTAATGGCGTATCTCTAACCCAGTTGTGAAATCATACTGTTGACCAATATACAAAGAACAATGGAAAAGTCTACAATAAAAGGAAGGACTTTTAAGAAAATTCTAGATATTGTTGTTTCAAAACAAGATGAATAACTTTTATTTGATTTAAATATCTTATCACCTTTATATATCAACTTTACAATGCAATTAACTTTTTGATTTAAAATTTACTATCACCTAAACCTCATAAAGGCCCCTTTTCCTTTGGTAGTGTATGGTTAGCCGTGATTAATGAAATTTAATTTAACAGCGTCTTTCCACTTTCCTTCTCAGGAGTACGCGTGTCGGTCTACGGAATTCTCCACGTCAATTTCACGCTCAAAGAGATTAATTAAGTAAGTCGTTTATTTGCGTTTATGCAGAGCAATGAATTATTTTTGCTTCCTTATGACGTGAGCAAGGTAGAGGTGGCTGGGACAGTATATTATCATCAGACATCCCATGCACTAGTTCACTTTGAATATAAATAACTAACACTTCATAATGCGGAGTACTTACTAGGGGTTGGTGGATCAACCACATGAAGAGATAAATGATTAATTTGAATTAAAAAAACTAATGGGTTTAGGTTCTTCCCCAATATGTTAGCTTAATTGAAATAGATTAGTATGAGTAAGCTATAAAAAATGTAAATATAAATTTACAATTTCGTCAACGACAGGTTTTTACACGAAGCAGATTATAATGGCCGCACAAAAAAGTAACGGCTTGATTTTGAACTATGACATCACCTTTATCGTTCTTTTAAACAAATTATGAACCTATTACAACCCGTGACTTACTATTGATTCTACTGATGAATGAATACACGGGAAGTAGTTTTCGGTGACTCATATTTGCGAAGATACAGGTCTTGAGTAAAGACTGTGACGTCCAGATACCATAATTGTATCGATTGTATTGACTTATTCGATTACCAGTAAAGATACACGAGAATGTAGTTATAAAGAAGTTATTAATTATGTTCTCGTTTTATATTGGAAATTTATTTATTCAGAAGTGATAAAATCGATAACCTAATAGCTCAATACTCTATTAAACTATTTATATATTATCCGAAAATTGTTAAACGCATGTAAAATAATTACAAAAATATAGTAGGAGTAGAAGCTACATCTACATTCAACTTTGATCGTGTATTAGTGCTTAGGTGATCAACAATAGGTATGTTGCTTTTTAAGCTTCATATGAAGTACTATTATATTTATCAATGTCATTTATTTTACCAAGTCAACGCGTCTGTATCTTAATTTAATACAGTTACGTTACGTAGGACTAATAGGATTTGCCTCAATAGTGAGGTATATGACGTCATAGTGACGTGCGGTGTCCCACTGAATAGTGGAAATCTTGTAATACATAGGTAATCGGATGGCTTTTTAAGGGGTTTCTTGCAGGTTCGAGGGTGTTTCTTTACAATAAACTATGTAACTTGATATAGATTCTTACAGCGCTATGGTTTTCATAGTAACAAATATGTTTTAAATATGTATATATAAATATGTTTTAGATACCTAATCATTCATTAATCATCTAATCAGTCATTTAGATATCATTTCTTGTTACACAACAATGGAACCTTTTACCGTTGTTTAAATTATAAAGAGGGGACAGGACTAAACATGCTTTGGTTTTAGGTTCTTTCAAGATTCCTTACAGACTAGAGACTATAATGTTATCTACTTACTTATTATACTACGATCGAGAAGTGGTTCAAATGTCTCAAATTACGCAACGTAGCCCACAGAATGAGTAATTACTTGGCCATGTGCCTTACACCATTGCAATGACGATATTGTGTCTATGTTGACCAAATAAATAAAGGGCTATCGCGACAGCCGGCACGTAACCCTTTTCGATTATGGAGAATACGGTCAATGTAACACTACATTATTACTTTTGCATACTGCTACATTATTAGTTTCTTAACTTGATAACTAACTGGTTGAATAATAATAACCTATCATATTATATTTCATATAACATATGTCATATAGTATTTCGTAACAAATAAGTCTTCAAGCTTTGGTATTACACATTGTAAACACATACGGAGGTACTTAATCAATTCACAAATTACAAGTATTCTATGTTAACTAGGAATTATACCTGAAATGAGGGTTAAATTTCCTTCAACTAATTAAATAATGTGAGGATCAAATTTTTTAACAATAATTTAGTAATTTTTCTACTTGCAGAATATTTCAAGAGAATCAAATGTCTAGCTACCAGTTCTTGTTTAGGATTGGCTGATGCTGTTGACCGCAGACGGTTTTTTCAGCGATACCGGGATTTTAAGGAAGCAAAGACCAAAGCCTTAGATGCGATTCATCTCAGATTTCTAATCGACAGATATCACCTCCAAGTGTCGTTCGATTTATTCCGTATCTAAAACTATTAGAATCATCAATTTTTTTAACAAGTAAAATTTTAAACAAACAAGGTAAGTTGAATAATATTTGGGTACCTACCTACTTGGTTTGGAAGAAAAAGAAAATATAGCTACTAATATACTTATAAGTAGGTACCATATGTAATATTTGAACTTGACCAGTTATTTAAGTCAAAGTAGGTAATACTAAGAGAAGTATGTTTTGCAATGTTATGTTTAACTGTAAGTACA
Organism: Acentria ephemerella; assembly: GCA_943193645.1. Lineage (NCBI taxonomy): Eukaryota > Metazoa > Arthropoda > Insecta > Lepidoptera > Crambidae > Acentria > Acentria ephemerella. The sequence goes on from OW971882.1 coordinate 3,907,583, forward strand.
ATGACTGAAAAGAGAAAGTTGTTTCTTTTAGATACCAATCTGGAATATTCCACTACCTCTACTGCGATTTAATAATGTTTATTTTATTTCAGAAATTAGTCCCATAGTATATTGACTATTAGTTACTAAGCAAACCAGATTCGTAATGTAAGTTAAGTAGTTACGTAGATGGCGTGGATTCATAAGCCCCGGATAATTTATTTTTAATCTAGAAAATATTTTGGTCATGAAATTGTAAAACAATTTCAATAATCTCAAGTCTCATTAAAATTATTTGACACTAAGACAGAAGTTATAAAGGATACCTTCTAGCGTCATCTATTGATACTTAATATAAGCTAGCTGTAAGCTTAAAGCACCACCTAGTGTAAACTCATGTTATCATAGCATAGTTACTGCGGCGCCATCTAGTAAAAAGTAATACTACTACAACATTATGTATAAAGCGCTATCTAGACAAATGATATGCTACTACGCCGAACGTACAACGCCATCTCTTGGTAACATAAACAACTAAATACTAAGATAATAATAACGTGCTTTATAACTGTGCTATGCTTTGTTTTGAGCAAAGGTTTTATATATGATGAATAGATGGCGCTAATCCATTTACTAGTAAATGAAAAGTTTTTCTTTTTTGAAGAATATATTTTATATTTAGTCTTACCGGTATCGTTGAGCAGAACATTAATGTCCGTCGTCGACCCATCGGCCGACATTGCTGAAACAAAAAATCATTTTTAAAATAATTTTATGTTACGTATTTATCTTAATTCGATTTCTTAATTTAGACTAACAAAAGGTAACAGAAGAAGTCATTATTGTCGTCGCAATAAACGATATTAAAAATCAGTAGTTTGGTATTTACCTATTACTAGCTTATAGGTAGAATGGAGTGTAAATTTTTCCTCGAATGAGCGATTCGATTAACTTAAATATCAATAAAAAAATTCTCGAGGAGGAATCCGTTTACGAACCTACCTATCATAACAGCGACACTGGGAATACCCAGTGCCCTTCACGGACATGACCTGGGTTGTGCTACCAAATCACCCCAGGAAATGTCAATAAAACCTAATGATTTTACTTGAAGATCTTATATATGTAAATTATTTGTAATAATATCATTTATTTCAAGCTTACAGGCAAATCAGGCATACTAGTATTAGTAAAATATGAAACTAAAATATATATATATTTTTTAAATAAGATTTTATTTGGTTCATAAAATTTTAAAATGCTATTTTTCAAATATTAGTGTTTTAGTAGGAAGGTAATTAGAATCTTTATATAGGTACTATATAGGTACATTCACGGAACCTCAATTAAGAAGATTAAAAAACGGCTTGTTCTTTATGTGAAAGTTCTTTATGTAATATAAATTAAATAATTAAGGTTTTTTTATTACAATTGTTATTTATTTATTAAAATTAAATTCTAGTTCAATGAGTTCCACTAAGATATTAGTATTCATAGTAACGTAAGTTCAGTTCATGGAGTCTTTGTTTGACCTTTACAATCACAAAAAACTGCACTTGTGTATGTTACAAAAATTTACGTAACTGAAGTAAACTTTAGTTGTGTGTAAAATGTTAGTATTTGATAAATCAACAGTTACTTCAAATATAATTCTTACAGTATCGTTTTCAACGTGATATCAAATTTACCAGTTGTGATATTAAATGACCTATCCATCAAATGGATTAATAATCATAAAATATAATTTACGCGACAGGTCGAAGGCTACCAGCTGAGCGTGACGGCTCTGACATGGTCGGCGGTCGCCATCATGTTGATGATTTGTCATTGTTTAATGTTACACTAAGTGTCACACTCAGATTACTATCTGCAATACTAATACACTACGAAGTGACCAAACATTTTCTGTTTTCCGTATACACAATCCGTGGACTAAAGTTAGACCTGGCTTAAAACTGATGCTCTCTAATAATAAAACTTAATTATGTCCACGTGTTGTAAGGAGGCGGTATATGTGCTCAAAATTACTAAACTGATCAATTTTTGAATGGCTGAAACATGAATTAAATAAATGCTATCGAATGGTTAATGGCAAGCTCCAGGTGTAGCTACGTTACTCACTTTATGACTACTATAGTTTGATCATATTTACAAACATTTTCCGAAAGCGTTAACTTTGTTGCTGATTTCTCTTTTTTTTATAATCCATATGTCTGATAGGAACTGATGTAGGTAAAGTTGTACATGGAATGGTGTATCGGTAAATGCTATTTGTAGTTGTTAAGTCTATTGTGGTCGAGCCATTATTACCTTTTTATAATTATTTATGGTTTTTTTGTATAATTTTAAATCACTCAAATTATTGCTGTCTTCTTGTTACGTAGTCTATTTTACAATAAACTCAATTATTACTTTTATCGTTCGCTCGCCTTTTCATTATTTAGGAGATACTCATATTCCACTAGTTCTCCGCTTCACCTATGTAATCAACTATTATGGCGTTTTTACGCAAAAAGATCTGATAAACAACAATATAAGACTATTAGCAGTTACGTACCTATATAGTGAATAGGCACGTATTAAATAAAACATATTGTGAATTCGTAATTAAAAGGGCGACCGTCAATGAAGTTTCTTAACTAAGAAATGTTATTGTATTGTAGTAATATGCCATTAATATCAATAATTTTAAAGCCAAAATGGAACCGTGGGTTTTTAATCTGTGAATGAACCTAGTGATGGCAGAAATTCTCAACAGTGACAATACGATTATGATTAAGGAGACGAATCGATAAAGGAGGAGCGGATTTTGACCATGCACAAGTAAAAATAGAAATATATTCACTCTTACTTCTTATTTTATTAATTATAATGACATTAATTTATTAATGCGTTTATAGTGCGTCCCATAATCATTTTCTTTTACAAATGAAGTCTATAACTTATGCAAAATTCTCTTTGCTTCGCTCGCATGGCATTCATTTTAAGTATAAGTTAGACCTTATAAGGATTTAAAGGTCGAGTTGAGTCTTTGCAAAAATCAAGTAAGCTTGCACTTCTTCTTCAGCTATATATTTATATATATATGATATAAGATATATATCTGTTCGTTAGGCTCTCTAAAACCGGCTTGATCGATTTGAATATATTTTATCGTGTTTTACTTGCTTTAATTAAGTAATTTAAAAACAATAATAATAATGAAAAACTCCAAGAAAAGTCAAAAAATTAAAGTTACACATTAACTGTCATTTCTTCCATCGCTACTTAAAGTTTATTTTCATAGATGGCGTTAGTGGTAGTTTATACGTGAAACAAAGTTTACCGGGTCAACAGGTATCAAATAAAAATTAAACACGTTCTTAAAACAAACGAAAAACTTCGCGCAGTGCGTAAAAACTGTTGAAGTTAAAAACCATTTTTACTATGTCTTCGGTTTAACAGGATCACTATACCAACTGTAAAAAATTGGTAGAGAATTTCTAATGTGCAAAATAAACAGACAGCAAAAATAGATATAGGTATACACTTATTCTGTTCTCTCTGTCTCTCTTTCTCTTTAAGTACTTCTTTATTACCATACATTTATATGAAAATACTTGTATTTATATATGTTTTTTATTTTTAACTAACCTACATAATAATACAAGAATCAAAATTTATCCTTATTTTTAAAATTTTTGGCAAACCATATGCAAAGTAGTGAAGATAGTTTCATATCTATGACGTCACAATTTGCTAACAACTTCACGTAGTATTATTTTGACCACAAAATAACTCATTGGTTTTTTAATTAAATATAAGAACAAAATAAAATAAAACAAAAGTGGTCTAGAAATAAAATAATACGTTCTCATTTCTCAATTAACCCTGATCCTAACGTCGTTATTACTCTTTGCAACACTAAAAAAATTATTTCAAAATGAATGAGCGTTTCTGTATCGTCTTTGTAAATATTTACATTGAAAAAATTGAGAATGTGATTATATATTTACATGGCAGATATGAATATGATTATCTTTTTAGTACGTCTGTCTGCAATTTATTACATGTAATAATAAAAGATTTACCATGAGTATTATACTTCTAGAGTAAATATAGGTGGAGAACCGTAATAAGATGTTGTTTATTAAAATAAACCTTAAGCGTTGGAAATAAAGAATGTAATCGTTAGTGAAAATGTTTCGATTACAGCTGTAGTTCAATGTATCGTAGCGGAAAACTTGAAGGATCATTAGCACGGTTCTGTTTGAATATTCATAATAAGCAGTTTTTTTTTATTGTGGTAACATTGACATTTTGTTTAAGGAATGTGTTTGAATAATTCTTTGACTGTAATGTAATAAGTATTTACCTAAAAAAATCTATTCCCTAAAAAATTAACGAGTGTAAAAATAAAGTAAATTGGACCGGCAATTGGAGATGCTTAGGGCAGTTTGTCGGACTGTGTTGTACTATAAATCTTCACATATGAACAGGAGTGTTACTGTTTGGAGGACCTGCTGCTTACCATCAGGCGCTGTTGAGTCAATTGTTGTACTTTTGTCTTTTAATGGAGAAACCGAAAATCTGTGTAAATTGTTTCACTAAAACACATACACACATTCTTACACAATTAACCCACACACGCACATAGTTCATACAAACATTACTTTTTATATCTATAATATGTAAATTTATCCAAAATTGTAATTATAAGGGTAAAGCTAAACTCCTTAAAATAAACTGGAGATATATATAAAAAACTTGCCATGGAACGTGGATGCAGTCTGAGTAACACTTCAATACTGTTTAAGAACACTTCTACTATGAAACATTTGTGTGATCTGCCAATATCTCATTTACAAATCGTTTTATAGTGGTAGGATACTGATAAGTTAATTACAAATGTCGCAACGGGTTTCTCTCGATCAAGTAAGATAGCGTAGAAGGTATTTACGTTACAACAAACAACAATGGATTTTTATACATATTACAAACAGAGCAAGATATGTATTTGCGCTATTAATTATTCAGATTTACAAAGGAAAAATAGTCGTCTCGGTAGACAATTCATCAAATTATGAAATAACAGCTTAAGAACTAGTCTTAGCAATAATATTGCCACAGGAGATTGAGAAAGCTCCTAGAATTCTAGAGATAGCAACACAGAACACTAAACACGATGCAATATAATTTATGACTTCTTATCTTATCACCTTATCATCAGGTCAGGCGATGGCCAAGTGCTACCCATTAAGAAAAAATAATAATAAGCAATAATCGGTAGTTAATCAGATACATATATCGAAATGAAAATAAGGTCTATAGTGTTTGTTGTATCCTTTATAGAGTTATGTCTTTTTTAGTGCAGAGTTATGACTCTTAGCAAAATATATAAGCAGCAAACGAATAAGAAATGAAGTGAATGTTCTATGAACCGGATCCTATGAATTGAAGTAGAAAACTTATCTTGATATCCGCAGACCTACCATAAAACATTAACCAAAGTTTCAAACGATAATCAACCATGTTTGGAGGAAGCACTCTTGGCAATTACAGCTCCCTATTCGTTCTTTTACATCCCGATTGTTCCGTATTAGTTCAAATGAGAGATTCTACATCGTTGACTCTTTTATTTGAACTAATTACATACACGAAGTTTTGCATAAATTGATTTATGACCTCAGCTGAATAGGCCATAAATATCTATATTATATCTATTATCTGAGATTACAAGCTTAAGTCTTCATCATCATAATACCACTGACCAATCACTATGGTCATACAATTAGCTCCAAAAGCATTCTTTCATTTTTATCTTTTAACTACTTACATATTCAATTTAAAGAACTTTTGATTTTAATACTCATAGTTAGACAATATTCGTCTAGATTAAATATAATTTATACAGCTGTAAAAAAGTAATTTCTTGCGAAATAGACCATAAAACTAATTAAATTCACCGTAAGGAAACCTTGAACTTGTTATAAATACATTCCAACAGTCCTACATTTTATGATATAATAGTACGTTGTGGCATTGTTACAGCAACCACGCGGCATCTATTGTCCCTATATATATATGTATATATGTATTATTACTTGCCTTACAACAATATGTGGACTAAAGTTAACCCAACCTTCAAACTGTTTAAAGAAATGCTAAAGTTTAAACTAGGATTAATTGTATTGACCTGTTAGATATTACGTTACCTAGCATAGCAGGTTTATCCTGAGATTGATACTCCAGGTTTTAAATAACAAAATATTATATCGGATGGTTATATTTAAAAGCCGTCTAAAGTATTTTAAATCGTAAATATTAATAAATTATGTTTCTAGAAACAAGTAACTTATTAATTATATTTGAAATATATTTATGTATGTTTAAATGATACGATATTTTAGTTGTTTAGAAGTTATTCTACATTTTATATTATTATATGCATACACTTAATAATACTAAATAGGTGGGTAAAGTTGCAACTAAGTAAATATAGTATTTATTGTGTTGAAATAAATACTTACAAGTAAATATCTAATAATAATAATTGTTTGTAATGTAAGATTTGTATGATGTATCGTTTACTTAATTATACGCTATACAGATTTTACTATACATATATATCATTATATCACTTATTGTGACTGGTTTCCTCATAACACCAAGTATATTGTACTGAGCAGAACATCATACAACATAAATATATTTTACTCAGTCGCTAATTAGATATTTATTGATTTTTGAGTCAATTTAGTTCTTTATATATATATATCTATATATATATAAAGCACAGCAAATGACTCGACACCACCTGATGATAAGCAGTAGACGAGTCCATATGTGAAGATAGCTAGTGAAGCATGTGACATACTACCCTAGCCACCCTCACCTTTCCGGCCCAAAAAGTACTTTTTCCCGCCTCTTTATTTATTTCTTATATTGAAGTCAGGAACATAATTTCTAGCTAAATTAATCTCCCATGATGACCAAAACTAATAAATTTTCTGAAAAATAAAGCCCACCGCTGTACAAAAGATACTATTCATTGTAGATATATATATGTATCAAACAAAACCTGTATTCATATACCGTCTTTGGTGAGAGGTATGTTAGACTACTTACGTTAAGTAAAAGGCAATGACATCGGGAGGACGCGATCTCTCAACATATTCCAGGTAACAAGATATCATGACTGTACATTTCAATTGAAGGTTCATCAAATAAAGAAAACATTGTTGCTATGAACTAGACATGGTTCGGTTAAAAAAATTGCAGCTAGATTTTAAAATGGACAAATATGAGACTCTATTTGGAATGACATCGAATATTTGAAAACGGGCTATTTCCACACTCAAAAAAAAATATGTTCAAAATAAAATGAATTACTTGTAACTTGCATAGATAATAATAAAATATTAAAATTTTCTGCTTGCTTCAAAGAAAACATTTCTAAGAAATAAGGCATGGTAAACATGAGAACAGATACCTTTCCCTAGTAATGTGTAATAATTTGTCTTCGAGAACCTTGATGATATTATCTTTTTTAACTAAAGAGACAGGGAAGGACACAATATGGACAGTCACCCTTTAACCATAACTTTGACATTGGAAACTTACCATTCAAAATGGTTGTTGGTTCTAAGTTGTTTATAAAAATAGAAAGTGAAGCTTCGACTCTAAAAAATGCTATAAAATGAGATCAGTTTTTAGATTGGAGGGAATGAGATTAGGTTTATTGTTTTGTTTAAAACTGTTTTTTAAATCATAGTAATTAATACTAGATTTACCAGACCAGTCATTTAGGCTGGTCGTGCAATTTCAATTCAAAATTCCTACTATATTACACATATTTTTTTTCAGAAATGATGTTATGACTTTTGTAGCTATAATTAGAGAGTACGTTTTATAAACTTAATGTTATTTTATATACATTAGTAACAAATATAATTTTTGTTGTTGACATATTTTCAAATCGCTGGTACATCTAGTGTTAAAGTTGATATGAATTATAGAAATAATAACAAAAAACAACATTTAAAAGTAATGTGGTACTGTTTGTATTAAAGCAATCTGGGCACGAAATCACGTGTCAGTTATTGTCGCTACAAGTGTCATATAAACATCCCAAAATAAGGTCGGAAGTACACCAAGGGTAAACAATTGTGAGGCCACTGTCCCATTTGTATGCCAGTTTGTTACGAACAGAGACAAATATAGGTGTTCACACCTGCGTCGTTGAGGTCAGGCCATTGTTCATGAACTTTGGGCATGCGTGGTAGGCCTAGTGTGGTTCCACAATTTTCATTGTTTGTACGAAGTCAAGGAATATTTTTGAAAATACCTAAAATACATAGGTAATGCAATAATTAAATTAAATACCAATTGGTATTTAATTTTAAGTATTATAATAGTAGAAATTAAAAATGCACACAGCCTAGTATTTAAATTAACAATAAAATATATGTCAAAATAATACATAAAAATAACAAAGTTTTTAGTAAAGATAAAACATCTAATCTTTGCATTTTATTTTAAATACTGAAATGGGAATCAGTCATAACCCACCCAATGATAAACGATTAATTTGAAGTAATTTTCCAGGAACTCATGGATGAGTGTCTCCAAATATTAAAACAAAAGACAGCCGCGCCACAACGTAGGGCGCCATAATTATGACCATAGAATCTATAGGAATATAACTCAATATTGTAACTAAGCTTTATTTTCAATACGAAAAATTTGACATTAGTACAACTGTACAAAAGAAACATTGAACGTAAAAAAGCCTTAACTGCTTTAAAATTTTAATAATTTAATTTTATATTTAGCTTCATAAAAAGTCAATTTTATATAAATAAAATATTTCTTTTTATTAAATTAAAGTGCAATACCATTACGAATAATGATGAATGAATAATGCTCTGAATTGCCTCTAAAGAATAGATAAATAAAACATGGTTGAACACAATGTGCATCGTACATCATGTGTCATCATAAACATTCAATTTATTATTTATTTACTCCATTGAGATCACTAATGGAGTGTTACACGGTAAAACAAATATTTCGACGTTAACGATATCCATTCAAGATGGCTGTATTCTAACACATAATAACGGCCTTATTACTTAAAAGCAATCTTTTCCAGGCAACCATAAATTAGTAATTAAACAAGAGTAACAAATTGTGTATTACAAAATCAAGTATTTTATGAATATTCTATATTTTATGAATTAGAATTGCTGAATTTTTGAATAATTTTTATTTTTCTTCTGCTTCTGTTTTCAGAAAAAGAAGAAGAAAAAGACTCTTACGGTGTAAAGGAAATTAAATGACTCGAGACTTGAGTTGTAAACGATGTCACCGCGAAAGCACTCCTGATACTGTTAGTGAGAGTATTCCACAATCGGAAAAGGTGAACGGAAAAGAAGGAGAGAAAATCAGTAGTGTGAGATGACATATCTAAAGTAAGGTTATAGTTAAAGTTAAAAAATAATCGCTAACTATTTTGTATAGTACACTATACAAAATAGTTAGCGATTATTTTCAGGAGAGTAAACAAATTTAATTGAGAGAAAAATTTAAATAAAAATCTAATACGAAGTATTAGACATATACACAACTTATTTGCAACCGCGGCACACACAATATTACATGTTTGATGTTTCAATATAGCTGATTTTTAGACACAGTTTCAATACAAAAAAAGCTTGTACTATACACAGACAGATGCAGAACCTCAGCAGCAAACAGGTCTTGGCTCAACATTATGCTTTATGTAGCGTAAAGCGCTGGTATTCTGCCGAAACCCTTTTAACTAACCTAACTATCTTGTATAGTACGAATCGCTAACTATTTTGTATAGTACACTATACAAAATAGTTAGCGATTATTTTCAGGAGAGTAAACAAATTTAATTGAGAGAAAAATTTAAATAAAAATCTAATACGAAGTATTAGACATATACACAACTTATTTGCAACCGCGGCACACACAATATTACATGTTTGATGTTTCAATATAGCTGATTTTTAGACACAGTTTCAATACAAAAAAAGCTTGTACTATACACAGACAGATGCAGAACCTCAGCAGCAAACAGGTCTTGGCTCAACATTATGCTTTATGTAGCGTAAAGCGCTGGTATTCTGCCGAAACCCTTTTAAGGAGAGTAACGCGACTGGACAGCTGCCTTACGGTACTACAATATACACATAAATAAATATATTATTATTATCAATATAAACATCCATATTTCAGTCCATACTAAGCATCATTAAGTGTTTGTGTTATGGAAACTAGATAAAGGAGAAATATTGATAGTAATATGTGTATAGATATCAGAAATATACTAAATAAACATACAAAAATTTTAGACTCATGAACACATATTTAATTATTTATTTCTTTATTGTACAAAAGTACAAATGAACTATGCTGTTGTACTCATTATACAAATATCTGCTTCTACCGTGATTTAAGTTAACTCAAGTAAATTAAAACAAAATTAGGTAAAACACATTGGGATTTATTTATTTATATACTCTTACGGATATCTTAAGTGTTCCAAGTATCTTGATAAATTTCCTATTCGCCGCAACCTCGTCACTTAATTAACACTGTGTTTTCTCTAATTAAGAATACTATACACGTAAAGCATTCTTACAAGCGGTAGTAGGTATAAATAATTACGATTTAAGGATTTAAATACCAAAAATTTCAATATAATTATTGATTTTAATTTGAACATTGTGGACAATGTAAGTACTAGGAATTAATAACCCTGCATGCGTTTGTCGCTAATGTTAACGTTCGTCGTGAAAATAATATATTATTACCTCTGCATTGAGTAATCCAGGAAACTAAATAAGGCATGTCTCACGAAGTCAGTATGTGAGTATGTGAAATTACGTACGACTTAATATTTTCCGCATTTCATCACGATAAAGAATTATTGTTAACAAGGGTATATTTACTTTTTTAAATTGTTTTATAGGTACTATTTTGCCAATCGTAATTTTGAGTTTTACTTCGATGTAAGATACCAAATAATCAATCTCCTAACCTTGTTCAGACTCCAGTCTCTCACTATCTCATTATCTTATGCATATGAGTGTCTGATGACAATGTAATTGTTTGCTTAATATTAAACATTATTATTACATCTCATACAGGGAGTATTATGTACCCGTAAGTTTTATCTAAAACTAGTGCTCTCAAAAAAATTGAGAACGTACCTAGATTATGAAAAACCCTAAAGGACCCAATGGTTATTTGCAATGCATCTTTGTTTCAAAGTAACATAGGAAGCTGATCACCATAAAACCTAAACAGCAAAAAGCTGTCTGGTTATTTTTAGCGAGCAATTCACACGATACCTACCCAAAAAAATTAAGAGGTAACTTTAGGTTTCCTCGACCTTAATACTAAAAATAGAGGCCTAGAGCCTCTGCAACTGAGCCGCGACAGAGCGTCATTAGTGTCTTTTATCAGGTGTACTGCTGTGCTATGAAAACTTTTTTAACTTTGTGCCTCCCTCTCCATTTCTACTCAGGACCAGGCCTTATGGTCTACCGAGTCACTCATTCACTGTTTCCGCCTCAATTTTTCTTACTAAGATAGATCTTTTTTGTTGCACAGTCAAGTGCGGGGTTCTTTTCCGGCATACGTAATTACCTTCTTATGTAGTATCACATAGGTTTCTTCAAAAGAGACTTGAACAGACAGTTTTTGGGCTGGCAAGGTAGAGTTGCATGATGTTTGATTAGACGGTGTTGAGAGCTGCGCTTTTTAAAAATATGTTTGTTTTGATAAATGTGGCTGCGACCGTTGCGTGCGATTGTTGTCGTATGGTCCACTTAAATATGCCTGAATCTATTTATTTCTGTGGAGAATGAGTAAATATCTAACACTCACTGCAAAAGTAACTTTACTAGACGTGGTTATTGAGTTTGTTGTAAAATCTCACTTGTGTTAATGAGATCTGAGTGTATTTTGGTGTAACAGTCTTTTCAAACATCTCTTATTTTGAGAAGCTCTATAGTAAATTAATAACAGTAATTCAATATCTAGTAAAAAATATCATTTACAATCTTGCTGGAATCACTAAGTCGTTTTCAATTCAAAAATATCATATCTGCAATGGCGAGACTAGAAACAAGTTTTCCATTACATAAACGTATATCGTAGTGTTGCAGTTCCATTTGCTTATTCGTATCTGATCATTAGGCCTGCATTAACTTGTTATTTCGAGTTGTAATATTATGTTTCATCTATAATAATACTAGAAGTAGAGGGTAGGTAAAAGAAAGAATATTAATTTATCACTTTGGAAAAGTTTGAAAAACAATAAAGTTATTTACGAAAATAATGCAAAAAGAATACAGTATGGTATTAATAACTAGGGTAGTTTAAATGATCAAGGCAAACAACGTAGATTATAAGCTGAAATTTTATAAACTAAAATGTAACGTGCTATATATATATAAACCTATTTAGTATGTACTAAATCGGTGTTTCCATTAAGTTTTGTTTAACTTTAATACAGAATGAGAGGTCTTATTCATCTTTTCAGAATAGTTCTACAATTTTCAAAATTTGTAAATCTAATATTACAATTATGTATATACATCGTAGAGAGTAAGACTTAGGGCAGCTATCAGGCAACTAGAAAGATTAAAAACAGCGGAGGTACAACAATCACTAAGGGGACATACCTATAGATAACGTCAAAATACCTTTATTTTGTATCAAATGTGTTAACACAAGAAACATGCATTTATATAGCTAAACTTTATAATAAAGTGATTTACTAAAAAGGAAATTATTTGATTTTTATATCAAAATCATCTTAAAACATATATTGCTTATAAAACTCAATAATTTTTTTATTCGGCCAAATATAAACTTTAATAAAATAGGTCCGTTATATGATCTCTCTTGATTAGTTTTTCAATTTACAGCATATGAAAATATGTATCAGAATATACCTAATTTGTTGTTATTGCAATTTCCAATGCCTCTACTATACAACCTTTGGGCAGTGCCAGATTAAGAAAACGTGGGGCATGTAGTAAATGCGAACAGGTCCTCAGTTATAAATATACAAACTATGTATGTATAAATTAACAATAATAATGTGAATAATAACAATATGTATAAATGAACAAACCTTTCTATTACGAAATAATTAAAAAGAAACATTTTTTCATATACGAATAGATAGTAGTAGACGTTTTTACATCTGTTACCGTTTCGTTTAATCAAAATGATCACAATATTACACAGTACTTTTAAATAGAAAACAAAAACATGCAAAGTAATTGAAGAGTATCGTAGAATTTGAAGTACTAATTGAAGAATGTAGAATTATCTTGTCCTTACAGTTAAATACAAACGGTACATTTTATAATTAACAGTTAAATAAACGATACAATAATTATGAATGCTATTCGCGGTTTACATTAACAATTTCATTACAAACCTGTCAAGATTATCTGGAAGAGATCGCTAATTACGTATAAGACCACCCTTGTATAATGTAGTATCTGTCCCCTTTACAACTTATAATAATTAGCCATTTGTACAGATCCTTAAATGTGTAAAACATAATGTCAATTTTATAGGTATAATGCAACGAGAAAGGCCAAAATGATAAAAGCGATATACAGACAAAATTATCAAACGTACAAGATATTTACACAACGTAAAAATATGGGACGTCAAATCACCTAAATAACTTTCATTTTATCAAGAGTGTTGTAAGATGTATGTTATTATGTGGAAAGCATTCTTATCCTTATCTTGAGATTATTGAAGCGTGCATCTATCGTTTATTTAATATTCTTTAAAAGAAAAACGTCGTATGAAATAGGTATATCATATAACAAAAATTATAAGTAATAATTTTGCAATGTACACAAAGCAATCTACAAAGTTCTTACACAAACACAAATAAATGACTATCGACTTCGATAAGTGTTTAAAAATAGTAATATGTTATAAATAAGGACAATATTTATAAACTTTCGCAAACTTTCGTATTCAAACCATTTAGTAGTAGACAAATGTTCAAAACTCAAATCAATGTGAATTTTAAGATCTGATTATGGAATATATGACGCTGACTGGCCGAGTAGTCAGTTCTAGCCACAGGCTACTAGATAAGTTCACACTCTTCATGATCAATTTGGGCTAGATTTTCATGATTAAGAGTATAAGTTACGCATACTAGATAACGGACAAATATAGATAGTAATATTTATATATAAATAAGCGAAAAAAATATAATATTTAAATATATAAAGCTCCATGACTCAAGGGCATAATATATTCGTACTCGTCTTAGAAATATCTGTCCTACCAGGATTCAAACCAACAAACACTCGAACAGACGACCGTCAACTTTATATTTATCTGAAAAATTCCACATTTACACACATATTTACTTATGTTCGTACAAAACATAACATAAACTCTTCATGATGCTTACTGCGAGCTCTATAATAGGCGTGAATGTAAAAATGTAGTAATTATTTATTTTTACCGTTATTTTTAGTTTATCCGTAACTAGGGGAATCCTTGTTATCGCCGGCTTTTGACTAAACGCAAGCGATGATGTATTATTACTGTGTATAATTCATGACATGGTTTCTTATTCTTGATTTGCTCCTTCATGTAGTCTACGTGCGTCTCTAAATGAAAAAAATATTATTACTCTAATAAAACTGTTACATACATTTATGTTTGTTGAAAATTCTTATTGGGCTATACAATTCTTTACATTTATTTATCGTAACCCATGACAATTCAGAAAAATTTAACCCACAGTCTGAATGCGCATCACGTAAAAACTACTTCCAATTTCAAATAGAGGTGCCAACTAAGGCAAAAATTTGAAAATGTCTGTACTATTTTAATACATGTTCTATATGATATTATCGCTATTGGTGGATCACTATCGGCGGATCAACCACACGTAAAGGTAAACTGCCTCCTGCTGACTGCGACTGCTAAACAAAATGCCGGCGGCCAGGCCGACGGGCTATGTGGATCCACCACTATAAGCATTAAAATTACAGCTTCATATAATGTCGCCTAACTACAAGAATGCATTTTTACAAAATTAAGAATTATTACTACATATTATAATGCACTTCACGAAAATAATGGGAGAGTATTTATTTCATATGGACCGAGTCACAAAAAAAGCGTATTGAATAAGAACAAATGAATATTAATGGTTAAAACCACAGCACTGTCAACAATTGTGTGTTACCTGCAAACAAAGTTTGGTAAAAAACAGAGTAGAGACGTATATTGGGAATTTCCATAAAAACAATAATGACCTCAAACTTAATTTCGGCTAAAATAGGAATATACCAGATATATTATTAAAACAACAGGGTAAAGTGTTCGTAAACTTTTTTAACGATATTCAATGTATATTTTAAAATACTCCTAATTTGTAACATTTTTGTTTCAAATTTTAATAAATGTTAATAGAATTGATTTATCGGTTCATTTTTAATGATACTCGATTATTATTCTGTAAGGTTAGGACGAACTTTTTAATTTCCAAATTTCTATATGCAAAGACGATAGAAATCACATATATTCTATGTTTGCGTACAAAAATTTAGTCTCATAAGTTGCTTAATAATTGTCTTTGGTAATTAAGCGGAAAAACAATATTTCCATGCTAATTATAGTCTTTAAATAAAATACAGTAATACTCCTGGTAAAACTATATTACAACAGGGTTCCAAACCAAATTGGAGCTAAACGATGATTCGTTCATAGTTTTATTACGAGACATTAATGAAATTTAATGCAATTTAATTAATTGCCGTGTCCTTACAGGGCGCTACATTTTAAACCCCAAGAACTTATGTACTGACTTGTTCTATAAACACCAATGTAACCAACATTGGTGTACACCAAAATAACAGTGCCTTTTCCAATAAAGAAATATGCCCTTGTACACGTCTCCATTCTCAATAGAGCATATCACAGGTTTATTAGTAATTATATCACGAAAGCAAACCATCAGTATTATTTTATAGTTTCTAAGATATTTATCTGTCAAAAACCTGAAGTAAATACTATGAGCGCCCGATGAGGTAAAAACCACAAGGAAACGATCAATGATAAAAGTTAATGAAATAATTAAGTCTGTCTTAAAACTTTCCCAAAGGGTGATTGTTGAATTAGTTTAGAGTTTACAAGATGAACGTTAGCAGTACCTACACAAGCTGAAGGCTTTCGTTTATCTTTTAATACATTGTATGCACGTTTATTTTCGTCTTTTAAAGTAGTGCGATTGTTAAAAATAATCTTACGACATTTACTCTAAGATCTTCATGGATTAAACACAGGTATTCGTCATAAGATAAACATTTTGACTATGTGATTGCAGACAGCTCAGCTACATTATCATTATGATCCATAATTTTTAAAAAAGGAAGTATGCTGTTTGTTGGTGAATCACGTTGAGCAGTTTAAATTAGCATAGTGACACCTTAATTGTTTGAGTAAATCATTATTTGAGGCTTACTCGCAAAAAATCAAACAATGCGAGTATTCTTTTTGTGTCAAATATAAAACAATTATAACCAGAACTTAGAACATAGACCAATGACCGTTTTATTAAATTTGAAAAGTACGACAGTGAAAGAAGTATGAGTATAATATTATGCTTCATGTAGCACAAGATAAAGATGGTATTTTATTTTTCAATATTATTTTTCATGTTAAAGTCCCTGATACATGACTAGGTAAAAGGAGATTAAAATGATGTTCATGATGATAGACCAAACGATTTGTACACTAATTATAATACCGTTAAGTTAAGTAAACCGATCTTTTGTTTCATTGCCTCAAGTGTGTGAAATCTGCAATTCTCCCCCTCTGTTTTTCTATGTGATTCTCTTTATATGGGTATATTCAGACATTCATTCAAAATCAAATTTATGATTTAATCTTATTTAATTCTTTGCGACTTTAAAAGTCGAAAAACAATGTTTCGAAATATTGTTCAATTACTTATCAACAGCTCTTAACCAAGTTTGCGAGTAACAATTAATAATTTGATAACTGTTAAGACTATTCAAGTTTATTTTAAAAATATAAATAATTATATATCAACCTCAACCATGGCGGCCAAAAAGGTACGTTTCCGTGGCTCTCAAAAAGTGGCCCAGGTTATAATAATATAATGGACGGACGCGCGCGCGTACAGAAGTATTTTCCAAAACTTGTACAGGCCTTGTTATGTCATAAAACACAACTTGTACAGACCATGTCTAAGGTCGTACGACTGATTAGGGTTTTTTCATAATGGCCATCAACCCGCATTACCTATTTCGATCCATTTGCGAGCATTATATAAAAAGTGTCTGAATGTAAATGCAATTGGCAATTTATTATTTTTTCAACATTATGCTAAAAGTCTAAAGATTCGTACGTGTATATTCAATGCAGGACGAGATAAGTACAAGGTTTAAACACCTTTTAAGACATAATAGATTAACATTATAGTACAACGTGGGGACCGCGAGAAACAATAGAGAACGACGTACTCGTTAATTGTTTAATACTGATAATAACTAAACTAATTAAATATAACACTTAAGTCTGCGTAAACAGAATGTAGAGAGATGCGTCACATACTACAATAAAAGTAAAAACCAACTTCAAAACACTAAAAAGAGGTCGGACTCGGAGATTTACTTGCTATTGTTTCTGGGAACAACATAGCCCAACCTACAATAATTATTTTTGAATTGGATGACTTCTTAAATGAGTGTACTTTATTTCTACGATTAAGTATGTTTAATTACAATTTTATAACTGCAGAAAAACTTTTGCTGTAAGGAACCACAAACCAAAACATTATATGTGTAAATATATTTTATGTTAATTTTATCAAAAAGCTCCGAATCAATTTCCATAAAATTTATATATATAGCACTGAAATGTAACTTACTAAACAAAAAAATCAACAAATCAATTCATGATTGCTGGAATGATGACGTAGGAAACATACTAAAAACGTGGTACCATCAAAGGTATTATTTTTATTAGTATGCACCACTAGTTTCAATAGAGGCCAGGCCCAGGAGTCTGCTAAATCTTTTAAAAAAATGAGGAAAATTTTAAAATTTTATCTTTGGCAAAGAAAATCTACACAACCATAAAAAAATTCTTTGAATTGCCTTTAATCTCTTTATGATTGTGCCTCTTCATAATAAGATTTGCGTTTTTTTTTCACAATTTTAAAGGTAAGTCTCTGTAGGTGTGGTTGTGTGGTTTGATCTTAATATTTATCATTTATTATTTTTCACCTAATTCCTTGATGAGTTGATATTATACTTACTGATAACCCACAATTATTAAATAGTTAAAGTCTCAGGACACTCTTATATTATATCTTCACTTAAGTAATACAATCATCGCTTCAATACAGAACGCTATTTTTTAAGCTTTAAAATTAAGGTAAGAATTTCTATACGATCTTTCCTCTCCTCATTTTATTTCCTACGATCAGTGTTGACTTATAAATTTATTAATAAATATTGATACAAAAATAATATGTTATTGTTGCTGTTATTTGTAACATTTAAAATGTGGGGAGTTTTTCGCGCCACTTCCTATTCAAAACTTAAGTATTCGTCGAAGTGTAAAGTGCATTTTGACAATTTGAAAAGAGCTTAGTAATGAAGTAAATAAGGACCTACATTTGAAATGTGATTACTTATTGTTATGTAACGGTCGATTTGTATAGTACCATGACAGGTGTTCAAAATGCTGAATTAATAAGATAACAATTTTCTCAGAGATTGATTACACCAAAATACTTTACTGCTGTGGATATCCATTTGGAGTTCAAAACGAAGTTCTGGAACGGTCGGTTTACATTTATTTTATATAACGGTACTTATAATTATTAATTCGGTGTTCGGAAAAGAGATTTTGATGTAGAGTTGCAAGTAAAGCCAGCATGCTACTGCCACGGCATCGGCTAAGTTCTGGATTGACAAGATTTTTTTATGTGGTTAAATTAAGACCTCGTTTGGAGATATTGGCTTTCTCAACAACAAAGCTTTTTAAACATTTCAGATTTTTTTTGAGAAAATAAAATTATGTTTTGCTTATTAAAAATATAAATATCTGTTAATGGCAAAGAATAAAAAATATGTCCAAAATACAAAATTATATGTGGGTAAGAAATATGAAATTTATTCATATATTATATGAGTATTTTGCTTGTAATTAAGCTTAGATATAAGGATATTTTTTTTACCTACTCCGGCTTTCCGATGATCTCCTATTTGTTGGTTTCTCCATTCTTCCCCAAGAATCTAATCTGTCAATTCAAGTTTGACATGACAGTATTCTCAATGTTTCACATTACATCGATCACGATTTTGACAAAGTATCATTTCACTTATCCTAAAAAATGATAAGACTTGACAACCTAATGTAAAACCTATTTTTATTACCTGGTGGCTAGCGTAGTAGTGTCTCATGCTGCACCAGCTATCTTCACATATGGACTCCTTTACTGCTTATCATCAGGTGATGTCGAGTCATTTGCTGAGCTTTTTATATAAAAAAATTTATATATAATTTATAATTTATTTGGATGTCTACAAATATACTACAATTATAAATATATTTTTTTTCAAAAAAAGCAGGATTCTCGACAAGACACAAAACCCGACACCACATGACAGTAAGAAGTAGAGCAAATCCATATGCAAAGATATCTAGTGCGGCATGCGACATAGCCACCCCCACCATGCCGGCTTAAATTGCATTTTCAAGCCTCTTTGGACAAATATCCGCAACTATTATCGCGAGAAAACATATACAGAATACAGAAGAGACACAACAGTCCTATCAATATAATATTATGACAACATAACTCTCCAAGTTATTGTAACACACTGCAATCGATAGAAATTAGATCACCTGTGTATGTAGGTACAAGACAAAATAGCGATTAATATGTTCAATGCGTCTTATCTTACACGTCATTTAATAATGGGTGAGTTATTCCTTTGGTTTTCCTTCTGTATTAGATTGACAGATTTTATCAGGAAACACAAAATGTATATATTTATTAGATTTACATAAAAACCTTCTACTTTAGGCAATATACTTTTGCAATATATTCAGTGTTATTTCCACTTGATGGTCTTGTATTGTGTTAATTTGTACAAGGACTTCATATCACTTGAATGTAATGAGCAAATTGTTTTCTAGTGTACGACATTGAAAGAATGAGGCGCTTTTTGTAGTGATTCTGAACCACAAAGTAAATATTTAATGGATATGGACATAAAGATAAGGAACCATCTTCAGTTCCTAAAATCATCAATATTTACAAAGAACGACTCAGTTTTTTTTGCAATTTTTGCAAAAATACTATTGATAACGTTATGCGCATTACTGAAAAGTTGGTCGTGTAAGATGTCAATTGTTGCGAACTCCTTCTAGTTGGTTTTATTATAATATATTTTTTTATTGTTTTCCATTTTGAATTCTCATGTAACTACCGATCTATATTTTGCCTTTTACTTTCGCACATATCACATACAGTCTTTCCTATTTATCTTTTTCATCAATAATATCAATATAATTGTGTACTATTATTATCTTTCTTGAAAGTTATTCATTGTAGTTCTTCATTTCAGAAGTGTAAACTTGCAAATAAATCTTAACTCTTTGAAATAAGCGTTATATTTCAATAGCAATGTTTATCAATATGCGTTCCATAAATACGGTTAGCCGTAACTGTGGAAATCTAGCTAGGTATATTCTTTATCGACATTTCCGTCTCGTCTGGAGGGGTGACTCAACCCTTCAATTATTTTAACCCTGTGACACAGCTCATACCAAAAGTGTGGTTTTACTTTGTTTCCTTATATATTGGTCTACTAAAACTGAAGGCTGGGGTTAGAATTCACATAGGAAAAGAGAATTTTATGATGGGAAGAAAGATTGAACTCATGAGTTTTTCTATGTAGTTTCTTATATTTTTTATCCATACTAGAGATGGATGGGGAATATTATTTAATACGATTAATTTTCTGCGACATATAAATCGCTACTGTCACATTGAGTTGTTAAAATTAATCTGCAAGGAGGAAAATCTTTCATTTACTACAACATGTTTCTATTATTAATTCATTGCAAATTACAATCTAGCCATATTAAACCTTAAACTTAAGCGTACTATTACGAATATCACGAAGTTAGTTAATGCGTTTCGTTTCATTTTCATTAACAGTTGTTTCAACTCTATTTTAATGGAAAATCGGAGTTCATTGTACCATGTAAGGCTTATGGAGTTACGTAGAGAGTTCAGTGTGCAGTGGAGTGACTTCGATGGATATTATGCTGATGAATTAATTATGTGGTACCTGTATGAGAATTTAATTTTATCGTAAGACTAATTGAAAGCAAAATTAAGAAACAAGATTTTAGTGACAATTTAAGAATCTCATTGTTCTGTAATTTTAAAATTGTGAATAGGGTTTTGTAGTGGCGAGTACTTTGGCGAGTGCTATCCTTAGAGCAAAGATTACAAGTGGATAAAAAAATATAATGCATTTTATTTTCATGGACATTTTAATAAATAATATGATAGATTGATAACCGCTGGTTTTCTTTGAGGCACTTTAAGTAAATAGCTTAAAGTATTTTCTGTTTGTTCATCAGTTAGGTGTGTCGTAAACAATCTATAAAGAACCTTTAATACATTTTTCATTTGATATGAATTTTTGTAAATTGTCAAGCCTTTGGAAGATCCGCCTCTAAGCGTTTGCATACTAATTTTAGGGTTCTGGGGAGTGTACGCTCTGTTATTGAGAGTCTTGCAGACTAGAGAATAGCTGACCTTTGAAGCTCGATAAACTTGGTCTTCGGTTAAGGTTTATTTTCCGAGGCTAAGAGCTTTACGTGGGTAAACCAGTTTTAAGAGCGCTATGTAGAAGTAGTGCAACTATTATCCATAGTATAACTAGGAATATTTTCACAGTACTATTTTCCCACCGCGTATTTCTTTTACGTTTGATTCTGAGAAAAATAAACTGTAGGCAACATGACAGTCAGTTACTAACATGTATCTAACTTCTCTAGCCACTTCAATGTCTAGAATACAGAATAGTATATTCATAACCTTTATTGATAGTTATTCGAAATCAAATTGATTACTTCAAAAATAATTAAGTAACTGATCGTTAAATAATGTGCAATCAAATAAAAAAATGTTATTGTTTATAAACATAATTTTATTTTCATTAATTTAATAAAAAAATATGTTTATTGCTGTATTATAGAATATCATTAATATAATGTCTCTGACATATTAAACTATTACTAAACAATTGGTTAACTTTTAATTAATCTGTAAGGATTGTATTTTTTTTAATGATTATCTATGAACTTTTTAATTAATTTCATATAAGACACATTAAATATAAAATATGTGTAAATTTTTATAGTATAATTCTAATTACATTTAAGAGGATAGCGTATTTAGAATTGTGCTCGCAAATTATTTATCTAATTAGTAATTTACATCATAAGATACTAATTTAAATGTAACCTGTCATCTTAAGACATAACTTCATAAGGAACAAACTACTCACCATACTTTTCTTCCAGTATTGCCAATACTATCTATACAGAAAAATTTAATTTGTAATAAATATAATTAGTAAACAACAAAAGTTTATGTTTTATTATGTTACTCGTGATCAAATTATAGCTAAGAATAAAACGGTAATCATGTTTCATGAACGTATATACAAAGTCGCTTATGATAATAAATATAAATACCAAGCTAAACTACAAATAGGCAGTTGGTTATATTCTCGTACACCCACACAATTTAAACAGCAAAATAAGCACTAAGTAGGTTGGCGAACATGTACCTTCTTTCACAGCTTGCGTTATGAATGCTGGATAACAAACAAATTAACGTCATCAACTGTCTTTATATGTACCAATAGGTACAGTCTTTATTTATGGAAGACACATTAATTATAAACTAAACTAACAACGATATAAATGTACAATAACCTTATAAAAAATATTTTGTTTAAGTAGGCACATGTTTGCCAACCAACCTATCCATAACATTTGTCGTAACGAATCGTGGTACCTTCTATTTAAAATGAAATATAATAAATATGATTAAAATTTAAATGCACGAGATTAATCAAATCTATGTTAGAAGAGTAAGACTAAAATCAGTAGAACTAAATGACGATAGTAAAGCACACTAAAATTTTTTTGTAAACTTGTACTGTGATCTCTAACAAGTAATAAATTATTAATTTAGTATGACAAAAAATATGGTAAGTGTTCCGGTGCTATTGAAACAAAAACGATTTATGAGGGTTGGATTTTTCGAAATTTTTTTTTTATTCATTAAATTAAAATTGGCTATGTCATCCAGAAGAGATGCATCTTGATCTTTATACGATAAAGGCGCATATATTAAAAAGATATATTTAAATGTTTAAACTTTTTGAATCCTTTATCGACTATATGAAATAACAATACACATTAGAGCATCCTGCTATCGAGAATGCCAGATAAAACGTATTCATCAATATAGTGCCCGTTCATGAACATACGATACTACACCAACGAAGAGATGTGGGCGTAACGTAATAGTTTGACTTTGCATGTCTGTAATCAACCTACCAACTAAGTATGTCGGTAATGGCAACTCCATTACCGTCAGTCTTCTATAAAACTTGACGCAATTGACCAGATACCTACAAAGTTTAAGAAAGTTGTAGGTATAAGATTCCTTATCCGTTTCAAAATCAGTGATATCGAAAAGGCCTCCTAACCTATGTAAGCTTTTTGGCAAATTGGCCATTTAGTAATACTGCACCCTTATTTACTGTCTGAAAACACTTTTTATTTCGGTACATCTGAGTGAAATGGTGTGTGAGGTATCAAAACTATAATCTGGCCGTTTGTGGGATCGAATGTTACTTTTAACACGTGTAACATGTAAAGATTTTCTACTTATTAACATGTAGTTAACAAGCTATTTACCATGCATAATGCTATCTGTGCCTATAACTCATGAACGAACTTTTTTCAAACTGATTTTTTTTCTATTGTTGGCAATGTAAATTGTTGCCAAACTATAAAACAATGTTTTGAAGTGGCGTAACCCTCATTAGTCCAAACTCTAAAATTATGTATATGACAGTGAATATTCTGTACCATGTGGAAATTTATTAACATTATGTATACTGTTTGTATAGTAATTGTCAGTGTTCAGACTATTGAGCCTTCACTCACGCTCAAGTTCAAGATCAAACGGATGCAAAAGATTGATGATTTACCTGAAAGAAAAAAAAATATGGGTATATATATGACGTCAAGGATTTCAGAGCGGACTAATAATTTAAAAAATATATACTATCACAGTTTACAGACTTTTTTATTTTTAAAGTTTATGGTATCTTAAGATATAAGGCTTTCTTAAACAGAAATTTTACTTTGAATGCTATAATTATAATATAAATTTGGTTTTCAAGTAAAAATTGCTTTGAACTTCCAACAACAACGACTCAATAGAGTTTTTCGTCCTGCTGTGGAGCGTAACTTGTTGGGGATAATTTTACTTCTTTGATTAGTCATTTTTATGGTTGTTATTTGAACAACACAAATTGAAACTACGACTATAGTCCTATACATATCCTCTTTCTTTGGTTAATTTAAAACACAATATTATCTTTGATCATTACATATCACAAAATTACACAATATTATTCTTATTCTACTCAGAATAAGCCTATAATAACTTAATGTTATATATGTTGATATTTAAATCACGATTTGTGTCCTCCTGTATATTTGCGTGTGAAAATAAGAGGGGTCGCCGGCCGGAGTTATTCTTCAGTTACTCAACTACCGTATTCACAATGGTTTGACATAATCGACGTCTTCCTTTATACCTGATAATTTAGGTCCGAAATATCATCTTAAGGTACATTTATAGTTAGTAATTTAAAAATGTTTACTGTATGTATTATTTAAAAATATTGTTGGATATAATAAAAGTGGACGCTGGTGTGTAATAATAAAATAGATAGAGTAAATATAACGTTGATAATATCGCACACGCCAGTAGAAGAAAACGAAAATAAAAACAAAAGCGAAACTACCTCGCCTTCGCATTTTGTTCGAAGGAGTTCCGAGCAAACATAATAAGCAATATAGCTGAAGATAGATTGCGTTCTTCTTTTATTAAAGAAGATACTTTTAAATACTTGGTTAATTGTATTATAATGTACATAAGGCAAAATATGGAATCTAAGTACGTAGTGCCTTTTATTAAATTCGGTTTGTAGAGTCTCTTAGGGAACAATCTTAGGACCATTGCACTCAAAATAATCCGGCATCTGCATGGTTTCTCCGGAAATCTATTATTTTTACCAACGTAATAATAACAAAAGGTTTTCTGTAAAATCGATCATATATTTCAATTCCAAGCATTGAGCTAAAGACCGTGACCGCACATATGATTATTGTTGTGAAGTGTTATCATGAGTATTTATATAAATATTTACTGCCAAAGAAAATGTAAATATTTAAACATCAGTAGCGGTTAACATTGACCTTTCTAAACCACGTGATGACGCGACGATGCGGGTGTTCAAACAGCTGATGATATCGTCAACCTGTGGTTTGGATGGGAAATATTTTATTATTAGTAAGTATAATATATATTTGACGAATATTATTAAAATTATAATAAGTATATTAATATTATATACTTTCTATATTATTTATATGATAAGTATATTAATAATAATAAATTATAAATAAATAAATTGTTTATTAATTACAAATGTTATTTTAAGTTTAATTTATATTTTTTTAAATTTATACTTTAACCCCCAAAAAGACGAATTATGCAATTAAGAAAACAATTTCTAAATTTCTACTTCTACATATTTCTATTATTTCATGCACTCCTTGGTACAATTTTGGTTATATATACAAGACGTTATGACACTCACTTTATGATTCTCACGGGTTTTGTGTTGCGAGGATAAAGATCGTTTGGCCATGAAATTTAGCACGTGGTTCAGTTTAGAGGGCATAACACAAATTGATAGTAATAGACCTCTTCCCACTTTGGGAGCTGTGGACAAACACACGGGTAAAATATTTTATACTTTGTCCACGTGTTTTTAGTATGATATGATTCTTCTTTCAAATTAAGCTAGTTATATTATGCAAGTGAGAAGAGTAGTAAGAAGATATAATTAATAACCTTTGCACTTATGTCGCAAAGGCGAGACACTAGTACGGTTGACCAAAAAAGTGAATCAAAATCATTTATTTTTTACTTTCCTAATTCAAAAATATCAGTAATATTCAAATAATCAATCATAGTAATATCAAATGGAGTGAATAATCAATTTAAACCATATTTAAAATGACAATTTAAAATAACATCAAAATATGGTAACCATTAAAATATGATGATGTATTTTTCTAAATGAAAATATATTTTTCTAAATAATATTCAACCTAAGGGTGGTAAACTAACTTCTTTGCTGAGAATACAAGCAGCCTTGTGATTTATGTAAGAGCTCTGGTGGCTTTGAAGCTGGGTATTAATTTACACTAAAAATTTTCATTTGCTTTTGTACTGACCTACAATCAACGTTTATACTAATATAATTAAAAGCAATTCTAATGACCCTGAGTAATTTTCCTATAGTAACCGTACTTATTACTAATTACTCTCTCCTTATTATATAGATTATATTTATGGGTATTCTAGAGAAGCAATGTTACAAGCTTTACGTAACTTGTATTCCCAATGCTTACAATATGTTCTTATAACGTCACGTATGGCGAGCAATTTGTCATTATTAATATTCCAGGCGTAACTCATGCTAAGTACCCAAATTAGGTATCCATCAAAGACATTAGTAATGGTTTCGCTTGCTTAGTCGTCACGCGTTAAAGCCAAAAGTATTATGTTGCTTTCTTTTCAAAAACTGAACTTATCGGGTGGATATAAGGTTGAAATTCTATTCCATACTCTGTAAATGCAAATGTAAGATTGCTGCGATTGCATTGTATACAGGACAACGTCCATCCAAGCAAGAAATCTTGTTAGTCCGTGACATACGATCAAAAAGCTCAGCGTTGTTAAGCATGTTATTCCCAATAATGTTTAAAAAACCATTTTCCTCTCGAACTCTATAGGTATGTTAACAAATGACATGCACAAGTGATAATGACATTCTTCGTATGAATCTTGAGTAGTTCTATTTCGTAATCCACGTTTATGTGTGGTAAATTTAACCTTGATTGTTTCATAAGATTTATTTAATTTGACAAATCGATAGTGTTTACTAACTGTTATTTTGCTTTGCTTTGAGCTTTTAGTTTTGTTTAACTTTAAAAAAATTTTGGATTCTGAAAATCATAACTCTAGAACTATTTTTACAAGTTACAAGCTGTCAATATAGTTCAAAAACGTCACACGAGCATTATAAGGACAAAGGAAGCATTTCATGGACCTCATTTCCTAGTTTCAAGTTGTAAAATTGTAAATTAATTACCTGTTTAATTTGTAACTATATAAAATGGAGCCCAAAAGACAGTTAAAGTAGATAAATATATATTAATATTTGTCATAAGAATCATTTTCAAAGGCAATTTTAACAAGTAACTAGCTGCCCGCTCCGGTACGCACTTGTCGTAAAGTAGGTACCTATATAATAATAAAAAATCTCGAGATATTTTTACACATTAAAATGATTTTGGAGCAAGAGATGATACAAACTTTCACTTAGTTTTATACAAACAAACCAACACTAAAAAATATAAAAAAAAAGAATTATCCGATTTGGTGCAGTTGTAGGAAATCAGCATTTTATTAAGACAAATTTACGAGAAATAATTATTTATAATAAGTTTATTTATAATTAATTCACGTGTAGTTTAGAATCACGCGAGAGGTCAAATACCTAGGTCCACCGCTTATAGTTTGATATCATTGGCGATACTAATTTAATTCAAAACAAATAGATTTTCAAATTATTATAAACAAAATCACCCGTGAAATTATTTATTAAAATATTGTAGACGTTTATTTCTAACCTGAAACTGTGTTCAGTAAATTTTACCCAACTCACCTAAATTTATTTTAATATTTAGACATCTGAACAAAATATTCTTAAGTTTAAGTTAGTCATCTGGCAACTGCCATGTCAATATTGGCTCGAGTTTTTAGTTGAAGCACGATAGAGAATTGTATTTTTTGTTTTCAATAATGCTGTTTGTCGAAGCCGGTTCTCCCAGTTGATTGTTACTTAGGCGAAATAAACGCTTTTTCGTATGCCTTTAACAATGTGCTCAAATTTAAACAGCCCATTGTGTTAAAAATGGAATGATACTTGCTGTTTATGTTCTCAATCAAGTTACATTATCACTTTTCATCTCCAAATTTTAACACGTTACGATATATAGCATATCTAAAGTATTTACACGGAATGATCTAGAAAACACTCTTCAAAAGCACTTTGTGGACTTGAAATGTGGGAAGCATATAAGTTGCTAAGTGAGTCTCGACATTCCAGGATTATTACAAACGATACGAGATGCGAGTGCATAATGTCAAAATGTAAAGCTACTGTGCGGTAAAAATGATAAGTTTAAGAGGAACCGGAGCATCTATTGACATAAATTTAGTCTTTTTATGAATAGTTTTTAAATCGCTGTTTCGTCACCAGCCATCGTTTTTGGCACTTCATCTTCACTTCACAATCATTGTTTATGTAACTGTGTACATCACGGTACGTTAATTGTGTTGATATTTATGTACTCTATAACACGCTATGAATACTTCGCATTCCTAGTCCGCATTTTCCTTGTCGCTGTTTCCTATTTTAATACGACCAATTTGGCAAAAAAAAAGCTTCATTCATCACTATTTTCACCATTGTTTATTCATATATTTCACGCGGTTGATATAAACTATTTAAGTGCAGGAAACGTTAAAGTGAATCCAAATATAGCGCAGCCTTTGTTAATTATAAGTACATAACACAAAAAATATGTTTTGTAAGAAGTATGATTTGGGATCGAATTCTTAAGCTTCAGCTTATTTCTTGAATACAATGCTTATTATTTAAGTTATATATGTTAAATTAAGTAGATT
The DNA here is from genome assembly GCA_943193645.1 of Acentria ephemerella. Classification (NCBI taxonomy): domain Eukaryota; kingdom Metazoa; phylum Arthropoda; class Insecta; order Lepidoptera; family Crambidae; genus Acentria; species Acentria ephemerella. The sequence continues at coordinate 3,936,774 of OW971882.1, forward strand.
TGTTCTTTCGCAAATACACTATAACATGTATAGAATTTCATTTTGTGCTTTTAAAATTTTAAATCGCAACAAAAAGTTTGACTTGAGCTCGCTGATATTCAGGGGATGATAAGGACAGCTCTGCGCAGACATTTTGAATTAATATTCAAATGTAATAAAATGAAGATTTGAACTAATTTGATAATAGGTAACAACAAGAGAGGAGAAAAAGACATTAAATAAGTAAAAGAAACTCAAAGCTAACTCAACCCAAACTTATCACATTATAGTAATGTTTTTAGGTTTTCTTTTCAATAAGAAAAACGGTTTAAAATCCTAAATTTAGATTCTGAGTGAATGCATATATAATACTAATATTACAAATTTAAATTTGTAACATTATTACGTTGTTCTTTTTGCAAGTTTCATATCATTTAATCCACGTAGAACTTTTAATAATATTTATTATTAAGTTCAGTTATAATAGAAAGAATAATGTCACATTGGTACATGTTCCTTAGATACAGTCACATGCAAGATTACGTACATAATTTAAAGTCTGTCACTCTTATCGCAAAGGTAATAAGGCACATAAGATGTAAGAAGTGTTCAGGTACAAATAATTGCACATGATCGTACATATGTAAATTTCATACGCTTAATTATGTAATTTCAATAATCACAGCTACACTACCTCATCTCTGCTCGAAACATTCCATGTTAATGTAAAAGAAACGCAGATAAATGATAATTATTTTAATAGCAAAAAATAAATACAGACATTTTCTTATCACCGCAGACGGAAGAAACAAGGAAGTACCTTGTCACTTCATGATTCATGTTATCATATGATTCGGAAGGTAAATGCGCAGACGCACTGCATTCGTATTGCGAGATTTACAGCGAGCGACTTAAACGCGGCCATTTTTGGTGCAATGGAAATTTTCTCGTTTGCCTCGAACCTGCTGATACTTTTTGTATACCAACTAAGAAAATTTGGTAAAAACCTTTTCACTTTAATATGAAAACATATAGAATAAATTTAAAAATCGTAATATAGGCTATTTAATCAGGTATTAGTGGAAAGCCTTAAAAAATAAGAAGAACTAAATCTAAATTGTATCTTCAGCAATATCATCAACTACCTATAGAGATATACTATCTATAGTTTACAATGAACGGTCATCGTCAATAGTCTTCTTCTTATTTCCTTATATGTAGTTAGTCTTGCGAAAATTAAAAAACAGATATATTTGAAAAAGTTTTATTGTATTTTATTCGGGTTTATTCAGGGATAATTGAGGAAATCCCAAAGAAAAGCTTAAAAATACACCACTGAAAAATTAGTATAAAAAATGGTCTAACTGATATACGAAGCATTAAAGCTATCATTTCTTCCTCGGCCACTTCGGGTTCATTTTAACAGATGGTGTTAGTCATAATATGTCGGTGGAATAAAGTTCATCGGGTCAAATAGTGTACAATAACATTAATATTTCTTTATGCTTACGTATTAACAAGGCAACACGGTAAAGGTAGACTGAAACATTGTGTTGACGCCTTGCATCTGTGCGAGTCACCACACCCACACATGCAACAACGGCTGAGCAACTTTATCTGTGCCACACAGACAAGAACATTCATTCCTTACCTTTGTAACGCGTCGCCAGCAATGTGTCATTAGCATAAATTTGTTAATATTTAATTAAAATAATTGTGCATCTCATCAAACCTATTCTTCAAAACGCAACCCTGCATCAGTACCTTTGCCCCGAACATGGTCCTTCGAGCCGGATAACAACAAATATGCGATTAGCGACTACGCCTTGAACAAAGGGAATACTGATGCGTTGCGCACGGTCCGCCGCCATTACGTGATCGAAGCATTACTACTCAATATTGAAGTCGAAGATTAAAAACAAAGCAGCCTGAACTGGATAAAATACATGAAGCATAATTTGGATATAAATCGAGTGCATTACGATTTATATTAACATGGAGTGCAAACTGTGAGTTCGTTCCAATACGTCCCTTTATATTATACAAAACATTTCCTTATTTCTTTATCTTTAAATTTGGAAAACGTTTTAATCATTATTCATATTAATCTGGCTTTCTATAGCATTAAATCATTTATTTAAATCTGACTTCAGGCTTTGAATAGGTTGAGATTGCCTGTGCTGTGTGAAGTGTGTTCATTGCTACTTTATTGACGGTGTTATTTGAATTTCAGAAATACGATAATAATAAGCTACGCGCTGTGAATGTTGTGGATTGCCAGTGCTATTATGCGACGCGCAATATAATATACATATCTCATCTGCAAGCTTACATAACACATGTTTTTGCACGCACCCTCACTGCACCTTCATTATAAAATTTAAGTATAAATTTATTAATTTGACACGCTTTAATTAATAAAAAAGTTTATTACAGAAATATATTTACACACATAATTGGTGAGAATACATTGTATAATGGATTATAAGGCATTAATTATAAAACGTGGCAGCTTTAAAGCTAGGCTTACTCAATTTAAATCATATTTAGAGGTTATTTTGTGTTGTGTTCCCTTAAGTACATTGCAAAGCAACGAATTAAACATAAGATTAATAAAAATAGAAGAGCTTTATTCTGACTTTGATTCCATACAATCTGAAATAGAAAATTTATGTGAAATTCCAGATGAACAGTATAAAGAGCGTGAAATATTTGAGAGCCAGTACTTTGGAGCCATTGCTGCTGCCCGAGAGCTGTTAAACAGGCAGCAGACCCCTGCAGACTTTGGATCGGATGTGGGTTCTGGTATTGTCTCTGGAAAGCAAGGTGGGCCAAGAGTGAAACTTCCAACTATACATTTACCTACCTTTTCGGGGAATTATCATGACTGGCTAGAATTTCGTGACACATTTACATCTCTCATACATTCGGATAGCACTATTCCTAATATTAGCAAATTTCATTATTTACGTGCTGCTTTAAAGGATAGTGCTGCTTTAATCATTCATTCTCTTGACTTCTCCAATGAGAACTATAATGTTGCATGGGAATTATTATGTGACCGTTACAACAATGAGCGCCTTCTGGTCAATAACCACATTCAAGCGATTTTTAGCATTGAAACCATAATGAAAGAATCCTCTAAATCATTACGCGACACAATTGATACAGTTAATCGTAACTTGAGAGCTTTAAAAACATTGGGTTTACCTACTGACAGTTGGGATGTGCTCATTATTCACATGGTCTCAAATAAATAGGACTCAGTAACTAGCCGTGAGTGGGAGGCCTTCCGCAACTCATTAAAGGCGCTACCCACACTTACTGATTTTCGTGAATTTATAAAAAATCGAGCAGATTTATTGGAGACTATGGAAGAAGCTCAAAGCAGCAGTACACGACGAAGACATAGTGACAATACTCATTTAAGGCAGAAAACCTTTACTGTCAAAACATATTCTCCACCATCGAAACAGGCTTACTGTTGTCCTTTATGTAAAAATAATCATGCTATTTATCAGTGCACAAGGTTCAGATCATTACCTATTGAAATGCGAATTCAACGAGTAAAAACACTTAGGTTATGCCTTAATTGCTTACGTCAGGGTCATACTGCAAATGTTTGTAGATTGGGTCCATGTAGAATTTGTCAGAAGCCACACAACACATTACTACATATAGGTGAATCACTTAACAATCAACAGCCTCCTTTACAATTTAGCAATACAGATTTACCTATGACATCCATGCCACCAACCACTAGCGCCAACAGTGTTGTACTTTGTGCTGTGCAACCTAAAGATCATTCCACTTCTTGTTTACCTAAAGACAATGTAGTTCTGTCTTCTATTCATAAGCACTGTAGCATCGTGTTGTTGTCGACTGCTTTAATTGAAGTCGACGACTGGAATGGTCATAAACATACAGTACGTGTGTTGTTAGATAATGGAAGCACATCAAGCTTCATTACAGAGAGTTTATGTGCCAAACTTAGATTGCCAACCTCCTCAACGTCTACATTAGTTGAAGGCTTAAACTGTCAATCTTCATGCATTACTAAACGTTGTGATGTCTTTATATCATCATCACACAACAATCTTTATTCTAAAAACATTAATTGTTTTGTTGTACCATGTATAACACAATTGCTGCCTAGTGCAAAGGTCGATTACACAACATTACACATACCCCAAAATATTACATTAGCGGATCCTTCATTCCACACACCGTCTCGAGTAGACATGTTACTCGGAGCGGACTTATTTTGGAGTATATTGTGTTCTAACAATATCTCACTCGGTAAAAACAAACCGACGTTATGTGAGACAAAACTTGGATGGTTAATATCCGGACCTATACAATCTTTATATAACAAAAATACAGTCCATTGCAATCATACCATTACACAATACGACGACCAACTTCAAGAGCAATTTAGTCAGTTTTTTGAGCTAGAAACCGTTGCGCCCCACAAGCCTACTTCCAAGGAAGAAGAAGAGTGTGAGCGTAACTTCATACAGACTACAACTCGTGAAGATGATGGTCGATTTGTAGTATCAATCCCTTTAAGAGAATCCCCTCAACAGTTAGGTGATTCTTATGAACAAGCATTATCTAGGTTCATATCTTTAGAACGTAGGTTCAAGCGTGATCCATCTTTTAAAAATCAATATACAGAATATAATAATAATAATCAATATTTCATTAAAGAAGAGAGAAGAAGAGAGAAAAGAAAGAGAAGAATATGAGAAGATTCATTATTAATTGTCAGTCTCCACAAAATAAATGTACAAATTATCTATCTTTACATGAACTTAATTTATCTTTGATCACATTATGTAAGTTATCACAGTTAGATTCATTTAAACTTGAATATATGTCATTAAAAAATAAAGGGCATTTGCCTCATAAAAATAAATTACTTAATCTTAATCTCTTTTTAGACTCTGACGGTCTTTTAAGAGTTGGTGGTAGACTTTCCAACTCCCATTATGACTATGATACTAAGCACCCTATATTGTTACATGCAACTCACCACATTACAACACTAATTTTTAAACATTATCATAAGTTACTATTGCATGCTGGTCATCTCTTTACTAATACTGCAGTACACTGTGCAGGGCCAGTCATGATATTAAATCGAAAAGGTAGAGGCAGTAAATTAATAAAGGCATACATATGCATTTTTGTGTGTTTGGCTGTCAGAGCAATACATATAGAACTCGTAACCGATCTAAGCTCTGAAACGTTTATTTCTGCCTTCAGCAGATTTATTGCCCGCCGAGGGAAACCTGACAATGTATTCTCGGACAATGGTTTATGCTTCGTAGGCGCATGTAACGAATTGGCAAGGTTTCTAAAATTAAATTCAGAGTATTTAGGTTCATATGCATCAAATCTCTCAATAAATTTTAATTTTTCTCCAGCTTATAGTCCCCACTTTAATGGGTTAGCTGAGGGTGCTGTAAAATCTGTGAAATATCACTTAAAACGAATAGTTAGTTATGCAAACCTCACATACGAGGAAATGAACACAGTCCTTACACAGATTGAGGCTATCTTAAATTCAAGGCCTCTAACTCCCTTGTCTTCTGATCCATCAGATCTTACTGCCCTTACCCCGTCACATTTCCTTATTGGACGGACGTTAACAGTTTTGCCTTCTCCTCCTGAGCTAGATACAACAAAATTATGCACTCTCTCCCGTTATATGAGAGTTGTACAGCTCAAAGCACACTTCTGGAAGAGATTTTACAAAGAATATATTTCAGACCTCCAGAAGCGACAGAAATGGTGCACAGACAAGGGACAACTTAAAATCGGAGAAATGGTTCTCTTGAAGGATGACAGGTTACCTCCAAATGGCTGCTGGGGAGAGTAACTAGTGTGTACCCAGGTGCCGATGGCGTTGCCCGGGTAGCTGACGTGAGGACATCGTCTGGTACTTTAAGACGAGCTTACAACAGACTCTGCCCTCTTCCAATACTTCACCAACCTGATTCTGCTGCACAAGACAGCGCTTTAATACAGAAGCCTGATGTTCCAGCACTTTAACCTACAATCCTTGTTTCCGGGGCGGCATCTTGTTGACGCCTTGCATCTGTGCGAGTCACCACACCCACACATGCAACAACGGCTGAGCAACTTTATCTGTGCCACACAGACAAGAACATTCATTCCTTACCTTTGTAACGCGTCGCCAGCAATGTGTCATTAGCATAAATTTGTTAATATTTAATTAAAATAATTGTGCATCTCATCAAACCTATTCTTCAAAACGCAACCCTGCATCAGTACCTTTGCCCCGAACACATTGCATCGCGCGACAGCCACACCAGCACGTGTCGCCGGATACTCGATTGTTTTTAAATCATTGCGTCAGTTGCTACATAGAGATAGGACAGATGACAGAGACAGATTTAGACCAGAGACAAGAATAACAAACTTTTCGTCCTTTTTTGCGGTGGACATGGTATTTTGTATAAGATTCGAGACACCGAGCGCACGGCACGTGCTGAGTCACGTTGTTTATCGCAAGGAAATTAATTTCATTAACTACTGCGTGCATCGTGGTTCTTAAGTTATAGTTTACGAGCAACTAAATATGTTTGCACTTTTTCTATCCACACATAACGCATTGTAAATAAAATGAAATGATACTAAATATATAAGACTATTATACGCATTAAACGCAGCGTCACTGCTAGGAAGATATTGAGGTGTCTGTGGTTCTGTTATTCTTTAAATAAATTTCTAACTTATATGGTACACTTATCACGTTAAAATATAGGAAATATAGTCTTCATCAAAACATAACCGAGCAAAAATTCCCCTGTAGACGATGCGCATAAAATAAATGCTTAGAGTGGTTGTTAGAACGTGATATACTTACAAATCAATCAATCAGTAGAAGGTATATGAAGCTCCTTGTTAAAATTAACATATTTAAACAATAACAAAAATATTAAGAATCAACTATTTTTATCGTTGACAATCTTAATAATAAATTATGAAAACAACTCAAGTGTTATAATTTTGTGAATAATAATTATACATGCTTTTTTCTTGAATCGAAGCAATAGTTAAATGACAAATTAATAACTAGTTAAAGTTGTAACCTGTCAAACCAAACAAGCTAGACAGGTTTGACAGTAAATAAATGTCGAAATAACTCTTAATTTTGACTGATTGACTCTTCAGTCAGAATTAGTAACACCGATGTAAAATCACGTGAGCTTCTCGATGTATGTAGTATTAAGAATGAGCATAAAATAATCTTTTCCATGTCAGCATACCTGTGAAGCTACGTAGGTATGTCGCAAGACGTAAGCAATTTCATACATGGTGAGTTAAACTACAGTCACGTGTTACTCGGAAGAGGCTACGCAGAATACCACAGAGCGAAGAATAACCGCATTGACGGCGGGAAATCGACATATGACACATATGGAACTCAATGAATCTGAAGGTTTAAATAAACGCAATACTGTATACGTAAGTTAAAATTAACTTATGTACATTATCTAAATATGCATATCTTAGAATCTTATTTAATCCATTTCTGCCTAAACCAAAAGTAGTTAGCAGTAGCAAAATGAAACAATGACTAATGGAAGATTTCTATCGACAGTTTCCAAAATGATTTCTTTTAAATTAGATAATTATTAAAATTTGGTCCCTTACCAGCCCACCAATGCTTTGAAAAATACCATAAAGTACAACTAATGTCTTAATACTATAGAGATCTATTTTTGTAAATAAATTATCTATTAAGCTTATTTAAAACTACCCTTTTGTAATATTACTAAATAGTATTCATTTGGACACTTTTGTCACAAAGCACTGATAGCTTTAAAAAATTAAATACCTGCCTGTAAAATTAGAAGGTTGCCCTGGATTTCCATGGGATCCCATTATCAGATTGATCTGACTTGGTGACAAGGGACCACGTCATGAGTTAATTTAAGGGTGGATAGTTTCAAATGGTTGATTAACGTAAATTTACACAAACGTATGAATGTGTAAATTTATGGTTATAACCGATAATAACCGAATACTAAAACCAATTGTCAAAGTTATCAGGGTTGCTAGCATAAACTAAATTTGCTCATGTTAAACGTTAATGACAAATGAAAGGTTTTGTTAAATTTTTCATTCTCTTTCATAGCAACGTCCTGGCAACGTCGTTTCGTGTCTTTTTTTCTAATATCTTCCGGTCTTTTAGTCTTCTTGCGTTGATATATATACATACTTCTGTGGGAATTTTAATACTTTTATGAAAACTGCTAACAAAACAGGTACTTCCGTTTGTGATACGGCACGCAAGACAGTGATGCGTGTCATTGTCGTGCGTGTAAATTCCAGTTCTTCCCAAAGTTTTTTAAATACTTTCTTTTTTTAATGTTCATCAAATTAATTTCTTTTTAATGTTCATCAAATAAAGGCGAAGACAAAACGGAGTCTATTATTTTATTAATGTTTTCAGTAACTAAGATGACATTAACCAGTGTATGACACATCTGTAACTGTAATCGTTATTTTACAGCTTTGGTTTGACATCAGTTAACGCCATTTTTAACGTTTCTGCATGCGTTAAGTTTAAATTGCAAAATTATTAAATTTTAAATTTGCAAGATAATTTCATAAAACACTTAATAATATTTTTGAATAAAAAAAACTAAAAATAAGATATATATTTGTACTTGGATAATAACAAGGATTAATGAGTTATATATACTTAATAAAATAATGATTATGTGATAAATTTTCAAACAACTGTCTTTAGTGATCATTTACTTTTGTCTATGAGTGTATAAATTTAAAAAAAAACTAATCATGTACTATAGTTTCATTAATATATTATTGTTAAATTTATATATTTTGTGACTGTGTTCTGAACTTTATATATGGTATGCGCGAAGACTAAAACACCGTAATTGAAATCCTAACTTAGGCTGGATAACTAAATAGATGAAAAGTTAACAGATTTTGACATTTCTTTCTTACGGTATATGTCCAAAAGCTTTAGTGTGTTAAGCCACAAACAGTGCACTCTGGTCATGATTGTACTCAATATTGAAGTCTAAAGATCTTCCAATATAAATTTATTTTATTAGATAGGTTTACTTTATACCCAGTTCTGATATACAAATCATAGACAGCCTAACCATCAATCATAGAAGCGTGATGTTAATAAAAATAAGTAATAACACAAAACCTTAATAATATGTAAGTTGGAAAATTACTAATATTGTAACTGGAATAAGGATTTCTTGGACTTATTTTAAAAATAAATCTTAGTTATAATATTTAGTAATGTCTGGTTTTAAACTGATGGGAAGCTGTCTCTATTTCCATTGATTACCATAAAAGCTGACGCTGCCGTCAGATTATAACCATATCTTACCTTAGACCGCGTTTTGTAATAGCACTCTTTGCAATTAACTTCTGGTTCCAGAAAGACTGTAAATATACATGTTGCCCCTGCGAAGTAATTAAGTAAGGGCAACTATTGTTAGAGCTATGAGTTATGAGCTGATATTTGTATAGTAATTATAATGATTAAACAATACGTAAAGCTAAGAATAAATATTTCTGACAAGAATTTGATGTGATTGTTTGATATTTCCGACCAACCATGTACCTTTATTTGTAAATAAAGTATTCATATTTATAGTGAATAATAATAGAACATAAAATATATTGTAATTAATTATTTATTGTATGTGAACGTGTTAAATATGTCTTGAGGCGGCTATGATTGATTGGCTTCATTAATCAGTGCACGTTGACAAAGCGTGGTCTAGTCAGAATTTTGCTTAACAATGAATATTAAATCAGTTAGTTAAAATAAACATATTTCACATTTACCACACATGTAGGTAGTGGTAAAAATGGTGGTTATATAGGCATATTTTAATGAGGCATATATTATGAAATTAAAAAACTTTTGTTATGCGACTAACTCAGAAATCTGTGAAAATAAATCAGCTGATCCATAAGAAATAGCAAAATCTAGATTTAAAACCGAAACGCAAATTTATAGATCTATTGATTATTTTTCTTGATAACAATGTGACCTCTCACAAGAAAATGTTTCAATTTGATGGATAGGAGCACGTGCCTCTGTGCCATTTACGCATTGAGAGGAATTAATGTTTGGACAGTAAGTGCTTTATATTTGTCAAGATTTTAGCCTTAAGTATAGGATTTTTTAATGGAAAACCTATTGAACCTTTACAAAAAAATAATAATGATAATAGCATTTTATATAGGGGATCTACGATAAGCTGTAAAAATAAATAATTTTTATATTAAAACGAGATTATTTAACTATTGTTACAAGGATATCAAAATTTATGATTTTGTCTTGTTTTTGTCAATATTGGATTTGCTTTGAATTTAGAATTAAACTTTACAGTTAATAGTGAGATAGGTATCTTAAATCTAAATATCAATCAACAGCTGAAATGATACCTTATTTCTTCTTTTATTTTCATATTTTATATAGCTGTCAACTGTCCAAGAACGTAGCAAATAAAGAAATATCAGGTAGATAAAAATAATGAACACTTGAGAGTTATCTAAGGAAATTTCCTTATGTAGTGTCTGCGTAAATACGTCAAACATAAAACTAAGTAGCATAATAATAATGTTCTTCTGTAATAACTGAAAGCGGTTTGATGTGGACTTGTTATGTTAAAAGCCGTCTGGTGTTAAGTTTTTTAAGTAAGCTTAGCATTAAACATGGTAGTTAGAGGACGTTTTAACAAGGAATGGTTAATACAGCCTATATTTTTGTAATAGAGAATAAATAAATACTGGATATCGCCTTATAATAAGAAGAAAGTAAGAAGAGGCATGCATATGCGAAGATAGCAGATATGCAGCTTAAAACAGCACTTTTCCGGCCCCAAAAGGCATTTTAACCAACTTCAAAAAAGGAGAAAGTGCTGTTACACTGTTACACTGTATGTATAATTTTATAATTTATAACTTATGCTAAATTAGATTTGCATCGAGATTTGAAATATGTTTATTCTTCAGGCAGGTAGAATAAACGAGTTTCTGTAATCAAAACATCGAAACTAAGTGTAGATGCTTGATAAAGTATGTATTATAAAAAATAGTTTAAACGATACGCTGTTTCTATTATCTATATATGACGCAGATAGCGAATATAAAAACGTAGTCTTGTTGCATAGTAATTAGAATAACAATAGACTTCAGATATCAAGATTTTATGAAAATTGTGATTCATTTATGTAAATTATAGCGGAAATGCAGCAATAACACAAGTCATTCATTTTTACTTGACAACTGTGTTCAAATGCAGTCTTGTATTGGCTTTTGTTTTAACTAACTTAATTTAGTACTACGAATGTGATCCAACCTAATAATCTACGTTTATTAATTGCTAAAAGTTGTGGCTACATTTAGTAATCATGTGGTGAAAATAAGAAAAGTATCCCATCAATGACTAACTTCACTCAGCATTACTCCGCTAGGAAAGGTTGACAAAAAATCATTTACATTTCATACTTACCGTATTTCCATTAAAATGTTTTTAATTAACATATTATTTTGTAGCAGCGTTGAAAAGTGAAGTTAGTATTAATTGTCTGACGTCATAATTTGCTTAAAAAATCCTATTCTTTTTTGTTCTTATAGCTAAAATACAGGTAAATATTATTAATTAATATAATTAGTTACAGTATATTGTTAAATTCGTGCGAATGTTATTTTATATTCGAGTCTAAGAGAGTTAGGGCCACGATGGTCGAATGATGGATTTCAATAATCTACGGATAGTTTTATTTACGAGGCGTTGAATTCAGATGTATTATACGAAAAACTATATATATGTTAAATTCAACAATTAGTAAGCAAAAACATCAAAGTAGATAAATTATTGTAACCCAGCCTAAAGGAAGTCGTCTTTAGTCTATTAAAGTGGAATTTTCATTAATCATATTAGTTTTATTATAAAGACGATAAGATATTTAAAAAAACTGTCCTTTTGGAAAGTAAGGTTTTATTAAACCTACTACAGTCAGACACACACACACACAGTTAATTTTATTTCATTGCATATTTTTCAATAGAAAAATATAACAAAATATTGTTAAATATAAGTTCTTAGATGAATCATTTTATAGATTTTAGCGCCTTCGCCGCCATTGTATCATAATTTATTAATATGAATACCGCAATACAAGCAATAGCAATATTATGGACGTTTAACTTCACAGCTCGTGCGTGCGGCGGTACCAATCTGATGGTATATTATGGTTGTACACGCTGGATTGACTCCGGTCGAGGTCGGTCTGATATTGACATTGGTAATGGCCGTTCATTCTCTGATGTGTTATTGCTAATTTCTTTTCCTCTTGGCGATTTTCCTTTTCATTGTATTATTAATAAATGTACATGTTTATCTTGTTTATGAGTCTTTACCACCTTCTCCGGATATTACTTATTTAATGAAGTAACTGCATATATAAGTATTGTTTGTATATGAATACTGCATATAAATTACTTTTATTATTGCTTGTGCTAATATTTTGAATGTGTTTTGGTATGTATTTTTTGATCTTCATGATTTTTACTGTGGAAATGTTATTTAATATATAGTTCATTTATATATATTTTTTTGCAAATCTGCTCTTATGTTTAATTTTATAATCTGTAAATAATATCCTGTAATATCCAATACTGGTCCCAATACTGATTCTCCACTATCCCTGATGAAATAATTCGTTTTATAAAATGATTATAAAAATAAGGGTTGATAAATTTATATTTACTTGAAGTCTGTGAAATACTAAATATCACATTTTTTTGTAAGCGCCAGTGAGCTGGTAAGGAATATTCAAGATAATATATCTGAGAAAGTATTCGATATAGTGAGAGAGCGCTATTTTAAAAGTAAAAGCTCTTTGGCATAAATTTCTAAGCATTTTATTTCGAATATAAAACAAAGCATCTTTTGCCAAGTTTAATTCCACAAGGAATCGAAAAATACGTTTAGCCATTAGTTGGTCATTAAAATTTGCTGCGACCTCTTTCACCTTCAAATCCAGTTGGGCCAGTGAGGTTGGTATACGAACACAATATGAAGTAGGCTTTATCGATTGCGATGTTACCTAGTTTCTGGAACCTAATACATGATGTGTAAAGATTAACGTTAACTTCTCGAGATTTTATTATAAAGCAAATAAACATGTATCATAAAAACGCAGCAATAAATATAGCGTTTACAAAGTAAGTCTTATTATATGTGTATACTTGTATTAAAAATAAAGTAAAAAATGAGTCACTGGCTGTTTTAATGTGGCCTTCGTAAGAAATGGCCTGTGGGAGAGGCGCTGACGTCTGTTATTCAAGGCCGTATTTTAAGGGTGTGTCGAATACAGCTATCTGCTTAGGGCTACCCGAGGTAATAGTTATAGCAATTTTCTTAATAGCTATTAAAGTAGAATAGTGTGTCCATGCCATTAGGAATAATGTATAGATTTTTCTATATTAATAAATGCGGCTATAAGAATGATGAAGCCGATACTGCATTTTGGTCTAATCGAGTAGTTTTATTTATTTAAAAGAATTTCAAACAAGCTGCTAGAGTAGACAGACTTATATAATTTATATAATTAAATTAAATATAAATTGTTATATTTTGAACCATTATTGCAAACTATTAAGTTTTTTTTCAAGATACGAGAGATCTTGTTGAGGTAGAAGCCTCCTTTAAAGGTTGTAAAGTAAATTAATTATTTGGCAAAAACATGTCGCAATCAGTTCAATAAAAATAAATCTTATGTTAATGTGGGTTTTAAGTTTTGAAGAAAAGAATTTTTGTTTGAATTTTTCATTAATATGAAAATTTAAATTAACTCATGACAAAGATAAATAACTTTCTATTCTTTTATGAGAGATATGCTACGTCTTCTTCTATACTTTTAATAATCTTACATTTAAGATATTGTTATACAGTATAAGTAAATATACAACCATAAATATATTAAAAAAACCATGAGCCGTAAACAAAAATTCGTGTTTATCACCCAGACACCTGCTCCGGCTAGGACTCGAACCCAGAACCTCTCGAGTAGTTTGTAGCTCTAGTTGTATACTCAACTTTCGGCTAGCCGGTTTTCAAATAAGACACACAAAGTCTTCATAAACTGTGGTACCTCAATTAAAAAATCTTAAAAGAAAGTTTGCTAAAGGTATAGAAGATATGATATCTCTCAAATAAGAGTGTATTATTATTTTTATTTACTTATTTCAGTTATCTGCAGAAATAATAATAATAGTGATACATTAAATATACTTTCCTATACAAATTATATATTACTATTTTTTTAAATATATTCCAGTGTTGAGAAAGGTCACCAAAGGAAACATTGTAATGATAATAAGTGGTCTGTCCCCTAATACCTACGCTAATTCACTCACGACTCACTGCATCACCATTTTATTAAGAGGGTCGATACCGCACATTGTTTTCGTAGCGTACATTTTATAGAAATTGTTAACAACGGGGATCATTAAAAGGAATTACTTGCAGTAAAACTCATCTATCAGGTTGCTTTTGTCTTCTGATTGTTAATCTATTAATTAAATTGTAACAAGCCGATTTAAATCACAAAATTTATCATAAAAAAATAATTTAAAATTCATCATCTAATCATAATATTTATAGAAAAACTTATACAGGGATCCTTATAAGAGCGACAGAAGCAAAAAGAATTGTTTTAAAGAATTTTTGACTTTTTATCTGTATATCTGTACGCGCATCACACAAAAACTAAGCAGCATAAGATTTGATGCAGGTTTAACTGACATATTTCTAAATTTATAAATTAAATTATAGGCTCCACTAACCCGAATTAATTAATTATTCTTCGCGAAGTCGCGGGCAACAATTAGTAGTATACAATAAGCGCTGATAACATTTGATAGTTTGACGATTTTACAGTTTATGTTTCAATAATATTCTTCTTTTTCGAATAGTACGTAAAAATTTAAGTTTTTGAAAAGAAAACTTCAGTTTTTCTGAACATTCATCAGTCATAGACAAATAGAATTTTTGAAAATAATTTAGTGAAATAAATGACAGATTTATAGTATTTATAACCTACGTGTGAATAATTTTTGCTTGCCGTCTTCAAAATGAAATAGCTTTATATAATATTAATAATCTTAACCAGGTGGCATTTAACGTTTGGCATTTGATGCCTTCAAATCAATACCAAGCAAGGTCTTCGTGCATAATGAAATGTAACCTATTACTTAAATCTTATATGTTGAGGAAGTAATTAGTGAGTTCTTAAAGCTGGTTTGAGAAAAATTGTGATCTCGAACAGAAACTTCAAAGAAGTTTCTGTTCGAGATCACAATTTTTTTGTTTTTGTTCAGGATTTTTTTTGTGTTCCTCACAGATAGAAATAACATTTAAGTACCGCTTTTATTACTAACATGTAGTTTTATTTATTTAATCATTAATGGAATATAATCAAAAACTTTGCTAAATTGTACATATTATTTCTATTACTTTTCAAGTCATACAACGTGACACATTTTTATGAGTACTTAGACATATTTACATTGGTTACCTACTATTCAATTTACGACAGTAATTTTCCTTTTTTTATTCACATACCTACATTCTTGTAATCGCTATTTTACTTTTATAAGGTGGAAAAGCCGTTATTTGTAAGAATTAATATGTTTTTTAATGACTAAACAAACTGTATAATTTTTTTTTGATTTAATAAAGTTGCGCTGCCTTATTGCAGGAACATGACTGGTCAACGTTCGTGTCACTGTTAGAAAAAAAAGCGATCGCCTAGAGGTTCTTGAAGAGACGTGTTTGCAGGGCACTTCATTAATGTGCTGATAAAGTCTTCTTAAATTTGGTGTAATTATTTTTTTCATTAATTAAAATGGACTACACCATTTTCTCAGGACAAACTTTTAAAAAAAAGATTTACAAAGGATGGATTAGATTGTTCTCTAACCAAAATTGAAAGAAATATTTTAACTTTGACTTGAACCATCCTTAACGTGCCCATTATGTATATTGGTAACTTGTGTATCTGCATTTCAAATAGGGCGTAAGAAAGTGGGAGTATAAAATTAACACAACCTTAAAATCTGTGGTTTGATAAGGATAAAAACATAACAAGGATAAAAATAAGGCAGTCATCTTTATTTATAATAAGTGATAAGAGCTATCCTTGATGGATGCATTGTTTTGCTTTCTTTATCATGGGCACAAGGTCCTATATTGCTTGCATTATAATAAATCAAGGTGCAAGGTGACAAGTATATGATACTGAGCAAACATGCTAAGCGATTTACATCCGTATACTTTAGTTATTTACCCACATAAATATGAAACAAGGAAATTCTTAAAGTCCATTGTTGTTTAATTACTTTTGACTTTCATTTTATTTTAAGTTATTTCTATAGTAGATAACAGAGCAGTAACTGTAAGTATAAATTGTAACATACACGTGCGGTACGTAGGTTAGGTATATTTAACTGTTATGATGAGTAACGCAAGTAAACATGCAATTGTTTATTTGTGAATAACTCAATATTATTCAAAGAATGGTGTAATATTGTTTCTACAATATTAACTCTTCAATACAGACTAGCTTACATGCACCTCATATCCTGATTATATAGTTAAAAATGATCTCAGAATAAGTTCAAAAATGTGTCGCCTTCTAATTCGATATGAAATCAAAAATGATTCTTCCAGATTGAAGATTTTCAAACTTAACCTCAATATACCACAAATATAAAAATACGTGGTCAAAGCTGAATTATCAGTCTTTTTTACTACCAGCTGTTATTTAGAATAGAAAGAAAATAAATCGGTATTTTATTTCACTGTGCCATCATTACACTGCAAGGTCGGAGCTATCGTGACTTGATCTAAATCGTGCGAGCCTATAGTTCGTGTTGCCTTTGACTTGATTTTATTGAATCATCATCTATTTTATTGCGTGGAAGACGAGACAGATCGTTCAATTATTTAATGCTTTCTAATCTGATTATTCTTTGTGACAAACTTATCAAAGATAAAAATATATTTTGCCCAAAAACAATAGCTTTAGTAAAATTATCTGAATTGAAATCTATTCAGCCTGTAGTGGAGAAATGTAGCAGTAATAGAATACAAACGCAGTGATAGTGCATAGAAGTACATAAAATATATGGTTATTATTTTATACTACCAATCTGGTTTAATGAACACCCCACTATTTTTTCAACAAAATTTGGAGAGATTTGACCTTGAGATTAACTCTTTCTGATAGATTACATACGCCACCACTAGAGGGTATAATGCTAATTAATCCGAAACAACTAGACCGGTTTTACAACTGACATCCTTTAAAAGCGTTAGGGAAGGAGAAATTTCTATTGCAATTTTCATAATCCTTTCAGTCATTAGATTGATCGGAACGATAATAGGAGTACTTACTTTTGGCGATCATTTATAGTCTGTGCTTGCGTATACACTATCAAACATTCCATTTTCCACCGAAAGTCGTGTCGACCATTTTCACCAATTAAATATCAGTCAACGAATTTTCAATTACCGATTGAGGGGCGTTACAATTTAGACCCCTCTTGAATTTAGAAAATATACCTTATTTATGTTAAGAATTAGTTATCAGCGTACTAACAACCAAATTTAATTTTAAAGAGTTTACAAATAAAATATTAATAAGGTATAGATTGCCTCATTTACTATCGACCTCAAATATGACTGTATCTTAAACGATATTGAACTGTTTGTCGTAATCTAGCATTATTATGTATGTTGTACTATATTGATTAATACTTTATATCAAGAAATAATTATTTAGGTATTTATATCATTGTGTACTTCATGCCTTGAATATCTAATTGAGGAAATAGATGTTTTCCCAGAAGTTCTGTTAAACTAGGAGACGATTCAAGATGTCGGGTTGAATCAACTGTTTATTCTTACTTTGTGATCTTATTGCGATAAATTATAATTATAATTATATTTATGACAACCATCGCACTATTAACATTTAGTCTTATATACCATGGTATATGATGAGGAATGATGACTTTAAATGATTAAATTTAAATGTACTTGGCTGTATAGCGTATGCCGGGGTTTAAATAAATTTACAATGACCTAGTAAAAAACTTTAGAATAATTAACCATAACCTTTAATTGGTGACCCTTCTTTTTATATAAAACGGGTCAGCTTGCCTTTGTTCCATTACGTCCACTTCGCGGTTGTATACTAATCAATTATAGAAGTTATAGCTCTATGGTTTAAATAGATCGACAAGTTTTTTATTTTAATAAAGACTATCTCCTTATTATCCGCTATTTTTATAATACAACACTCATTACTTTTTTCTACCATTACTTATTAACATATTCAAAATTGTTAACGACATTAGTTCCTACTAATTGTTGCTCCGATAAAAATTTCATGCGTTGATATAGAAGCCTAACAAATGTATGTATATTAAGGAATGCTGAATTAGAATTTTGATCATAACTTTTTACTTAGAAAATGGTTTCATAAATTGTTTTAATATTATTTTTTAAGTTAAGCAGAAACATGTTTTAAATATGAACATTAATATATATTAATGTTTATATTTAAAGCATGTTTCTAAAAAAATTGATTGGAGTACCCAACCAATTCCATAAAATATGGAATCACTAAACCGACCAAAAAATGTTTGCAAACATATACTCGCAACCAATCAAAGATAAAAAATAGTATGAGCAGGTACCTATTAAAGAAATTAATTATTTTTCATATTAAGCGTTTAGAGTCCAGTGATGATAATTTAATAAATTTTATTTATAACATTGTTAAACTTACCAATTTCAATAGGAGCGACATCTGTTGTCAGCTGGACGACAACTGACAAGTCATACGTATCGACCTCCAGTTTTCCTCGGCGTATTTCTTTCGGACAGATTCACTTTAGCCGAGTGACATCACTTTTTTCACTCCACCGGCCGATAAACACTTAACTCATTGCTCAAGCACCGTAGCTGAGTTTTCCTCTTCCGAATGAATACTTTTTATCTTAACACTGATATCGATTCCAGATTATGTCAAATCTAGATCGATACTGGTCGATTTCCTGTTGGGATAAGTATTTTTGAAATGCAACCGTATAAATCATAACATATATAATAGCATGTTGCTGACTTATATATAATTAATATTGATCAGATTTAGGTCAAATTAACTTTATCAGATGTATATGACTTTACGACGTAACTATTTAATTTATAAGTCATACATCGGGTAAGCCTTCGAAGAGCATGTGATTTTATCTTATATAAGAGTTAATTATCATAAATTGTTTTCGCGTTATCTGGTAGTTAAAGTAAATAACTTGGTCTATTTCTAAACCTTCTTTTCACTTTGATTACGAATAGGATAAGGAAAATAAAATAAAAAAAAAACAATTAATTTAGATACAGTCAAAGAATTCTAAATTCGAATTGTACTTGTTTCAAAGTGACTTCTTATTGAAAGATGGTTACTTTACGTATACACTACTCTAATATTTTTTACAAAGCGCTTGCGTCTATGAACTACGTGAATTTACTAAAAAAAATGCTTAATCTAATAAAAAGTTCACGACTCACACGAAATACCGCGTCACCTGATTAGTCGCTGAGTATTTGAACACCTCATTCATTCGCTACGTTTAATAAAATTGAAGCCTGGCATTCAGATAAAAATTATGATGATTAGAGAATTTTGATTAAAAATTTTGATTTGAATGGTTATTTTATTTCATACCTTGTTTATTGTAAATAATAATTTTCTTCTAATACTAATAAATAATAATTTAATAGAAATCTGAAAGGATACTTTTATATAATTATTTTGGTTTACTGAAATTTATTGAATAAAAATTCGAAAGTAAGCTGAAAGTAACCATTGTTTTACGATAAATTATTTATTTTCTTTGACCTTCCTATTTACTCCAAATTCAAATTTCTATACTTTTATAAGTTATATTCCGTATATTTTTTAAATCATGACTTAAAATTGGATAATATTTATTAAATAAATTATTTATTAAACGTCTTTATGATTATTTGTCTTATAGCTGCTTATTAATATAGGAAAAATGATAATGTTCATTCGATAATACCTGTCGATATAACTACCACTAAATTATTATAATAAAAGTCTTATAATGACAGACTAACTTTTGAAACCGCAGAAGAATTTCTACTACAGGGAGTCTCAGAAAAAGATGTGAAAATTAAATTTAATTAATAAATCAGCATTCAATTTTCTTTCAGGACTGCTCTATTATGTACCCTTATTTTATTTAAAAATAGAAAAAAAGAGACAGCAACTAGGCGCATGCGATGGAGTTAGATTTCATCAGTGAACATTTATCTGAAGCGTCACGTTACTTTTTGTCACATGTTATTTACATAATTTGTTTTTCTTCTGCAGTTTACTTTAAGATTGTCTTGTTAATTGTAATTTTAACCGCCTTTTTGACTATAAATATAATCAAAATCCTATTTAGTTAACTTTCATAGATAAGTGAATATAGAACAATGATATAATATTGTTATACAGGAGGAATCATTGTGCAAGTATAAAAATATTATGAATTTAATTTAACGATATTGAAAGTCATTAAATAACTAAAAATAGAATGGGACTTAAAACAGTTGTGAGATAAGCCTTTTACAGTGATTTATTCGTTAACCTGTTACACTTTTTGCTTTTGTTCACGGCCTGTCGCATCACAACACGTGACTGTCGGAAAACTGCCGCAGTTCAGTCTCTCCTTGACGGTGACAAAAAAATAAGCCTCGTCAACCGTAATGATGAAAACTAAAACTGCCACTTAGCACTTGTTTTAAAAATTTCGTGATTAGTGAAGTGACGCAGACTCAGTTCCACTGATATATGACTCTTAGAAGAAAAATACGCCTAAACGACAGAGCAATTGAATTGTCATTTCCGCTAATCTTTCGTCGTTTCGTACTGTTTACGTGCAACAAACCTAGTGCTCAATCTAGAATCAGCATAACAATGATTCCAGAACAATAAGTGGAGATAACGCGTTTTCCGTGTATACCTACTTTAATAAAGTCACATGAATATTCATAAGCGAGACTAATTGAAGTTAAAATCACGGTTTGAAATTTTGGAATTCACATAAATATATTTTAACTCACATATGACGGCTGAGAAAATTTGACGCGGGTTCGCACTACAATGTCAAGAGCGATCGCAATCTGTATGGCTCTTTTGATAAGCGTGCCCGTTTATCACTTTCTGGCCTAATGTATTAAGATAAGTGCATCTTGTTCTATCTACGACGGGTAAAAAGGTGTAAGTGATCACGATAAGGCACAAAACGTAAACGTCAACACTGGTCGTACCTCTAGCGGTACGCGCGTGCTACTAGCACGCTGTTCCACGCGCGAATGCCGACTCTTCTATTGTTTACGATCGCAATTATGTTTTCGATCGAGTTAACAGGGCGGTCGGAGGCTTAGGCGGAAAATCTGGATAGTAGCCAGCGGTAGTCACTCGCTGCATCCGAATAATAATCGAATAAGCGATCGTGATTCGATTAAGTTATTAAATTCTGGATCCGGAATGTAAGAACGCTACTGCTTAAAATTAAATACAGTTTTATCAAATGTAATAAAAACAATTAGTTTGCTAGTTTGGACATGGCAAATGCGTTGGGAACTAAGAAGTTTTTTTTTCAAATTAATTTTTTGCACATTAATTAAAAATATTTTGTTGTGTTTTCAAGGTTGGAAATTTCGCCTAATCTTTCGAACTTCTCAAAAGATTTTTTCGTATTGAACCTGGATTTTTTTATTGGTAATGTTATAAGGCCCAAGAATAGACTAAAGCTAAGGCTTAAAGTTGGTTTTCAAAACATAAACAGCTACATTGGTCTACACAAAATAATGTTCTATTTATTTTTATGCGAATGAGTGTATCTAACTCTTGAACCAAATAAAGGGGTCTGTGGAATAGTTGTTCACAAACGATAGTAATTATTAACGAGATTAATACCATATATTTACTTGTTTTTGAGTTTCTGGTATTTCTTCACTTTTGCAAGCGCAATGATCATTAACTGACAATTTTGGGGGTGAGATGTTATCGGCAGAAATATCAATCTACCTTCTTTCGACGTCTTTTATTGCGGTTAACTTCGGTACCGCTCTCTAAACTCATCGTGCGTGTGAATAGTGAGTTTAGAGACAGTGGTAATGGCGTCAACCGCAATTAAAGACTTCGAAAGAAGGTAGATCGATATTTCTGACCATAACATCTCAATTATAAAATTGTCAGCTATCTCCGAGAACATGACGCTTACAATAGTGCTGTTTTATTGAAATCTCAAAAACAAAACGGTGCATGGTAAAAATCAGTAAATAATTATCTAAATAATTTTTAACGATTTGGAATATTATATGCAAATGTGTCCTTTCGAAACAGGTTTAATTTTATTAGTCAAATAAAAATGAATTAATATGACAGCCAAGTGATAAAACCTGTGCATCTAAATACCACTTTTAGAGCTTACCACAACACTTATTGACATTGTAATTGTTGCTTTAGAAAAGTTGCGCGTCCTATCAAAAAGCTAAATGGTACGGTGCAAATATAATCGTTAGTCTATGATATGAATCGCTTGTAAAAATAAAAAAAAATAAGAAATCACTATCGACTTGTAAATTAAAAGATTTAAATAAGGCAAGTTATTCGCAGCTGTCATAAGTTTAACTATAGTCAAAAACAAACACATCTTAAAGTCAAAACATTCACAAAAACTATCCATAATTTCATATGCAAATTCATGTCTATTTTATGAATAATGAGTGTACTATGCATACTTATAAACGAATAGTTATTTTTACATACGATTTTTTGTTACGCGGTTGACGAGCGAGTAAATCGCTTCGTCATGTCAGTGATCATTTGTAAAATATACAGATTACAATTGTTACAAAAAGTATGTCAAGAATTTTATTTTTAAAATTATAACTACCTTACAAAAAAAACATTTTTTTAAAATTATATTACAAATAAAAGTAAGGAAAAATGTACAATGCTTAATTGAAACCGACTGAAAGAATTAAAAAAGCAAAAAATAATAATAATCACATTAAAATAGGAAGACACGCAAAACAGGCTTCCTAGACTCAACTAAAGATATCTAAAAAACAAATGTGCACTTTTGTTACTCCAATATAAACCAACCTCATCGTTGCCATCAGTTATAAGCCCTCCGATCAGGGTTAAAAGTATCACTAGTAGTTTAATTCTTATTGTAAGGGATATTACTGATTATAAAATTAACTGCATGAAAAGTTATGATTTTTTAGTTTGAGGGTATTAAGGGTATTTAGGGTAATTAAAGGTCTTACTCTAAGGTAAGTTAATTATGACGTATGTAACCTGGTTTGCAATTTTTTTGTAAATATTAGGAGAGATATTGCTTCTACAAAAAGATTAACAGAATGTTTTGAGGAAGTGTTTTACTATTTTAATATCACATGTCTCATCACTTCACATATTAGCCCCTTAATTACAACTATTGGAAAACAATAACAAAATTTCTGTACCTTTCACTTTCTATCGCGATGCATCAAAGCGAGATTTAACATTTCTTTTCGAATCGATTCCGCGATCTATAATTTCTAAATAAATTTAAAGTGTGCCGGCCCATTTTGACTTTTAATCAAACTATTGCATCAATTAATGTTTACAGCAGTATGCAAGGGAGATTTTTCTCACCGGTCCTCCCAAGGAGTGTCAAGAGCGAGTTATCCAGTTTTATTTAGTGATATGAATGAAAATAGTTAAGGCTTGATTAGAAATGTGTATGGCCAGTTTTTGCGACTACATTTTTACAGGGTAGATAAAGCGCCCGTAATAATTCTGGTGTTTATAGCGTCCATAGGTTATTGTGTTAGATTACCATCAGATATGCCAAGTTAAACATTAGTTGTACAAAAAATCTATCATCTAAGTATAAAGAAATAAAATCTTGAAAAGGGACGACTTCATTAAAATTTCCAGCAAAAACATAAGTGTAATAGTTGTCGTTACAGAATAAGTATAACAGAGCCATTAAAACTCAATACGCACACGGAAGTATTTACACTTTAGTTTTTTAAGCTTACACAGTGGACTCGTGACTATGGTAACTATGTTATTTTCTCAGATGTGATTGGATGGTCAAATTTTCCAAAATGGCATTTTAATAGGTTTTATATATACCTTAACAATTACCCAAGTTTGCGAATAAGTATCGAATCACGATCATTGCGTAACAGCTGACGTAGTTAGTATATTAAGGTATATAATCTTACTGGATATTAATTTATAAAATTATAAAAATAATATTGTTATACATATGTTAAATAAACTTATTATTATTTAATATAATAAGCATGCTAAGAAAATTCTTTATAATGTTGTTAAAAATATTTTTTATTCCTACATGAGTGTACTGGTCTAAGAAGCATTTCGTAGATTTGTCTTGATAGTATATCAAAGTACCTGAAACAATAAATACACGGTATATTAGTATATAAGTTATTAATAACATATGTATAAATTAAAATGGTACTTTATGGTTGTTTCGTAGAGATCGCCACTACACCGCCGATTTGTCATATGTTTGTTTTATCTGTGCGCTGTTTTTGTAAATATGCAATTCAAGAATTTCAATATATCTAACATTTATTCTAATTTACTACTATAACCATCTCTGTTTTTATCTATTTATATATAAGAACTGGCTGACCCTGCATACGTTATTTTGCCATATAAAGTATAAACTAAACAAAAGTTTTGCAGAGCTCCATCCTTATCACCTTTTTTTTTTTTTTTTTTACGAGGAGGAATCCATTTCCGGACCTACCCGCCACTGGCTAAGCGACGAGCGTGTGTGGGGCTCACTCAGTACCTCAATAGAGCGGCACTGAGAATACCCACTAAAACTCCCCGGTAACTCCATTGCCCTTCACGGGGGTAACCTGGGTTCTGCACGAGCAATTCACCAGGTCAATTAGGGGTATAAAATTAATTTACGACATATTCTCGCACATAGTATGTATACACAAAAAAATTTCACAATATTTCGTTAAGTCCGTTCAGAGAAGTTAAATAATATTCACTGTGACACGAAATTTTTACATATTAGATGAATTGCTGTTCGTTCATCATATCAGCTATGCGATGCCCACAGTTGAACGTAAGCCTTCCCAAAGATCTCCAAACCGATCACCCTGTGTGAGGCCTATGAATGCTGCGTTTCCTGGTACATCCTACCCTCTGCCCACTGCCACTTTACGCTTGCAACTCTTTGGACCACAACTGAGGCCCGATTTCTCTTGCTAGTCTCATAATTTCTCATTGTTAGTCTCGCTAAACCTTCAAAAGGGCTTGATCGATTTTAAAAAAGGTTTCATTTTGCTTTAATGCTAGCGTGGCTAAAATAAAACATAAAAAAGAATTAATTAAATATGTATAATTTAGTGTCGAATCCGTAACATTCAAATTTTTTTTTTTATAGATAAATTTTACGTGAAACAAAGTTGTTTGAGATAGCCTGGTGGATTGTTTCGGCAGAACCCAGGGCAATCCCGCGAAGGGCAGCCGAGTGAACGGGGGCTTTTAGTGTCGCTATAAAAGTCAGACAATTCGTACAATTATATGTTTAATAAAGTATAAAGAAAGAAATAAATATTTGAAACTATTTTTCATTAATTACAACTTGTACTGGAGATAAGATCTATTCACTAATTTATGGATATCGAAAAACTTAAAAAACAGAACTTGTTTGAATATCTACACTTGGCAACATCATGACCAAATGGTAAGCTAGCATAGATATAAGTAAATACAAAAATACGTATTTCGTAAATATCGCACAAAGAAAACGTGTTTCGCTACTTTATAATATTATCGTTAATGCGAATCACAATAATTTGCAAAATAAATATTTTACCGTCCTGACCATTTAATTTGCTCGCACCGTCTAAAATTTTAAAGTGTTTGCAGTACATTTAACTTTCAAATAACTTCTCGAGATAATTATATGCAGTGATCGCTTAGGTCAAAACAGGTCCATAAAAAATATTTACATTGTAGCAGTATGTCCAATATTCTTGTATGGGTTTTTTTTTAATGTTAATTCTTTAAATGAAAAGAAACAACAAATCTTATTGATTTAGCTAGAATATTTCTAAAGTCTTTTACGTTAATTCTACTTGTCGCAGTAACACAATATAACTAATTTTAAACTAATAATACGAAAAAAAGATATAAGTTTTATAGTTAATATTGGAGAGTTATTTAAACCTATATGTACTTTAACATGTAATAATGATGTTCTCAAATATGCCAACTTGGTATGTCGAACTTCCACGAAGAGGTCGATCGTCGAATCCAACTCGGTGGGGCAGCATTTGGGAAGATTCGCAGTGTATTCCTGGCATACAATAAGCCTCAACCACTCAAGGGGCAATAGAGTTTTTTACGTGTCCGAACCATAAATGTTCGGAGCTGCAAGAAATCTAGAGTCCTTAGAAAAAGAATTGTGAGCTTGAAGTGGCCGAAGCTAATTGCAAGGAAGACTTTCCTTGGAAGAGCTTGGCCGACGGAGTGGAAACGTGAAAAGTGAGTGGCAGCCGTCGATAGGCCACGCACAAGATCGACGGGCTCTATCGGGTTGGAGATCGTAGACGGTGCTTGGATTCTACTGGCTGATGTGATGATGATTTCATCTTTATTTCAATTATTTAATTTCTAAACATTATGTTACATAATTTGTTCTGTTTTAAGAGTACTTCTTAATTATGATTATAGAATTGAAGTTTCAAGTAAGAAATGGAAAAGTTTAATTTAATTGTAAAACTGGCTCTGTTCAAAATCCAGAAAACATATTTACTATCACAAACGTAAAAGTTGTGTGAGAAAAAAAATTGACACTTTTTCTCACAATTTTATTTCATTTATAGGTCGTAATTGTGTACAAGGAAAGAAGAAACGTACGCATTATATTAATGCATCGCAGTGTCTCGAAAATCAAAGAGCAATGCTTGCAAGCAAGGACACACCGACAGACAACCAGTAATGTAGAGGCCATAGAGTCGGCGTTTGACGAATTGTCAGAAGGAACAGACATGTTTGTTTAACCAATATTTATATTCTTATCTTCTTTTATTTTTATATGTTATTTTGGTTTTATCT
Organism: Acentria ephemerella; assembly: GCA_943193645.1. Lineage (NCBI taxonomy): Eukaryota > Metazoa > Arthropoda > Insecta > Lepidoptera > Crambidae > Acentria > Acentria ephemerella. Next base: position 3,964,055 of record OW971882.1, read on the forward strand.
TATCTGTTAAATAAAAAATTATCTGTTAGACATCAATAGCTGACGTTGCGGTTCAAATACTGATTCTATGCGGTTTACCACATCAGAAAGATATACTGTATTTTAGTATATTTTAAAGAATTATTGGTGCAAATTTGACCTAAGTTCAAGTCTAAGTTATTATTCATATACTCACAAATTCATTTAAAGAAAAAGGATATCATTTGTTTGTAAGTCACTTCTCCGCTTATAAAGAGTTCGAGACCTGTTTTACAATTTCATGAATACTGGTATAATACATTTTTTGCATTTGAATGAAAAAAATGTATTTGAAACACCCAAATGAAGCATTCAAATATTTTTATGATTGTGTTGGAGGAGTAACTGTTACATAGAAGTAGAATAGGCATCTTGGTTATTCAATAAATCAATCAAATATACTTTATTGACAAAAATAACGCAAAACAGAAAACCATACAGAACCGAAACAAATAAATAGGCAGCGTTATTTCTAAGTAGCAATATCCTCCAGGCAACCTGTAGGGAAATAAAATGGAATCAATCTATTATAAAAGAAAACAACAGACAACCCAATGTATTATGCAGATTGATTTAAATTGCGATCGCTTTTTAGGAACAAACGACCTAGGACAAAAGACCTAGTTATATATCATCCAAATCTATTAGTTTTACGTTGCCAACCCCATTCGACATACTCTAGGGAACCTTGAAAACAGCAATTAAAAGTTATTTATTAAATACAATTTTGTCTGTGTGAAAGTAGTGTAAGTTTAATGGCTTGACAAATTGAATAAGGTGATGAGTGCACAAGATGAGAAAATTACCTTTAAAAGCAAATTTAAATTTATTTGTTTATGTTACCTATTATATTCAAATATAGTTTATTCATAAATAATGTACTCATAATTAAGCATGTCTTCAATTATTTTTTAAAACTATCTCATAAAATCTTATTTTAGTTTTGTAATAAGTTACCTATCTTACTTTATGGCCACACACGGTAGTACCTTGCCTTGCGCACGCGCCTTCGCCTCTTGAGAGGCCGCCATGACACTTCCGGTAGAAATTCTCAGCATCACATGGCAACACTGACCGTAATAAGTATGTTGGTATTCGGAATGCATAGCATCGCATATAAACTTTGTGTCTTGATTATTGGTTACATACCAATTGTGTTACGTATATTGCATCGGTCTGATATAATTTGTATGTGCATAATTATGCAGTGATGCGTCACTTGCTAGTGTACTGATTTTATTATATTCCTCTACGAATAACTTCAATAATCTACGTCACTGTTTTCAATATTTAGTATATCCAAGAACTACCTATATTATTCGATAATAAGATTCTTACATTAAAGTTTATTAGAATTACCATATTGAATAATCTAAAAGAACTTCTGATAATAATAAAAATGCTATTTAAATTGTGCTCTAATGTGGTACGATATTAAAACATCAGCTATGTATAATAACTATGAACTTTTTAGATAACATAACAAGTTAACCAAGACATTTGTCTGACAAGGTTACCTTTTGTTGGGTGACAGCTACTCAAACTTATTTAAAAGATAATTTTAATAATAATATCGAAGAAACCTACTATTGAAGGAATCTACCGTAATATTTATGGGTATTATATTATTTTACATAATTTTGTTTTATAAATGCCGAGGTTATGTGAAAATTATTTGCCTTTATTTTACAGTTACTTTACCGGTTCCCATCGTTAAGAATTTACGGTAATGTTATTTAATTTCAAGATCTCTGATGAAACTGTTGCAACAATTTTTGCGAGAACGTCATTTAAAGTTTTTTGTTTTATTAAGGTCTTAAGCGTGTTTTGTTTCAAAGTTGTTTATTATTGTTTGTTGGTTATTATAATGGGTATATATGATAGTCCAACTGTTAGGTTGCTACTGCTTTGTCAATTTTTCCTTTAGTTATTGATATTTTAATATTTTACTAGCCCATTAATATAAACGTGTCGATCGTGTCGGTGTCGATAGAAATAAAATACCTGATAACCAATCCATATATAGAAAGAAATTATATTATATAAGAAATTATATGTTCATGATAGATTCTTATTCCACACATCAATATTATCTTCATGACAAATATGACAATAGTGAATCATGTTTTATTAAGAATTGAATTTATGGATCCGCTGTTTACGGGGAATATTTTATTGCAGTCATGAAGAAGGCGAATGACAGTAATTAGCTTTAATTAATAAACTACCGTTTTCCGGCGTTCTTACTAGGATAAACATGACTGACCTAGCAATGTTAGGAAGTACTAATATATATCATTTTCCTGACATAAGTACGTATGTACATCAGAGAATACTAATCGGAGAGACAAGGATATTTAATCCTTCAAAGAGCCTTATGTAGACTTTTGACTGTACGTGTTACTATTTCTTATTGTCACTTTATAAGATTTAGAAAGGACAAACAAGAACGTGTGTGGACAGGTCGATTAGGCCTATCTAGGTATGTAATGGTTCCAAAATTTACACATTTCACACGTTTGCCGAGATTGATAAAAAATTCCACACCATCATAGATCACTATTGTTTCTACCACGTAAGTCTTGTTTAGATATAGCTTTTTTCCGCGTACCTCAACTAACTCATTACATTTACATTACATTTATGGTTTATCTGCTCAGTTATCACTGACTAAGAACTAGGCTAGATGTATAGTTGGTGTGGAATAAAATAACGATAAATTATTATTATTTTAATAATTACAACTTCTTATTGTAAAATAAATTGTAAAAAAAAACAAAATAAATGCCCGCTGACTTTTAAACTAAATCCTTAAATTTTCTCAATCAGCGCTAATAAATTATTATTGACGTCACAGAGCAATTATCAAAGTCTTCATGGAATTATTTGATTTCACTTGTCCTGCTCTCAATCAATCAGTCAATCATATGTAAACAATTTGTTTTCATCACAGCCCCAGTGCAGCAAGCAGCACGCGTTCTTAACGAGATTGACCTACGAGACGATGACCGTTAGGAAGTGACCGATTGAGTTATTTTCCTCGAAACGGCTATAAATTTGACTAGAACGGACATTTAAGCAATTGAGTTTTTGTAATAATGTGTATTATGAATTAATATTTGTAAGACAGAGAGTCATTAGAGACTGAGATTTATGTTACATCTAGAATACTCTTGCAGATTTTTAGAAATTGTTTTAGAAATTAATAATAAAAAAATATTTAAATTGACTCATACCAAGGTTACAAACGGATGACACATAAATTTAAATCAGTGAATTATTATAAAAATATTGGGACATGAGCGATATAATTTTAACACTACTAAGCATGAAGATAAATTGATTTTAGAATCTAAGGCAAAACTTGAATATATTATTATTTGTGGCATCGATAACTCCGCGCTTAGCTTCACTAAACATATCAGGCAATATTATAACTTGCTAAATTTCCAGGTTCTTTTTTGACAGCATTTCCTCGACTATTTTAAATATTATTTAAATACGTATATAACTAAAACTGCAAATCGTATTTCCTTTTACTTCAAAAATTAATAAGAATTCCGGAATATGATAATTAATAAGCTGATTTATAATATTATAACGCTAGATTGTACGATACACAAAAATTGCCATTTCGAACAGCAGTATATCCTTGTTCCTTTCGAAGGTTCCAGTCAACGCCAGCCGCGCCCAAGGCGACTAATCTATTGCGCTCGAATGTTTAGTTGATTACATGAAAGCATTTACTAAATTTTATCTACCTAATTCACTTAAGTTCTAGGGAGTTTTGTGAAGAAACAACCTATTGATACATATTGACACATACGAGTAAATAGATACCATAAAGTTTGCTATGAAAAAAATATGACCTGTCCTCCTTTACCAGCCCAATGGGGTCTCAACTCATTAATAGAAATCTATGGTGTCTAGTTTGTGAGTACTTCACACACTTAACTTTGACGTATCCTCGTAATAAAATCAAACACTTGACAGACAGGTTATCTATTATGTTATGAGAACAGGGGACGGGGCGAAAGGTTAATAACTTCATATTTTTTGAAGACAGCATATTACCCTCAATATAAATTTCTTTACTCGCAATCATTTTATCCTTTCTAATATAACCCATATAGATTGCTGCTATCACTATTAGGAGCCCTTTCTCCTACTTCGTAACTACTAGTAACTATAATTACATGTAGTTACATTTTAAATATCTGCTATTAGAACGTAATCAAATGCAATAAATATATAATAGCTTATAAAACCGTTTTATGAGGCGTCTGTATTCCTGGAATACTGACCGGAGTATATTGTTGTTTGCCTTCATGAAAATTGCAGAATATGGAAACTTGAATCATAGTCACATTATTTGCAATTACCATTGTCAGAGATAAAATTCCTCGTCCTGCGAAAGTCTTTTTTCAGATCATAAATGTTTTGTCAGAAAATTTAAATTTGTAATTTTGGCTCTTGTACCACTGTAAGCGGTTTTTTACTAAAAATTGACATCTGTGATTCCTTCTAATCTTTTTGTACGGGGATGCCGTACCACTTGATTGGGGAGGAGATAAGAGATTAAATGATACGATGATTTTATAGGGGAAACGAAAAGATATAAAGTAAAAGCTTGATTATACTAGGATGGGTCTAATGGTAAGATGAGAACGTGCGACTGACTCGATGTATGCGAACGAAGTGAACAACTTATTTATTATAATATAAATGTATTTATAAGTAGGTCGAATATGTGCTAATGTGACTAATTAAAGACTATGGACGCGCTTACCCGTACACTTTTATATATAAAAATATACTCAAAAACCGCTTGAACAGGATTGGCTTAAAAATAAAAATAATACGAATAATCCTACACAAAAGCTTAAAAATTTATAATCTTAAATTTGTAATTTATGTATGAAAAATCGTCTAACAGATGTCATTGATTCTACCGCAACTTCGGATTACTTCTAATAGATGGCGTGAAACAAAGGTCAACTAGTAATTTATAAATATTAGACAAGCGTACTTTCTTTGCCTTACTGTGGTCTATCTATAAAAAATATTAATACACTTTCCTTTATATTCTTTATTTCGTCTTCAGTTTGTCTCACTGATCACTCACAATTAAACCGATCTAAACCCTCAAATATCACGTCTTGTCGACACTTGACAATACACTTGTTTTACAGTATTGTATCTTCTTATAAGTTTCACTGAATTTTAAAAATTTAAATGCCGGTTGTGAAATGAATATTACAACTTGTGTTATGGTATTTTCGTGTATGCTATCGTCCCTCTGTAGACGCATTGCGTATTGTTAGATAACAACCATTACCTCAATAACAATTAAAATTACTTATTTCGCATTTTAAGGTTTTTCAAATGTTATTACATGCTGATGTAGGGATGCGGTAATATCACTAGTTAAGAAATAGTAACTACTATTTACTAATTGCAAAGGAAAATGTAGGTTAAATATCGTATCAATGTTGTAATTTGTAACACCATTTTGTAGGTGTAAGGTGCGGTTATAGGAATGAGTTGAAATAATGATCATTCTTTTTGAAACTGAATTAAAATTGTAAATTATTTTAAATTTTAGATACAACCTTATTAAAGTATGGGCAAGGGCTTATTGTCAACAAACAAAAAACTTTCAAGTCCAGGTCAAACTTATAATATAATCTTTTTATACTCTAAGATACGCATTTATTTTCATAACAGAAAGCATATCATCAGATTCTATATAAATTATTTTACGGTAGTCGTAAAATCGTCTTCGCTTGCCATTTGATGGCAGTATACACAACACACACACACCCACTTTATAATATAAAACTAGTAATAAAATAAGCTTTTTACTTTGATATTGTGAGTAAAATGTATGGCATCTATAAATGTGATTAGTTTTTGTGGCAGTGACAGGTGAAATCTCGAGACGTGTGTGAGTGTTTTCTTGCTACATAGCAAACAGTTATAAATGCTAAGCAATTAGCATGTTTCGAGAAATATTTCTATGTAGAACCGAGAATCGTGAAGCAATGGTCACTATCTGATTATGGTCTAGCGATCGCATTTTCTCCCTCCTACCTTCCTTATCTTAACTGATATCTAATGAGATGTTTATGTAGCTTATAAGCCATTATAGTTTAACTTAACTTGACTTAATTAGTGATCAATCGGTAAAAATTTGTTAAATTTGTAAAAACAAAAAAATTAGGTACCCATGCAGATATAGCTTACATTCTTATAAGGTAAAGTATGTACCAAATATATAGTTGGCTAGTTGGGGTAATTTGAGTGTCTTTTTATTTTTATTTTAGAGAGACAGAAAACAGAAATGAAAAATGTTATAGGAAGTTTCCCTAGATCTAATAATTAAAGTTTTAATTAACCTGTAATATATATTGAAATTGCAATATGAGATTTCTAGCACAAACTATAAGGAAATGTACTTTCCCTAAGAAATAAATAATATAGTCTATCCAATTTACTTAATAACTTAATTATATCTTTTATAACGGATAAGCTGCAAGCTGCAACTAAACATTTTTATTATCGTCATATTAATATGTTTATATAGCATGCAATTAAAGAGAATACTGGTCTTCCTACAGGGAACTCACCAAAACGACTATTCACACGGAGAACACTCAGTTTTAAATTCGAATTAAAGTCGATAAAAAATTGGGTATGTCGATTAATATTTTTTTTGTATTCCCACTAAATCTATTTTGTTTAACTGTAATAAATCTTGAATTACAAGATGAGATTTATAGCAGAGGATTATAAGGAAATGTGCTTTCGCAGGAAATAATATAGTCTATACAATTTACTATTAACTATCCAAGTAACTTAATTATATATTTCAACATGAATAAGTTGCGTATTTGAAGCGATTAAGCAATATTGAAATAAGTCAATTAGACCGCCCTCGTCACGTAACAAACGTAATAAAATGAATATACCACTGAATGAAAGGTTTTTACTCGAATTAAAGATAAATACTATCTTGTGTCTTCTATAACTTGTCATCCTATACTTACCAAAAGGACTATTCTATATTCGCGGTGTAGACATGGTTTTGAATGTGACATTTGAGGATGTCGATTGATACATATTGTATATTCTCACAAAATTTTATGTCACTTACTTTAGTTACTTTTATTAAATGTCAAACTTGTTAGCTTCATATGTATTTATCGAAAAAAGTTAAAAATGTTAAATAAAGAAAGTAACATAAATGACCAATTCATTCTATTGTAATGTACTAGTTCTTAAACAATGAAAACAAACTACTTTAACGAACTTGATTATTACACTTGGATCCAAATTTACTATAGAACCTATACATCAATGGCTGTCAATCAGATGGAATAATCAATTAGGCAGTTTAAAATCAAGATCAAAGTAGTAAATCACACAAGCGACCGTTAATCTGATTATCATGCAAGATATGTTCCTCCATGTGTATGTAGGTACATACTAGATATTCAATACCAGTATAGTCGAACAGTTACCTTTATTCATGTTTTCGATCTATATAGCACAATTTTGTTATCAGTTTTGATATAATGAACTTGCTAAAGCCGCTTACTATATGCATGATATCATCAGGACTTTATAATAAATGATTTTATTATTTGAATAATAAATTTACAAAAAGTATTTAAATTGAAATTATAATAGAAAACCTGTTTGATAACTCACTGATCAACTATTGAGGCTAGTTTGAATGAGTTATGAGATTACGATATTTCCTGGATCTGTAAGAGTTGCATATTAATTACACGGTTTATGTAAATGAGGTAGCATTAAAAATATTTCTATGAAAGAATTAAAATTAAAGGACGTTTAAAATAAAGTTGCCACTTTATTAATAAAGTTTCTCTGTAAAGTTACAAAATATTTCGATCGAAATAACGTAGTAAGATCAGAAGCCATCACACATGGCATTAGCAATGGAAATGAATGCATGCAGCTCGTATTGAGCAATGGGGTAGGTCAGACACGGCACGCATGACGACTAACTGAATTAATTCCACTGTGAAATCTTTAACGTCCTAAACATAACGTTTATTTACTATTTAAAATGTAGACAGGTACAGTTATTCTACTATAAAACTTTAAAATATTAGCTTATTTATTTTATTTTTCTGTGGTAACTTGTTGGTGATAATAGTCGAGTTTTAAAGTATTCATTAGGCATGGACAGAAGTTGAAAAATGAAAGGTTTTGGTATCGAAATATATAAAAGAGCGGTACCTTTTTTAAAATACTGGCTAGTGTGTACTTTGCCTATCTAGCGGTATTCAAATTCTATCTTGCTACTTGCAAGATAGAATTCTTGCTTATCTTGCGGGTTCTCGGGCTCTTCCGTACTTCGGAAAGCACGCATGTGTTGTTAGGAATGCATGTGCCCAGCTGTGGAGCGTATATAGGCTGTATACAGATATCTTATTAGAGAGAGATCGCAGGGTGATCCTATTAAAATTCAAGCGATTACATAAACTAAATTATAAAGTTTAATCTTGCTACAAGAAGAATAACATGAGATTTGCAACTATATATATTGAAAAAGTATTTGCGTTTTCGAAGAAAAGCATTTATTTAAATAATTATCTCTGTAAATCTAATAATAAAGGCAAAGTCATAATACATTTATTCAGTTTATGTACTTCACATACTCTTATGAAGGTCAAGATTAAAGAATATAATATTAGTTAAAATTATACAATTCAAAATTCTAGCAAATTTTATACATATACACAAATGATTACAAGGAAGGACAACTTTACTTTTCAATAGATTTATTTTATTTGCTATTGTATCATACAGCAGTCGATATAGTAAAGTTGTGCTGTTTAATATTTTGACTGAAGAATATATAAACCAATAACGATTAGTACCGATAGTATAAAAATATTACAAACATAAACCAAAGTGTCCGAATTGTATGAACTAATTACGTAACCAGCTGGAAATTAGTTAATATGTTATTTTTCAAATAAAAAAAAATATTTAAAACATTTTCCATCCTTTCATCCGCTTTATTTTAAGTGCCTAAGTAAATTATCTTTCCTTACAAGGTGATTGCATCACATTATTACCACAGTCGTGGACAAAAAACATGTCTCGAATATACACAGCCAATTATCCCATTTACTTGGTAACGAGGGACATCCATAGTTGAAGATTGATCTACTACGTAGTAGCGGACCCCTGCCCAAATCAAATATAATGATATTTGTATTGATAGGTCTACAAAGGTCTTGCACGGTATACATTCAGAACCATAAATTAGTAAGATCTCTCAAACCGCAACGAAAATTAAAATATAACTTGTCAATACGAATCTAGCAGTCAAATCAATGGGAAAGCATGATTTAAAATAGATTTAAATTTTACGAATAATTTTCAGTTATAATTACACCCGTCTAAAATAATTGGCTCGCTATGTTTGTTTATAAAAAATCTCAAAGTGCCGTTATCAGAACTGTTAGGAGTTATTAAGATTTATAAATACATTTTTTGTTTAGTTCGTTATCAGCATTACAAGATCAATTTACTTATCGAGTAACGGGTCATTTCTTGTAGCAATATTTAGTGTGCACAAACAAATAATAGTGATTTACACTTCATTTGGATAAGCTATTAATTTTCATAACCAGAATTTAAACAGGTTAGACTACACATCTTTGATACATTTCTTGTATCAATGCAGGAATTTCGAGACAAAACCCATATATCGACTATATATGGGTTTTGCATCTTCATAAAAGTTTGCTCCTTGCATACAACAAGGTGTAAGTCCTCAAAATTGAACAGATACTTGTACAAAACTGGTTAATCTTTAGCCGTAACATGAGAAAAGATAATTCAAAACGTTTGTATTGTATTGTATTCGTGATTTTTGGAATTTTGCTTTTCAAATATGGAAGGTCTAATTGTAAAAGTAAGACTGTTGGACAGTAGTCTTATCACTGCAATATTTGTAGTTTACATCGGAGTATATTTATTTAACGGGTACTTGCAGATTGGTATATTACTGAAATGACTAAATACTGATACAATTTTACGACCAGTTTATTGAATGATGTTATTACTAACACAATAAATCACTTTTTACATGATACTAAATCTAAAAAATTTAAAGTTCATCCTGCTAACGACTTATAAAAGTTATTTTCAGTTACTTAATTACAAATTATAATAAAGTCATAGAGTTCATGAAACCTAAAATAAACTAAAGATTCTATATGTAGTTGCTAAAGTAAACCCGTATTTTTAGGATGATTGAGCTGCTCTTCTTGTTAATAAAATATAGCAACATTTTAGCAACTGCGCTGTGACATTACATCATTTAAAAATTCTAAGCTGCGTACGTAATCAGTGTCACCGATAGCTGCACTCTCAGGTTTGTATTGAAACTTAAACCTTATGTTTAAAATACTAAGAGCTAAAGAGAATAAATAGTGCATTTACCCATAAATAATGCAATGGTTACAGAGGTCAAACTGTAAATTTACGTAATAACGTGAAACTATTTCTTTAAAAGTTTGTAAAATAATTTGATGAGACAAAAGAATAAACTCTGACCGTTTTGTTACAAAACGTGGACTAAAAAACAACTCATTTCTAACCAGGAAAAATCATTTCACGTCCTCGCTTAGAGATCAGTTGGTCTCTTTATTTGTTGGAAGCAGTATAAATAGTTGGCATCAGCTTTAAGCCAAGACTTCAGTTAGCTAAAATTTACTGTTAGCTCAAAATACACATTTCTCATAAAAAAAATTGAATTCTGTAAGACTGACCAAATCTTAACTTCAGTGTCAAATATTTTGTTTACATTGCTACAATGCATTCTTTAATCAATCTAAGGAATATACTTGTCAATCTACTTCTTCTCATTTATATAAAAATATATAGGTGTTCGTTAGTCTCGCTAAAACTCAAAAACGGCCTAACCGGCTCCCGGCTTGATTTGTTTAATATTTAATTTAGAAATGGATTTGTTCCACCTATTTCAGATTACTTTTCATAGATGGCGCTCTTAGTAGGTTGTAGATGATACAAAGTTAAAAAATATTACACATAAACAATACTAGTGCATTATCTCACACAACACAAGCCAATAAGTAAACCGAATAATAAGACGGACTTATTATTCGGTTACTTTCGGTTTATTTCATCATAAATTAATAATGCATAGTGGAAGTAAGTAACACTTTACAATTCATAGGACTTAGTGACTTATAGCGTTGTCGGAGGCAGGTGTCGGCATTAGCGCAATAAAATTATCTTTAATTCTCTAAGCGAAGGTAAGTTTACAATTAAATAAATAAAGGCTATTCACAGTCGGCCGTGTTATTGGTTAATCATGTGATTTGAATGTTGAATAAAAATGTTCTCACCCTGACACCTATATAACCTAAAGTAAGCATTTTTACAAGCTCATGTTATGGATACTGGATAAAAGAAAAACATAGTTACATTTTTATGATGAGAAATGGTTACAACCACAATTATTACATCTTGTGTACATTATTTGTTTTATTACTGTCCGGTTAATAGGTTTGTACAGTTTTTCTTACGTGAAGATCTCCCGCCATAGAGTGTTGTTTGAATCAAATATATTTGATTTTGATTTTGCAGTAAATAAAAAGTTAGTAAGTATATTTTTATCTCTTTCAGACAATGCGTAAGGGTGTAACTAAGTAAATAGGCAGCGAAAAGCGTATGAAATTGTAATAATGTTCCACCGAACTAAGATCCATTTTTATGAACTAACAAGGAACACCTCCCAACCGCCCGTCGCCGATCTATATGTATATGGTATCATTTTAAAGGTCTTGATGAACTGATCACGAATATATAAACATCTCGTGCCAGTTTTGGGTTTTTCGACCAGAATTTTTTTTCAAAGTTGAAAACTTTTTCAGTGTTTTTTTTTTCAATGTGTAAGGTAGGTTTGAATTTTTCGAAGCGTCGGTAAAATGGCCTAAAAATATAAGCGCGCATGCAAAAAATCATTTTTCCAAAAATTTCTGTGGCTGTTTGATTTTATTATTTAAAAATAAAATAAAAATCATTTTTCTTTTTGCGTGTCTGATTTATAAATTTTATTTTAAAAAACTTTGAAAAAAAATTCTGGTCGAAAAACCCGAAACTGGCACGAGATTTTTATATATTTGTATTCAGTTCACCAAGACCTTTAAAATGATACCATATACATATCAGCGACGGGCGGTTGGGAGGTGTTCCTTGTAAGTAATACCCAATACATATCTACTATAACAATAAGATATAACAAATTTTGCCAATACCTAATAATAACAATAAGCTAGTATACATTTTTTCTTTTATATCTGTAAAAATACCAAAAAAGAGAATGAACTCAAAAGAGCTTCATCGTCGGAACCAAAGAGTTAAAACACTAAAAAAATTAGCGGAACATAAATTTTCCGTTTAATAAATGTTTGTAGTCAAATAACAATGTGCAAAACATTATTGAACTAAGAACAACATTTTCTTGAATTTTTTTAGTTCTCGATAAACGTGTCTGACTGGTCCAACGATTCGGAATATGCTACTATAAAAATGCCCAGGAACGTAACAGTGAAAGTTTTGAACTGTTCGTTTTGCGATGTCACATGTTCCACTTGGCCGATCTGCAACGAAAATTGCTTGCATCGTAGACAGTACCGCCTGTATAATTGCTTTACGTTGAGTAAAGTAAACGTAATAGGTTATCTTGGTTATTTGTTACAAAGGAATCCTTAGTATTTATTAAGCTTTAGTATAGTATTAAATTCATCATAATTCATACGTTTATTGATTGTAAAATCTACCTTATTATAATTGACTGAAAGGCAATTTTTAATGAACGAAATGTTGTATAAACGAAGTTCTCAAGCAAAATAAATCCTCCAAACAAACCCAGACATGAATGACAAACAAAATATATATCCAAACCAAAGTCCATGTGCTTACGTAATCAAAAATAATTTTGATTTAATTTTGGCTTCTTCTTTAGCGATATTACGTATGAAGTTAAAGTCTGGATTTTTTATTGGAAGACGTATTAGTTGAGTGTATAAAATATGGCATTAAAAACTATAATTACAATATATTATTTCATCAAGCTGGTTTGATAGAGTCTAATGGCAGACATTGCCAAAGGTTATATGCTATCAATGGTACTTACATGATTTCTTATAATTTGTCTTGTAACTGTCAGCTCTAATAAATGAATGTACTTAGTTAGAATATAGAAATGAAATACAACTTTAAGTTCCCGACTTACATAGAATTGATAGATGTGTTCTTAATGATGGCTCAATTAGATCTTTCTTCCTTCATCTCTACCATCACGAGGCACTGGGATGACTACGTACGTAGCACTGACCACGCAACACAGCTAATAACGTCATAGCTTATTGCTAAATAACACTTATATTTCTTCTTTTACTACATATTGAAACAATGTATAATATTAGTTGTTAAAGTATGAAATTACCGTTTAGTACTTAAAAATTAAACAATTTTGTTAACGATGAAATAAATTTACGAAATAAAAGTATTTACCCTTATTGTCAATATATTTCTGACTTCTCTTTGGATGACATACATGACCATGTATGTCTTTGTAATTGAACTCTGAAGCTTGGACTCAACAAGCTGTGTGAAGACATTTTGTACTGCTTCGTGGGAAAAAAGGTTCTTTGCCAAAAATTGTCCTGATCGAGAAAAAAATATTGGTCGGTTTGAGCTAACTCCGGCGAATGCGGAGGATGACGAATAAATTCTGTTTTTTATTGATTTAGTTGAAATGGATCAATATTGTAGGTAAGTTAACGTCAAATGATGTCTCTAATTCCTTAGTAGTTTGACACAAATTCGTTGTTATTTACCATTGTAGCAATATCTTTCTCGCAGTTCATTCTACAAGTCGAAGTTTCCAGTACAGAAGCGGTTAAACCAAAAACGCATTGTTCCTTTATTAGCCAAGTTCTCTCTGAACACAACATTGATATTTTCCATGTCGGAACTCAAATTCAAAAACGACTAATTTTCGATGTATTCATCTTTACGTTCAGTCGAATGTAAAAATAATTGAAAGTCAAACAAACGATTATCATTTTTATTTAAATTTAGAATGTCTTTATCGCCTGTAAAATATTTTATTTTCAAATATCACACCATGCAGAACCAAAAAGCAATTTCATTCTGACACCCGTTATAATATTAATTCAATTTGTTTGGGTGTTACTATATATTATCTCTCACTTTTACTAATTTACTTTGAAAACTGCACTGAAATCTCTTGTAATTAGTTTCTTAATTTGATATTCCGTATAAATTTTACTTAAACCCACAATTATTCGAAGTAATGATCAAAATTGAAAAAGACGATAAATACATATTTCCATTTTCAAACAAAAAAATAATTTTAATATTTGAAAGCACTGAAAAGAGTAGAACAAAAATTGTAATTTGAGAACTGTATTCACACCACTCCCCTTCCAAGGTGTAGTAATACAAGTTATCACGTAACATGTAGAAGATGAAATATCATTGACCTTTCGAAATATTTTTGCAAATGTTACAAACTTGAACGACGAAGAAGTGATTGATAATCTTTTTATTTAATAATGATATAATGGTTCCTCTGTCTGTATGTTTCTTATTTTATAGGATATTCTAAGGTTGAATTCCATTGACCATTGAATACCTAGAATCAATGCGAATTAATTAAACGAAATAATAATAAATACATAATTGCGTGAACGATAAAATGAATACAAACCATTCCTTAATGGCTTACCTTATACGTATATCAAATAGAAATACAAATCTACAAATGATTGACTATATGTTTTGGTTCTTCTTACTGAAATACTAATGAAGTGTAGTAGTTGTTTTAATATTAGGAAAAAGGAGTATTGCGAGTTTTCCTAATTGTTAATTCTTAAACATCTATTTTTAATTCCTCTAGTCCAATAGAATGCGTGCTGGACAACTATCGATGTAACATGAGTTATAATTATCGTATTTGCTTATTATGTAATTGTAGGGTCAGCAGGTCAATACTGTATTTTGACTTGTGTTTTTGCATCAAACCCAATCATCACCCTTAATTTGTTGTTATTCGAAAAATTTAAACCAAGAATAATTACGCTATATACTTTTACTAAATATTCGTAGTTTTGATGTTTTATATAACCAGTTCCCAGTAACCCACCTATTGCTAATAGAAAAGTTTCGTTATATGCTAACGTAATATTTTCTTAATAAGTTTATTTTGCTTACGCACTTCTCGACAAATCTTAACAGGATATGACAAATGATGATATATGAATTCCTTACGTCGATAAACTGACTAATTCCTCAAATATTTTCTCTGTTTATTAACTTTATGGTTGAAGTGATAATTAATTTTGATGGGATTTTAATTTCAAGCAACAATTGCTATCAAGTAGGGTAATATATACTTGTTTTATAGAACATTTTAGATATTTTTAATACATTTTTAAGTATATTTTTAAATACAGGATAAATGAAAAATATACCCGCGATACCTTCCTAATTAAATTGTGATGGTCGTGATAAAAATATATTAAAATATTTGTTCTATTTTAACTATAAGTACACGGCCACATACTTACTCACACACTCACTCATACAGCATCAAAACGTCAATGCAAGTGATTCCTTGTATCTACAGGCTATGGTTATCCAAGGTGGATAATTTTCTAATTCGTGTGCTATTCATGGACATAAAAAACATTTTTTAATGTAGGTACCTAATTTCAATCAATAATATGTACTTAAGTATGTGTAGTGGTATTTTACAACCGCAAAATAAACATTACATAATTTGAATACAGCGGAAGAAGTAACGATTCATGTTTCTTTGACATTTGATTAAAACCATTGGTATGGGAAAGGTTTCTCGAGTCTAACATCTATCTGTATTACAAACAGGCAGACAAACAGAAAAACTAAAGAACAGCTCTAATGGCTATTAATTTTATACAGTAAGCCTGCCTAGTAAAACAGAGTTTTGAAAGGTAAAATATGTTTAAGTAAGCCTTTTTATCATACATTTTGCCGCCACTATCTGTATCTGCGCTTGCGCATTCTTTTCCAAACATCGATCGGACTTCATAGATGCTATTTTAGAGTTTTTAGCACAATGAACTATAATGACCATATTGAAATATTGCCATCGTAAACATAGACTTATTTATTATCATTATAAACAGCTGGTTGGGCCTCTCTAGCTCAATGTGTGAGTGTGACAAATATGATTATGATTTATTTATAATTAATTGAGAAGTATACATGAAGACAGCATCAAAAATAATGTTTATTTACTATTTGTAGCGTCTCATTCTTTGCTGTATTGAAGTAACATCTAAAGACATCAGTACTTAGTATGCAATGTATACGGTAAAAGTCATTGTCTTGGCATTAATAAGTGTAAACTGCCACTTCCTATGTCCGGAAATTAACCTTGGCTAAGTAGTCCCCTCAACTCAGTAGGTATGTGCTAACCTTTCTTTAGGATTTTGAACTTTATGTCCAATAAGATAAACATAATGAATGAAATTCTACTCTTACATTTTAAATTCGAGACAATATCTTTATCTGATAATTTTTATGTTAATAAAATGAGGGCCTAAATGTCAAAGATAAGGCTTTAATATTAATTCCTATTTATTATTAAATAATAATAATAATATTTTTATAAAGTCAAATCTCTTTAAATTTAATTTTAAATCGTCTAGTAAGTCAATCAAAATTGTAAAGAACAGTTGAAATATTTCATTGTTTAATATGAACTATAGAAAAATACAATTTGTCTACTGGTTTTACAGTAAGTATGTAGTTACCGCTTTTCAAAATATAATTCTTTATTTATATTTTTTCTATAATTATAATATTTTATATTTTATTTTGTTGAACATTCATAGACAGCATTCTGTTATTGATGACGTCAGATAGGTTCCATAATTTAATCTTTTTATTTATACCTGGAACCTTTAATCAATAAATGATTGAGAAAATGTTTATGCACAGATTTCTCGACGTTATCACAGAGACGAAACATTAGTCAGTTATGTTTTCATTTGGAACAATGACTATTTCGACCCGTGCTTGTTATCAGCCAGTATGTTTTATTTCAAATTTCACTATGATATTTATGTTAAAAAGAGAAGAAAGAGTTTTTGTTAGATTTACATTTTATGTAAATTGATATATTTGTTACACATAACTAAATCAAGCTAATAATTATACTTTGCTTAAAACGTATTATTTTTACCTTGTAAATATGATGGGAGACGCTTTAAAGATTTTTTAGATAACAGAATGTTTCCCCCACGAATACATAGAGGAGTCATGAATGCATTCATCGTTCCGTACTGGGCTCTCTACTATGGAACATGGAGTATATCTGCCGCCATGGTCTACGACTGGACAGGATCTTCTGTGTCCTCGTAGGGGATTTGTCTACCCCGGAGGTAATCCCCGACAAGGACTTGGAGGTAGAAGGGCACTCGGTGGAACTTGAGTGACTCCTCTATACATTCGTGGGGGTTACACTATCAATATAAAAGAACCTATTTGACAATTTTATTTTAATTATAAAGGAACCAATGCAGATGCGTAAACAGTCTGAATACAAATGAAGTTAATGGCTCTCGTATCCTGTAATAAAAATGTTATTTAATATATTTTGTTATTTTGACTAGGCTTGTTTTGAAAATTAGTTTCACTAATAAAAATTATGTTTAATATGTACATAATTATTGATACTCATATACAAAAAAAAATTGCTTTCAATATTATGATTTTACATTAAGATATCATTACCTCAATAGCATTTTATTATATAATCAATGGTGCTAGCTAACAGTCTCACACAAAAGGAAACCTTGGTTATTATGACGGTATAATGGTTATTTATTTCTAATTTCTAAATGAATACATTCTATAGTGCTGTTAATAAAGATGCTTTGTTTAAAGTACCAAATCGTTATTTAAGTTGTTCGACTATCGATACCCTTTGTCGTTAGTGTCATGACGAACGGTTAAGGTCACTAATCTTAAAATTGACTAAAATGATTTTCCTCAATTACGTACTAATATACTGTACCTATGCTAGATATCACCTCATTAACTCGACATTATGTCGATTAAGGAAGCAATAAAATCTATTATATCGATAGATACTCCTTGAAACATCATTCATAATATCTCAGCATTGAAATTATATATTAAAAGGGTAGATTAAAAAATCTTTAAAAGTAAACTTTTTTAATAGCTCAAAACATTTATTGTTAGATTTAATATAACGTTTACAATGTAAAGAGTCCTATTTACATAATATTCGGTAAACAAGAACCTAACCTTGTTATGTATCCTTGAATTTTAACATCCGCATGAAATATAATTAACTTTATATATTGAGCCTGAAATATGTGTGTAGTGACTGTATAAAACCTGAAATATTCCTACGATGCCTTGAAGTAATTTTTAATACTACGCGAAAACTATATAACTAACGCACGATATATTTTTACTTTCCATTAGGATATTTGCACTCTTTGGGAAGATTTCAATCGAATCGGACTTATATCGGATTTATATAAATAAATTATCAATAATTTACATCAGCGTGATTTGACAGCTGTCGGTAAACACGATCGAGATGGTTCCATTCGTTCCATTCGACGTTCGAGACGAACTGACACCAGGGATGCACAGAGTTGTGGCACGTATGAATGTCTATAAATATTTTTCTGTTTATCATTAACGGAACAATTACCATTAGCCATCACTATATTCGCGACACTTGCTATTGTCTAAGAAACCAGTTTACAATCACTATAGTACTTTCTAGAACATTGGAAAATACCCTGACCTCAATATTATGCGTTGATAAATAGTCATGTTATTATCATCTTATAATAAGTGTTACTTATAAACATTCAGTTCCGTTGTCTCTTATTCCGTTTAGGTAGCTATTATACGGCTTTTAACTAATTAACTACTTGTAATGTTTTTATATTTCAGACGAATATTATATAAAGAAGAAGCTCTTAATTCAATACAGTTTAGAGATTACGGCCATTTGTTCCACAAACAAATTTTGACACTTGCAAAAGAATCAAAACCAATAGAGTATTTAACAAAAAGTATGAACCCTTGGTGCGTGCATCAGACACGCACATGCCTTGATTTAAATGCACTTTGTGGATTATCTAGAAGTAGTCGATCGTTAGAGCAACAACGTGAATATGTCACTGTTTATATTAGCTCCCTCTGTAGATTAAAGATTATAAATTAAAGTATATATACAAATTAACTTTGAATTTTATGTAAGTGCGTTCTACCACGATTTCTATTCCTAATTACTTCCCCACTATTGCCTCACTACATATTCAAGACAATCATTTAATGATAGTTTGTTACTTTTTGGTCAAATAACCATAGTATTTGTTTTTACTTGTAAATATATTATTTGGCGCGCGTGTTTAGCCAAATAGTTACCGGATTAGGTAAAGGTACAAGAACACTTTTGATAGTTTATTATCTTATTGGCTGCATAATAAGAGTCATAAAAAGTCAAAACGGGTCACAAATACATCCAAATCATGTCTTACTTACATCTCGACTGTACTGTAGAGTTTTAGTTGTATACTTTTGTCCTCGTTTATACATTCTCGTTTACAATTACATTTTATGTATTGTTTTCATCTTGTACAGCGTTTCGTTAAATCATCACTAAAAGCGGTCGTCATCACGATATACTATCATAGATTACTTACGCAATCACTTTTTTCTGTTATTGTATCTACACATTAATGGTTCTAATTGAGACACATGATCGTTTTGTATGGTGAACATTTGTATATACATTACTAATTAAATCATCATAATCGTCATCAACCTATTGTACACTCGTCCAACGCTGTTAAACTAAGTTTTGATTAACATTCTATCGCTCTGCTGTTAGCTGCTAATTTAACTCTGTATTTTGATTTTTCCTGTCCCCGTGAGTCAATATCCTTCATTGCACTAAAGTATACATTAAAGATGAATATAATTAAAAAAAAATACATACCAATACTTCAAATTAGCTTCATAAAATTTTTCTTCAATAAAATTAAAATTATAGAAAGGTATCAATATGATGTTTATATCAAATATATCAAAACTATAAGCCTCGGTTAATGGTATTTTCTATTTAAACATGAACTAATTATAAACTGTTACGAAATAAAGCCTTAGAATAGAAGGCTGTACGCTGTATACAACATTATCTTATATATACGGCCTGTTTGTATAAAATAATGTAATAATGTAGCAAATCCAATATTTCATTTACATAAAATAAGTTGTTTTCTTTTCTATCGAGCTGTGTGTATAGCTCGAATCAACTAAACATGACAATCGTTATTCGCAAATACACCTGTTTAACTTTGTGAGAAGATAGACCATTGTGTCTCATTTTTTGTCCTGCTGTGGGTTTTATAATGTAACATACATAATAATTTATTTTTTGTTTAAAATGCCTGGATACAAAGTTTTGTAAAGTTCGCCACGAATAAAATCAAGGTTTTATTTATTTGATAGAGAATACAAGTTAATGTATGCTATGTTTTGCGAATAAAAGCCGGTTTCTAGTATAAATAAATAAGCGAGCTTCTACCAGATCGATCGATGACCTGAGCATAATGCGTTCTTATATTGGTCCACTTAAAATCGCCTGTCTGTGCGATTAAATTAAATACTATTCCCATTCAATCCCAAGATCTATCAGTTGATAGACACTGGCAGTTTATTCCATAGAAAACTGCACGTTTTTGAATAATTGCGCTTTATTATTATTTTTCGGGACAGTAATTGCTTGATAATGCTGACCTTTAATGTACATTCGCTGATTATTAATATTCAATTTGCTGAGATAGGTCTACCGACAAAAAAATTAAATACGGATAGTTATAATAACAGATTACGATTAAAACTAAAAAGTTTTAAAAGTTTCTCGTGTTTTAATTGTACAACATGCCATTTATATATTGATACTGGCGCTCTAAAAGCATCTAGGAGAAGTCCATACGCGAAGAAAGCTCTACTATTTATAGTTTGAATGTCTACGTTTTTTTTATTACGTTTCAATAAAAATGTAATGCATACTTTTCATACAAAAAGTCTTAATATCAGGTACATAGGTTGATGTGTGTGACCTTAATGTGTAATTTCATATCTATTGCGATAGAATTCGTCTTTTAGACAATAAGGGGAAGGTATTATATTTAACGTAATTCTTAAAAAGGAAGAAGTGCTAAATTTCATTATATTTGTGACCTCAGAACCCAGTCAAATCTTCTTCTTATGTAAAATTGATGTTCGTTAAAACTTCACTTGACCTACTTGATTAGTTTTTATTGTGTTTTATTCGATTTAATTCAGGTATGGTTTAATACTAAAAATAACTGGGAAAATTCTAAAGAAATATTTAAAAATGTACAACTTATAACCGGTTTTTTTTTGTATGGAAATATAGTCTAACTGACATACTAAACATTCGAACTGGCAATGGTTCCTACTATCGCTACTTTGGGTTTCTTTTGATACATAAGATTAGTGATAGTTTGCAGGTCATACAAAGTTCACCGGGCAACTAGTTAATTAACCCTTTGCACTCCTAATTTTTTTTTTACCTTCCACTAACTCCTTAATTAATTTCCAAGAAAAGCATAAAAGGAGGTGATAATAAAAAATTCTACTGAAATGTGGAAAATATGTCTGACATATTGTAATTTTAATTATTTTTTGAAAATTGCGTAATGCGTTGTCGAGTGTGGCTCGACATAGGAGTTCAAAGGGTTAATAGAACTATAAACTTTAAATATGCCGCTATATTTAATCTTTTTTCGGATAGTTTTTTATAAATATACTACCAGGTTGATAAAGCTAAAGGTCTTAAGTGGCTTTAACATGATTAATTTGATAGCTCTAGAGGGTTATGTTTTAACAGAAAGCCACAAGATAAGAAACTTAAAATGTTATCAAAGCATTAAATGCATTATTCCGTTTTAATTAGCGGCATAGTGATAATGATTAACCGACTTCAATGCAACGTAGATCAAGGACGGGCAATGGCTTTTCCCTATACTTTTATTTGTGAGCCCGGCATACCTTTGTGCTGTTGTATTCGGGTTTAGCTTGAGTATACTCAATTACAATTCTTACATTCCTACCTCTTGTTTTATTAACACATTTAAAATATGTCATATAAAAACCGTGGGTACACGATTTTTTCCTTTACACTTAAGTACTAATATAAATAACAGGCTTTATAAATACGTTACAATAACAAGTCACTATACAAGTGTCTTAACAAAATGTAAAAAAATGCATTTGTAAATTTATTACATTTTAGGATAATTGTTAATGCCCTTGAAAGTTTTTAAGAGTTCCAAAAATTGAATTTTTATCCATTCCTTAAAAATATGGAGCTGTGAAATTGTCAACATTTATAGTTTATAGAATTTTAGTTGTATTT
Source organism: Acentria ephemerella (assembly GCA_943193645.1). Taxonomy (NCBI): domain Eukaryota; kingdom Metazoa; phylum Arthropoda; class Insecta; order Lepidoptera; family Crambidae; genus Acentria; species Acentria ephemerella. Next base: position 3,986,658 of record OW971882.1, read on the forward strand.
TTACTTAGTAGTAAAATACTTTATTTTTATATTTGACTGCGATAGAAATGATGTTTTAAATACTCTAAATTTTCTACTCTATGAATTAACTGGGTAAGGTGTGGGTAAGACAGCACATGTGAGCAAAAAATTATTCAGTTTAACAAAAACACTTAATAGATCTCGAGTATGTACTAGTTTATATGAGGTTTATTAAGTACTGTACATACAGCTCTTAAAAAACCTCATAAAAACAAAACAAACCGTGCGACCTTAACACGGCTTCTATTGGATAATAGTTTTTCTTCCATAACGCCGCTCCAGTTACCTACAAAAGTATAATATTATGTAAATCCCGGTCTGATATAATATGTACGTGAGGTGACCCGACCACCACTTTCTAATATACTTTCACAGCATTGTATACAGAAGAATGACGTAACTGCCGAATGGGCAACGACACTACGCGTCATTTCACTCTTTGTTCACACGTTTCTATAATATCTATCTATGTGCATTATGAAATTTGATGAAAATTGCTTTGATAGGACTATTAAATTGCCACATTGCTATTGCTGGAAAAAATCGCTTGAAGAGTTAAGTTCTAATAATCAACAAAGATTTATAATTACAAAAATTGTAATTTTAGTAATTATCAATCTTGGTCGTGCAGTAAAGGATATATTTCTTGTCTTTTTAACTCCACTGTTTGAAGACTGTAACTATTACTTTATTTATTTTAAACCATTTATCTTATCTTGTTTAAGGGCCGGGATGAACCAAGAAGAACGTTTGTGCTTATTAAACGTTTATAATGACGATGACATTTGATAATAATCCTAATTTACTGTAAAAAATTAAATAGAAAAAAAAACTAAATTGATTTTGAAATTCAATTTTTCAAATCAATATTTTGACTATGGCCGCATTTATACATAAACCAAATGAAATGCAATCAGAAATACGTCGACTGGTCGTTAATTTAAATGCAGCTCTAATGGTTATCTACTAAAAATTCACATAAAATAGCGACGTGAGTAAGAAATAAGCTTATTGTTTTTGTTTCTGTCCAGCCACATTGTAATAAACTAAAAATTTACTATGTTGCCCTACTCTTAATTAAGACGTGCTTACACGTTGGTCTAGTAGTGTAATGTATTAAAGTTGATTATAAATCATATTACCATAACATTAAGACATGTAATTTAAAATGACAGACGAGCGTTAGTATACATCATGTCATGAGTATTATTCACCCAACTTTGAGTGGAAACACTACCACTCGGTCTCAGTTTTCCCACGGTGTGATTGTAAACAATACGAAGCGTGTTGTAACACTTGATACTCACTATCAACCCGATGGCACTGTTGATATAACTCAACTGACCTACCCATACGAAGGTAGAGCAACACTACAAAACGTTTAAGATGATGAAAAACAGTATCCGATAGTCAAATTTCGGGCTCCATTTATCGTATAAACACTGTTCTTGCAGCGACTCGAACTTGGGGCCATGGCCGAGCAGCCAGTAGCGAAAAGACTAAACTCAGCCTTCAGCCAGTGTTGAATACCCCTGTCTATTTAGCCAGAAGTCCGGATTCAAATCCCAATAGGGGCAGATATTTGTATACGTGTCAAGGATATTTGTATGTTAATTTAGTATATATTTCTGATATTTATATACAAATTCTATCTATATTTTTCCTGTATCTGATATCCATAACACAAGCTTTAAACGTACCTAATTCATGCTAGATAAAAGTTGTGAATGTGAACATTTTCTTTATTATTAAATAATTAGTATACAATGAATTTAAATAGCTATTTTTCTCATTTCTTGGCATAATACTTCTTTTAGTACTGATATTGGGAATAATTAAAAATAAACAACACCACATTTCGTGACGTGGTTTCTTCTTTCAAAACAAAAAGTTCTTAATGCTTATTCATCACTATTAATTTAGGTTCTTTTGTGATACAGACTGGAATACTTAAAATAATTTAACTAAATTACTGCATTCATTCTTGCCTTTTCTTCAAAACACAGATAATTGAGCAAGCTTTACCAATGTGGTTACCTAACAATATTATTAGTCACATACAAGTGTAATTCATAAATAAATTCATACTCCATCCATATTTTGAAAAGTACTCGACCAGACGGCCGTTTGATGGAGTCTACTTAGCTAGGTCCCGGGTTCGGATCCTGGTAGGACAGATGAATTCTGTTTATATGTTTATTTAGTATATTTCTTAAATTTATATACATATTTTTATCTATATTTCTCTTTTATTTACTATCCATAAAACCAGCTCTTTCTTTGGGCTAGGTGCAGATGTGAGAAAAAATACATAAAACTACATTAGTGCCTTCTGAAATTAAACTTTACTGTGGGTAGTAAACGTTACGACAAGTGCAATAACAAAAAGCCATCAAATCAATTTAATCAAAGTTTAAACGCTATGAGTCATCCTGAAAATTTTAATTTCCTATTATACTACTGATATTATTTTATTTTATTTTTATAAAATAAATTACTAATATTTGTGGAGCATGGTAAATAACTTATTAAATATATTTTCGCTTAGAAGTACTGTTGATGAAAGCCATTTGACATACTAATTACTTTTGCAATTGAAAAAATAATATATCTACTACTAAATTATCTTAAATATTTTAAAAAAAACTTCCTTGTGTAACGTAATAGTGGATCGGTTGAATGTAGCAGTAATACGTATTTATTCAGAATTTGTAAAAAAATATGCCTTGCTATTTCCGATTATATATTCAGTTATTATTTGGAATGGGCGATTGGCAGGTACGTAGCACGTACGTATCGTAGCACGAAGTCTAAACTTAGTACATAGGCTCAATACCGAAGATATATAACAATAATATTTCTCACACTCCCACCTAATATCTAGCTCAGTAGACAAGGGTACTGTCCTGAAAAGACAAGACAGAAGTTTAAGAAGAATGAAGAGAGCGAAGAATAAGAAAGAGTAGAAGTTTATATATCTTGAAACAAGTATTTTACCATATTCCATAAGGTCAACCTTATATAGAGAAAAAGAGATGGAGCACGTCAGTAATTTGTTGATTTTCAATTCTAAGTTATAACTTTGCATTAAATCATTTCTAGCTTTTTTTAGGATATTCATCAGTTCGTATTAATAAAAAAACAGAAAGAAATATTAAAAATAAACATTAGTTAGTGCACTCAAGCTGAAATCTCGGCCACATTTTATAATCCCTGACCCTATCCCAAGAATCACGTTATTGCTTTATAACTGATTTAACTTACTAGTTAACCTTGGTTGCGATAATATCGCATTTTCATAGAAACAGTAATGTTAACGTTCTTTACAATGAGAAATATAAACCATTCGTGTGGTTATATCAATGTCATATTTCATGAACAAAACAACAAAAATTTAAATACTTCATGTGTTACAAATTACGAAATGTTAGTATTAAAAAATACGTTTTTTAACGTAAATATAATTTTTAGTTAACATTACGGTTTATATGAAAATCGATATTATCATTACGAAGGTAAGAGTCACAACGTTGATAGTTTTTATTACTCGTTATTTTAAAACAACTATATCTATTTCTCTTTCTGCTGGTTTTATTTCAAAAACAGAACATGTTGCATCCAGAACCTTAAAATCAACTACATTTATAGTGCCATTACATATGATACATACTGACCTACAGATGATTTCTAAGATCTGAGAATATTTTTCCACTAAGTAAGTTTAATTCCATAAAATTACTTGGACATTTAGGGTGTTTATTTAATACGAAAAATAAAAATTTATAAATGAGACCTAACAGCAATTAAAACGCAATTAGACAATATGATGAAGTCTTAACCTCGTTGTAATCAATAGATATTAATTCAATTAGACAACATTGCGTTAATATTTATCGATTCATCGTTCTGTGATGTATTTGCCCTCCATATAGAAAGAGAGAGAGAAATACATTTTAATAACATTTAACTGATTGCCTTATACTAAATATTATTTTTAAATTTTGATATTCACAACTCTCCACAACTCATACCCAATGGCGTAAGCATACAAACGTTGTTTTCAATCAAAATAATGATTTATTTCATTGAAATAAAGGCAAAAGTAGCTTAGATTAAGAAGTGCATTTACATTGTGGCTATTAACAGCCTAAGACCACTAGTTCTAAATACCTATATTATGTCGAATGACAACTAAGAATTTTCTCGAAAACCTTGTCGAAAACTTTATCTATTGTAGAGTATCGGAATAATCAAATAGTATAAAATAATGGATACTTAAAAAATAATTTTATAAATAAAGATGACATAAACTACAACTGAGAAGTGGATCAATTTTAATATAGATTCATAATTGTATAATTGTATTGCAGCCATTTAATCAACTTGACCCTTGGCATGCAAGATATCAAACAAAAACATGTTTATTAAGATATTTCTGTGTATTCATTATTATTAGTCTTTAAAGGAAAACGATAAAAGTCATTCACAAATATTATGCATCGTATAATACAATATGGTGCTTTAAATTTAGTAAAATTACTATGTAAAATTTAACAAAGGATCAAAAAAGCAGTTTTGACAAATGAACCTGGTTATATAGTAATATTACTACTGAGTTGCTATTAGCTAAAATTAAGAATATTCAATTATTTTATGTTAAATTATTGATCATGGACAAACTAAGAACCCAAATTATTATTCGGTTATGCTGGCATACATAAATATTATATATACACTAAAATATATTAAGAATATTATATTTCAAGAGCTTTACAAACAAAAAACATAACAAAACAAAGATTTACACACACTAAAATTTATATTGATATTTACAAAAAATACATATCTCGATTAAGTTGCTAAGACAACTCTTAATAAATATTGCAGAAATTAAATTCAAACCAAATTATTGCAAAAAATAGTATACACCTTATTTTTAACTAAAAGCACACAAGGTAAATTAGTGTCAATCGAAATGCAGTGTGGTTTCGTATCGCACTACAAGAAAGTTATTATTAACAACATTTTAAAACAAAAATAATACCCAAGTTTCAAATATATAGAAACTATATACTTCCAGTATAGTGATGATTGTTGTGTTGTTCAAGGATGAATAAACATAAAAGTTAACGTTACTTCTTAAAACAATAAGGTATTTCATTTCCTTTCATCACAAACACAAGTTACTAAAATAACAGGTTTTAATGCAATGCCATTACCTAACACGTCGGAGACATATTGGGTTTACGTGTCATTTCGGTCTCGTGTATAGTTCTTGTTAATATGTTTCTTTGTGTTTTGCTCAATTATTAATATGGGAATTTTATGGCGAAATTTGTTTTACACAGTAACGTTGTAAACAATATTTTCTTCAACATTTAGACCAACAAATATTTGTAGATGACATAAAAAACTTTATTTTGTAAAAGTATAATCATGAATTTTATTTATAAAACTAACCAGACATTTAGGGTTCCTCTTATGTTCACTGAAAAATACTCAGTTTGATGGAAATTTGCCGGGTTCAATAATTTTCAACAGTACTGATTACCACATTCATTACGCTTGATATAACTTCGTGAAAACTGTTTGTCCTAAGAGTTATCCAGGAGTTATCAGATGGTAAATTTTCTTCTACAAATGTTTCAATAATTTAACAAAATACGATAATTATTTTGGAGTAAATCGTTCATGCAGACATACTGTAAACGAGTTCGAGCACTGATCGGACTAAGCGTTCCATCCCTATAAAGGAAGAATATTTCTTAGACTAAATAATAAAACTATTTACAAGAAAAATTAACTGCACCCTCGTCTGACCTTAAACGTATGCAAATTATATCTATTTAAATATTAAAACAATAAGAATATTGATCCAACAAAAGAAGCATTACTGATTACAGCTATTGTTACGGTCTTGTTTGAAGGATGGAATATATTTAGACTTAAGTTATTTTAAGCAATCAGTATATTATAGTATCCTATTATTTACTATTAAATATAGAATAGAATAGAATATATCTTTTCAATTCAAGAAGAGAAACACTCACAAAAAAACTTTTAACTAATTTTATACAAATGGCGACCTTATCGCTAAAAGCGCTCTCTTCCAGGTAACCTTAAAGATGGACAGGATTCAAGATAAAGTACTTGAGGGAAGTTGGCGACGTATAATGAATACCTGACAATATGACACTTTTGGGTTATGAATCAGAACTAGTTTTGACATAGATATTCATATTTTTGTTTGTTAGTGTTACTAAAGTTCTGCACATTTATGGAAAATTTTCCATAAATTTCAGTATTATCCTATCAAGAGTATAATCATATATGACAACACTACAATATAATTTTTAGTATAATGAAACCAAATTCAAAAATTACTCTTAAAGATATAAAAGTTCGCTGATCTTAAGGCGCTTCTACCTAACCTTTATTTTTTTCTATTAAAATATTTTAATTGTTTAGGCACTCGTTAAGCTAAACATATAATAAAACTGTAGAAATCGACAGTCACTACATTGAATATAAACGCTAAATATTGAGCTAGGACGATAAACAAAAGGTATAGATAGCATAAAAATCTGTTTTCTAAAATTCTTTTCTGACTTACTGTCAGCTTATACGTGACTATCTCCAAAATAAGTGAATAGATTTGTTGCAATTTTATCTGTTAGAAGTATTTTTTGCCGGAGCAACATATAGGCTTTGTTTTATCAAGATTGGACGTTGAAAAAAAGATATAGTCATTCAATACCTGATTCACTCATTTTGCATTAGCCATTTGCTTCGGAATGGTCATAAACACGTCACAGATAAACCTTTAAGGCTATTTAGTGTAGTTTAATTTATACGATCTTAAAATTAAACGAAAAAAAGGTAAATTAAGTTAGGAAAACCGAATTACACACGGACGAAGTCGCGGACAGTAACTAGTAAATGCAATAATCAACTGAGTCACTGAATTGATGGGGTATTATTCTTCGATAATTACCGATAAATCGCTTATTAACTCAAACTACTAATATACTTTTAACGAGGCTTTTCTTCACGAGGAATACCTATAAAAAGTGCAAAAAAAGTATTTGCGCGCAGATTCTATTTATTTTATTTTATCTAATTATTACATCATTATGATTAACATCGCAATGAAAGTTGTTCCATTTCTCCAAACACTGCTGACATTGGCTTCTGTTACAGCAAGAAACCTTGAATTACCGGATTATGCGGGTCATTAACACAAATGTATATTCTTAAGAACTGAACTAGATTAGTCTAGTTGGTAAGATTGTAACAACTGCCTACGAGTATACGCCTTTATTTGAAATATCGTACGTAAATCATTTCACATTATTTCTCAACTTGGCTGAGATGATCTTTTATTTATTCTTTTATTTACTTTATTTTTCAAATAACTATAATTCTTCAAGTAACTATTTCAATAGTATATAATATTTTGACTCTATTCTAGACGGCAAACGTATTTAATCGCGCATTTCGTAAATAAACCTCAAAACAGAAAGGTCAAGTCTATTTTGAAAATTACTTTTAAAACAATTCTTACTTATCTTAACAGAAACATAATTGCAAAGAAATAGCGAATCAGAGGCGTATTACTAAAATAGTAAATTTCACAATGGCAAATATTGGTCCAAATGCCAGCGGTACAACTGTAAATGTTAATATGATTCCAATTCTGTTTCTAGCTATAGCTAAGTCATATATTAATATAAGGTTATTTGTAACATAAGATGAAAAGTAGTAGGTATTACTAGTTAATTTTATTTTATTATCTAAATGCAACTCCTTCAGTCTTTGAAATCTCTGATATAATTATTCTGTCAAACCTTACAATCCAGACACATATCAATTTAGGTGTTGAAATTCTCGGAAGTGTAGCGCGGCTCGAAGATTACAAATTTACGTTTTTAATTAAAATCTAATATTTATTCCTCCGTCTACATAATAATAATAGTTACACACGGTGATGATTAATTATATTATTGAAGGGACAAGCATGCTGATAAGCGACAAAAGATAACTGGATCTATATAAAATAAATCTATCCTTATGGATAGATATATTACAAATAAGTATTGAAAATAATAAAATCTGAGATTTTAGTAGTGACTAGAAACGTGTTTAAAAAACATTAAGTACAGTTGATAAACAGAGCATGTAGCTAGCGTTATAAAACTGATAGGAGCAACTATTACAAATCAAAACACCATTCTTCAAGACATAAAAGTATATAATATTATTACCGTAGCGGGATTGTTATTACATGAGACTTATACTTTTTAAGTAAGTTATCTAAAATATCCGACACTATAGATGTATTTTTGTTTGTAAAGAAATTTTCACACACTTGTCAGAGATACATAAATCAAAATAATAAACTTTTCACAAGTTAAATTAATGATAATATATTTAAGACAGTCGTGATCTAATTCTAAGTTCTACGGAGAAAAATGTGTTTGAAATAAATCCCTATTTTGTAAAGGAATTTATAAGTACATACGACCTCACATATGTATAAAATGAGTTACATTTACTCAATTAACTAGCCCAGACAGGCGTTTTTTTTAAGTAAATTATAACTCGGCTTACGTCACTCGCACTCGCCGAATTACTTGCAAGTTTCAATTCATCTACAAGGTGGCGCGTTATAAACAATAAAATTTGCATAAAAGCCCGCCAAACCATAAAAGTCAATGTCCTTTATCAGATAATTAAAAAGAGCATTACGATTTCGACCGGATCACACCCATGACCTACATTAGATACCTAATTCGTTACCAATCTAAGGTGACCTTGCGAAAGGCAGTCGTAAGATGGCACTGTCAAAGATTTGGTATATCAACGTAATTAAAGTCTGTAATAAAGCGCAATAAAAGGCGTGTGTATTCTACATTGCTGCGGGCATTAAGCATACTAAGGTGTTTATACATTATAATATATTTGATGGTGCAAAAATTTACTTCCACCATGAGCTGGTTATATAATTAAAGTAGTGGACTGTATTTGTTTTTATTTATTTTTTGACTTGCAATTATCTCTGGGTGGTTTATGGAAAAAATTGGGAAGGATTACTCAAAGATAAGTGCAAGCTACCCTACGATCAAATAACGAAATCCACCAATATTTATTAATTTTCAACTCCATCCAATGTATTATAATTTCGGAGAATGGGAACTCAGATGCCGCTTTCCCGCCTGTCATATTTTATTTATTTAGTATATTGTCTTGTAGTGAAGTTTATATCATTAATTTGGTGTATTCATCCAAAAAACGATTGTTATATCGTGTAATGTATGAATTACATCAATCAGCATTCATTAGTGACGTACGTGAGATTATTCAGTGTTACCTTTCCATCCATTAATTTTAAGGTAAGTTCATTTATTTATGATCATCATATCATTCCATTCTCATTTGGATATCAATTTATCGTAATTATTAACATACCATTCTATTGTCGTATCGTTTATCGTAAACACTAACATTGCATTTCATTTTCCAAAATTTTCTCATTAGTCATTAACAAAATGGCGGGACCTACAATCAAGCGCCAAAAACTTCTTGGGGCAAAGGGATACATTACACCTGTATCCCGGAACTAGAAATAATAAAATTGTCACATAAGATACTAAGACTGTATGTGCTTTAATTCCCTTTTGCCTTCACTATAATAGGTAGAACTAAACAAAAAAGGCTTGATCGCGGGATTGGTTGAGTGCTATATATTATATTTCGTATATTGTGTTAAAGTAAATTTTTGGTGCAAAAATTGTGTAGTTTCATGCCTAAAAAGATTGTTACTTAGTGAAATATACGGAATATAAAATTCAGTACTGAATGGGATATTTTCATCCTTTGGAAAAACGCAAGAAAGGTGAATTCTTTTTTATAAAATGTATTTCCAAGCTTAAGCCAAATGTACACAAAATACAACTCTTTTTTGTATGTAAATTAATAAATATACATTTCTTACCTTCATTGTTGCATTTACTTATTTTCTCGTAGAGGGTGATAGAAAGTGTCTGCCTCGGCAGCAAAACTTTTTAAAGCCCGAGCCCTTTTTAAAATCCTTTGAAATATTTTTAAAAGGGCTAAAACATTTGAAGAAACAAATGTTATACATAATAAACAATTTTGTCTAAATTGCATAATTGTTATGCATTATTGCAAAAGCGCAATCACTGTGGCGACTGAATTGTCGAAAGCATGTCGGTCACTAGGTCACATATTAACAAAGTGGCGTTAACTGTCATTTATATGTAATGATACTAATGAACCTAATCAATATGGTATGTATCTGTTATTTTTAGATACAGACTTTTAATTTTATATTCATATTTCATAATTTCAACGTTGAGTGTTACTTTATTTCGAATACTTTGGGAACTTTGTACAAAAAACTGCTTTTTTTATTTTAAAAAAAATGTGTTTTGCCATGTTTGTCGAACACGATTCTTAGCTCCAATTACTATTAAAATCGTTAAAATGGCAGCCAATATTTTATTATGCCTAACTGGGTGCGAGATCTTCTAAATATCACATTCAAATAAAGGTGTTGAAATTTGTAAATAAATATATTGTGTTTAAGTTATGTAGCTAGTTTTATATTCTATTCAAATGAGTGTTATATTCAAATACACAGTAACAATACAATATATTTCTAATGGCGTTAAGAAACCCTAATAGTAAGTATTTATGTTTTTAAAAGTCCGACTGATCGTTGTCATTGTCGGAGTTTTTAATTTAGGTTAATGAGAAATAACGTTACAATCTTACAAGTGTATAAACGCATTCTTTACACCTACCCCAATATTGTGAAATTCGTCTAATTTATTACGAAATATAGAAGATTTAGGAAGATATTAGGAAGCCTTACATTATGGTGTATTGCTGATCGAAGATAATAGAGAAATATTATATACAATATATTTTCAGAGAATATTAAGGTTATTCAAACATTTTTTACCTATATGCACATTTACAATGATAACATTCTTTTGTAGATAACGGTTTAAGTTTGTACTGTCAATTACTATTAATCAAATAAGTAAACACTAAAAATGAGAGGTCCGTGTTAATAGGCCAGTTACTTTTTAACACAGATATTATAATATCTATGTTAAACTGGCTTTTAGGCCATTGGCTTTATGATTAAAAATATAAAGCCAATGTAGATAGTGAATTCAAGTAAAAAGTAGTTAAAAGAAAGGTAAATTTTATAAAGGAAAACTTTTCAGCATATATTCAAACTAAAAATCAACTCAGTTTGCTGAGTTGAGTCAATTCTAACAATTGAATTGCAGAAACACAATGTAGTGAACATCTACTTTCAAGTATACATAAATAAATTATCTATCTCGCCAATAGCTAACAACCACACGCGTGAACGCAACGAGAATCAATGTCTCAAGAAACGTACAAATGGAGAAATTATCGTTCGTTCGTTCACTCTGAACACAAATTACATTATCCACGCATTCCTTCACATTATCTTATTAGTGTTTGTAATTTAAATTGGCACTAATCTTTGCATTGGTCCGCCTACAGATAGTGTTGTTATGTCCCTTTACCAATTTAAATGGGACAGGAGTGTTAAAGTGGGACGCATCGAGTGTCCCAATCGTCCATCGCTGTCGTCGTGCAAATTAAATAATTCATTTCAATCTATTGGTCAAACGTTTCGAGCTAGCGACATGTCAATTTCCTGATATTGAAAAAATACTTTAAAAAAAGATACTACTGACCTAAATGGTCTTTTTAAAAAGTATAGTGTTAGTTTTTGTATACTGTGGGAAGTTCTAAAATGATTTTTTTAGTAGAAATTATTTCTTAAATCTTCATTGAAACTATCTATCTAAAAGACATAACTGCTGTTAAAAACGGTTTCTTTAGAGAAGAAAGAGAGTCGAGTCTTAGTCTTTCAAGTCGAGTTACTAATAAATAAACTAACTAATATACTATACTATTTACTAATAAATATTTTGTCATTGAATCTCGACTTGCGTTATACTGTAAAATTTCGGTTCTCAAGAGAGCTGTGGTATATAGGAATTAATATTATCAGCCAAACTGTTAATTGAAAATTCCTCCCATAGTGAACCCAAGAGTCCTGTTTTAGTCATGTACTGAAATTTTCACTTTACTACAATTTATTAAATAATGCTCCAACACTGCTTGATGGGACAAATTGCTTTGTAAACGCGTAACCAGGGTCAAGTGCGCTTGAACTCGATTATAATTCGTAGTCGTTTATGCAACCAACGGCAATCAGAAATGGCAGGTGATTCTTTATGGTTTTTGCTTTTGCAGAATTAGACTTTTGCAGATTTTTTAGAATTTTAAAAATAAGTAATATGCACCTTCTCTCTGTAGATACGAAGAGGAAGGAGGATACCTTAGAATATGCAGGTCAAAGCAAAAAATTCACTGAGCTTGCCCATACATTTGAATCACTATGGCACAAGCACCGTTTATAATTTTTTTTATGTTTTGATTGTTATTATATTGCGGTTTTATATTACGTTTGGATAAACTTTAATTCCTTACTCAATTTTTTGTAACATATTTGAAAAACTATATTGTCGGTACTAAAGAGAACAATCGGCATAAAAAGCTCAGTTGATTTGTATCGTTTTTTTGATAAATCGTTTTTATTTCAGGTACCTTTAACGGTAAATTCTATCTACTTTATTGATACTAACAAGGAAGTGAAATATTACACTTTTTGATCAATCAGGTGTTGGTATACAGAAAAGATCATGTTACTTTTTTAAGAAACAAGTGAACCAAGCGAGTTCGACGTCAATACGTCAAATGCATTAACTCGTTTCCCATATAGGCCAGATATTATTAATTGGTTATATATATTATATTTTTGCTAAAAACCAACAAAGTGCAGTGCGAAAACAAGTCATAACATCCACGGCACGTGCATGACGAGATCACCCACTAGAAATCTCAGGCAAGGATACTTTAGAAACACGTATAGGTTTTAATAAAACGCCTGCTGATTTATTATATTATTGCTACGAAGCGTAATTTAAAAATTCTAATATTATGATTGAGCAAGTTAAAGAAAACAACTGTAGTTAACTGTTTACAGTTTACAATTACCAATAATAATCGTGAAGTATGTGGTGTAATCCACTGTATTTGGTTTAGACATACGATTCTTGGAATCGGTATTAACTCAAACTTATTGTTATTATGATAAATAATACATAATATTGTATTTAGGAGTTTTTTTGGTAAAATTGGAATTGGTATGTTTCAGGTGAATGCTGTGCACCATTTTCAGTTGACAAAGAAAATTTGTATTAATTCTGAGTTACTTTTTATGTTTTCTATCTGTTGCCTGAAATGGTGCCTTCAATAATTGATTGGCAACAACTTAAGTTCTCACCGTGTTGTTAATAAAGTAACTGTTATATTTGTTGCAAAGTCGACCAAAAGATCTTACACAATATTTATTACTGTCACACAAATTTATGACATTAAAATGACAAATTATTAAGAGTTTTTTAAGTAAAGATAACATTTTTCGTCACCCAATGCAACGTATGGTTCTAATTTTCTATTTACAGACTACATACAGTGATTGCCTCCCATAATTTAATTCCTAAGCAACCTCAGTAATTTTTAGCATATTAATAAATAATGCTTGGCAACAAAACTATAGTAAGCTCACTTCTATCCGCAGATTGAATAATGAAAGCGGCCATAAATGGTAATCTATATTTACCACAATACATGTACATATTGACACATTTTGTGTTGTTTACAATTGTCTGAAAACAAAAGACATCAACGAACGTCACTCTCTTTGATAAATTTTCACATTCAACTTACCTACTCACATCTTACACAATCAAATGTATAACTGTGTAAGTAAAATGTATAGCACACTTGATTATAAACAGAATAAGCCATACACTTCATAAAATGTCCGTGACATTTTTATAAGTAGTGTGCCAGTACTAGATTCAATGTGAGATAAGTTCTTCAAATATAAATATTAATATAACGTGATTGCAATGCTAACGATTACTGTTTTGAAAGTACAACCAGTAGCAATTTAGAACTAATATCATAATCTTGTTGCTTAGTAAGCGGTAATACTATTGATTCGTACAAATAATAGATGATTGTTAGTCTCGAGCAAGGTCGCAAGGCACTTGTGTTTATATTGTGAGTAATGAAATTACCCAATTTCCAATATAATAATACTCATGCACTCACAACTGCTGTCTAGCACAAAGTAAGCATCATTGAGAGTTTGTGTTTTTGATATTTGATGAAGGAAAAAACATGTATGTTTATATATATATTTCATAATAAAATGTGGTATACAAACTACTTGGCCAGTCGGTTATCATTATAAAATAGCCTCGATAAATATCCTAATATATAACCATTATAATAAATCAATTTGAAAGTAAAAAAAACAAAAACGATTACTGCTTATTGGCAACGAAAGCAAATAATTTTTATATATAATACTTTGAATGTTTTTATTGTCAAAGCCGATTTTTTTCTCACCGATTTTATTAAACCTTAAGAAGACGGGTGATATATGCATAAGAAAATAAATAATATTTTGTATGTTTAAATATGTTACTATCACATCGTGCCGTTTAGAAGAAGTCCTTGTAGTACCTGCTTTAACGGTTTGAAAAACCTCCTCAGGCCATGCATTTCATAATGCACGTTTGCATTAATGTGAGCAGGTAAATTATTTTCTATATTTGGAGTCATTACTGTTATTATTACATATTATAAGCTTATATATGACAGCTTCCTTTATCATTGGTCGGCGGTTATTAAATAGGATGACCTTCAAGGTCATCCTATTTAATAACTTCAGTGCATACAATCAGTGCCAGAAATAAATGAACCCGCGTCACTTAGTAAAATAGATATTATATTTGTTTAAATTAATCTACAATAATTTGCATACTAAACTAATTATGCAACTGTGGAATTTCTCAACTGTGTCTTTTCTACTGAGGCATCGCATTTCTAAGCAATACTTAACGGTTGAATGTTTTTTAACTAGTTAAGTAGTAACACGTTTATTTCATTGGACTAAATTAACCTTATGACGTCAAATTGGATTCAGGGCGATTTAGTTTTAACACAAAAATAATAAGCGATTTGAAATGTCAAGTGAATAGCGATGCTAACGGGTGCGGTTTCAGTAGTAGATTGTTCAGTCAAGCAGACAGACGTGGCCAAATAACTTTTTATGTGAATTGACAAAAGCTGTAATCTTTTGCTTCAATGATCCAACTCGAATGACGCGCTAGTACGCCATTATGTAACTGATGCACAGCGCGTTAAGTAAACAGTAGACTCACTTTTTAATACAAAGGTCCTAAGAACGATGATGTTCGTGTATTGTTACTCTCGCGCCTTAATTCAGTTATCGTATTTGATATTAAGTCTTTGTGGTATACGTAAGAGTTCCGTTTGTCGTAAAACTTAAATATAATAAAATTTATATATAATTAAAATTAAAATCGAAAAATTATTTTTTACATTCCAATCAGCTTCTTTAACTTGAAAAACTTAAATTTGTATTCAGCAGGTAAACTGTGTAAACAGCAAGATAGGTATTTATTATAAAAAGTAAAAAAAAAATACTTATTCAATATTATTTTTTAAATTGTTTATATGGATTTCCCCGTAAGCAAACTCAGACAGTACATCATCAATATCAAATCTTACAGCAACCGTTAACTTTCTGTTTACTAATACTCACTGTACACTATTCTTACAGCCCTGGCTGGTGTTTGCGTGTTCTATTCATTTAAACAAACAATCAGTTCGAAGAATGTCAAGAACTTGCTTGCGCAAACGAAGGTCCGCAAAATGATCTATGCTACTACATACGATAGCACGCGCCCAATATTTTACTTCTGCATCTTATCTTAATAAACATTGAAATTTACATTTGTTTAAGTTTGCCGGCGAATCTTTTGCAACTGTGATTTGAAAGCATGGCTGATTCTAAAATTTTACTTTTACAGTCGTCTTTATTTTGAATTACCTATCAGCTATATTAAATAAACGTTAATAAAGATTAACTCTTGATAATTTTGAAGTAAATAGATCCGTGTTAAAAAAAATTGCAGCATTCCGACTTCAAATATTTTTTTTTACATAAAGAAGTTTTTTTATATCTAGTCCACTTAATTTACTCATAAATAAGGTGCGGTATTTATACAAAATTTATAATCGGCAATGTGTACTGAAAGGTGAGATAACATTGAACCTTATTATAGTCAATAACATATATTTTATTTTATAAATTGATTAAACAGGTTTCATATTCGTTCTTTCAAATTAACTTGTCAGAAAGCAATTACATGTAATGGTTTTGTTTATTATAGAACAACCTCTCCGTCTAATGCATAACTGCGTAAGATGCAAATTTCTATCGGAGGCCATCAAACGGCGCTCGTTAGGAAGTTGCCTATTTGGTAGTAAAGGTAAATTGTCAAACGACATGATTACATTTAGAACTGTTCACGTTGCTGCGTGCGTACGAATTATACTATTATGGAGCATAACAGACAGGCTTTCACATATTTCCGCATCTCTTAATTTGGAAGTAAACAAAGCACTTCTTCTTTTTCTTATTCTTAGTTCACTAGGTAACACTATCATGTAATAAAACACAATTTCAATCCAATTCTAGTATTTATTTTCGCCTTGATTGACCTACAGTAGTCTCAAGCTACACCAATCAATGACTACACGTTATGTAAAGCTCATATTTGTATACATTTAACACAGATATAACAACCTTTAGCATAATAATAAAATAGCTGTCAATCAACTTATAAAACTTAAGACGTAATATATTCTAGAGAAAAAACAAATTAATAAAATGCATGGAGGATAAAACTATCTGATTAATTGAAAGTGTAAGGTACACTCGGTCAACTTTAAAGGCGCGTTTACGAGTGATTTCCGTAATCGAATACAAATTAAATCGTTGAATTGGTAAACTGTTTCCTTATTACCGGTAACTGCCACTAGCCAACACTGTGCCTCAGCTTTAAGAAGGCAAGGGTCAAGCATAAATATACCATTGGAATCTTTTATCCGACTCCACTTACAAAGGCGAAATGTCGTGGAATTTTAACATAAATACAGTAATTGGTTAATGCATCACATGTGCATATATAGACAAATTGATTTGTAACTATGGCTCACTAAATATTGCATATTACATGTTTTATATTGTTTTTTTGTTGTGATTATAAATCAGCCATAATCAATAATGTAAGTATAGAGTAAAATTATAAAAAAAAATATTGTTTAGTGTGACTTGGTTACTAGTCGACTAGGAGATAAAGCATTAAATTTTAGTACGCCATTTTTACTGTGAAATAATATAACAAAAATAAGTGTTGGACGGAGCGTGTATCTTTTTTTAAATAATCTTTCTCAAAATTTAACGAAATATATAACCTACTTATAAACAAAAATCTTTTTAGTTTTAGTAATGCATGTCCGACTAAAGTAGAAATATAGCAAAAATGGAAAAGAAATAATTATTGTATTTTAGTGAAAACAAATCGTATGTTTTATATTCATGTACACAATAAATACAGCCATGAAATGATATAATAACTTATTTAAAATAGAACTACCACTTAACTACAAACGATTGTACACCTATTTTTCTAAACAATTAGGTTCTTTTTCTAATACGGTACTTGTTGGAATTTTTGAGGTACGCGTTAAGATGCCAAAATCGATCCTAGCTTTGTACATATACCTACATCTATCTTTAAGAAGATTATTGAGAAGTTTAAAAAAAATTTCAACGTTTAATAAGTAAGAACTAAAAACAAATGCTTTAAAAATATCTATTAGGTTAAATAGTATTCTGAACTTAACATAACTTTTATATTTTGTCGCTTCCAAGGTTAGACTGTTACCCAACACCCAGTTTCAAAATAAACCACTTCAACTACATAACAATCTTGGGTTTATCTTACACGCTTAATGTTACAACCAAGATGTAATTAATACTGCATCAAATGTAGTCATTTCGTTCAGTAAAGTTTGTGTAAAAGTAAATAAACATTATTTCTATTTTGTTTGAGAGCAATTGCTCAATTAATGTATGAATTTATGAATTCGACTTGAAGTTTTAACAACAGCTTATATAATATCTCCCACTGCTAGACATGAAGCTTCCTAAAAACAAACACATGGGAGATAGTGTCCTAGTACCACCACGTTGGCGAATCAAATTTGCTAATTAAAAATACATTCTGACGCACATTTGGTCGATTGTTCAGTACCCTTGTCTACTCAGCAAGAGATCCCTAGTTCGAATCCTAGTAGGGGCAAATATAAGAATGATGATTCACAGGTCATGGATGTTTGCATATTTATTTTGTTTATTACTGATATTTAAATACATATAACTATATATATATATTTGCGTTAACTAGTATTCATAATACGAGCTCTTAATGTTGCTTATAATTAGGACTAGATAATAGATGTGAGAAATATTAATATAATATGACGTAATACAGTTAAAGTTAACGTTTACATTTTTTGTAGTGTCACTTTTGTTTTTGTACTATGTGTGTCTATAACTCTGTAGCAATGAATTATGGTTTTTGCTATCTTTTTTACAAATATCTATATTATATCTTGAGAGAACGTGATATACTGTACCTGTCTACTTATATTTAGGTCAAACGTGTTTATACAGGATATAATCAGCTTAGAAAAAAATAAAAATCTCAAAGTTGTATAAAAAATTAATTTATAATATAGAGTAAAAAATCTGTAACACACTGACTTAAGAAATTACATCATTTATAATGTCAATCAAAATTTTTAATCTGGAGTTCCTCCGTGTTGAAACGTACTGAAGTTAACGTACTTACGTTAAGTGGTTGGTCCCGGTTGTTACAGCAACCACCTTAACTAACCAAGTCCGATTGGGCAAGCGTGGTCGTATTATGGCCCAAAGTCCACATGCAGGAAGGACTGTGCACATGAGACGAATGTAGAAAAAATCTATATATTTTGTACTTCCTCATAGAAACAGATAAGACTGAAATAAATGGAAAATAATGAAACGAATGCAAGAAATTACATCTTATCAATCTGAAAGAAACTTTAAAAAGTAAATCTTTAGGTTTAAAATCCTTCAATAAAGAAATTGTAATTATACCTGCATGACTATTATAAATTAGCATGATATTGCGCATGTATTTCCTATAAAACCAGTTGGTCAAACAGGATATTAGCTGCACCGAGAGATTACTTTGATTAATATTTTTTCTCTTGCCTTTAAGATTCTTAACATATAAAAGAAACGTTTATTAATATATGCTGTCTAACAGTGTCTACAAAATTAATTAACACACAGAATCAAATAGTAATAACGAGACGAAACTCGGCAAGTTCATAACAAAATCAATCACGAGTTTTTGTAATTAAGCCTGTATCTATGATTTTAAATAAATTTTCAGTTACCTTCAAAATGTATTTGAAGTTATCCTTATTCACGAAGTTTATTTTGCTTCTAATAAAGTTGACGAGATAGCCGGGACCAACGGCTTAAAGTGCTTTCCGAAGCACAGAGGATCTAGAGAAAACAACAACATAAATGGATTGTACCCGCATAGATTAATCAAAATTTGATTAATCTATGCAGGGACAATCCATGGTATAAGTTACTTTATTTTCGTTATTGTAACCAGAGCGTTTGAGCCACTACGCAAATAAGATCCTACCATAGACATCACATTCACTCGCAATAAGAAGATATATCTTATATCTACCTACTCAACGTTCAAAAATAAATAGAGAAAAATTATAGGTAAAAATATAATTTACTTTCAAACTGTCACCATATTTTCATTGTCATATGGTCCTAGCACCTGTCGCATACAAACTGTTAGTTGCTGGCAAATAAAGGATCACATGGCTCGCACTGAAGAGAATACAAAGTTATCTTATCAGCAAACGTAAGATATATTAATTTACATTGTTGTTACTGATTTTTGAGCCATAAATAAATTAAGATTTATCATTTCTCTGACATGAACCAACAAAGCGTTGTATCTTGGAAATTAGGAAATTAATTTATGAAATGTTATGTACCATTTGTAAAACTTATCATAAATTCAAAAATGTATAAGAAAAAACTTATCAGGTTACGGACAAGAAATACTAGTGTTTCAATTGAAAACTATTTAATTTTAACTGAATAATTTTAGTTAATAAAGGACCATAAATTCATTCCATAAAATTTCAATAATTACTTAAGTGTTTAAATGCTACTAATAAACACTCTTCCTAAGTGCTTTCTCAAAAATAATATTACCTCATTAGTATATTTGACTTATTACAAATTAGCTAACTAATTGCACATATAATTACCTTCATTTGTCAATGCTAAAAGTTATTAATTCATTAAGAATGACTAGCTGACACAGCATACTCTGTATTGAATTATAAATTATTAATAAAAAAATTCATTCAAACCTACCAAATGTACACAAACATTCCATAAAAATCGGTCAAGTCATTTCGCAGGAGTCGGAAAACCATCACTGTGACACAAGATTTTTAAATATTACATTTTACGTAATTTCTAATAAATGAAAAACCATTTGAACTAAATGTACAATAAACATGTAATGTATGCATTTGCGAATCGTTTGTTGGATAATGCCGGTGTATTTAATTTTTGATTAATATTTAGCCTTAAATAATATATCAAATATCTGTACACCTTTAAAAGCTAGGAAGACTGCAAAATACAGACTAACTTGTTACTTTCGTTAAGTTCAATAATTTTAGGACGTTACGTATATTATAAGAGATTTCTATGTTCAATAACGTGTAAAGCCAAGTTGTCCCTTGCAAAACACAAAATGTAACTAGGTTGATATTGTCTCGAAGACATAAAACATTGCCAAGAGTTACAAAAATTATACACTTAACCACTTCATGAAATAACTCGTAATAAACAAGTTTTTGTTTACGGAGCAACCATTAACACGAATACGAGTAAAGTTGAATTAAATTATGTAAACAGTTAATTAAGGAAGGAGCTATCGAATTTGCGATGACTCAAAATTTGTTTCATGAAGGGTTAACTTTTAATTTGTTTTTCTTTTTCCTACTGTTTACAGTCATAAAACTTATACTAAAATGCATTGTATGTAAAATCGATAGCATATTACCGTAACAGTTTGAAAACACTGCCCTTACTCCATTAGAAATAGAGGCGGCTTTCGTAATACTTACAACTTGTATATTTTATGTGCTTTTTCTGTACTCACTAATAAGTATTCCTTAATTCTTCATGTAATTATTATTTCATCTTATTGTCTTCTTAATTGTTTCCATTAATAAATTAATATATAATACATTCATTACATGTTTAACTAAAATTTCTTGAAACTTGTCTAATTGATATTATATAATAAGTTTTTCACTTTCGAATAATTTACTTATTCTATTTTCAGCAGAAAAGATGTGTACACAAATAGCCATTTAGATAACTTTTACTATTTTATACAACGTTTTGTTTTCACATATGTACATTATATGATTCCTTATCAAATAATCAAAGATTCTTGCAAAACACCGAAATAATAGAATAACAATACTAATTAAGCTAAGCTAATTATAAAGAAACTAAAGATTCAAATAAGACAATGAAAATCCTTTTCTGTACTCTTAAGTGTTGTAAAATTAAATAATCATATATTAAAAACATTAAATTAAATTAATACTTAATTTAATTTAATGTTTTTAAACAACTGATGTTCCTAAAATCAATATGAAATGCTCAAACTTAACACAATTAATCTTTAAATTTATTAAATACTTCTATTGATTGTTTAATTATATATTTGTTTAGTTGTAAAAATAGAAAACTAGACACTGAAAATATAGTATCTTTTTAATAGCAATAACCTGTTGATTCTTTGGTAGGAGCAATTCCCAAAGGCCAAGTACGAAAATACCAATTGAAGGCACGTTCGCAACCTCTAAAGGTTGCTAGACAGTAATGATCGAATGAATTGCTAGAGCAAATTATCAGAGGCCAAACGGCATATTATTGATTTATTTAAATGTTTTCAATCGAATTAAACTTTACATTCAAGACAGAGCCCTGTTTTGATCAATTTAATATAACCAAAACTTCTGGAATAGTAGAATGCATCAATGGTTAAGCATTTCTTTTACTCGCGTGTCAAAACTGCGTCACTTTGAGTTGACTGCGTTATTGTGACACGGTGGAGTCGTAGCCGTATAATGCTCCCAGAAATACTAAGACAATTATTAACAAATTGTGTCTTAGTAATGCAACTCGGCAGGAAAATAGAACATAGATTAAATTAATCACCTTTAGAACTTTCCATGATTATTACATTACACAAATTATCAGGTTTTGATGATTGCAGCTTGTACTCTTGGGGCCGAATTATATATAATAGTTATAGTAATCAGCATTTTCAGTGTCGTCCACTGTCGGTTATGCGGTATTGTAGTATAACTGATACAAAGGAATGAGAAGTTGAATACCATAAAAGGGTTGCCTTTGAAACAAATCAATAGAATATTATCCAAATTTTTAGCGGAACCATTCCAATTGAGTGAGTCGCTAGCTAACAACATGAATAATATGACAACGTAAAAGTTTCCTGAAGAAAAGTAAATGCACAGCTTAATGCGTACCGTCTTAGAAGAGACAATTATATATCGCGAGAAATACATATAGCTTCATAAAATATGTCTAAAAATGACTTTTGTGTGTATACTATACTGTGCACACTCTGAACACTTGTATGGTTACTAATATGATGTTAAAACTTATGTATTTAACGCGGCTGATCAAGAACTTTACTAGTGAGAAAGTGTAAACGGAAAGATAGTATACAAATTCAATAAAGTTACCCTTGTAAAGTTACCATTGTAAATAAAATCAGGAAAAATAATAATTGAAATCATTAAATTATTATTTTAGTGCCTATCGAGTCACTTGAAAAATGAACTTCAAAGAGCTGATATTTACTCTATTTTGTGTTTGTTATAGATAAGTCGGAAGATAGTTGACATTAACAGTGCATTGAGTATTGTTCTGGTATTATAAACTAGTGATTCAGAAGAAAAGAATTAAATATTATCTGCCCCTGCTTGTTTGTCAGTAGCCGACCAATTTACAATAAATTAATTAATCTAAAACACATATTCAGAGCAGAAGCAAATAAGTACCATGAATTTGTAAAGGTAAAAACAAATTTTAAAATGACGTTGACGTCTTATTGATACAAGTGTTGATGTCGATCTTAATTTATGGTAAATGAATTCAATAAAATAATTCATTATCTTATACAAATGTATGACATTTCTCTTAGATTATAAGCCTTTAATTTTTTTTAACAAACTTTAACGCAATATAGCATAATACGGATTATTTATTTTACGGAGCTACAATAAGTGTCCTCGCAATAGTTTGCGAATAATTCTACTCAAAGACGAAAGAGAAAACGATGATGTTTTGTGTGTACAAATATTTCGTCCAGTCTACGCGTCGTCGTCGCCGCAAACAGGCTCTAAAGTCAGTCGTCCAAGTCAACTGAGTGAAAACAGCTCTGAATAAGCTGGCATATTGCGAGATATCTACCACTAACACCTGCTTGTTATTGCAACAAACCTTGTGTTAAACGATAATATACTATGAATATTATGGCTTCTATCGAACCCAATTTGGTTTTGGTTGTTTACGAAGGTCAAGATCGTGCCTCCAATCATACGCATTGCAATAATTATTCTACGTCCTATTTCAACCCCTAGAGTGAATGGATAGGTAGTTAATGCGCCTATCACAATAGTACAGTCCCTAGCTCTTTGCGTTTTGTTATCATTATCGACCATCGACTAATTTAAAACAGTTACATTGCCTTCGCTTCTTCAATGTTCTTCAACAGGTTGTTATAAAAACTGGCTTTTTAATTTCACAAGTTGTCTTTGGTAGCAGTTTCTCACCTGAATCCTGCGCATTTTGCAGGTGATGTATATGATGCAGATGCGCGTAGTAGTGGTGGTGGTGCAGGATGCATTCCAGATCTGTGCAATTCAACATTGTCACGAAGCGCCGGTCGCGTCGGCAACGGTCTGCTCACTTGCGCTCAGTGCACACTTTCACAAATATATTCCACTTATACCACAGCACGTATCGTTGTCACATCACGTTATCTCCTTCGGCACAAACGAGAGATCGCACATGGGCTGGTCCATTAGCGGAGGCGCCGTACAGTCTGCCGGCGCCCACGGTCTAAAGCTGCATCACGTGTACTTGTTTACTTTTCTAAGACGGGAATGTTCACGTTTTCGCACAGGTCGTTCAAGCATTACTGGAATTCTCTATCGTGAAGCGGTGACGGCAATGCGTTATGTTCGCGGTATTTCACTGCAATGAAGTGCGCGCACGCACCCAGCACTGTTGAAGCGCGATTGTAAACTGAATGCGGCGTGCGGACAGTGTCTGCCACCTCCCGGCTCTCAGCCTCGGCGCTGTTGGCGGACCCTGGGCTATCACATCACGACACACATTGCCCTCCAGTAGCTAATGATACGTTCAATGGCCGTTTCTATTATCAGTTGACGTGAAAATACTTATTACTGGAAGACTAAAAAATGTCTTATTGAATTTAGATTGTTATACGTGTCTTATATTTAAGACCTCCTATATAATTTTATGTCACTTAAAGTCATTTAAAAACTGATTCGCCTATAGTAATACCTTATTTAAGTATTACCTTATTTAATTAAGTTATTTTTATGGTACTTACTTAAGTCAATATTATAAAAATAAATAAATAAATGATATTAAATTACGTATTTTGGTAAAAAGTAAACCTATTTTATTTTCGAGTGTGAACTACTTATAGTACGATTCCTTTTTTCCTCATTTCAAAATAATATAGCTACTTATAGATTGACGTCTTTTTTATCTCTTACTGTTTTGTATATCTAACTACAGGCTACTCGACTAGGGTCCTGGGGTCAAGTCCCGACCGAAGCAGATGTTGATAAACATGAACATCTGTTCCCGGGTCATAGTTGCTTGCGTCATAGTATATATATTATATGTATATTTCTTATATTCAAAAATATAATAAATATGTATTTCCCTTGTAGCCACAACGCAAGCTCGTAATGATGCTAAGTTTGGACTAGACAAAGGGTGTGGATGTGAAAAAAGAAGAAATATTAAAGTTTTTAATATTTGTAAGAAAACTTTTTGTGATCGCAAAGGACCGTAGGGTCGACTTGCTTTGTAGACTTTAGTCTATGCTTTAAAAAAATTATTGATATCGATTTACAAATGCAATGCATTCTTCAGCACCTAGGTACCTAATTTATATTGATTTGAATATTTTTTTTTAATCATGAATAATTAATGATTTGAAGTTATACATTGAAAGATAAATTCGCACGCACAAGGTCGTAACGTAAGTAGTTCACCGTGGTCAACAAATACCTGAACTTTAAAGTGAACATTACAACTGTGGTCATTTAAGCCATTGACACAGTTGATAACGATCGTATTTCTTTGAGATAGGTACTATAATTGTTGTGTTATTGTAACACTGAATGAGCTTTATGTGCAGAGTCATATAAAGATGCTCAAATAGATTCATGACAGTGAAGTATTTTGGAAAACACTGATTGCTTTTTTAAGAAAGGCTTTCTATATAAGAGCCTGTGCCTCACGTGGTTTGACTTTTCAGAAACTACTGGGTGAACATTATTTCACAATCATGCGAAAATTAATCAGACCGGCTGTGTCTCTGGTGAAGAATATCAAAATTGGTAATTTATAGGGTTAAAAAATTATTCTTTTAATTACGATTGACAAAATCATGTTATGCTATGCTTACCTTATTATTTATTTAGTCTCCATTTCGGACTATGTTTAAATCTTTTTAAGAAAGAGCAATATCAATCTATCGCGACTGACTTATCTTCACATGAGTAAATCTAACAAATACTAGATGTTGTGAGGTAAAATTAATAATAACCTCATAAATATTTATCTGCCCTAAATAAAGTGTTAAACAACTATTTTGAGTTTTGTAGTACAATTACAAATTCTGTAATAAAAGTATTATAATATCTTATTTTAGGTAGATACTTACACTGGTAAAAATTTAACCGTATGAGACGTGGAAATAAAACTAAAATCAAATAAAATATCCAATAAACTCGCAACGTGATGTAATAAAAAAAACAATTGAAAAGATATATACTTCCCCGCAGTCGAATATAAGCTTATGAGTGAAAATGTTAGATCTTTAGAGCCTATTCTCTTGTGATAGTCAATTACACGATTAATGTCGTTGTCGTTAAATTACGTTCTCGGGTAAATGTGCACACGCATCTGATTGGTGCAGAGAACAATAATGAAACCGATAGAGAGCATATGTAATCTTTATTATTATTTTTGGCACAATAACATTAACGTTGTGTAATGCAATTTAAAATTAACACTTGTACGTAAATATCTTATAACTTTATTCCTTAACATTAACCCTTTTACGCGTACCTTTAAACAAAATATTGGAACCCGCGGTTTAATATAGTGTTTGTTGGTAGTGATGGGTCTACCATGGTTTAGACACCAAGCAATCTTAAAAAATAATTAAATTAAATATTTTTTATAAATAATTATATTAAATAGTCAAACATCCACAGAAATAAATAAATTCTCTAGTTTCAACACAACATCTTTTCCTTTGCTTCCAGTATATATACTAACTGGATACATGAAATACCTAAAGAGTTTTTTTGTTATGCACATGATTCCGTTCGTAATTTATTTAGATATACCATACTTTTTTAAGTCAGTTAATAACAAAAAACCTATATACATTAAAATTTTTAAAAACGCTTTAACATTTGGTTTTAATTTACCAACATGAAAATATATTTCAATATTTTTTATTATTTGCGTACGGCTTCTGCATAGACACTTTAAGAGTCGCAGGTGCGGCCATACGAGCTCTGTTTATGGTGTTTCAATTAAATCGCTTTTGACCGACGTGCGTACCTCCAGTACCATGATAGCTACAGCACCTTAAGTCCAAGCATTAAAGTGCATATCAGCTTTAAATATGCACTCACTCACCTGACTTGTGCAGTAGGTCGTTAAACCCAACAGGGAGTTAATATAACATAGAAGTGGCGTGAGTCCTATGGTTATGGTATTGTGAAATTAGGTTTTATAATAAAATTAATTAGAATTGCTTTTTAATTAATCAATACGTTAGAAATAAGGAAAATATTTTACTATAAACTGTAATTATGTGAAATAGGAATACAATAATAATATAAACCGAACCATAGAGAAGTACGAGTTAACAATTTTTGGTGTTGATCTATAAACATTGTTTGATTCATAATTGATACAATCGTTTTTAATGTTATAGTCTTACCTGGAAAAGTCTGTAAAAGTTTAATAAATCTAATCTTTACATAATAATGCAATAGTAAATTACATTAAAAATTAAAATTAACTGTGGACTTGAAAGATTAGGAAATCTTGAATTTAAAAACATGACGCATAATGTAGAAAGCAATAAAAATTTATAAGATGACGCAGGTATGATTATTCTAAAATAATTGGTATTATTTATATTTTAAAGCAAAACAATATATTTAGAATGTCTGCTCTCGACAATTTGAAGGTCTACGTCTCACCCGCCACTGCCAATTCGTGTCTCGTCATAATCGTTAGAGGTGATCGACGTCTGCCCAATTCCAAGGCCTGTCAAGACACCATCATAAGATCGTATAAAGCGCGATTTTATTTCGTTAAAGTTTTAAGCGGTATGCTTTACCAGTAATGTGCAGTCGCAGGTTGCAATTGGTAGGCTATTATTTTAATGTAAGTGCTAACAAAATAATTTTATTTATTATTATTATTTACACCGTCAACGTTATCACAAACCATACTTCATTTTTTCAACATATACACACAGCACAAAAAATGAAAAGTAAATTATACATAGTTACTGCTTATTCATTAAATCATCCTCTCCGATCAACTCCATGTTTATATAATAACAGACACTTATTAGAGATTACTATATCTTGATATCAAATATTTACGTATTACAAACAAGTTTTATTTCTGATTTGGTATAATAAAGGTGACTATAATATCAAAGATGATTTAGTCATTTACAATTAAAAAAATGATATAATATCATAGATATATTTTTAATATAAATTAGTACAACTTTTATAGCATATGAGTTTGTTAAAATAAGTGTTAGCTAAGATATGATTTCCCTAAAAGTAAACTAACTATAACGTCGGAAATTATTGAAATATTTGCTCAATTAATTTGACATCAGATAAGATGACTTAAGTTCTGAAATAGATTGAAATATTAGAAATAAGAATCGTTATATATTTTATTATATACTAATTCATTAAAATAGGGGCGTTGCTGTTGTTTGCATCCATTTTGAGAGCTGTCGACTAACACGATCCAGACGGCTGAGTTCGTTTGAATCTATCACTACTGGTATAACTGTAGATGAAGCAAAATATCTTTGTATTTGTAGCGATACCTAAGTTCTTTCTAGTACTATTTATTTAACAGCTTAAATAAATAGTTATTATTTATGCTTAAATAAATAGTAGTTATCTTTTTTGAAACAATTTCAAGTGAACTATTACAGTAAAATTTCATAGCTTAATCCATTATTACTCATGATCTTCTGCGGTGGAAAAAGCAATATACTCAGTTTTTTGGACAACGAAACATTTATGAAATCTGTGTTACGCTTAATACAACCAACTATTCACTTTTAGCCAAATTACTGACACTTCCAGTTTACTGTAAATCGCCGCAGGAGACAACTAAAAGATTCGCACGAAGTTTTTGGGATGTTAAAATAATAATTATCTGGTTGTGTTGGAAATATTAAACGAATTCCCTTTAAAAACACAGTTAAAATTTCAACCATTACCGAATATTTCCAGTTTATAGTGTTGGTAGCAGTAGCGCTTAAATAGTGGCATTTACCACTCCAATTTAGAACGCCTAACAAAATATCGCAACTATACAACACTTCGTTGCGTTGGCAACGTAATAATTCCTCATAACATGCACTCCGTCAAAAGAGTCGTGAAAAGGAACCTCTTGTATTGCTGCACTGTCGAGTCATTTGCTTAGATTTTTTTTTAATTTATGCTGTCAACTAAGATAAATTTTGTCGTTGATTAAGTTACTCAATTCTGTTTTGATATTTAGTACCTACAAAAAATAAAAATCGAAAAGAAGAGACTTTTCTTTAGGACCCAATTAAGGTGAAATATCGCAGAGCATACCTAAGATAAATGTTAAAATATTTCATGACAATTCGGTATAATAAGAGTAGGCTCATTTATTCTACTTCACTTTTAAGGCATCCATTTGTAACTCTCGCCGCGGGTCTCATACTGTTTATAAGTACTATAAGTTATTGGCACAATTTATACTGAAATAGTGATAATTTTCACCTTTATTATAGACCGAGCTCAACAGTATAGTCTCAATATAAAGAATCATGACTATACAAGCGTTTCGTTATATCATCGACTACAATACGCTACGTGGCGACTGACCAATGATTATGGACATAGATGCCCATTGTAAAAACTCTACTCTTTTTAGGAATGGAAAATCAAGCTATATATACTGTAGGTAAGTACTTTAAAAAATATATAATTCCTTAAATTACCTTACCTTCAATAATTGGCACTTTTTTGAAAACTACAAATTGAATCGATGACCTCTGTGGCATTGACCGCTTTGTATGCGTTAATGATGCTTTTGAGTTGAAATTGTTGTCATTCAACTCGTTTTAATTTTCATCATACAAAGCACAATACGTTGTTCACCAAAAACACTGCAAGAATGTATAGGTAAATAATATACATGCAATAATATTATTATCTATTACCCTGCAATTATAGTAATAAATCTTTATTACTAGAATTGCAGGCCAGGAGATAATGTTGAAATTCAGTTGTTGTCTTTTCATATAGACTAATCGATTATAACCATAATTTAGACTATTATTACGCTTTTTCAAAACAGAATATTAAATTTACATTTGTATCAAAATAAAGCTTGTAATAAAGTTTGTTTGTTTGGGTATTTCCATGGCAAACGACGTATCAATTCCAACATTTAAAAAAATGAGCTTTAGATTATAGAATTCGTTAGAGATGCTGAACTTACAGTTAAAAACCCTGAAGCGATAAAAAATACTGGAGGATGACCTATTGCCGATTGTTTCTTATCAATAATAAAATATATATAAAATAGATACTGATTATCTTTCTTAACTGAACATCGTTTTGAGACAATAGATTTTATTGTATCTAATCGATATTCAGATACTAAGCCTAATACTACTCCCACATTAAATAATCAAAGTTAGCGTCAATTACTGCAATAAATTATTGATGCTACGTTAATGATAGCACGAGCCAGTGCACCCCGTTTTATGTCTTAGTGCGCAACACCGCCTGCCCACGCGCACTTTCCCCGAGTCGCGCCTACTTCAGTATTCAATACAGACAGCAATCTTACTTAATTAGCCTTTTTTTTTAAATTCACAGACAATGTAGTAGAACTTCTATTTTCTACCTGTAACTTACTTCAGTTTTTTGACCTCCGATACATTATGAACTTTGTATATGAACCTTTCCGTCTGATATATAAATTCAAAAGATACAAACATAGTTACGTCCATAATTAATCAGAATATTAAGTAAGATAGAAATATAAGAAAAATATACTTACTTAAACATATGGCACTTCTTACTGAATATTCATAAGTGTGACGTCATTTTATTATTGGTAAGCCTGTTTATAATTAATTTCAAGGATATTAAAATTTTGAACTTCATAGGGTGTTATAATATTGATATGTCTAAATTTTTTACTTGTTTTTAAAAATATTTATATACTCCATAGTATTGAATAAAGAATGTACTTAGGTCGTCATAGTGACCGTTGTAACTAGCTTGTCACATGAAATTACGTTTGTACCGATATTATACATTTTACTTATTAAATTGATTCATCATAAGTTGTTCCTTTCCATTCCACATATCCAACAAATGGTTATGGGCCCAGGGCACTCATGAATACGGAACAATAAAGAGTTAAATGAATATTATATTCGGGAGAGTAATTGAGAATTCTCTTCAGGTAAAGTTACAACTTTTTCAGTTAAGTAGTTGATTGCGAAGTGAGTGAAAATGAGCTCAAGTATGGCAGTACGTATTGAGCCATTGAGCAAGGAAAACTATGATAGCTGGCGAATCCAGGTTCAGGCTCTTTTAATAAAGAACGATGCTTGGAAGTATGTTAGCGGTAGAAAAGTGAGACCTGAAGATGCTGTAGAGTTAGAGAAGTGGGAAATAGAGGATGAAAAAGCGAAGGCTGACTTGATCTTGTCGATAAGCGGCAGTGAGTTGAGACACGTCAGAGGGTGTACGTCATCACGAGAAGTTTGGCTTAAGCTTGAATCTGTATTTGCTTCTAGAGGACCAGCGAAAAAGGCTACATTGTTAAAGCGTTTAATATTGCACAGGTTGACGGAATCTGGTGATTTACATAGCGTAAAATATAGTGAGCATATATACAATTTTTTTGACACAGCTGACAAACTTGCCGATATGAGTATTAACATTCATGAAGATTTGCTGTCTATTATGCTTCTGTATAGTCTTCCGGAGAGTTTTGATAATTTTCGATGTGCAATAGAATCAAGGGATGAGTTACCCAAACCAGAAGTCTTGAAGATTAAAATCTTGGAAGAACATGAGTCAAGGTCTGACACCAGTAGAGTACAAGAAGGCGTAATGTATACGTATCGGAAAAATAACTTTGGACGAAAGACAAAAAGTACAAGTGAGATCGGTTCAAAACCGAGTACGAGTATGACTGGAAAAGAAAAGTACAAATTTAAATGTTTTAAGTGTCACGAATTCGGACATAAAGCTTCAGAATGCCAAAAGAAAGTTACCAAAGGGCAATATCGTAGCGTAAATAATGTTGATGAAAAATGTATTATTTCTAATTTTTCAGATAATGAGGTGTCTAATGTTGTGGATATGTATAAAGATACATGGTTACTCGACAGTGGGTGCACGTCTCATTTGTGTAACAACATTAGTATGTTCGGTAACACTTTGACAGATTTAAAGGCAAAAATTAATTTGGCAACAAATGTAAGTACGGATATAAAAGGTAAGGGTATCGTTAGATTATCGGCATGTAACGAAAATTCTAATAGAGTACTTCAGTTAAATAATACTTATTACGTACCCGACTTAAGAAGTAATTTAATTTCAGTAGGTAAACTGGCAGATGATGGATATTCTGTAGTTTTTGAGCGTGATCATGCTGATATCATTGATCAGAAAGGTGAAATTAAGCTAAAGGCATATCGGAAGGGTAATTTATATTGTTTGCTAGAAACTGAATCTACGTTTAATTTGAGTAATTCTAATGTCGATATTTATACTTGGCACGAGCGTTTAGGACATTTAAATGGCGCAGATACCATAAGACTTTTAAGTAAGGTGGGTGCTAAGAGTAATTTAGATGAGATACCAAAATTATCGAACTGTGACATTTGTGCTAGAGGAAAATTTTGTGCTTTACCATTTCTTACATCCAGTGGTCCATGTAGTGATAAGTTAAAAATAATTTATTCCGATATTGTAGGTCCCATGAAATGTGAATCAAGAGGACGCGCTAAATATTTTATAACTTTCATCGACGATTGTACGAGGTGGTGCGAGGTTTACTTTCTTAGTTCTAAGGATAAAGCTTTGGAGGCTTTCACACGTTACAAAAGAAAGGTTGAAAATCTTATGGGAACAAAGATTAAGTATTTTCAATCTGACAACGGTGGTGAGTACTGTAACAAAGAATTTGACAATTTCTTGAGACATGAAGGCATATCTAGAAGATTGACAGTTCCTAGGACTCCACAGCAAAATGGAGTAGCAGAGAGAATGAATCGAACCTTGGTGGAAATGGCCAGGTGTATGATGTTGAATTCTGAACTGCCGATGGGGTTTTGGATGGATGCTGTGGAAACGGCGTGCTATATCCGGAATCGATGTCCAACTAGAAGTTTAGGTGGCGACATTCTATTTGAACGGTGGTTTGAGAGGCCTGTCAAGATAGATTATCTTCGAAAATTCGGTGCTAAGGTGTATATTCTGAATAAGAATCCGGAAAAGGATAAATTTGCTGCAAGAGGCATACCTGGAGTTTTTATCGGATATCCCGATTCATCAAAAGGTTACAAAGTATGGATTCCTGAACAAAAGAAGGCCGTTGTGGCAAGAGACGTTATGTTCTGTAATGAAAAAGGTACGTGTGATGAAGTTTTGAAGCGAAAATTGACACTTGTAAGTAAAGAGTCAAAAGAAGAGATAAAGGTAAAAGATTTTATAGATATAGAGTTTTTCGAGATACCTAGATCCAATGGAGATTCAGAAGAAAAAAGATCTAGATCACCTTTAGAGCAAGAGATACCAGAGAGTAGTGAGATTCGCCGTGAGAGAGTAGAACAGCCAATTGAAAGAAGAAGTTTTACAGGCGATGAACTTGAGGAACAACAGGTCATGTTGAAGAGAGCTCCTGGTCGTCCAAAATTATTGCGATCTGGTGGTAAAGGTCGACCGAAGAAAGTTTATAAAATGAAGAATTTAGAGGTTAGTGAAGAATCTCGAGAAAGCTGTAATGAATCTTGTATTGATTGTTTGGATTTTGCAGGTTCAGCTGAAATATCTCTGAATGACGCTATGCAGAGCAATGAGAAAGCTGAATGGGAAGTTGCAATTTTATCAGAAATAAAAAGTTTAATATCAAAAGGAACTTGGGAAATAGTACAAAAACCGAAAGATAGAAATATCGTTGGCTGTCGTTATGTCTTGACTACAAAGGTGAATGTTGATAAAACAACGAAAAAAAAGGCAAGACTTGTAGCACAGGGTTACAGTCAACGTTATGGAGTTGACTATCATAACACCTTCTCCCCTGTGGTTAGATTAGATACAGTGCGATTACTAGCAGCGCTCTCTGTAGAATTGAATATGGTCATACATCAAGTAGA
Organism: Acentria ephemerella; assembly: GCA_943193645.1. Lineage (NCBI taxonomy): Eukaryota > Metazoa > Arthropoda > Insecta > Lepidoptera > Crambidae > Acentria > Acentria ephemerella. Next base: position 4,020,905 of record OW971882.1, read on the forward strand.
CATTAACACAGCGTACTTGAATGGCTATTTAGACGAAGAGATCTATATGAAGGTGCCAGAACGTTTATCAGAGTGGTTGAATATGTTGATAAAGTGTGAAAAAGAAGATGCTTCTATTGTGAAGCGGGCTAGAGAAATGTTGCATAAGTTACAATCAGGCTATGATACATGTCTACTTAAGAAGTCATTATATGGTTTGAAACAAGCAGGTCGACAGTGGAATTTGAGGCTTGATAAGAAACTTAAAGATATGCAGATGCAACAGAGTCAAAATGAAAGTTGTTTATATTTCAAGAAAGAATGTGATAAACACTTATTTGTACTTGTCTACGTCGACGATATATTGATAGCTTCAGATGATAAGAATTTAATTAATACATTTAAAAGGGAATTGTCTAAGGAGTTTGACTTGAAAGACTATGGTGAAGCAAAATATATTCTAGGCATAGATATTTGTCAAAATGACAATGGCATTTGTTTGTCACAACAAACTTATATTAAGGAAATTTTGAAAAAATTCTTTATGGAAAAGTGTAATGATTGCACGACGCCTATGGAAATTAATTCTGCAAGAATTAATAAGGATACCATCGAAAAGCATGAGGTAAAATGGCCATATCGGGAAATTATTGGGTCATTGATGTACTTGAGCGTTGGTACAAGGCCTGACATAGCAAATTCCGTAGCTAAGTTAGCTCAGTATGCTGATTGTCCCGAACCTTGTCATTGGAAGGCGGCAAAGAGGATTTTACGATACCTAAAGGGCTCTGTCGAATATGGTCTGTTCTTTAAGAAAACTGTAAAATGTATTGAAGGGTTTTCAGATGCTGACTGGGGGAACTGCCCTATAGATAGGAAATCTTATTCGGGGTATGCTTTTATTTTAGGTGGTGCTTCTATTTCTTGGTTATCGCGAAAACAACGCAGCGTAGCTACGTCTACTTGCGAAGCTGAATACGTAAGCTTGTCCGAAGCCATGAAGGAAGGTATTTATTTAAACAGTTTATTAAATGAAATTGGATTGTCGAAGTACGGTAAAGTTGTCTTACATGCCGATAATCAGGGGGCGATATTTATAGCAAAGGACCCGGTATATCATGCGCGAACAAAGCATATAGATATCAGGTATCATTTCATTAGGGATGTCTTAAAAACGAATAAAGACATTGAACTGAGACATGTACCTACTGGTTCGATGTTGGCAGATGTTTTAACAAAGCCGCTATCCAAAGAGGCACATTGGAAGTGTGCGGAAGGGTTAGGAGTTAAAGCTAAAGCTTGTATAAATTAGGTGTATATGTTTGCTAATGTAAACCTATTTAAGGGGCGTATTAGACAACCTAATTAAGGGGCGTATTGAATAAAGAATGTACTTAGGTCGTCATAGTGACCGTTGTAACTAGCTTGTCACATGAAATTACGTTTGTACCGATATTATACATTTTACTTATTAAATTGATTCATCATAAGTTGTTCCTTTCCATTCCACATATCCAACACATAGTACATAGAATTTTTTTCGACAACTATACATTTTAGGTACCTCCTACATTGTAACTAACGACCAAGCAAGCGTTTGCACGATTTTAGAAAATTCACATTACATTAATTAGCGCTCAGATGACTACATACATCTGAGCGCTAAATGACTTTCGCCAATTTATCACGTGTTACGTCTTTGTTAATACTTATGTCTTTTCCGTACCGTCTTGTCTTGTTAATGTCTAGTTTGTTTTACTATCATGTTCATTTGACTTCCATATACAAAGCCATTTTTGGCAAGCCAGTGTAATCACTACGGTGGCACAATCGTCATTCATGATCCTCACAGTATTAACAATAAATAATTCATCTCAACATTATTTTTTTTATTTTTTCAAAAAACAAAATAGTAATAAAACTATATACAATCAAAACTACAGGAGACTAAGAAAAATATTACGAAATATTAATATGGATTTACGGATATTTGACGGCTGTCTGTCAAGTAGTCAAAGCCCCTGGTTACTTAGCCGAATAATGAATAAGAATGTTTGTTCATGAATCGTGGACATTTATATACATATTACTTTCTATATTTCTCCGTTATCCAGTACTCTTAATGATGGTTACTTTGGGCTTGATAATAGGGTGATTGTGAGAAATATTATCATTAAATCTTATTTTATTCTTGATTAAAAAATAATTTTAATAAAGCTAGGGGTGATTATAGATATATTTTTTAAATAACATGATAGTAATAAATAACTACCAATAAAATATTTCTAGCAATTGATATCAAACAAGGACCCCACGCTTTTAATTACTTTTATCATCACTTTATTCTTATATATAAGTTACCCGTAATCATTTAAATTTACTAATTATTGAGTATAACTTAATACGTATCATTTATTTGAAATGAGAATACGGGTATTATTTATCTATCTATTAACAATAATTAATTTCTTTCTTTTGTTAAAAAATATAAGAGATCATTTATGACACAGCCTGTATATTAGTTAATAAATTCATGATATACTACAGAGGTAAACATTGAAAATTATCTATCATATAATAAATACTAGTAGCTACGTATGAAAGCATATTATAGGTACAGGTGGTGTGACAAGCATTTGTATGTTACAAGGTATCTGCCATTATTATTAGATATACAGTTACGAAATTATATGTATTTGGCTACTCTACTATAAGTCTACTTAACTGGTTATAATTATAGTAGAACACCTTGACATTATCCAATGATACTGTGTTCATATGTTCTAGGTTCAATATTTTTATTCATAACGGGAAAACCTTTACCAATAATACCCTCTAAAACTCCCTGGGAACTTCACCAGCCCTCGCCTGCATGACCTGCGTTCTGCCAAAGCTATTCACCAGATTTTACAAGTAATACCCAATTACCAATCACTGACTTAGAGTCTCGCGCTTCAAGCATACCTGAGGACAGGCAGCGACAAAGACAGAGCCTTCGACTGTAATGCTGACATCTAAACAGGCGTGTTAGTTACTTTATAAATTTGTGTTTGTTACCACAAAGGAACAAGGTTGTTACAGGTTGTTACGGCAACCGCTTTCACGGGTCAGCATGGTGGTTTAACGGTGTGGTGTCCTTGTGTTTTTATCATATCCCGGTTTTAGAGTAAAAAAAAGATTTTTTAACCTGAGGTAATCCGGGCTGTAAAAACCTCACGTTTTCTTTCGCGCGTTCGATAAGTTATTAATTATAATATTTATAGTTATTTATTATTAATTAGTTGTGGAAACTGCCATATTTATCCTTAATAATAACTAAAAATGTCTTCTGTTCGAAAATTAAATAATAAACATTGAAAAATATGAAAAACGCCTTCGACAATTACATCGAAAGCGTAATCGAGCTCGAAGCCGAAGCCCAAAAAGCACACCTCGGTACCCAGATGGGGCCCACAGTTGAATGAACGAGGTAAAATTTAAATATATTGTAGTAATACATAGAATTTTCTCCCCTAAGATAAAACCTGCAAAACCGCTTCCGTGCCGGTCCCAGATACCGTTGTGCACGAAGATCATATTTGGTATGCGATACCACAGCTTTGGATAGGTGCGAGATACCATTGCAAAATGTATGATATATCTTGCAAAATGTACGAGATAAGCAAAAGCTACATCTAGTATACCAAATAACTTGAACGCGTTGAACAGTGAACAATTAAACAAATTTTACTAGTCTTAAACTAAAAAACGTTTTCTTAAAAACTGGAGATTTTCTTTACAGATACGAACGACAACGCCTCAGAAGTAGAGGAAGTAGTCGATCCCATCGAGCAGTCCAAAGCTAACACACCATACTCTGATGATATCACAAAAGATGAAAGTCCAAACCCTATAGCAGCATTCCAGGAAGCACTGGGCATGGAATACGAGGACTGTATTAAATTTGAAGGTAAAATACAATCCGAAATCATTAATTGTTGGAACCATATTTTGGTTAATGGACTCGCCAAAAAAGAGATGGGCTGTATCTTTAAAAAAATACAATCTACAAGTGAACTGTCAGTTACTAAAAGCCCCTATGCTTAATGATGAAGTCAAGTCTATTATAATAGAGAGTGCCAAAATTAGGAACCGGTCTTTGGAGATGGTGCAACATCAGTTAGGGTTACACTGCGTTGAGTGCATGGTGTCTACCAAGGGTCGCACTCGTAACTCAGTGAAATGGGTGTACTATCTTAGACGAGTGTTTTAATAATTTTGTCTACGTCATTTATATATTTTTGAATTTCATTATTTATTGAAAAACAATGTTTCAAAAGTAACCTTCTGTATTTGTGATTTTACTTTTATATATCAACTCCTTGCCAATACTTTAGCGAGGTCATTAAATTATATACCGATTACTGTTATGCATAGGTAATAATGCCATATTGATTTATTTCAATAAGTCATTACAGCTTGGACATGATTGAATAATACACCTGTTACACAGTCTCAACACCAACACTAATAGTATACATGGCTAGGCTTATTTCATAGTAAAGTTGTGAATACCCTTGACATACTGTTATGTATTGATAAATGCTCCTCACGTGCTTCTATTTGTACGTACGGGACTGGACATAATAAGTTGTATCTTAAAGCTATGTAACATTATACTTTTATCTTTGAAATTTCAATTTGGATTCATAACACTGAACTTTTTTAAACATGTAAAAGAGTTCAGAAAAAAGTTGTATTTAAAATATCTATATACTAACCTAACCAAGCAAAAAACTGAGAAGCAGATTTATCAAATTAGTCTGCTGCAAACTAAATAAGTATTCGGCATACCATACTTATACTTGTCATGTCCTGATAAGTTAATTACTTTCTAATAAAATAGTAAGTAAGTAAGCAGTGTCGCTGTATTTACTTGTAACAGAATCCGGGAGATACGTTTTTGCAAGATAATATAATTTCATATTTATATGAAAATAACGAACTGCTAATGAATCGTTTACATTAAAAATATTTTGGCATTTTACTCTTTTATAACTAAAGTAATCGATCTATCTGTAATACTATTCTAAATCTCCTAATTTTTTCCTTTGAATTGTTCGTAAATTTATCTTTTATAAAAACAACATTAACTTCCATAAGATTTTCACATTTAACGTAATGGTCTTTGTCAGGGAATCACTACGTAAATAAATTATGACAAAAAGGTCATAGCTATTGCGTAAACCAATATTGATTGTGCAGCCTCGTTTTACTGTTATTTCCTAAGATTAGATCCCAAAAAGCGAAAGACCTCGATTCACAAAAAACTCCATAATCATTCTTATAGAAATATATTTAGCAACACAAAGCCTTAAACGCTGTCATTTATATATTAAGTTCACGTATTAATTGGTTGCATTACGACACTATAGCCAAATATACAATAATTAAATGGTTGAAATATTTTACGACAACAAGAAATCCTAAACTAGATCACAATTCTTAAAATTAAAATAGGTATTATGTTTAGTGCTGCATTTTTAATTAATGTGGTTTTTATTGCTTTATTACCTACTTCTAAAGGTTTATATTAAATTAAATAAGCAATAAGGTAAGTAGTTCATTTTAATTTAATACTACAGTCAATTGTTATGTACCTTTACCATTTTTCAAGCACGACTTTAAGAGATAAATTATAAAATTACCATATCAGGTCTCTACGGACATTTGTGTTAATATATCTTAAAAACACGAAATAAAACACATGTAGCTATATAAATTCTATCCTCATAAACGTTAGATAATCCATTCTAAAATTGTAATCACACTATCTGACCTAAAGTAAATATTGTTATTGCTTTCAGATCACGCAATTGTACTAGTTTTGAAGTGAAATCATCACGAGGAAAAAAACAATAGCCGTCTACTGCAGTCATCTTTACCCATATTATCGTTACGTTAAATCTTTGTATCTGCAGAGCTGGAAAATTTACAGACCAGAGCCAGAAGGCTGGTTAGAGACGAATTCAGTATGGATATTGTTCAAAGAACACAACTACATTTGATTCAAAATTTATAATAAATTAGTCCCTTGTGCACATATGCCTTGTAATATTCTGTATGCAAAGTTTTTATATGTATATTCAGCAGCAGAACCGGTTAATTGACGTATCCATAAATATCATGTTAAGAAAGGAACTAGTTATTCCTGTCTATTTACGAACTTTATTTTCGTCATAGGCTTCACAATGTGCTTCTTCTGTGTTATCCTTATAAACTACTTGCATTTTTATCTTGCGGGGAATTACTATAACAAGTAATCTTGGAATAAAGTATGTAAATATTTATATTTGTACAACAATTGCAAATGAATTAATCATAAATTATCATAACCAGTTCGGAGAAAAATATTTAATACCTCTCGTTTTGAGTCAAATGGCATCAATTAATCATTAAACATTTTAATAATGTAATGTGGACAGAAATGAAATTACATATTATGTATCTATATCTAAAAATTATATTACAACATGCGAACTAGACAATGAACAGCCATGTGGGTAATACCATACTTGATTGCTACCTTGGTGGTGTAAACTAAAACTTAAAATGAGGCCAGAAATTACAAATTCGTCATCAACAATAGGAAAAATCTATAACTGCTGGCTTTTAACCGCCATCTTAGTGAATACGGTAGCAGTAATAACTATTACCAATAATGATTTTAATAGCGACTGTCTTGCATCCATAAATATATTCTGTTAAATTTAATAATATTTGGTTTTACTGTTTGCTTCATGTTTGAGATACAAGAATACGTTAAAAGTAGCGTAGCTTAATAAAATAGTTACGAGTATTTTGCTGTGCTTGTGCAAGTAAATTTCCTTTGTTTATTTTGCGAGATTTTAAATGTGTTAGTTACACCTATGATGACATTTTAATAATTGATTGCATTAGACAACCTATCGTGGTATCCAAAGTTTTCCAGGTTTTAATTATACAACAAAATTACTCTATTATATTAGTTTTAATAATAGATAAAGATAAGAATTAAATATCAACATTCTTTCATCAATCAACCTTCAAGCAAACGGAGGATAAAGTTATGTACTTTATTTTTAATTATTCAACAGAAGTCAATAAGCATTCAGAGTTTCATCATCAAATTTACTTAAATATTTCTGTTTTTATCATTATGTTTATTACGCGTGTAGATAATAAAAGTGTATATACGCAGATGCGTTACAAAATAATAATTAATTAATCCAAACACTTTCACTCTTCATGTGAAAGTTTCTTTTGTAAGTATAATTGAAATTAGTAATTGTATAGTCATATTTCATATTTCAAGACAAATTTCAAATTGGCTGTCCGAAGTAATTAATTAATTTCTAACATTCGCATTTTTTTAAGAAACTGTTGTTTAAATACTAACATAAATCCAAACTAATAATCAGTCTTCTCCATCGCTAAGTATACTTCCTTCTTTAAATTTTTGCCTGTTACTTGTTGAATTAGCATTTTGAAACTACAGACACATTTTCAAGGACTTAGAATATTACAGTGACATGACTAGATAAACGAATATACACGTATAAATGATCGTATAACGAAATGGGTACGGTTATACGATTTATAGAAAATTTTCTATACACATATTTGTTCAAAATGTTATTATGTATCTTTTGCAATATCTCACTTCAATGCTATAACTTTCCATTTCATCGAAAGTGTGAGTTGTACGTATATATTCTAGTAGGCTGTAAGTTATAATCTGTTTCAGAGAACCCCATTAACTATTTGTAATTGATGTAACATATTTATTTGAAATGGCACCTTGCTATGTATTTGGAAAACAATATTTCAATTTCTTTCGAGATTTTTCCATCGATGTGAATGTCTAGTAAATATTGCTATGTAAAAATTTCTTGCTGGTTTAAAGGATTATTTTATTAATCAGCTAGGTGGTGGACTAATCTGCAGGTCAGGGTAGTTATGACCGCCTTACCTAAAGTCAGTAAGGTAAGGTAGTCATTGTTATTACAGGGCTTGCGAGACTTAACATCTATTGGCTCCAGAAAATCAAGATACCAGTAAAATAAAACTACTATGTGACTACAGTGTTTGCCTTTCTAGAAGGTACAACGAACCTTAAACTACGATGACTTTGTAAATCGTTCGTATCATTAAATACTTATTACCTTGTGATTGTGATTGCTGTTTGATGCTATCACATTTATTTAATTTATTGAGTTAGTTTAGAAATTAAAAAGGTAAATATAATTTCACCAATATATTTGGTGTCAATAGAGTACTTTTATTTTCGTATTTGATATTTTAAACCTGTTGTATCTATTCATAATGACTTTCACTCGAGCTGTTAGAACTAGGTTACCTTCAAAATGTACTGTTATTATTTTAGCATAACGCTGTTTAGTTCAAATTTTCTGTATCTTTTTATATCTCCTAATTGTAGGTTTTAATAATTCACTAAAACTCTATGCAAAAAAATAATGATCTGGTTATTTCTTATATAACCTATTCATAATGAACAAAAGGGTAAGCTGAGTATCTAGAATAATATAAATCCTTCTTTCATACCACGTTTTCCGAAGTAAACAAGAATCATCTAATAATGTAAGAGTTTATATTTCGATGTGGAATTGTGGATGCATAGACTTTAATTTACAAGCAGTAGCTAAATTCACATTATTAATTTTCAAATGCAAGAAATCTATGAGATCTATGAGAGAGAGAGAGAGAACGAGAGCGAGAGAAACAAAGATGTAACTTAGTTATATCCTAAATATAAAGATTTAATACCTGCTTAAAACTATGATTCTACTCTTAAGATCCTCTTCATCATCATAAAAGTGATTAAATTTATCTATAGTAAACTTTTTCATTCTATTTGTTTACATTTTTATGAAATTCTGATAAATTGAAAAATTGTTTTATCATTTATAGCCCTAACTTGTTAAACCTATGGATTTAAGCGGAATCACGATATGTGAATGTGAATTAATTTAATGCACTTGACGTAATCCGCCGTCACGTACTGCTGCTAACAATACCGATCAATTAACAATAAGATAAGCTGAGGTTTGATAAATAAGCTAGGTCACGACTAGTTCGCCTCGAAGTTACCACGATATAGTCTAATTAGCTGCAGCTAGCTTATATTATGGTATTGCTCAGATCAATCTTCCGGCACGTAGTTTTCCAGGACGATATGCCCATTTGTATAATTGAAATGTCTATTTGCATAAAAGAGATTGATCAACAGAACTCACAATATTTTGTTTTGTCAATAAAATAATAAAATAGAGCACATAACTATATCCCTGTTTCTGACATGATAGATACGACTGAAGGGTTTGGTCCATAACACCACCTCGCTAGCCCAATGCGGCTTGGTGATGTACAGCTTAACTTACCTTCAGAACGGAGGAGCTCGAGATTACAGATTGCAACAGCAACGACCAAACCATTATTATTTGACCATTTACGTTATAAATTGTTTGAAAGACTGTCAAAATATGACACTTCGTTTGTGTGTTTCGTTTTTCGGAGAGCCTTCTGGCATCCACCGTTCTGGACACAATGGGCATGCCCACAACCCTAAGGCACTCGTGACGTCATATTTTCACGGTCTTTTGAAATTAATAAGCTGATGATTTGACATCCAATGCCTTAGTAGAATAAAATATTTTATTATTGGATTTTTTAGTTAGTAGTGTATTTATTAAAACAAGTGTTTTTCCCATGGCTTTTCCCACGTGGAACTACAGACTGTATGAAATCTTGATAAATGTGTAATGTATTTTCAACACACTTGCTCGTAAAGAGTCTTATTACATCACCATTGGGGCCAGATACCAACGTGTGTTGATCATGAAAAAAAAACCTACGCGCCAGTTCCCATAATTTTCATAATTTGTTTTTATCGTTTATCGTGAATCGTCGCTATGTGCTCAATATTTTTACGTATGTGAGTTGTAATTGTGTTGAAAAACATCGTATGCAACTCATGTGCATTGTGATTACAACCTCAGCATCCTTACCGCGCTTACAATAATGCCTCCTGTGGAATAATCAACTTACCACACTTGTATCATAATGTACTATTGTAAACATCTGCTTTGTTGGAATGCACTATATCGTCCATAAGTGAGTTCAGACTTCGACTTGCACTTGCCTGATTTTAAGGGTAGTGTGATGAAAACCTTTTTTGAGGTCTGGATGCTTGAATTCAGTTAACAGAGAAATTTTTGTAAGAGTGTATCAACGGTATACCTTAATTGTTTTTTATTTTTAGAATGGTTACTTATTGTTGTTTCTCTGTGATATTATTCTAGTTTTTCAATATGAAAAGATAGATTTTGACAAGATTCTTGTATGATGCAAAGTAATGTAACGTTTTTCTAACATGCCTCCAATATTTTCGTTACTAAATCTATCATTATCGCTACTTTAATAAACAGTTTTTATTTTTATATTACCTACGTGTCTTTACTTACATCGATAAAAAGTTTGGGAGGTGAAACAAGATCACACGAAACGTACCTATTATTGTCGCTTGACTCTATGAATGTGTGTTTGTTTAAGTGATATAATAGTATCCACTAACCAGTTGATCTAAGGCCATCGGTTCAAATTCTAAGGACATTAATAACAACTATAGAGAGGCTTCTATTGTTTTTTATCACCGCGATATGTGAACGTGTGTGTAAATTTATTTGTGTTGTTGTGCTTGTAAGTAAATAAATAAATTTAAATTTGATTACAGAGGATAGGATAAATGAGTAAAACCCAACACTTACTGCTCTGTTATCATTATTTCGGTTCGTATGCCTACGCCATCACTGTCATTGAAATACAAACAAATTGGGGCATTGATTCCGACTTTTTAGATTCAACCCTCACCATAGTTGTATCCAAATGGGTCAGTCAATAATAGGTTGGAGAAAAATGTTCTTCGCTTTTTATATGAAAATTCAAGATATTTTTTTCACGTTAATCTACATTGAATTACACAATATATGTGCCATTTTGTTCGTAGACTTTCTGCCATCTTGTAGGTAGAGACATGGTCCCGTTGCTGTAGAATTTTTTGATTTTTTTTATAAGTCATTTATTCACGACACTTTTTAATAATTTTAAAATTAGGTACGAGCCATATTAGGAGGCCTTAAAATCATCCCCTTATATCAACGCAATAATAAATGTCCTAACTAGTAATATCACTTGTAGTATTTTCACAGGCGCTACAAGGTACGCAGTACGCAAGGTGAGCAATACATTTGAAATGTTTATATTTCAATGTCTTAATTCCTATGAATATTCAAGTAAATATAACTAATATAAAAAGATATTGTAATTAATATTATAATTCACAGTATTCCTAACGTGGAACTGTATAAAAAATCTATTTTATTGTTCAAGGTTTTTTTCCTATTATAGACAATGCGTTGTAAATTAGATAAGTTTAGAGAAAAACTTTCCACTTTCCATAAAAATTTATATCTTACTCCATAGTTCAATCAGCCATTTGATGCAACCAGGTATTTTGCAACAAAATACTCAAGACAGAGTAAACAGAAAATGAAGTTTTTGAAACATTTCTTATAATAATTCAATATCTTAAAAATGTCTAACGTCCGATCCCAATATGCGATCCTTTCCATTGACATTCTATCTTAGTTTGAATTTTCGATCTTTTTTGTTCGACGAAAGCATCCCAATATACCAATATAGATAATTTTGAGTCAAATACTTGCTGAAACTAATAGCAATATTTTTTATTTAAATTTATTTATGAAGGTTAGTACCTACTGTATTCCAATTTTCTGTTATATTCTGTGCTGCAAATTAGTTGTGATTCTTTTTGATAAACCAACGATACTTAGCTAACTCAGCTATCGAGAATGTACTTATAAAGAAATCAAAGTAGTGAACCGATATTTTTGTTACAAACTTGAGCGACGAAAATACTCAGTAGCTGAGGTTAGGTAGGAAGGTAGTACCTTCATTTTTACAAGCGGTACGACATATTTTTAACTTTCAAAAAACCAAGTAGATTATTAATAATTGTTATTTTGTTTTGAACACTGGATATGAGGAAGATCTTCGGAAATAGGAGAGTGATAGAGAAGAGAACCCTTCAAGAAACAACAGACAAAAACACATATTCCTTTATAAATAAACTATCGATTCCACCCATCATACTTGACATTAGAAACTTACAACTAAAATCGTGAAAATAAAAGGTTTTAAACAAAACTAAATACCGTCCTACTTAAAAACACAAAAAAAAAATATAGTTCAATTTAGGTACTAATCTGTTACAAAAATATTTTCTTGAGATTCTAAGGTGTTTTCTGAAAAAATATAAAGGAAACACCGACTCCAAAAAAGTTTATAGGTAAATAGGTATTTTTTTATTATTTTCGTCTTTTTAGAATTTTGCAGTCCATTTTTTACTTTAAACTTTTTAATAAACAAAAAATAAAGGTACATAATAATTTATAAAGGGTAGATACAATCTGTTGAGATGGTGTCTGTCCATATCTACCATAATGTAGGTACAATCTGTGTTTGGATACCAGGAGGTATCCTTTATAAATAAATATGTCGGCATGTAAAACTCTGCTTTGGAGCGCGGATTGTAAAATGTAACTACTCTTACATTGAATATTATAGGGGGGAGGCCAATAGGATATTTCTTCGTACATTAAAACTACATAAACTAAATTCAACTTAAAAATACATTTATAAAATTATATTAAGAAACATAACCAATACAACTCAAAACAAAAGAGAATCTTTCCAATAAACGAACTAATTACCTAAATTTTTTCATTTCAGTTTCGAGCGTCTATCAGCGAGTTCTCTATCAAAGTTTATTCTAATTTTTATCTCAAACCTTGAAATACATAATAAACTAAAGGGCATATCGCTACTAGACCTTGTTTGTATTTTACAATTTATTATACTAAAAACCTTTAATTATGTTTCTTTATTTGTATTCTTACGTATCAACCCATGAGTTAGTTGGTTGGTTAATATTAAGTCGGGGAAAAAGTCTTTTCGCATATAGTATATTTACTATAATATTTTTGGCTGTACTATTTGTATCTGGCTGGTTTTCATGATATTAAAAAAAGTAACATTTCAAACAAAGAATACATTTAGAATCACTTATGACAAGAACGTGCGAAAAAGGACGTGGTGAAAGGTCGGTTAGGCTTCACAGACTGTGGCAAAACCAGGATTAACTCGCAATAAGGTGATGCTGTGTCTATGGTGGGATTAGAAGGGCTTTGTTCATTATGAGCTTTTACCGCCGGGCAGAACCTATAAGATCTCTACTGCCAACAACTGATGCAAGAAGTTGCGAGAGAGCGGTCGGAATTTATATAGAAAGTGTGCGGTCTTTCATCGCGATAACGCTAGACCACATACATCTTTTGCTAATCAGCAAAACATAAGAGAGTTTGGATGGGAGGTGTTAATGCATCCTACATCGGTCTCTTCAGAATTCTTTAGGTAGTGGCAGTCTGTGTTAACCTAACACACTTAACACTTGATATCATTCACTGCACTGTTCATTGCACTTTACTTCAAAAAATGTTTTTTACTTCAACTTCAAGATACATTTCAGTGATTAATTATTCATTATGGAGTCCGAGAATAATATTTTTCCTATGAAAGCTATTGATTTGAATTATTCATAATATTTGTTTGAAATTGTATATTGTATCATGAAATCCGGATTTTTGGAAAAATCCTGATTCCGAAACATTTTCCGATATCCACACATATCTTAGATGTTATCCACACGTATCTTGTCACTTATGTTGGATTTATATGTGTTCTTGTGTCACTTCAAGTATGGTATTATTTATAAACGGTTAATATTAAGCCTTTATATATAAAAGCTCAGAAAATGAGCTCACACCTTCTCATGGTAAGCAGTGACGTCCATATGTGAAGGTAGCTAGTGCAGCATGCGACATACTGGCAAAGTCACCTAAACCTTGCCGTACAAAAAGTGCCTTTCCGCACGTCTAGGAACTAAGTTTTATGAAGGGTACTGGTATGGATACGTGTGCTGGTATGGAATATCACGCTCTGGCAGTGTGATAAAGAAAAACGTCTCGAAATCTCTTTGTGCATAAAGTAGACGTGGCGACATTGCAAGAGTGACTCCATAGACCAGCACACGTGCGCCTGAGTAAGAAAAGATAGGAAGGGATAAGGTCAAAGAGCTCTTCAGAGCGCTTTCCTTAGTAAAACCGATAATAGACACTAAGCGACGCTATTGCAGACGCTCTAGGCTGTTCGTTACCTATGCATCGGCAATTATACGCACAGATCGACGCTGCAGTCTGTCCACAACCTGATACGGATCAGAGTTTTATTACAACAGATGTAACTTGTCAGGCGTGAAATACCTCGCACCTCGCGAAGTAGTCTTGACTACGGTCTCGATGTAGTCCCTGTGGTTCAAATCACAATATAGCTCTATGCCAAGCAAGGTGATGCTGCTCTGTAGCGACAGAGTATTGTCCTGAAGAGAAAAAAGAGGAAGAAATGGCGATTTTTGTCGGTAAACCGCGCACCTGTTTTCTTAGTATTTAATTCGAAAAGATTCTTATATCCCCTAGACTCGAAAGAAATCTTAAAGAGTCGAGATGCACTGTGTGACTCTTGCCATAGCCATGATATGATAAGATACTATTGGGCTAATCTGAAGCTCATTTGCCACCTTTGTTCTATAAAATATAATAAGCAAATATGTTGCTCAATATTTATACATACATACATATTCAAAATAAATATTTGGCTACCTTCATCTCCTCGAAATTATGTGATCGAGATAAGATAATTTTTATTTACTATGTTCAGTAACTGCAGTCACCATAATACTATATAATGAGTAATTGTTTAGGTAAAAACTATCATTCAGCGCTACAGTTTTATAATTAGTGAAGCTATCTCGGTTTTACTTTAAGATGAAGTTTTGTGTTATTTTCTTTCTGTTTTTCGCGGTAAGTATAATCTAAAAGAATATTCGCGCACCTTTTGAATTATTTTCTAATTTATATAACATTAGAATAATTTTTTTTACACAGAATGTTCGTGTTCACAAAAAGATTGAATATAACAATTATAAGTAAAATTAACTAAAGCATGTAGCAAAGTAGGATTAGCGATTTCAAAACCAAAGAGTTCGCAGACTTTAGTCATTAAAAAACATAAAAAAAATATTTTTGGAATATCCTGTCTGGAGACTTTTGGAAGGGATTTCTCTATGCATAAGTAGTACCTTTCGTAGTAGAATTTCGAGTACATATGCATTGTAAAATAAGAATTTAATAAGTTGAATGTTTCCAACTCTAGATATTCCTTATAAAAGTGGGGCATAAATAATTATTTATTTAAAATACCTACACAGTCTAGAAGTTATTTGATATTTTTTTTAAGATAAATTCTCGATAAATCTCTAAATAATAATGACATTTCGTTTATTTCTGTTTTTTTTTTAATTTAAATTACTGGTTATATTGGATGGAGAATATTATTAAGAAGTTAAAATAGATATATTCAATATGCTTTATTGTACACCATATAAATTACAAATACAGATTTAAACAAAGGCGGGTTCATTGCTAATTAGCAATCTCTTCCAGCCGACCAACAAAGAAATAATCATTTTTATTTATTGTTACATCTACTATCGGATAATTATAAATAATTTATAAAAGTCACTTCCGATGTGGAAAATCGGGAGTTCAAGTAAACCGCCGTGTGGATTGGCTTCTTAAATTTTATAAAAGAACTTTTCCAACCAATAATATAGGAATAGTTTGAAGTGGATAAGCCAATCCACTTCAAACTATTCCTATCCTATCCTATTCAAACTGCAAGATAAGCATTCAAATGTTTATAGCTATTTTCTATAAAAAAAAAGTGACCTACAGTAGAAATTCAAATAAACTATTATGTTCCACTGATACTCACTAGATATGATTTCCGAAAAATGGAAAGAGTTAACTAATAAGTTAACTCTTTCCAGTTTTAGCTAATAAGCTATTGGATAAAACTAGGCTGGTATTTCTTATAACGAAAATAATCATAATACTCGCAAATTGGCCATTTGCATTTAACTTTACCATTCGGCGTTATCTACCCAGAATTTACCCTAGCCCATTTTTTCTAGGTGTGTACGGCGGCGTCCGTAACTCCGGCAGAGGATAATTCTCTGATGCTACGGGGAAGTTTCCAAATTCAAATCTTAACGAATATAAGGTAAAATGCAGCTCAGCGGATATTCAGAAGAATTAAATAAAAATTATCAAATATGTTGGTTATAAATAACACAAGTTAATTGTTAGTATTTTAGATAGGTTTTAAAATTTTTGGAAATGTGTGTGATTTTTCGTTTCAAATTTTTTGAGTTTTGAAGAACACTCGTCCAAATATAAATGAAAAATAAAACTATAAAAAAGTTTACTTTTTTGCAAGTACTGTAAGTTTGAATCTCAAGTTGTTTTTAAAATAATTATTTTACAACTTAATAGTTTTATAATAATATCATTATTTTTTACCATTATTTTTAATAACTAGTCATTCTGATACTAAAAAACACTCGAAAACTACGCATTTTCTAGGAACAAAGTGTACAGGTCAAACAAACAAATCTGATTTTCTGATTTTTGATTGATTCTGATTTATATCTAGATAGTATTAAGCAATAACAATATAATTGATTTAAGTATATGATACCAAGTCATTATTTGAATAATCAATATAGTGAAAATATAATTTGTTCTTATATTGTCGGGCTTTGAAGGATTGACATTTTAAACACTTTTATTATATCTTAAAGGGTTCGTATTTCGACGACCAATTGTACGTCCTAAAAATAACAAATAACTGATAACGGAACGAATATACTTATTATCACAATGAGTTATGTAATATTTACTTAACATAATTCACTGAGTATGGAATTTATCTGATAAACTCATAATGAAAACTCATAATAGAACCTCCTTGTATCAATACAAACGATATTAAGCCTTCTGGCTACCAGTCGCCCCTTAATATCAAGATGAGATTTTCTTTTTCATTTTATCTAGGTTTATTTTGTTAAATATGAACGATTTTTTTATCAGTAAAAAAATAAAATAAAAAAGTCGGTTTTAAATGTACTAAAAAATAATAAATTATTTCATTACAATAATTATTCTTTGGCGCTATTATAAATATAATTTAAGAAACACAGTAAAATTTATACTAAAATCCGGGTCCTATACAAATTGTAGACATGTGTCTACAAATTTACAAGTTATGTTTCATTTACATGAGTCAAAAGCTTTAAGATTTTGACTGTCAATATTATTGAGCAGGGATATTAAACTTGTGTAGCTTTCAATCGAATGGAACCGTCTCAATTGTGTTGGTCGCCAGCTTTAAAAAACGACAGTAGTTCTTCTTTATGAAGTATTAGTAACAACTTTGCATATTCTTCTTGATGTTTCTTACAAATGAATTGATGTTCGTTAGTCTTTTGTTTGGTTTAATTCAGTGGTAGTTAAAAAAATAAGTCAGAAAATCATAAAGAACAGCTTAAAACGTATAATTTAAAATTGGTTATTTATTATGCAAAATTGTGTAACTGAAATGCTGAACATTAAAACTATCATTTCTCTCAATTCTACTTCGGGTTTATTTTAATAGGTGGCGTTAGTGGTAATTAGTCGGTGAAAAAAGTTCAGTTCCGGATCAACTAGCATATAATAACAATAATAATAATAAACTTTATTGCACACACATAAAAAACATATAGAAAGAAATAAAAATATACACAGTACAAATAAGTGGCCTTATTGCTTAAAAGCATCCTCATCTCTATCATAATATATGTGTTAAAGCAGTATTATATTTTACAGGGGCGTACTGATATATTCTAATGAAATTCTCTCTTAAAATTTTTTGTCCTCTTGAAATTATGATCTATGTTTTAACTTAGTACTTTTATTCTTTATTTTGAAAATCAGGCTGCTGATTGAACAACTCATTGGAAACCTGCAGACTGCAGCAAATGAGGCTTTGACTGCTATAGGCACATTCGAAACTGGCCTCTTAAACCAAGCTGAGTTAGTCCGGCAACAACTAATTAGTGATCTCCAGGCATTACAGGATCGCATCAATCAAATTGTACTTGATGTCATGAGTAGAGTGACGGGCTCCGCCACTGCGGTCAGGGATTGCGTTGAGGTAATTAAATATATGCTAATTAAAGCCTAGGCGTTTTTTTATTAACTTTTTGATCGCTGATTACGACATCGTGAGTAATGTATTTTTACTGATATTAGCGGTCACATATCTTAATATTCCATAAATATCTCATATGAAATTTTTCTCCTAGACTAAAAATAAGTATTAAAAATCTAAAAAAAAAATTCAATAAATTTCTATATTAAAATGTTATTAATTTATCAACAAAATATTGTACGGAGAACAAATTATTTTAAGAATTTAAATTCTTATAGATACTTATCTCCCATTTTTAGGCCCAGAGAGAAAATGCTTATGGAATTTTCAATCAAACGCTGTTATCGTCCTTTGACTGTATTGAACAACGCATTACCGACATATCTAGCCAAATACAAAGCCTGAGGGCTACCTCCGTGGAAGCATTGGCATACTCAGAGACTGTAGTGACAAATATGCAAAACTGTATAAATGCCAACACCGGAAGCCTAATCAACACCGCCCAATGTCTCGGCACCGTTGCCTTGAGCTCTCAACTTCAAACTGCTGTGTTCGTTGCTAGAATTGCAACACAGGTAAGAAATCTCTGTATTACTATAAATTTACATGACCGCATTATATTATATTTTTAAAATTGCAAGACTAGATATACTTACTGAGTTCGAAGTTGTTTCTTACTCGCCCAGGTTGAGTTTACCTTGTAACGTTTCGGTGTTACGGTTAGGGTTGAGGAATAAGACACCAAATTAAGTCACTTTATAGGTTTATCCTTAATAAGTCAAGGCATACTGTAATAAAACAAAATAATATTACACAGAACTAATAGAACAGAAGAATTGTGCCAAAAATGCCAAGAAGTGAAAACATTCTTAGTGATTAATAATTTTTAGGTATCTCCAGTAATAATTAAATGGAAAACGAGTTGCTATTACATCACAATGTTATAGCAGGTTACACCCTTAACCTTTTATCAGAGCTTTTAAACTTTGAATTATGAAAAGTGATTTTCAATAAAAGTGTATTTCTTAAAGATTTAACTGACCACAATTGTAGAACTACTGTCACCAGTTTCAAGTCGGCAGATAAAGCTCACGCTTATTTTGAAAATTTTGAAGTTTTATTTATTTTCAAGTTGAGAATCCAACAATCAGTTATTTTAGTTTTGTTTGGAACAACGTCAAAAAATGCAATCTATCTTATTATGCTAAACAAAAAATGAAACAATACCTACTTATAATCATAAATCACAAAATATAGTTCAAAAGTAGTAGGGTAGTAGGGGTCACATATTTAACGACACTGTTATATACTTTCAGGTTGGTCGCCTCAACCTTGCGATATCCACAGTGCCTGCATCTTTGGAACTCTGTGTAGGTGGTCAACTTATCTCTGCCGGGATTGCAACTGGATCAATCATTGTGCAAATAGGAAGCTGTTCTGCAACATCGGTCATCACAAATCTTATCGGTGGCAATACTGCACCATAAGTTTCAGATGGCATAAACTAAAATACATTATTTCTTTAATCTTTACTTGGTTTTTCTTGGACCCTCAAGAGCCAGCTTAAATAGTATGGCTGAATTTTTAACTACAGATTTTTCCACGAAAATCGTGATTTTGATGAGATTGGCACCTTTTGAGTCGACATTGTTGTCGGTATAGCTAGCCAAGGTGACATATGTTCATATTCATAGAAACCTTTGGGTATGTCTTTAAAGTTGGTTGACTTAAATACCCTCTGTGGTTGAGAAATCCGGGTGTATTTCGCTTCCTTTTCGGCTTTATCTTGACTTACCAACAGGTGCGATGAAGGCCGAGATCTAACACGTTAACAATATTTAAAAAATCTTTTAAATTTCAAAATACGTTAATAATGCCATATTCTGAAGGGGGCCATTTATTTCAGATATTTCGCAAAATAATATCTATATAAAATCTCTTTTTTGTGCGATGTTACTAGTATGAACAATAAAGTGTTAAATAAATTAAATTTATACCTTCTAGAAAATAATAACATTTTTGATATTCATTATTTCATTTCAAAGCACCGTGAAGTGTTTTAATTTAATTGTTATGTTGTAGACAAAGATTAACGTCTGATAACATAACTCAGGATCTGTTTAACAATCCTCCTAATAATCCGAGTAAATGACTGATTAGTCTCAAATATGCACTTGAAGAAAAGGTATAAAATGATGAATAACTACCTAAACCGCACATAATTCTAATTTACACTCTAGAAACATGTTTAAGTTTACAATCACAGTTATCCAATTGCTTATTATAACCCAAGTAAGTACGCATTGTTACTTTAATTATATTTAAAAGGTATTTGACTTTGAACGTTTTTAAGACCAATTCGAATTTTTGCAACCTCCGTGCACTTTGGCGTTTTATAATTACATTCTTGATTGGGGGAATATTAAAATTTTTATTAAATCATTTCAGTGTACTATCTCCAAAGAAATTCCAAACAACTCCAAAGTAACACCACTAACGGATCATTATATTAAAAATGATCTGAGAGACTTAACATCTGCTCAAAAACGACCAACAAATGAATTGTGGAATGTAGTTAAACAAACAGCTGTTCATGCTTGGAACTCGATTAAAATCTCAGCAAACGATACTAAAAACAAAACTCTACTTTGGATCAATAACGTGAAATCTGAGGCAGTCCGTATCACTGTAGGTGTAGAAGAAAGATTAAAATCTTTTAAATCGAAGATAAATAACGTCGTTCAACACATTTTAGGTAAAGGTAAAATTGTGAAGAAATGTTTGCAAGTAAGTTCGAATATTAAATGGAACAAAATATTTATATACATATCATATGTACACTAACTTAATGTTATTCAATTTCCAGAAAGAAAACACTAATATTGACAATATTCTTAAGAAAATTGTTAAAGAAGTTACTAAATGTATTTCTGATAAAATTAAAACTTTGAGTAAACTAGAAGAAAACTACAGAATAATACTCAATGACACTGACTTTATCGGTGAAGTAGAATCAAAACTTGATAAGTGTGAAAAAATGAAAGAAAATAACGAAGAATGTTTCTTTAACCTCTCAAGAGAAATTTTAGAAGAAACTTATAATACGGAAATAGGAATACTCAATGCGGTAAGTTAAAAAAATGCTCATTGTTTTGAAAATATTATTTGCTGAATCGCTATCGTTATAACGAAGGTCTCACACACTTCTTGTGTTAATTTTTTTTACAAAAAAACCGTTTTATTATTATTTATTAAAGCTAAAATTCATACACGCACAGGATTATATTTATTTATATGACTTCATCTAAATATTCTAGTATAATCAAAAGACATTGTAAGTTATACTACGTTAAACTTCGTCTGACAGCTGGTTTATCATCTGATTGTATTATTAAGTAGTAATTCTTCTTTAAAAAACACTTGTAAAAAAATTTATATAAATATAAATTGTTAACACTGAAAACACTTAATTTCTCTTTTCAGGGAGTAGAAGCAAGACGTAAAACTGATGATATATTAGACGCCATTCTGTCATGTTCTACCGAAGGTCTCCTTAATGCCTCTTCTGTTATCGCATCTGAAGTTGTAGAAATTATAAGATGTGTGTTTGGAAGGGATAGCATTTAAATTGATTTACATTTACATTTGCACTTACTTTCTAGAAATACAGCATGCTATTACAAATATAAAATTGTGCATACTTTAGACAGTTATTTTTTTAACTGAATGCGATTTACCTACACGTTTTCATAAAGTAATCTTCATATTCTAAAAAATCGTGATAAACAATACATAGTGACATTGAGTAAAGCGTCACTCAACGTCCCTCTGCATTGTTTTTCCCATGAAATTATTCCTGTTTTATTATTATCTATTAAAAGCACGGCAAATAACTCAATATCGCCGATTGTTAGCAGGAGCAGGATCTCGTGCAGCAAGATTTTCACTAAATTGACAGCATTTTATTCTGCTATACCAAAGCTATTTTAAAATCAACATGCCCAATTGTGAACTTTCGCATAGCTTTTGACAGCGCTTTTCTTTTATAATATGAAATCTTGTAGAATTGCAGCTATTAGGAAAATAAAGTTGAATGAAGTTTGGCAAAATTTATTTATTTAAAATGTATCGGTTACAATAAAACAAACATAATTAGTAGGACACGAAGTCTCAAAAATATAGTTAAATAATATTCAGATAAGCAGAAAGTATATATTAAAATAATAGAATAACTGATAGGCACTCTGCTTCATTTTTTTCCTTTTCATTTATTACTGCAAGTTTGCAGTACATATGGAACATACTATACTATGTATATTGTTGAATAGCTTTCACAGAAGTAAATTATGTTATATTTATAAAGCAGGTCATAATGAAAAATAAACAACTTATTATGGTTGCCAATTAAACTAAAATTATAAATAAAAATTAATAATTACAATATTTTTCTTATAATTTTTAAATTTTAACGCGGGCACATAGCATGTCTTCCGCCATCAACCGGTAAAGTAGCACCCGTTATGTTGCTTGCTGCATCACTCGCCAAAAAGAGAATAACAGACGCAACTTCTTTAGCATCTCCAGCTCTTCCGATAGCATGAGTATCAGCACATTTTTTCAAAAACTCTTCATATTCCTGTTCATTCATACTAGATTTCATGTGTATACCCGTCGTAATTACTCCGGGATTAACTGCATTAACTCTTACACCTTTAGGTGCTAACTCAAGAGCTATGCATCTAGTGAATTGATCCAAAGCTGATTTGGACATACAGTAAGCAAGTACATTTGGGAAAGACCTCAAGCCTGTAACACTGGATATGTTGACGATGTTACCTTTAGTTTTTATTATATGTGGCGCTGCTAGCATTGTCAAATAATAAGGCCCACGAACATTTGTATTCATAACTCTATCATACTGATCCAGTGAAGTTGTTTCTATATTACCAGATTCTAATATTCCTGCATTATTGATAAGTATATCTAATTTTGAAAAATTACTTAGCGTAGCTTTAATTATGTTTTCTACATCAGGTGCGTTATTCAAATCAGCTAACACTATGAGAGGTTTGAGTTTCTTTGATGACAGATCCTCGCATTGTTGTGCTACTTTATCTAAGTTCTCCTTGTTTCTTCCTGTTAGTACCAAAGTAGCTTCTTGCTTAGAAAATTCTAGTGCAGTCTCTGCGCCTATGCCTGAACTCGCACCGGTGATAATTACTACTTTGTCTCTAAACATTGTATACCTGGGAATAAACATTTATATTTTATATTAATAAGTACCTCAGATAGCAACGGCGATAAAACGGTATACATCAGGAGTCGCAAGAAGTGGCCCACTAAAAGAAGATAACAATAATAAAATTAGTATTTAGTGTTGATTAATTTCTTTACTCTAATAATAAACTACAACTAACCAAAGAATGAACTAAAATTAATGTGTAGTTAATACTAAAATAAATTAATAAAGTATTTTTTTAATACGTATCGTATCTAGATAATCGCCTTTGTGTAAATATGGCGATTTTCTTGATGGCTGTTATTCAAAACACTGCATAAATATTCTAAATTCGCCATGCATGTGACGTCACACTCAAGAAAGTGGCTTCCAAATGTATGAATATAAAATATGCAGATCCCAAGGGGGTGCTGAGACTTGTTCACAAATCGATATTCATGGGCTAGATGGGTATGGGCACCGGTATATTTACGTTTAGGCCCCATCCATTTTCAAAATTAGTTAGGGCTGCCTGAACTTATATTCACGGCAAGTCTCTGATTAAAAGTTCTGGCAGCACTGGGACGGACGACCAGAAAAAAAATTAATGATATATTCGTTATTAATGAAATTACATAGGGTGCGCATTTTAAAAATATTTCTCATACCATATTACATCATAATAATTACTCTTTACAAAAATATTTAATACTAATCGATCGAAACCAATAGTCATCAGAATCCTTAATATCACTAACAGTACACCTACTTACAATAATATTTGTTATCATATATTTTAATTCAATTCTCATACTTTAATTTTTAATTCATATACTTTAATTCTCAATAACCAACTAAAAACATAACACACAAAACTGCAAAAATCTTATATAAGTATATATAAGATTTTTATATACTTTGTTTTTTTATACCATTTGGGTACCAATCAAACTTACTTTTTGTATAATCGTTTGCATCATGTTTATTGTTTTTTCTTATTGGAATTCAATAAAGCTGTCAAAATAATAACTGCACTATCAAAAAATAAAAATCCATTAATATTAACCGTATTTTTAATATAATCGATAAAGTACATAAATTTAATATGACATAACAAAATTTTTGAAAATTTTCTCGTAAGTCATTACTAAAATAGCGGGTCTACCATTAATCGCCAAAACTCCATGGGGCAAAGGGCTACATTGCACCAGTAACCTGGAGCCATATATAAAGATAAAAACTACATTAATGAAGATATGGCTTAAAGGTTTTAGTTACCAGGCCAAATTATTGGAAAAAAAGGAAGTCAATTACGTAAAGTACGTAAATTCATGTAATAGTTTAACATTATCAAGATTTTTGTAATTTAATTGAATTTGTTATAATGTTTTTGGCAAACCTATAACGTCACTATTTGTATAGTTATCTGTGCTACGCCTAGACCTAGTATAGTAGTATGTGCAACATTACCAGGCCAGGTAATGGATTCCATAGTGTACAAACTTAATTAAATTTAAGTTCAGTAGTTTTCATTCAGTACAAAACTACAAGATAAAGAGATGACTTCACGTTTCTTAAATGGCAACTCTTAAACATTTTTGCCTTATATCGCGCATCATAAAATATGCTGTTTACAGTCAAGTAACTTTACACATAGACCACTATGTATAAAGTTACTTGACGTTCATTACTCATTCTATCCCTTCTTATTTAATTAGAATGAAAGAAATGAATATAGTATATATAGTATTGTGTTGAGTAGGACATACAACAGGCAGTAAATTTGTTCCGGACATAACGTAAGAATGGTACAAAATAATAAATTGTACTACTTTTCATTTCTTGTCGTAATGTCGCGTTACTCACTCTCACTTAGTAACCTGAGAGAGTGTGAGAGAGACAGTCAGATCGAACTTCATTTAGTCACAAATGTCATATTTGTACACGAAATTTAAACGTGTTGCCGAACTTCAGTAGATCGCCTCGCCTCATTTGAAAATGAATATAGTACTAGCTCAGCTCAAAAAAGAAGCTAATCTTACAAACTCTTTTTCAAACCGTGTCCTACCAAACACTGATAAAGGTAGTACGCACCTTCTAGGTGGAATGTTTAAAAACTGAAAAAGTTTTACCTGCTTTTTTTAATAATCTGTGTTAGGTACTGATTTTCATTGATTTTCCTGTTCCCGGTAATAGATTGCAGCGGTGACTACTTAGAGATACATACCACGTATCGCAGTTTATAAATAATTAAAAACCGATTCACTCACTAATAAACAAATATTACACATACACGTAAGCAAAGAATATAATACTCCTCTACGAGGAGTCACGTAAGTCACGTTGACTGACGTTGATGTCGACAGCACAGATTACAGTGCACAGGTTAGAAGATAAAGTGAATGTAGAAAATAGGGAATGTGCGTTAATTATATTCTAGGATTATGATTCAAACAGACGTCAGATTTCTCTTACGAGGGATGCAAACTCTTGTTTATGTTCTTATATAAAGTTATCGATGTTTACTATTTGATGCAACAAAAATATTGCAATTTTCCTTTTGAAATATTTGTTTATGGTTGTTGTAAATTAATTATTGTTAAATCATGTTATAGGTAATAAAAATGAAAGAAAACAATACATTATGTAATATTTATAATCGCTTGTTTAATACCGTTTCGTAAGATCATCTTTTTAATAGTTTGATCATCCTCACCAGCCTACGGCATGTTGTCAATTATTAAATACCGATAGTGGCCCCGAATTCGTAGTAAGGATTCGAGGCACTGCACCGCCTAGCTCCTGGGTGGTTACCAAGGTGGATACCACTGTTGATTATTGAATACATCAGTCAGCGTTGATTAGTGACTTACGTGAGATTTTTCAGTGTTTCATTTCCATTCATTCATTTGTAGGGTAAGTTCATTTATGTAAAAACATTATACGATTTCATTTTCAATTACTTATCGTTTCGTCGTAATTATTATCATAACATTCCATTTTCGTATCATTTTAGCATAATCGCTTACATTGCATTTCATTTTCAAATATTTTCTCGTAAGGCATTAACAAAATAGCGGGGCCTACCATTAGTCGCCAAAAACTCCATGGGGCAAAGGGCTACATGTCACCAGTATCCTGGAGCCCTAAATAAACATAAAAACCACATTAATGAAGATATGGCTTAAAGGTCTTAGTTACCAAGCCAAATAATTGGGAAAAAAAAGTAATCTGTGGACAGAGTCTCAAATTACTAAACCAATTACCAGGCCAAATAATTGAAAAAAAAAAAACTAAACCAAGAGAGCTTGTGTTTGCAGAATTGCAAATTTTATTTTTTCTATTTTGCCCTAAAATAAAATGCAAATAATTTTATGATTATATTACTTTCGATTTTTATCATATACAGAGTTAAATAAACAAAGAAAATGTCGTCTGTACCGACAGTGTCAAAAGAGGAATCCTTTGACGACTTTTATACTGAGGTAAGGTTCTTGTTCTTGTAGCGTGACTGGCCTATGGTATATACATTTACGTCTTTTATAAATGGCTCTAAATTAAATTATTCAATATTCTCTCTTTTTTCTATCGCATTTTTAAGGTCAAGGAAATAGAGAAACGAGATTCAGTTTTGACACCAAAGCAACAGATCGACAGACTCCTTCGTCCAGGTTCGACATATTTTAATTTGAATCCATTCGAAGTCTTGCAAGTGGACCCGAACTCTACTCTCGATGAAATCAAAAAGAAATATAGAAGGCTATCTATATTAGTGCATCCGGATAAAAATATAGTGAGTACTCTAAGGATTTATATAGCTAAAAAGTTTAAATGTGCCAACATTTTCCCTGTAATTGATTATTATTAAAATTATTTAAAGCAAATTTTACCAAATGTTGATAATAACGATACCTAAGTACTACAATTATTTCCCATTGTATACACATCAAAGAAACTACCTAGGTATGATAATTTTATGTTATATACTGATTCGAAAGGTATGATAATCATTAGGAATATATTAGAATCACAAATTTAGAGAACTCATAGGTTTGCTAAGAGTTTCTGCCCTTGCCATCAAAATATGTCAACTGAGACGGTCAATTGCCTAGTTTAGACGGTTACGCCCGTCAACGTTTCATTTTTATCCGCAGATGGAACTGTCCCGAGAGATGTGCAGGCACACCAGTATTTAGGTAAGGTTCTAGTTAATGTGTGAATAGATGAGGATAAGCATAATAAACTTATAACTACTCTTAAACTATCATTACTAAACTTCAGACACAGATAAAGAGACATTTGTAACAAAATTATAACTTGAGTTATAACTATTCTTATTTGTTTTTCAGGATGATTCTGAACGAGCCCAGCATGCTTTTGAGATAGTGAACCGCTCATGGAAAACTTTAGAAAATGAAGATACTAGAAAAAAATGTTTGGACATTTATCAGGAAGCTAAGGAAAGAACAGACCACATGGTATGTAATAAAATTATATTAGATCTAATGTATGATACAATTAAAAGAATATTGAAATTCAAGACATGGAGTCAAATTCATATATGATATTTGTATCATGTTGAAATAATAATTTTAATTGTGTTATAAGTTTAGTTTTAAAAGTCACATTATCAAAAATATTCAATTATCTGACCCAGTGATGACATTTAGACTTAAAATCAATCTTGTAAATTATTACTCGCAATTCTGGTATCACAAATGTAATCCTTAATTAATCATTTTAATAAAATTTAATATTTTTATTGTTTGTATTTAGCGGACCATAATCTATCCAAATCTTGGTCAAAAACTATATACAAAATAAGATATTCCATAAGTAGAAGAGAAGATTGTAATTATGCATTTTTTAAAACAGAATTGCATCAAAATGTTCTGACAATAGTGGTAAAATTTTTGTCTACATAAGTACTTATAGATAATTATAAATATTACAGATTGAACAGAAAAGAAAAAAACTGAAAAAGGATAATAAAGGTGTAGAGGGAATTCCAGAGGATGATCCAGACAAATATAATCATTCGGTTTATGTTATGACAATGAAGGTAATATTTTTTATTATTTGATATTAAAAACTATGGAGTTCAAGGAAGTAGGCAGTTTAGTTTTAATTTTTTGACTGTCATTTCCATAAAAATAAATTATTGATTTTAATTAATTTATTTATTAATTTATTCTTTGGGAAATTGAATCAGTAGTTTCCACAGTTGTTAAATTCAGACTTGTCATATATCAAAAGAAAGTAATTTATTCTTAAAATTATTTATTCAGAAAAAATATGATAATGTAACAATAAGTGATTTTTTTTATTTACATGCTTAGATAAAAGCAACAGATAAAATATAACAAATTAATATTCTGTATTTTAACATAGCTCGCTGAATGTAATGGAATAGATTGATCAATGAGATCCCGAAGCAGATTTCAAATATCAATTAAAAAAATCAATATTCTTTCTAGTTATTTGCGGATATGGAAAGAAAGAGACAGCATCTTGAGACTCGTGACATGGAGGAAAGAAAGAGAAAACGTGAAGCAGAAATAGAGCAGGAGGAACAGATGTCCTTTGAAAAGGAGTGGGCAAAAAACTTTGAGGTAATTTTGTATTAAAATAGAACATGCCATTGTATAATGGTGATATACACCACCCCTCTGTGGTGATATATAAGTGTTATATTCCTGTATATTACTCCTGAGGGGTGAGGAACGAGGAAGTGTGGTCGAAGAATAAGCTGAGCTCGTAAGAGGGTTTCATTGGACCAGTTGCCACTCCTTCCGTTTCACAGCAAATGGTCAATATAAATTATCTATAAACCATTGTAGCTGCTGCATTACAATGTCTATATATCAAATAGTCCAATTTTAATTAACACCTGTGCGTGCTGTGCATGCTATCTACAAAAGGTTGTTGAAAATGACATGTCAAATTGTCAAATTAATACTAGAGGTAGCTTATTTTAGTTCTACAGATCTAAAGTAGAGCTCTTAAAGCATACATCATACTTAAACAATTGATTTCAATATATACGTTTTTTTCCATGAACAATATTTTATTTATTATCATAATTAAGTAATACCTTTAAATTTTAAGTTTATTTAAAAAATATTTCTACGGTTTATTTTTACGGCAAGGGGTTTATTTTGAATCTAGATTAGTAAGATGTTTACTGAACATTTCCCCTGGGTAATAATAATTCTGCAACTGACTTATAAACAGCGTCTCATATCATGTATATGAAACCAAATAAGGGGAACATCCTAGAATATATTTTATAAATATTAGGATGTGAAATTAAATAGTACTTATAATCCATATCATGAAAAGTAAAACTAAGTAATTTACTATAATAATATTTTTTTATTTAATATAAGCTTACTCTTTATTATTCTCATTATTTGTATCTTCATTGATATAAGAGAAGTGTTGATTTTATTATTGATTACCTTTACTGCTTTAATTACTAAATTCTTTTCTATTTAAATATTACGTTAACAAATACAGTAGAACATGTAGGTCGCGTGGTGATTGTTTTAAATACACATTAATACCATACAGTTTATAAAAACGATTTTTCATATTGGTTGTCAACTCAAACTACACTAATTACAACACAAACTCTTCTAAAACACAATAATCTAATTACTGTATAAAGACCATTGCCGATTCATTGGGATTAGTGTGTTAATGAAAATGATCATTCATATAAATGAATGATAAAAAAAAGAAAAAAATAGAAAATAATTTCTATTTTTTACACGGTTATATAACCAAGAAAATCCACACAGAGAAAATCTTTTGTAGATTTGTAGAAAACAAACTTTCCGATTACGAAAATATTTACAATCTTCCGCACCAACACAACAACAACGCGTGGTAGAACAGACAGGAGTTGGTTACCGAAACATTAATTAACATTAGTTTTACGTTTCAGGAATCTCGTCAAAACCGCGTGGATAGCTGGAAAACCTTTCAATCCGGTGGCAAGGAGAAGAAAAAGAAGAAGATCATGGGCTTCAAGCCGCCTAAGCCTAAACCAGAGAGCAGATAACTTTATTATATATTTAGTGGTTAGTTGTTAGCATAGCACAATGTTTTCTATCTATGATAACTGTATGTTATTACGATATTGTACATTATTGTTCAAATGTAGGAATTTTTGAATACACAATAAAAATGACATATTGATAATTCAATAAACTGCAGGCCTACCGTGAAATATTTTCCGTAGTTCTGGACATACATTATATGTTTATGTTACGTTATGAAAACCAATTGAACCTTTGTGGTGGCTTCGGATTTCATAACTTTGTTAGAAGTGTTCTTATAGATTTTGCATGTTAGGGATGCTAGCCTCAAGAATGTTGGGTTTTTATTGCTTAGTGAGCAAGAAGGCGTACAAAAACTAATAATAGAGGTTAAACAATTGACAAACAGTGTTAGCTTCTCCCATTCCCGAAGAAGAAACTAACGTGTCTTCTATGGCATTGAGTACGTTTCGTCACTTATAAGGAATATATATATTTTTAGTACTTCTAGAAAAAGTTTCAACAGTTTATCATCTGTGATCATGACATCTCCAGAATAATATAAGGATAAACTTATTTTTTTATCATGATTAACAACAAGAGACTCAATTTATATTTGAGTATAACAAATAAGTTTTTTTTCGTCTTCGGTGTCGATAAAAGAATACAAAGCAACGACTACAAACACTACAATGGGGTTATCAGGCGACCTTATTTAAATGGAAACTTTGTAGAAATAAGATGATACTTATCTAACAGTACGTTTATATTGAGAATTTCAATACTTGTAATTTAATATATTCTCGTAAACAAAGGTTTGAAAGAACTTTCGCACAATAGATTAGTCTAAAATTAAATAACAAATAATTATATTATTTCTAAAATTGAAATAAACATCATTTGAATAATTTCGGATAAAACAATGAAAGGAGAAAGTACAAAACGGCGAAGCAATATAAAAATAGGTAAAGGTTAAAAAGTTTATAATGAAAAAATTTAGGGCTCATTCTAAACTTCTGAAGTATTACATAGTAAATACGTGTTCGGATAAACCAAATGAGTCACTATATTGCACTTTATTAGTAAGACTTACTGATTATTATAAAACGTTGAACAGGTAAAGATTATTCTGTTTAACAATTATAAGAGGTATAAAGTTGTTCTTTGCCAAATACTTCGAAATACTTACGTACTTGTGTATGTATGCGAATAATGTGTGTATTCATAAATTTATATGTTTATGTATAATTAGACAAGAAAGTATGAATATTTTGTTACACTTACGTACGGTATCTACATGTCAGTATTAGTGTAAAATTCCATTAAAGTTTAATTCGTCAAGCGATTTAATGTAAGCGCTCGGCTGAACAAATTTATAAAATGAATCCTGTAACATGTGCTCGATAGATTAAATTGTGTTTACGTTTTGCTACGGTATAAACTCTATGTGTCAGCAATTAGAGTTTATTGTATATAAAAAATTAGAAGTAAACGCTATTGAATAGTTTTTAATATACTCCATACTTAACGATGTTATTTTGACTGTATAAGTTCATAGAAATGTGATGAAATTACCAAATCAATTTGTATTTGATAGTTACTAAACATTTCTATTAGCTTGTTTAGCCTAGTGTTTTAATATAGTCATATTTTGATTTCCAAATGTATATTTTTCCTTTATCTGATATGCTCTCGATCGCTATTTATGTATATTTGGTTGATCATATTTTGGCCTACAGTTTGTTTGAAATAAATTATTAGGAATCTCCTCAAAGTTACAGTTATCAAAGATTTGAAATGCGTTTCTTATTTAGTTACATATGAAAAGAGATTGAGGTTTATATGCAAGAGGTTTTATAGAGAAATTATCAAATGAAACTTATTAATTTGGTAATTTTGAAAAAAAATTGTGAACTATTGCAGCTAATTTATCAATTTAATATAGTATTGTCACCACAGTGTACAGTATAATTATTGAAAAGTTAACTAGTTTTTGTTAACGAGACGACAGATTTTTTGTTTGATTCAGTTTGCGCAATCTTTTATTACTAAGCACTTAATGTTGGAAAGTGCAACCTTAGGTACTTATGTTGGGTTTCAATTATGTTTCTACGGATGAAATGCCGGACAAGCAGAAGGCCCACTTGATGGTAAGTGGTAAGCATCGCTTATATCCACATTAAATATCAAGAAATTACTGATATTGCAATTGCGTGGATATTCTAGAGATGAGATGTAAATGCCACCATGCCCGTACTTATTAATTAATGCAGCTACCTTTCCATTTAAGCTCCAAAATAATAAACTGCTTCGAGGCCAAATTAGGTAACGCGATGGTTCCTGGACACCTGCAAGCGAGTCTAACACCTAGTATATAAACGAGTCGTTTATATAAAACATAGGTCTAGGTCTGATTCTGAAGTACACACTAAAACTTAATTTGAGTACACTGCATCTCTTTCTGGCAATATGAAAACAAAGAAAGCTGGCAAAAGATGTTTTTAATTTTCTTAAAAAAGGTTCTAAAATGCAGATTTTAGGAAGTGCCTCCTTAGGCATTTAGCCTACTAAAATTGTCAAGGTTTCCTAAAAACTGAAAAATTAGATCATTTGACAGTTCTTATTCTTGTTATACTTTTCCAATAACAATGCGTGAGTAGGATAAGCTTTAATTAAATTTAAGAGTGTGCCGTCAGATTTAGGCCCAGTTTATCAATACCTAGCACTAGTGAAATTAATTATTTTCTATCATTTCTGTCAGCCGTGCAGGCTCAGGTATGCCAGATCCAAGTAGATGAGCCTAAGCATCAGATTGAATCTTACTGGAATTTAATAAAGTAATTTAGTAAACTAGTAGTTTAAATTTTTTATCAATATATACGGTTTTCAATTTTAAGTACCATTGGAAAAATCTGATTAGGTTTGATTGCAAAGAGATACGTTAATATTTCATTCAATAATTTAAGTTTTCGAATGGAGGCATTTCATATTATACTGTTATTCTCAAATAGCTAGTCCAGCCAGTCCTATACCTGGTAAAGTTTGAAGGAAATGGGGAATCGATAAGTAATAAATGTTAAGTACCTTTTATCATCATGATAAGATATTACACGTAACTGCAGTCTAGTGACACACCTAGGGCCTTACCAATAACCATTGCATAAATATTGTATATTTTTTATATAGAAAATGTCACCCTTATTGGTGAATCATAAAAAAATGTAATTGCTTACTTAGAGTTCTGGCCGTCCTTGATAAGGCCTACCACCTACTTTAGATCTGGATGTCCGGGGTTCAGTTCCCAGTTAGGACAGACATTTACTGCTCGGTTTGTTTTGTGGTAGGACTTTTTTATATTCAAATGTTCAGTTTTGTATCTGTCATTGTTATCTTGATGGCAGCGGCATGTTGATATCGTCTGTGGATGGTTGCCGCTGCTTCTGCCCCATGCGCTGTCGTTATGGTAACGGTCTTATAGGTATGAAGAAGCGATGGGGTGTATCATTGATCCAATTACATCTTGAGTTCTATGACCTTGCTAATCGAGTTCATTTAAAGCTCTGAACTAAATATCAAAAAGTAGTAACCGTTTAATTTAAAAATTTAATCTCTTTTATTCCGAAACATGGCAACCAAGGATGTAATTAATCAAAGGTTTAGTTTTAATTTCCACGCATTATTTGAGAAGAGTATTAGATAAGCTTTGACAAAAACCATCCGTTGATGCACTAACCTATAATGTACTACTGATCCTGGCTAGCTAAATGTCAGCGTCTCTCGTTGTGACAGTATTTTAAGGACACTTTATCATAGATATTTTTTCACTTTTTTATACTGTTTCAATTCTTTGAATAACAAATTTATAACTTTACTATATATGTTAAGGCGGGAGCCAATTTAATGGTTTGGTTACGAGCACGAAGAAAATAAAATTAAGTTCTAATATAGTTGTTGATTTTATTGTTGATCAATAAAAACAATAGCATTATTGACAAAACAAAATTACTCGTAGAATGTAATATATAATGACAATTAAAAACGTTTTTAAGGTACAAAACCTTAATTATACATATTGGAATGGGTTTGATTTGCACTTCATACTTTAATGTATCAGTACGAAAGTTTTTATAGAACAATATGGAATTCGCTTCTAAATATAAATCTCAACTTTCTTTATTATTATGATATTAGTTTAATGCTTTTTTATAGTTACTAATGATAAATAAAAACCTTGACAGAAGTTTTACCGTTTTTTATTAAACATACATCAGTGAATATTTACTCTTCTAAAAATCTCGACCTATTACTATCAGCTTAAAACGAACTTAAGCTTGCTTTAAGAGAAAATGATTAGAAGCAGTGCGAAACAAGAACCAATTAAACGCACGCAGATGAATAATATCTACATATCACTAGCTGAGTTCATGCATTGAATTCTTGTTTTGTAACTAGGTAGGTACAAAACAAGTACCGTTGCCGTTGTAATACTAAGTTAATGGTGTTTTGATAACTATATTAATGTCTGTAGGTAATGGTTATAATTATTACAGGTATTATAGTATATTGTCAACCATTTTCTTGTATATGTGTAGGACAAGACTGGTAATACAAAAACATAAACCAACTATTAATACCTAGTACCTATAGAATTGTTGTTATGTAGCGGCAAACTTATATTTACTTCTTTTAAAAGCATTACTTTGTTTAATGACATTTTTATTATTTTCATACTGCTGTGGTCTTATTCCTTATATTATAAATACTTCATAATAATATTCCGTATCTATCATAAATACGTATCTAATAATGAAACAAAATTTAATTTAAAATCTGATCTAATGTAGGCATTATGTAACACAATTCACATTATTCTTCATCATCGCATTCCTCGACCATGTCGCTGGGCGGGCCAGGCTGCGCAGGCGGCGACCAATTTAGGTAGAAGGACCCACTATATATCATCATGCCGAGTGAAAATAGCCACCTATAAAAAGCATTGCTAGCAAAAAATCTTAAAAATTTAGATTATCTTTCCATATAAAAAAAGGAGTTCATGTCAGGTCAATAATACACGACGAAACGTAAACATAATCGCCACAAGATGTAGCTGTTTTGATTCTCAAACTAGCAACAATCAATCGGCTTTATGCGATCATATGCGAATTACTCTGGGAGTACCTATGAAAAAAGATCAGAATAATATGTACAAATGAGGAAGTTGACGCATTCAGTCTCGACGTCCCGATAGTCTGACCGACCGATCTCGGTTAAATGTACTACAAATTAAATTAACCGAGTCATACCATAGAGCTCCAGCAACCAAGACCTTGGAGTAGTAGCTTTGCTTGTCTTTATACCACACATCCCAAGGCCCACATGGGACCGGCAACTCATTCATGTGGGCGTCGCAGCGCTCTAAAGGGGTAATTGAAGTTTGAGTCTACATCTATAAAAAAAATGTAATCTTGGTATTCGACGGACACTTCCTGAGGGAGATCATGATCCTAATCACTAAGGAAGGCCCAGTTTATAATTGAATCAAACAATTTTTTAATGGTTGCCAATACAAAACGTAATTACATGGCGTATATTACAAATATTATCATTATTATTATATATGAAACTTACATCCAGTTTTTGTATAGTATGTTATATTAAATTGACCTCAACCTGAAATCATCGTACTCAATACTAAACGTCGCTTTATTCACCTTTTTGTTGTGTGATTTACGTGCTTAATTTGGACACAACAAAAACCTTTCTTGCTAATAACATATATAATGGGACTTACGATGCTGCGATGCATATTTTCTGCATGACTGAAACTTTACGATATTCCTTTGAATGGCAAAAAGCCTGGAACTCATTATTTTGTTGAAGGTCCTTTCAAACTTTCTCAAATGTCAATGAATATCTAATGTTAATATCAAAGCCCGAAGCTTGTCATTTTTTTTTTAAATTATGAAATAGTTTATACCTACTTACCTTAACCAGTAGCTATTAGCAATTTGGTGTATGATTATATGTAATCAATCTGGTTTCTTTAGCCGAAATATTCTTTCGTAGTATGCTACGAAAGAATATTTCGGCTAAAGAAAACCTTTTTTCGATGTAAGCTAGTATAGGTTATTTGTTGAACTATAAAGGATCTTAATTTAATTTTGTTTTGTAGTAAAACAGACCAGCCACCCAGAATCCATTGATGTAATGATGTACTTTGCTTTTATCATAGAAACGTTTCGTTTAGTCTAGTAATGTTTCAATGATAAAAGCAATTAGCAGACATCATCTAAAGTTTATTGTAAATACATTTCATTACAATTAATTTACAATTTATTACAACGTCATCGTAACATGAAGCTTATTGCCGTCATCATAGAAGTTATTCAGTGACTCGTTTCTGTCCGAAAGCAGAGCATGATATACCTTACCGATATAGGTATTCCTCCATATATGTACTTCTTTAAAAAGGGAAGAATTTTCTTCCTTTTCAGAAGCCATTAACAACTCGCTATCTTCACATATGGATAACTACTATTTCCCGTGGTTGCGTACGTGCTGTTTATATAAAAAAATATAAGGAATACTTACTTTGATTTCAATTTTGATTTAATTATATTTTTAATTTTAGCAAGTTATTTTGCAGGTGGTCCAAGTTATTCCCGTGTTCAGCACATATCGCATCAAAGTAGCTAGGCTAGATAAATATTTAAAATTGCAAAAAGTATTTATACACATTTATACTTATATTACACGTTTATTCGTGAAAATATAGGCGAAATATTCTATTCTCCTTTGTAGATTGATTTCGTTCCACACTGTTGACAATATACCTCTGAAGGTTAGAAAAACAAATTAGCAAATTTAATAATTAATTACCATTGGTTGTTGTTGGTCAGTTGTTGTTAGGAAACGTATCCTTAGTTTCCTAGTGGTGATTCAATCCAAAGTGTCATAATTATCCAATCTGTACTTTCAAAGTCGTAGGTATTTAAAGTATCTACCTACTACCCCCATGGGATCCCTCACGACTTTTATATGATAACTTTATTATAAACTGATGACATTGAGACTGCTGAAACTCGTATAAAATCTTTAGAAATAGCTCTTGGTATCATAAAAACTTCACCCACTCACTTGCAATAAAAAAATCTGCGTTACATTGCGTTAAATATTCCAAAAGTTTCATAATAAAAATGTCCCTTGAGCATCTAACGTCCTATGTGTCTACTTCGCCTTAATGTTGATAATTATGGTTTGGATTTTGTTTTTATTTATTGTTATGAAGGTATAGATATATAAGGTTATCATAATAAAACGACGAATTAAATTTTGAAAACAATATCAAATTTAATACATAAATAATATTTATGTACGTCTACATACATGTTTTCGTCTATATATTTACACTGAAACACATATATTTTCCTAATTTATCTAGGTTTCACATATTTCGTCATAAAAATTATAAGCAACTGAAAAAATCAACAAATTATTGTATAATGTTACGCGATAAACAAAATAATGCAAACATAAAAAGATTTTTAACATTGTACAAATAATTTACATACAAGTATTTTTGCCATGGGCTGTGGGCCCATTTCCTATAAATACATGATTATTAACGAAGCAATAACCATGGCTTATTATTAAAATATATTATCTATTATATTTTATAGACATTACCCATGACGATCAATTTATGGGTTCACATACCTATTTGTAAATCGCAATTCAATCAAAATAACTAGGTAGGTATAGAATAGCTTAACACTTGGGTTTTTAAATTATAAACTTAAGTAAATTAGAAATCGCACGAGTAGTTTACGTTCTCTTATGTTATCACCAAATATAGATATCTGGTATAAACATTCTAATATTTTAAATTTGGATTTTCGACAAACCGTCCTTAAAACTCTAGTCTTTAAATCCTTTCATGTATCTTTTATGGTCTTTACTTTGTGCCGAGTTAAAAATAGGGATTACAGTACCTTATTGATAGGCAGTAATATAGTTTCTTATTCACATTTTTTTTCTTAATCTCATGATACTGACAATTTTTTTAACTTGGTTCTTGACAACTCAGTAGGTAATTAAGTAAAATAAACGCTTTTAGTCCTGAGGGCCTACGTACTCCTAAAAACGAAACTCACAAAGTAGGTATCGTATTTTGATAGTCTATGATTTATAATTTATGTCAAACCTGTCAAATTACGTTGTTTTGCTGTTGTTACTTGAATTATGGAGTGACCCATCTGCTCGTGCGATATCTAAGATAGTTTAACTTCCACTGTGCCTCTAGTCATAGTTTAAGCTATATGTTAAGGTACCGATACTTAAAGAATAATCTATTCTCAACCATTTTCAATAAAAAAAAACTATCTGACCTTTACTTTAAAATTCAATAAGAGCGGCAGAAAATTTAAAATAAGTTTATATCATAAGAAAAAAATTAGTAGCGACAAATTTTCTTCGAAATAAGCAAGCAAAGGCCAGGTTGTCACTAGTCAGTTTCTACAATTCTAATTGACTACAGCGACGATCAAGAACCGAGACTAAAAGCACATTACAATAATAGTCCGCACCTAGTTCATTCGTTCACTTTACACTAAGACTTAACGGAACAGACTTAATTCGGTCCATACATAATTGACCACATGGACTGACATAAACACGTCGCGTCATTTTATAATATTCAATACATTTCAACAACCAGGAGATATAATATATTAACTAACATCCTTAACTAGCCATGAGATATCTCCGAAGAGTTTTATCATACTACAACACTCATATAATACAACTATCGATTGAATTTTGGTTTTTCTATACTCAATCAAATTGTTTATTGAATTTTACGTATGTATATTTGGCAAATTGGTTTTATAAGTATAATAATTCCCGTCACCTAGGTAAAGGGCGATGTCCAACATCCATCACGATTCATGACTTTTAGCCAACTCACGATCTATTAGAACTATTCATTAGCTATCTACATAATCATACAAATTAACTTGTGCGGTCGCCTCTCGCGTCCTTCGCCTTAAGCTTCAGCTCAACAAGGAGTCTCAATGTATAAAATATTACCCTCAATAGAAAAAAAATCGCAGGACAATCAAAAATTATTTAAATTAGTAGTTTCGTTAAGGGACTGATACTGACATATACTGATGTCAGTATCAGTCCCTGAACGAAACTACTAGAAAGCTGTAGTTTCATTGCGATTTTGTTTCTATTAAAGCAATGTTTTCTGGAATCAGACCCCAGATCGGTCCAAACGTGTACGAAGCGCGAAACTTTGAAAGCCCCACTTACGTTACTTTACAATAGGATCGTAGACTCGCTTCGGAGACGCTTTGCTCGCTCAGGTTGAGCCGAAGCGTCATAAGTAAGTACCAACATATTACACTGTAGGTACACGCAACTGTACTATTTAATTTTTCAAATTAGATCTCTTTCATGGGCCTACTCAACACCAGAAAACTTTCTTATGTACAAAATATTATAGGCATTTGGAATAAAATGAACAATAAATAATTAACAAATCACACATAAAGAGATCTAATCAGAAAATATTTAAGCATAATTACATTTTACATACTATGGAACGCACTTTAACTTTATTTAATGATTTTGTACGTCAGTTTCCTTCACACGAGTAAAATTTAGAAACAAAATTTTTATTCAATATGAATTATTAAAATATTATTTATAGCACCATCATCAGCTGCAAATATACGCAAGTAAGTATAAAAGCAGTGAATGTTTGGGAATCGTCTGTAGAAAAATATCAAATAATAGAGCCATTTGAAAACATACGGTCTTTAAATTATGAAAAATGGACGCCAAATATACAAGAATTGACTTATATGATAGGTACACGCACTAAATTGAACACTTATTGGCTAAATCTATCACAAACAGTCCATTGAGGTAATTCATACAATGAATTATAATGTTTTTGTTAAAGGTTACAAGGGTTAGCCCTCAGCACTGCTTATCTATGAGTAAAACCTGCGCTTTACATAGTAGCTTATTCAAAAATTAATATCTGGGACTAGAGATTGACTATGTTGGATTTTGTTTGTGCGTCATTTCCTAACATTTCTAATGGTTTTATTACAAAAATCTTTGAACAATGAGCATATTAAAATGTACATTTCTTTCAAAAATTCTAGCAGGCACTGTCATCAGAGCTATATGTATCTATTTATATAAATCTTGTGCTAATCAATCTAAAACAATGTTGCTTAAACTTTGAACGTTAGGTATGGTGTTGAGCAAAGATTTAAACAGTTTATTTGGTCTTATAATGGCTTGTTTATGTGTATATTGTTTAAAACAATTAAACCTACATATTTTATTACATGGCATAAGAGATTTTAAATAGGTAGTTACTTAATGTTCGCTTATTACTTATTAAAAATAGACAATCAGAAGATAGTTTATGCTCTGTTGTAGCACATCCAGATATTAATAATCATTTGGCCCACAATAAAATGTCTCTACACGATTGACAATTGTGGTTGGTAAAATATAATAGCGAAATAATAAAAATACAATTAACAAAGATGTTAAGTGCATACGAAATTTTAAACGATTAAACTTGTAAGCATTACATAAAACCAAAGCTGAACTAGGTCGTTTGCTTCCCTATTCGTTTGCTCTATTAAAAAAGAGTCCACATGTTAAAACTCAAAAGGGGACAACGAGGCGATACCTCTGTATTTAGGTAACTTGCAAACGGCAAAGTAACCTCTATATGTCATAAAATTTGTATTCACTTCCAATATTCAACCACTCACATAATGACCGTCAATTTTTATGACTTTTACTAAAACACT
This sequence comes from Acentria ephemerella, assembly GCA_943193645.1. NCBI lineage: Eukaryota > Metazoa > Arthropoda > Insecta > Lepidoptera > Crambidae > Acentria > Acentria ephemerella. The sequence continues at coordinate 4,062,256 of OW971882.1, forward strand.
AGGGATAGTCTCCGTAATGAATGGACTTCTTGAATTATTAATTGTGATGATCGTTGTTTGTTTTAGAATGCTGTTGAATACGATGCCGTGAAGGCTAGAACGGCTAGGAATGGCTATAATAATTGCTAGTCAATTATTCTTCTTTCTTTAATAATTTTGCATATGGTTGTACGATGAATGCTCGTTCTCGCACGTTCGATTGACCTGTAACAAAAGAAAGAAAACGTTATTTACACCTTACGTAACAACGAAGCTACGAGATCACTTTCCTACATTACTTTAAGTGAATTAAATTTCATTCATGAAAACTTTCAAATACTATTTGAATAAAACTGTGGTTTAAACATGGTCCCTGAATAATATTATATCCCATCAAAATATGTTATCTCGAGCTCTACTGTCCTTCGGAATGATTGTTAAGCTGTAAGTCGAAGTAGTTGCGGCGTCCTCTTTCACCCACCAAGTCAAAGCAAGCTAAAGTTTATGGCCAAAACTTCTCATGCGTTTCTCTCATGTAGAAAAATTGTGCCCAGCAGTGAGGTATATATAAGGTGTTGATGATAAGTAACAAACCCTAAGTATACTTTAAAAATTAATGAAAATACTTTTGCTTTTAACAGAATCATACATGTAGGTTTATGCAAAAGTTTACCAAAAAGGTCCTCGCCTTTTTGGTAACAATTCTCTTTTGTTATTTTGTAAGTATGAGTTACATTTTTTAATATACAGTTTTTCGTGCTACCATTGAGTTCTATGGTAGATATTAGTCTTTTTTACTAAGTCCGGCCTCGATCCAAAAATTTTTTTTAATTCTTTATGCAATCTCGAGTGTTTACATTATTACCTCCCATTATGCAATAAAACCGTATGTAAATATCTTAGTAATCTGTATGTAATTCGCACGCAGCGTCTGTGGATGTGAATTATCAGCGTTTCTCGTCCGGACAGAGTTTGTGCTGAGTTGGTGGAGTGTAAATCGTAACCTGCCCGACGGAGCGACGCCAAGTCTGCTGCGCCCCGCGCCCCGCGCCAGCGCCCGCCTCCCAGGTGACGACCTAATAGGGCTGAACAACTATTTCTTGTATATCGATATATTCAGCAGCATTACTCCTTGTATTTCAGTAGCAGACTAGTTTTCAACGGGGTATAGATAGCGTGAACGGTACCCAAGGTGTTAAGTATCTAAATGTAAATTTTGCAATTTTAATCAGAGACATTCCCCATACCGGACATAATGGCTTTACTGTGCGTGGACGCCGCTGATCTGGTAAGGAACAAGGTTTAAAATATATTTTGTAATTTAAGTTCTATTTAAAGGAACTTTGGCAGGCTTAGTTCTAATAAAAACTAAACTAAGATTATCTTGCTACAAATTCCTGTTAGTACCTTATATTATCACCAATTTTTAGCCGGCGGGCGGAATCTGCAGATAATATGTGAGTGCTTTTGTGATCAATGATTTTGTAAATCGGGAACACCCAAAAATACAGAAATATTTATTCCAAATTTCAATATTGCGATTTTCAAAAATCCCAATTTTTGCTACATTAAGAATTTACGTATATTAAAAACAGTCTAAGAACAAAATAGATGGCGTTAGTGGTAGTTTCCAGGTGATACCAAGTTATATCAGACGGTATCAGCTTAATATATATATATCAGCCTTATAAATACTAAGCTGTTAGCCATTCTGCCGTAGTCATATTGTAATGGTACTTGTCGGCTCTATACTGCCTCGTCTGTCCGGAGGTGCGGAGGGAGAGCTATCCTTGCCCGCAATAACGAAGCTCGCTTCCGCGGCTTCGGTTTGTTGGTCGCCGAAGCCACGCCAACTCGCCTGATCGCCAAAGTTTTATTACGCAAGGCCGGAAAAACTACACATCAAGCAGTGCCGGAGAAGAACAACATTAACGCATGCTTGCCTGCTTTTATATATGAATATAAACAATAAGGATCACGTAATTATTTTTGACCTACAATGTTGTAACTTACAACTATGTTATGATGTGTACAGTAATGCATCTGTGATTTTTTTCTTTCACATACAGAATAGTTCACTGTCTTCTTTAAATATATTGTGGCGCGGCGGTTAGTTACTCGATTCACTCATGCAGTTTTACAAGGTGTTTGATTTTCGGGCTTATGTTTATTCGGATTTTTGATAATCTGAATTCGAATTTATGAATTTTTATATAAATAAACATTAGGGATTTTGAATTATCTTTATGATAAACCGTATTTGTAATATTCAGAATACCAAATTATTAAGTATTATAAATATCGAAACTTTGAAATTCATGACTATTGGAACAAGGTTTTTCGTATTTATGTAGTGTACCCGGTAAAATCATCTTAAAACGTTTAATGACCTTAAAGTTTAAAAGAAATTTTTAGGATAGGGAAATCAAACGTCATAATCAAAATAAAAAACAAAAGAATAGAAATAGGGAGATCTATCGATATCAGTAATCTCAACTCTAACAAACCACGATAAATCTGTCGCATATTCAGCGATGTAACAGACTTTCTCTGGGTGACTCATTGCTGAGAATAAAATGAGCCGCTCTTAATACGCGATGTAGATAATTGGCATACTTATCCCAAAATAAGACTGCCGTAAAACGGGCTCATGTGAATAAACTCCAGATTAATTTTGGCTTATTGGCTTTTTTGTATATTGAAGTCCCTAGAGCCATCTTAGAAATGGCAATGTAACTTTTGGTAATAGTATAACTTGCAGACAAATCTACCAACATTAATTACCAATTGAAGCCACTAAAACCTTCGGAAAAAATAAGAGTTCTTATGATTAGGGTTACTGAATCCAGCATCAACTATTATTATTACTATTTATAATAAGTTTATAATAAGTTAACAATAAATATTTCTCACACACACCCATTATTTATCCCAGCTAGCATTATTAAGAATTTAACTATATAATGGAGAAATACATATAATAATATATATACAAATATTAGAAATATACTAAATATACATACAAACATACGATTCGTGAACAAATATTCGTACTCATCACTCAAATACCATGTACCATCTTTCTTAACGGGAGTTGAACCCAGGACCTCTAGCTAAGTAGATAGGGGTACAGTCAACTCGACCAGACGACCGTCAAACTATTTGAATTGCATATTTAATTATTTCTCAAATTAATCAAAAAGAGGTAGTTGAGTTTTTCACTTTAATGTAGAGCGCTCGACTGATAAAACACCACCATCTTACAAATGTTGTCAGCCAAATAACATATTTCAGTAGATTTAACTTGAGTTCCTGCAGTGATAGTCACCAAAACTCGTAAGCGAAGAGTTGTATCGGAACAATAATTTCTTTTATTGACAGCATACGAGAAATGATTGTTCCGATGAATGATTGATCTTTCGCTACAGATTACTAAAATAACATCCTTTTCTTTGGTTCGTTGCTTCCGACTCTGCTATAAGTTCTATCGTTAGCTCTTTAGTACCCACTCACAGTAATGTTCCGAACTTCCTACTTTTCATATTTTTCCACCTATAATCGTAGATATTTTCCATATTTCTCTTAGGGATCATTCAACTACCAGGGCCAATCGTAATTTCTAATAATAATGTAGATAGGTATCTTATATAAGTATTTCAATTAGTTTTATTGCAACTATGGGGAAAGAGTGTCACTGTACTGAATTATCAGGATTTCACGTCTCTGAATTCGACCTTTTATATCAATTCAAAGCACAGCTAGACAAGTTAGAACCTAATAAAATGACTTTCATGTGATTTTTAGAACTTTTGGCGTTTTGTCTCAAGATCGTATGGACAATAAAAATGTATGGAGTTTAGTTTTCATTACGTCCTCAATTACCCTTTTTCTTTTTAAAATCTTTTAATCTGGGTTTTATGTGTCATTCAGTTCGTTTCCTCGATATGAACAAAAATTGTTTTCAAACGAAAGTATGAAGACGACAAGTTCAAGAAATAAGTTTACTAACAATTGCACCAATAATAATTAACGCAGTGGTTTTGCCACTCGTAAATTCAACTGATTATCTGAATCTAAGTATAAAATCCAGTAAGAAGAATTAGAATAAGGTTTATTTGTGCGGTTATTATAAGAAACATAGGAATTACTTAAATCTTAAATGAAATACGCAGCCAATTACCACTTTGCTATGTTAAGTAATGCATATACTACGGTAGCCAATTACCAACATGCATTTATAATTAAAGATTCAAATGTATAACTGTTAATAAAATAAATTTCCTAATACATAGGTATTCCAAATATGTCCTGAATTGAGACTCCTGATTTTTTCTTTCGTGCCACAATACATTAAGACAATAAATCCAGTTTCGGATATCACGGGTTATAAAGCATAGGCGTTGTTGGTTATCGAGTGATTCCGGGGCGGTGTTGGCGCAAATTTATTCATACAGGGGACGTTCGACCTCTTCTACTGAGTTATTTAGCCTGTTATTTAGGGCACACTTCCCGTGTGTTTCGTAATGCTTTTCAGACTTTATTGTGACACTATTTTTTAAGAGACGATTTTATTTTGGTGTGCGGTTTATGGACAGATGATTTTCTTATTCAAATTGTATTATTTATCTTTGATTCGTCTGAAATCAATTACATATAAAAGGCTTAGTAGATATTAAATTCGGTTTTATTCGCTTTACGATAAGCTTAGCCAGTCAGCCCGATCTGCAGGCCCAACATAAAATTTACCCCAAATTTCTAACTATAACTATGTATGTACTGTATCGTAATATAGGAAATATTTATTACGAATTCCTATTATTTCGTGGGACACTCTCTATTAGTACAAATGATCGAAACAAACTTGATGGCAGTTTCGTGATTATCACACTATATATTTTGTCTATACTAATGTGTAAGCTGTACCATGTTAAAGGATGTACCATGAAGTTCCAAAACACTTTTCATCGATTGCATTCACGGAAAAAATGGAAGGAGTCCTAGATTACAGATTTTGATCAACTCATTGAGGATCAAGCTAGGTGAAAGCTGCCTTGTTTTTCTAATCCGATTCATACACAAGTTTCGTCGCAAATTATATATATCTGATGGCATCAGATATCGTCTATTTATCCTAATTACCAGGTACCATTACGATAAAATTGATGAAAAGGTAAATTTTCCTCTTAATCAAGAATTTGGCTTGTAAATTGCTATCGAACTTAAAAAAGTTTAACTTGAAATTGAATAAATTCTTAAGCAAAATTTTCAAAAAGTACCACCGACATAATTGTTTCTTGACAATATTCATTGTGATCTAAAATTAAGTTATACAATTTTAACAGTATGACAAGTGTTATTTAATATTACACAAAGACTTACTAAGTCTCTTAGTTCCCTGTAATATCTCCAAGTGTGAGCGGGTTGCGGGGCGCGTCACCTGTTGCAAGAGGGCGGAGCGAACGCCCTACGCCCACCCCACGTGTTCAAAACTTCGCATTTCAAACTTCAGCGAGCTTTTTGTGTCGAGTCACAAATTTCAGACAGCGTTTTATTCTTTTTGGAATAAATTAAAGTTTTTATAGACGCAAACTAACGTCGACACATTGCAATAGTTTTTGCAATGTCTATGTGTAATATAAAAATAAAAAAAAACATAAATATACTATCAATTAGTATTTTTTGACTTTTTTCCTATCCCAACAGATAATTTAACTGATGATATCTAAATTAATTACTATTTTAGAATCAATCATTTAACCCTACTTACAATATATTTGTACTTAAGACTATCAAATTATCAACATCTACAAACGTGGCATTACTGACCATTATCCTGTTAAGCTTTCCCACATACGGAGACCATGGGTACTGGAACCAACATTCTTTACGCAATTTGGTATGGGAATAAAAAATAATAGTTATGGTACTTTTAACACTTCGCGTGATGCTGATTAGCAATATACTTTACAATTCATTTATTAACTGTACATCAGAATCATGGACACCCCTATATTCAACCCAATTCGAAATAGAAAAGTAGGTTTTAGCTTTGTATCATAGGTTTAACATAGGTTTAACTTCATAGAAACAAAAAAAAAGTGTGTTTATCACGAATATACTAAATAGAAAGTGTGATATTCAAGCCACAAAAGTTATTTTGTCTGGTTCACTGTCCCGCAGTGTTAAATTAGTATGAACTCATTACGAAAAGCAAATAGCCCTAAGTTAAACGACAATGTTACAGTGACTATGAAAATGCAAAAGTTTTCTTAGTCACTGTAAGATTCAAAAAGTTTCTTGTCAAAAGTTCCAAATCTTATTTATCCAGAGAACTTAGGCGGCCTAATTTGTTCCAGCCATAATCGCGCATTTGGGGACTAGCAATAAAATCATAAAATCGTTTTAGGAGCGCGAGCGTGCCCCGACAGTTAACACGTAATCACGTAATCCAATTTGCAGGCGGCCGACACCACCGAAGAATGCTAAAACCGCCCTCAACAAAATTAACTACACCCTCAACATTTTCTGCCGGCGAAAATTTTGATTTTTTTCAAAGGTGTGCTTTGACAAACTCTTTCTTGAGAAATAGTTTTTGTCTACTTAACCGCGCTAAAAATCAAAGACAATAATTATTTTATCTAATATAAGGAGGCTATACAATACATTTTTTTTATTATCACTAATAAACTAATATTTTGACAAAAACATGATTTAGATAAATTATTCTTTCATTTAAAGTAAGTCATATAAGAGTCCTATAAGATATAAAAAATAAATTTGTGTAGTGATATATCTTGGTAGAACTTTAAAAAAAAACAATGACACCAGGACATTTTACTACTGATTAATAGAAAAAAATAAGACGGAAGAGAAAATAAGATGGAAAAGAATTACAAAGAAAGGCAACAGTGTGTATCTACCTATTTAATCTTCCTATATAAGTACCATTGCTGAGCATAGGCCTTTGACATGGGCCAAACACATAAGGCCAATGTAGACAAATTTCTACCCAAAGAACACGATAAGACCACACAGAATTTATAAGTGGTTACCATTATACACCAGCTGTAAAGCGGAAATCACTTGATATTGGAACTCCATTAATGTTCTTGAAACAAGAGAATATGTCACTGTCTATCTTTTCATTCATAACAAAACACAGCAGGCTGCTTCCCGCCAATAAAAAAAGGCCGTAGTGTTACCCAGACGCAACTCACTTATGAGACGGCTCACTAAATACGAGTTGCTTAAAAGAAATCCACTCGATCCTGAACATACTATACCTTTGTATATTTACTAAAATTACTAAATTTCGTCTAAAACAAAAACATAATATATTGTCGTTTTGAAAATAAGAAAATATTTAATACAATTCAATAGATTTAATTGTTTTTATTTATTTTAATGTATTTAGGGAGCTGTCTCTGAAGTGCATCCGTGTAAGGTTTGACTGACTGACGACAGACTTGCTGTCTTGCTCGACGAACAATCTCTGAATCATGATGTGAACGTACGTCGTCAGAACAAAATGTCACACATCGATATCTCAATAATTGTTGCAACATGTTCACGGTAAATTACTTATAATTTTTTTCAATAATTGATTTATAAATTATATAAACGTGAGCAACATTTATTTAACCTTAGAGAGGCTCAATATTTGCAGACACGAAGTTCACTTTAAAAAGATAGCAGGACGTGATAAAAATATCTAAGCCAGTGAATGAAAGTCCACAGGCACGTAAAACTCTAGAAAAATTGACAGCTCTAACTATATTGTTTCTCATTTGAATAATTGATCAAACTGATGCTGTCAAACAATAACTGGAAACCAACTTATTGGATATGCCGCGTTCATCCGGACGACTTATATTGGATGCAAAAATTGAGCTTCATAACTTTGAATTGACAAGCGAGCTTTCTGTGAGGCTCTATGGACATTATATAGAGATCTGTAGGCCTAGTGAATGTTGACGTACACTACTTTTGACGTATACTTTCTTCTTTGTTCCTTTAGCTACGCAGATTTATTTGAAAACAAGATGCAAAGGATGGATAGATTATCATTACGTTATCACGGTAAAATAAATCATTATTAGCCATTAATAAGTTCATCGTTACTTCTTAATTAAAATTAATGATGAAAAAGTCATGTTTATTATACATACAAATTATATGATTTATAAAAATGAAACATTTTCGGTAGGTACCTACTTATAGATGACAGCAATGAATGTGTAATGTCGCTCATCAGAAAGGCCACGCGGCAAATATTTAGCTCAAGGGCTACACAAGAACGGGGAAATAAAAAGAGCAAAAGAGCTTTTTATTAAGCATGAGCGAGGGGGGCGAATATAATGAATAAATTCCGCGTAAGGGCCCCTCCTAACGCAATTGAAAACTTTTAACAAGTGCCGAGAAATCGTGTGTAAAGGTGGGTCGCACCTAATTACGAGTCTAGCTGAACGGAATATAGGATGAGTTGAGAAATTTAAACGCCCGCCGCCCGCCGCCCGCCATCCGGGACCCTTTATGAAAATAAGCTTGTTAATAAAATCTTGGAGTGTTGACCAATGACTTGGCGAGCTCGACTGTGCGCACGAACAAATGGTATAAAAGTAAACGAAGAAGATTTTTGGTTTGTTCATTTAATAACTGTACCTGTGCAAAAGAAATCTGCATCCTTAAAGCCTGTTCTTTATAAGTTAGTCTTTCAGATGTCAACATGGTAGCTTTAAATGGTCTTATTAAAAAGCTTGGGAACGACCTTTCGCTATTAAATCTTTAATTTGTAAGCTCGTAATGAGGAAAAGCAACGAACTCGTTCCGTGATTCTAAATAAAAAGATTTTATCAACAAATTAAGTACCTACTAATCGATCGACACGGCTTCCACGTGCCAGCTTATCTAAACAAAATAATATCGAATTTCAGAAGGTTTTAAAACTTAACTAATTCATGTTCTCATTAACTTGAGCGCTTAAGTTTACAAGTATAAAAATTAACAAGTTTTTTTCGTCGCTGGCTCACCGTCTGCTGAAGACGTATTCATTCTTTTGTAACCCTAAAAAACAAGTCATTACCGAAGCGGGTTTAATCTAGCGTTGTATTCTGGGGATTTTTTCGCGGTGTACCATTATTTAGAAGCGATCGCTCGAGTCGCCGCGACGGGCACCGTTTACGCTAAAATGATATGATTAATTACTGGGACCGGTCTCCCTCATTAGCGAACAAATAGGATCGTTCATTGGTAAAATTGAATCAGGGGCTCCGGCGAACCGCGCTCAATCGCAGTCTAATCATGATTATTATTCATACGAATAAATGACTCCACTTTTGTATAGAATTTGAAGAGCAAAACTACATAAATTAATTTTACGGCATATTGCAGTTAAACAAAAATATGAGAATTGACATGATATTTATAGCCAAATATTAGATGAAATAAGAACTAAGTAGGTAATGTGTGAAAATTTTGGGGTCTTGAATTGTGTACAAATTATTCATAGGCTAATATAATTTGCAAGAGAATACTATAGGATGGTATCATATAACGCCTTCACTAGGAGTTTCACATAAAAAAGGCAGCATCACGCGTCATAATCCACGTACAGAGCAACATAAACATGAGTGACGTACTTATCTTTTGTAATACCAATGTCGTAAAGTAGAATGACAAAAAAATCTCTCAAAAGTGAAGGACTTGCAGTAATGAAAGAATCCTCATGTCAATATTTCTTGTGACGAAAAATTCGCAACATTAAAATTACAAACCCCTTTTTCTCTACTACGTTATTGCGCAGTTACATTGTATGATGAACTGCCCATACTTATAAAGTGTTTTATTCGATCAATTTAATATTAAAAAAGACTATTGGAAAAAGACAACAATTTGCGTCGAGTCTATAGTATAAAGGATAAATATAAGATAGTACAAAGTTACAAGTTCAGGCTGTAAGTTTTTAGGAATATAATTTTAAATTAACGAATTTATTCTGTAGTACACCGCATGATATTATTGAATATAACTGTAAGGACAGTTCGATGTAGCTTATAAAAATACTATTTTGTTTTTTAATAATGTTAACATGACATTTATACTCACGATTAATACTTTTGTTACCACAAAGTTCCCACACAAAACTGTAGCCTGGTAAAACTAATATTTTCCTCTTTTTTAAAAGGTTCGACTATAGTATTTTTTGTTTTCGTTTTATTTTTTAATTTTGTAAAATAAGTGTTAAAGTTTTGTGGTTTCCAATAACATATAGTTTGCATATTTCAAAGACTTGTGTTTAACTTTTCAGACGTGGTAATACCCCTTTGCCTACTTTTCTATAGTATGTTGTAAACTATTACTGTTTACATCGTAAACATTCTTTTGCATGTTTATCACATATAATAATATAGATATTCGTATTTTAATTGTCATGATAGATTTTCGTTCACCCGGAATCATCAGTCTCCTAAATATAGGATAATAAGGTCAGATCGCCGTTAACAACGTTTTCACGAAACAATAGAGTTATAGTTTTGTTGGTGGCGATACACAGGAACTTATCGGACACAAGTACGGAACTTTCCGCAGATTATCGCTGATATTTTGTGGATTTATTGCCCCGTGGTATTGTTAACCGTTCGCTAATATTTCGCCGTCGTCGACCGAAGCCTTTTGTTCTCATTTTTAAGTTAAAGCAACTCCTCTTCTTACTTTGGAGGAAATCAACTTTTGAAATTGGCTTTTCTTTTTCTTTAAGTTATGGGACGAGAGTGGACTTCAGCGGATATTATTATTTTATGGGATTTATTTGGTGATACTCTAGTGCGATACACCGAAGAAGCGAAGCGTTTATTTTATTTTGACCACATAAATTTTCCCCGATACATCAAACTTTAGCTATGTAAGAATGAAAGGTACCACCTATCAATAAATTATACAAAAAGTTTCTAAAATTGGTTACTACAAATAAATTAGTATTACTATCGTAAAAAACAATTTTTTTACACGAATGTAACTATGTTACATACCTTAAAATCAATTCGTATTGTGCCACACATGGTTCCCCGCGCCCCCTATAGGTCCATCAATTATTCTGATTACAATACCCTATCTATATCACAAGCTTCCACCTAGCTTAGTACTAAAGCCTACACTAACACAATTGACACTTTAACAACGATCGGTAACAGTTCACTTATTTAACGCTAAATAAAAATCTAACATTAGTTAACATGATAAACTGAAACAAAAGAATCTCGACTTCAATGTGTAACAGAAAAACTTAAACAATAAGTTCGCGTCAATTTTTGAATTAGGAATAGTTGATGAACAACCTGTAAGTAGGTCAGGTAACTAGTCCGAATGTTTTGTGGGTTTGGTTCAGTGGACCCATGAGGGGGCGACGGAATATGGCGTGCGGGGTGCGCCGCCGCCGGAGAGCGTGGTGGGCACCGGCGGCGCGGGAGCAGCGAACTGGCTCTCCGCCTCCGCCGCCATAGCCGAGTGCTGCTGAGGAAAGTTGAAGTCCAGCGATCCGTCCATGCTTAGCTCGTGCTTTATCACCTGTCCCAAAAACAATATGTCTTAGTTAAAACATTAACTAAAAGAGAAACAAAACGTAGTTAAGAATTGTGATAGGCTTGATGCGAACAGCATCTATATCCACCATCGCGCTGCTAGCCATTGGCAGGAAGTTCATCCTTAAAATAAGAACCAATGTGATCACGTGCTCGAAGAAACTGGGACAGGGGCTAATTTACGGAATACACAACCTTACATACAATTAATTGAATTTCATTCCTAACATTCGATATCACATCTATCCACACAGCGCTACAAACTTAAAATCTTTAATAATGCGAAAGCTAAATATCGGAATAGCTAGAATATTCTTCCTCCATGATTATTACTCTAAGCTTTATAGCATAGAACTTATCAACTTACTAGGGAAGCAAGTTCCATTGTACCTCATTTTGTAGTCCACCATGAGACGGCAGAATAGATAAATAATATAAGTCCTGCAAAAAACATTATTTAAAACGAATAGTGTTCTATAGCTACTTATTAAAATTAAGCTGATTATTTATCATATATGATAAACTTCCCGCAATGTAAGGAGCTTACGCTCATTTATGTTGAGTTCTTTTCAAAACGAAATATTCACATCACTTTTCTGTATTTCAAGTCAATATTATTAATTCATATATTCTTAAGTACAATTCACATTTTTCTCAACATTTTCACATCGCTCTTAATTTTTATTCGCTAATTTTACTTTTTAAGAACACTATAATTTTAGTTTTTACTCACAGAAGTGAGTAGTACTAGTACTTCAATCAGAAAAAAATGTGATCTATTCGGGCGAAAGATTAATATCACTTTTGGATTAAATTAAACTTTAAAATTTTATTTTTATTACTTTGAAATGTTTGTTTATAATATTTGATATCATGCATATTTTCGTCATCGTCTCCAAGTAGCTTTCAAAACAATTGCAATAGGGCAATGGCCTTGGCCAGAAACAACACATGATGAGCTTAGGCTATGAGAGCATAACGCTTATTGCAAGTGAGTATTTTCTTAATAGATATTAATATATATAATAACATTATATAAGATAATAAGTTATCGTAGAATATTAGATACTGATTTACTCATATTTTTAAAATTTACGATGTCAATATTTCAAACCTGCTGTCTTATTACACAACATGCTAAAGTAAGTTCTGGCTATTAACTGCCACATCTCTATCTGCCTCTATTATTAAAAGGAGAGAGCGTTACGAGTACCCTATAAATTAAATATCCATAGAAAACGTTGAATATTTTCTTAAATATTATTTGAGTGTACCTCATCCACGTTGCAGTCGAATCCATGTTCCAATGCTTCGATGTTAAGGTCCTCTGACAGGCCAGTGTTGAGCGCTCCCATGATCTGGCCCATGACTGTGGTGGGGCCCATCGCGCCCGTTTGCACCATCAGTCCACCGTTCATCAGCGCTGCGTCAGCTGTCGACACCATCTGCGTTTGACTGTTCTCTAAAAATACAAAAGAGAAACGTAAGATTCGTATTACAATTTCAGCTTCTGCTCGCATAGAGGATTTTTTACTAGATAATGATTAATATTCGGAAGTAAAAGTATCAAAACAAGAAATCAAGGCATCAAGGATTTTTTCTTATACATAAATTTTGATGGATCTCCTAGCTAGCTTATAAGTCCTGTGAGTAAGTTAAAAATGCCAGTGGTTTTCTTGAAAAAAAATATTCAGCGTCACGCCAGCTCAGTTAAAAAGGAAATAATGAAAGAAAATGAACAAGTAACAAGGCGCCCTTGCCTGAAACAAAGGAAAAATATTGTTACAATCTAAACTACAGCTAAATGGGTTAAATACACGTGAGAAATAAAACTATATACATGAGACACAAAAATACATGAGACCGTATAGTACACACAACTAATAATCATCACTACATTTTTTTAAACAAAAGCAGTAATTAAATTAACAGACGATAAATCTAGACTACCCTACTAGACTTATAGCTTCAATACTAGTATGTAATGGACACGTAATTAGAGTTTCAAAAATTTTATCATGATTAAATTTTGGACAGGAAATGAAGACCTGATTTACATCTGCCTCCCCTAGCCAGCACTCACAAAGCGAAATGTTTGAAATCCGCATCTTACGACAAACCCGAAATTTATAAAAACATGGCTTAACCGGTAGCTGTGATTGAAACTTTGCATAATAAGAACCTTTTATTTTACTGCGACCATCTTTAAGATGAACTAGATTTTAAATATAAACTAGGCAAAGCCCGCTAGTCAGGCGGATAAATCTTAAAGGAAACTTTTTAGTACTATGAATATAACAGTAACGTAATATTATCATATAAGAGCACTTAATATATTTTTAGATGTTGCAGATAAAATATGTTGTCTAAAGCTATTTAGAAACAAAAAATTACTTCTCAAATTTCTTTTCTCTCCTTAAAAATCCAAGTGATACAGATATTTTTTTCTTCTCAGTAAAAGTTCAGTAGTTACCTGAATGTTTAAATATAATTTTACATTATACAAATCCTTATTGCGTCAACAAATAGTTGCTAAGTAAAACTAACAAAAATTTTATTGCAGACAACCAATAAAATCAACAAAAAAACAAATGCGAGTTTATCACTGCTGTGCTCACGGCTGAAAGAACTTTCTAGTTATTATGTAATTTATCTTATTATGAATACGAGTTTTACAATTAAACATATTAAGCTATTATTTTAAAATATTATTTATTTTATCATAGGTTTCGCAGTAATGCTATTTAATATTCCTTATTTTTTACCTGTATTGCATTTGTTCCAAACAAGGAGTTCCAAAGCAAGAGTTGGTTAAAATCTAGGTGATCAATCGCAAATGTTCTACGATACACGTGTGTACCCGAGATGTCTTAGTCTGGGCTAAGTAAGGCTGTGGCGAGGACTCGAGTAAAATGGCATTTTTTGCGCAATTATATTGAAAATAATCATTTTGATCTACATACCTGTTTGCATGATATCAGCGGGGTCTGCAGGTGGTGGCGGTCGGACGAAGTCGAGTGCGTGCTGGTGTGGATGACTTGGATGGGCTGGGTGCGCGGGGTGCGAGTACAGGGAAGCGCACGCGCAGCCCCCATGTGGGTGACGCGGGCAAGCGCCGTACGTATACCGGTAGCTGCCATTTGACGAAGAGGACGATGTCGTTGGGACGTATCTGAACATTAGAGTTAAATTGTTATCATTATTTAGAAACGATAATTTTTATTATCATGTGTGTGCAGTGTTGATGATCCAATAATTTTTTATTACTTTAGTTTTTATATATCACAAGACATTTTAAATTGAAATCCATGTATAAGATTTTCTAAAATATAACCTACCTAACTCGTAAGTGAATTATTTATAGTTTTAATTAAAAGAAAGTTGATTATATAAGCTTCATTTTATCATAACTGTAGGCTTGAAATATTTAAATATGTAGCACTTAACTAGGAAAGCACTTCTGTTTTACAGAAATCCGCAGCCAATCAACATTACAGTGTGGTGTTGTGTTCCTTTAGTAAGTTAGAGTCGCCAGTGCTCATTGTCACTCAAGATTTGTCATTAAATTTAATATTAATTTAACTTAGGAAATTGTCAGTCACAATTTAATTTCTTCGCTTTGGCTACTGTAATTTCATTTACATCTTACCTCAATAACAAATTTTCATCCAGATGCGAGCGAAAATGTCTCTATCATTGTTCTTTATTAATAGTTAAAAAAATTACTAAAAATAATTCTTTTGAGATATTCTAAGTTCAGAAGCAAAGCATTCTACTAAGTCAAGACATTCACGTCGCCTAGTTCCTAAAACCGTACGAAGCGGTAAGCAGCTTCAAATGAAAAAATAATTCTCCAGAGACCGAGAACAAATTTTAAAATTCAATTTCAAAATATGTTCTCAATCTTAAGCAAGCTAAAACTATAAACTCACGTGTTTAGGAATGGATCAGTTCCTTGCAGTTTCATAGAATCAGCTAAAGATCCAGCTAGTTGCTCTTCTTGAGCATAGTCAACAGATTGTGTGAATTCGCTACTGGGGGTGTAGTCTCCAGCTGCGTATTCTGTCGTCCAGTCTGGCTCGGTGGCGATCAGAGATGGAATCGGGGATAGTCGCCCGCACGAAGACGCATTAGAAGGCACCCTCTGGCGGAAGTCCGGTGACAACTGGAAACTGTTGCTACGCAAGCAGACAAGCGCAAAATTCAGAATAAACCTTTAGAATCGACGGTGAAGAATATAACCATAATACATTTTATTTATTATTAAAATTTATTCAATCTTTGGTTATATAGTTCAGAAATCGATATCCAAGGGGCAAATAATTATAATAAATAGCATAAAGAAACCCTAAAGCTAGTTTGTCTATCTTCTAAATAATGTAAAGAGGGAAGCATGCGTATCTAATGTCTATTTAGAGGACGACTAACATATATAGTATGCTAAATAAAGCGATCATCATAACAGGTTCAATGGTCAGCTCTGAAATATTTTTATTGGTACAAATAATGACAAAAATGTTCTATAAAAATGTGATTATCGGAACGTTCTTTGAGCTTCCGAGGCCGATTGTCCAAAATAAAAGTTATGCCAGTAATCCCGATAGATATTCGACAATAAAAATGTTAAATATCGGCGAAATGACGAGGTTCATCGTTGACATAACTCATCATCTAATGGTTGTGAATGATTTAAAACCTTTTATCATAAAGTAGCACAGTTCCAATAACTCAATTTTATTAGTCTGGTCCACGCAGCATCACGCCGATAGTTTTATTGTTGTGCCGGTATTAATGTACCTCATTTTGTTTCAAGTAGGTACTCGTAAAATTTCAATATTTAAATATTCCAAGAAATATTCCAGTTTAAGAAAGAATGTGTCGCAGGAATATTTGCGGTTTTGGCAAACTTACTACTGCATTACCCGTATAGGTAAGTTATTATGCCTTTAAAGTCGAATTAGTATCGCTATCCCCTACATCCGTTCTGGTTGACATTGTTGGCACTTTGCCACAATTCTTTAAGCTTCCATACATCTGTGGTTTTAATCTGACCGAGGAACTTTTAAGTTAAAATGTTATAATAATTAATAAAATAATAACTAAATTTCTAGGCTAAGCTTATAAAATTAAATTTAACACAATAATGTTGTATTTACCTGTGGAGAGGTGATTCAGGGAACATATCGAGGCTTTCTGATATTGAGCTACTGGGACTTGGAGTTGCATCTGCTGTAACTCCATTCCTTAATGCTTCGGCCTGCAAAGAAAAATATACACTAAGACAAGAATAAAAACTTTCAATATCTATATTCAATCATTATTTTATTTTATTAGTAACGACAATGATTTGAAAATAAACGAAAACAATAGTCTGTAATCAATCAAATTGCACCAAGAAACGTATTTTGATGACCAAAAAATCTCTTACCTTCTTTTTGACCCTCCCTCTTCGCTTTTCAAACTTTGAAGTTTCCATAGATGCTGCTCGTCTTCTGACAGATTTGCCTGGTTTAGCATCTGGGTTGATCATCCACCAGGATGATTTTCCAGTGCCCTCGTTCTGAACCCGCATGAACCGGTTGTGAAGTGACAGGTTATGTCGGATTGAGTTCTGTAAATAACAATAGCTGGTTAAGAGTAATCATATGAACCTTTCGGTAACCGTTATTTAATAGATATTCATATAATAGATTTTTTACTCGATACATTGGGCTGGTTTAGGTCAAAAAGATTAAGGAAAAAAAATATATTTTTTAATTTGTCGCAGTCTCGTTTATCGAAGTTTATTTATAATTTGGATATTGGGTCATCAATGAAAGAAATAAAATATAGCCCTCGGCCTTGATAAAATCTTGCAACGGATGTTTAACTTCTTTCAAAGTTTACGATACCGTAAATAAACTTGGAAATTGAACCAGTTAGTATAATTAATGCAAATAAGCTGCTACTATGCATTTTAGCAGTTATTTCTTTAAGTATTAACACTTCATAAAATACTTTGTCTATGACCTTGATTGTTGAACTTCGCAACTTTAAATTAGTGCTTTTACTTGTTATTTTCAACTTTTTTTGACCAATTTTATTTTGCTTATTTATTGTTAGTCATATAATCTCATGTTCGTTTGAATTCTTATTTAGTTTTTATATATTATTGCTTGTCTTCCAATCTGTAGCATCAATTAAGAAGTTTGTAGATTTTTCTTTCTGAAACACACGTTTGTAATTTCCTCTCGTAGCGTAGCATTGTCACGTGAAAAGGAACAGTTCACGTATATATTGTAGCTGATGGCGACTGCGAACTGTTATGAGGTGAAGCTAAAAATAGCCAGTCATAAAGCAGTACACTTCGCATCCGGGCGTTCCCACGTCTGACCACAAAAAATCTATTTTAATTCCGTCCACTGTGCAAAGTTAGTGCAATAACGTGTCCTATCTCACACCGGCAATAAAATCTCACAACTTTTACCCGTCGAAGGAATAAAAGCGACCACAGAAACGAATGAAGTTTAGCAATAAAAGAGTCCATAAATAATTTCTGCGTGCCCAATGAGAAACGCCACTTACGTATCGCGCCATGTAAATATGGGAATGTTTGCCTCAAAAAAGCCAATGTGAATTGTGTGATTCCCAAGTAATTCAACTGGAATGCGAAAATTCGAAACTTGTTAAATGTTCTTTACAGTTCGTAGGTACTATCGTTGTCATTATTTAACATGATCTTGTTTTTACGCGTTTAGAAGGTTACCGGCATGTGACTGGTCGTGATTCGTGAATCAATTTAAAATTCAGAAATTCTACTCTTCTCAGACTACTTTAAACGACGATTTTTTTTAGAAAAAAGTATGTTCCACTGACTTGAGGATAAATGTTGTTGTGTATTTTCTGAACATTTTTAGTAGCAGAAAGACAGCTTATTAGCAGTAACCAATCAAGTTAAAGTTATGTACAATTGGGCATACATAAATCGAATAAATGTGGACAAGTCCCGATTTATCAAGCGTGAAAACACACGCAACAAATGGCCTGTCGACACTTTGATGGATCTGTCGCCAGAAGTCCTTACCACGAATCGTGTCTGTTATAATATAAATGTGAACAAATAAGAGGCAGCTCTGATATGATTTTTTTAAACTAAAGTTAATGTTTGTAAATTAAAACAGGAAAAAAAATTCAATAATTTTAATTGAAAAGTAATCAATGATATACATTTTAATCTTATAAAATACAACGACCAAACCTAATTACACCTTTCATCGTCAGGATTTTCGTAAGTAAGGCATTATCATTGAAAAACCTTGAATTGTATGTCTTGTTTATAAAGAAAAACCTTTATCTGGAGTGAACTCCGCCTCTATTACCATTCTAATGTCTACCTTTATTTATACGTGAAGAAATACCAATCTCTTTCCAGATTTACCATCGAATTTATGGTCGCAGCATTAATATATATCCATGAATTTGGCCTGGCATAATTTCACGAATATAATTTATGGTTATTCGTGAAGATATAGTTTGCTGACTAGCAGATGAAGATAATCGAATTTTCTGCGACCATGACGTCACGTACGCTGTAGATCCTGTAATTCACCTGTTTTTTTTTCGGCACGGTATATATTATGGTTTATACGGCCGTATTTCTCTGCGCTCCAGTGAAGATTGAACGGGTACTGGATGCGATGCTTCGTAAAAAACGATATAAAATCTTTGTGGAGGTGTCATCTTAAAAAATATTTTGTATATTATGTATTTTCATAATTTCTTCAGTCTAGAGATAGGCCTTCATACGTATGCCAAATGCTTCTTTGCCACTTTAAATATTGGTTACAATTTACATACACAATTACAAAGTCTATTAGAAAAATGGTCCCAGTGATTTTTTTATTTTTAAGATAATTGATGTAGTATTTTTTGTTAGTTCTATCTTTATTACATTCGTCGATAAATCGACGAATACTAAAAATAGATGGGAATCAAAATTATTGTTAGTTCTGTTATATTTTATTTTTATTCAATAACTTTTGTGATAATTTGTAAATGGAGCAATCCATACTATGTATTCTTTATATTCATTTTTATGAAATATTTTTTTATATAAACTTATTTACCTAAAAAAATCAATGAATCATTTTAGGCACAGTAACAGCCATCAGGTGGTATGCCATAGTGCACTTTAATATATATAAGGATATTTTGTAATGATATTCTCGTAAAGAATAATAAATTTAAATTTGGGTTGTCAAACATTATAATTTGTAACAGCATATGGTATGGAAGAAATACTGAGATAAATACTGTCAGTATTAATTCTATGTAAAGAACTCATTGTTAGACCGATGTCCGTTCTAGTCAAACTACGAGTATAGTATATGAGCGGGGGCGTCGCGGGCTAGCAAGACACTGTACTTAGAAATTTGTCTACGGCAGGATTCGCGGCGCCACTGCGACCCTTATGGGGTGAATTAACCGTCTACGTCCCCTTTAATGCTCCACCGACTTAAATTCTCCCGAATTTCCACTGTTATAAAGCGTTACGCAATCTTCGAGCTGAATGGCTTATGATTTCCGCTCTTTATGGGCGACGCTTGTTTCCTCGATTGATACGGCTCTCATCGGAAACAAAATTGACATTAGACAAATGGTTATCACATCGTTCTCATAGCGTCACTGACCCAAATGATGGGAGCCCTAGTTAAGTGACGAATAAATTATTTTCATTTATTTTATGATATATATCTGTAATAAAACTGTTTGTAGAATACGTAGACGTTAGGGAGTTACAGTTATGGTTATATTTTTTAGTTTCCGAAGTGACTCTAATTAAAAGAAACGAAGTTAGGTAGTGTGTCCAAATTTTAATTATTTTTGTATTTTTTTTTCAAACAAACATGATGCACTCACTCGTCACTACAATTTTTTTTGTTTATTATGAAAGTATAACTATCATAAAAATACTCTGTAAAATGCAAAATAAAAATAGATAACACAAGCAACAGCTTCAAGGTTTATATTGATATCTAATATAAACTTAAAGATGTTTCAGGAAAAGATAGTTTGAGGATTAAATAACTCAAGATTTAATAATTTAATTCATGTATGATATAAATATTTACATTCAAGAATTTATATTTTACGGTGTACATATTTCTAAAATAACTTACAATAATCTCTTGTACCCGTACAACCAACATTCTGTTAATTCATCTTCTCACGATGCAAGAACGAAACAATATAAAGACCAGTATGACCTATCTTCTTCTAGTTAACTACTTAAAGGTATGCGTAAGGTACCGTAAATCGTTTCTTTCCATAAAAAGATAGCGCAGCCAAATGCGACGAATGTTTAAAATTTAAATACGCATTTACCTGCATAGATGAAGACAATACCACACAAAGCCTCACATGATATGTAAAACTGGGAACGGACTTACTGAAGACTTGTTGAATAATTCAGATCAACATCATACCTACTCTTAGATTGACACACTGAATGTAACGACTGGACCTTTCGAATGAATTTTAATAGATACTTCACAGAGCTGTACAGTGAACGAATCTATAAAAATTTGAGTGTCAACGCCATCTGACCCCAAATATTGTTAAAGTACACTATTGTTAAACACGGTGTAATGTACTCGTGCCATCAGACATATTCATCTAAATAATGCATTCTGAAAGATTCCATCTTATACTTTATTTGTAATAAGTTGGCACTTTTGTGCTTAAAGAGACGAAAGAACGATCGAAAAAAAGGATTTTAAAAAATTGCAAATAATTTGATTGCAACAAAGATATTGATTACGAATGATATGCATACAAAGGTATGGTTAACTTTGAAGGAGTTACAAATAACCACGACAAATAGAAAATCAGGAATTCTTTCATAAATAACATTAAAGACAATAAAAGTCTTTTCTGGTTTCAAATAGTGATTTCCTTTTTTTAACAATCCCGTAAATCCACACCCTGTCGTCGCTCTGTCTTCAGAAAATGCGTCACATTCAAACGAATGCGCATACAAACGTTCCATGTGGTTATTAGATGAATGAAATTATGGAGCTTACCAAACCTTTGCCTACGCGTCAGTTGTGTATGTTTTATTAACGCGATCGTGTATTTAGCCTTGTTTCTTCTGTTTTTAAATAAAGTGAGAACGGTGAGTTGTATCATGGTTTGGTAATTTCTGTAACACGTAACAGTGAACTTTAATTTCATTTAGTCTCATATTTTCCACATTAATATTTTAACGAGTACAATAAAATGTATAGCCACTACAATGGTGAAGGAAAATCAACGTACATTTCATCACGAAATCAATTTAAATAGTTACAATAAAAATCGAAGCCTGCCGTACTTAAGTGCGAAATCAAATAATAAATAATTCAAATTAGAGATTCATGATTACACAATGACAAGGAGTAGGTGGGGTGAAGAGGCTCCCGCAAAACGTGACGACCCCAAGAAATTCAGAAGAAAACCCAGTGACGTGTCAACCGCCACTGACAAATTTAATTATTCAACTTACCGAAACGTTAGCAAGATGACTTTTCCACAAGCCGATAACTAAGTAGGAATAAATTCACTTAGAACTGCCGAAGCAAAGTTTAACTTAATAAAACATTGAAATTTTCGTAATTCCATTTTGTTCAGGTCGGAATCCGGTTTAGACCTGATTTGAATACGTCATTACGCACAATCTTTTGGCCACCTGTCGCGGTTTGAAGACCGTGAGATTATGATATATTATTAACTAGAGAACTCATAAAATTCGTAAATACCAGTTCATTTAAAATTAAATATATAGATTTGCTTTAGTGTAATTAAGAACCAGTATAGGCGTAAGTTTACAATCTGCCGTTATCATCATATTAATATTAAAACCTGTGAACATTACAGCTTAATACGATTAATTAAAAATCATTTTTATATACAGAGTTTATTCAATGTAAGCCACATCAAATTCACGAGGCCTAGAACATATGATAGTTTTGGACGTAAGCATACACTACACACATATTCCCTCCTTAATACAACATGGGTTCCTTCAAAATAAGCGTGAAAAAGCACTTTTTGAACCAGCAAGGTGGGGGTAGGTATACCAGTAGTATGTCGCATACTACACTAGCGATTTTTACATATGGGCTCTTCTAGTGCTTACCCTTAGGTAGTGTCAGCAAATACTGAGCTTTCTATAAAAAAAGTTATAACATTATTATTTTATTGGTTAATTGATTCTGCAATGAACTTCCAACTTACCTTTAAAATATCCTCATTTAGACGTTGTTTATTGTTTTGCTTTACCTATTTTAATTTTTGGAAATGAAATAAAGTGTAAATGGGACTGACTAAATATTTAAGCCCCTGTCGATTATATAAGCTTGAGGGTAGACAGGCTTCCATTTAAACATTTAAACCTTCATTTAGACTTATCTAAAGTTTTGATGTTCTTACTGATATTGTTTATAAATTCAAATACTTTAATTGTAATGGTTTTACAGTGCTCACTGCCTTTTAAAATTAGTTTAAAAAGTTAAAATTTATTGATAACTGAGATCAATATTAATTATTTTCATTATATTTAATTATTAAAATTTGTGTAGAATAGGTATTTTCCGTAATTAGCTATTTATTCACAAATAATAAGCAAACACAATAAGATCAAACTGTAATAAGAAATTAAGAACAAAGGTGACAGACAGTTCTCAGATAATAAACTTTTCGGGAACTTCAGATAATTTGGTATCTCTAAATTAACTCATTGTAATATTGTTTGATGTTGAATTTTAATGAATTTTGAGATAACATGTCAAAATTTAAGTTGGTAATAATTTATTTTTGCAAAATAATAATAAAACATAAATTAGGATGTTCATCTCCAGAATTGGAGACTGCTAAACCAGAGAATTCTTAGTCAAGCATCTGCAACCATAAAAAAGTTTAAGTACCGTACGCAAATGTCACAATTTATTGAATTTTTAATAAATATCTAGCAACTATATCAACAGCCTTTATATCTTTTTACGTGACTCATTCATAGAGGATGTTATATTACTTTATGTGCGGCTCTGCTCTACGTACTAGCGAAACAGAAAAACTGTGTAGGCGTGTTGGAACCCGAAGATTCGTGGATTTATACCAGAGCACGATAAATCACGGTAATGTTCCGGACGATCTACGACCGCGTACAGTTAACGCTGTTAGATGAACGAATGCTTGAGGACTGCTTTACTTGTACTGGGGAACAAAAGAACTACTTTATTTATAAATCTTATAAGCTGTATGAAAATAACTAAAGACTCGTAACAGTGCAATCGCTGCATTATCATAAATGATACATATTCCACGTGACATAAATGTAATGATGCACAAATCCATATGTTAATACGGAATTCGCATCGTTGCTTATCTTTATTGACCCTTGATCGATACGATTTAATTAACCTACGCTAATGAAGGATTGAATCAACCCGGAAGGCCGAGGTGTTAGTATAAAAAGATAGCACGTGTAAACTTGAGACGCGGACGTAGAAACTTGAAGAAAATTACTAGTAGTAACAATATATAGACTTTTTAATACTTATTAATTGTTATTATTAATCCACAAGACCCCATATTAATATTAGTAATATAACTAGCCTTACAAAATGGTTTTGACCGAAATATGAAAGTTCGATGGTAATGGTAACGTCCGACAAGCATTCAGGAGGTTCTATCAACTAATAAGGCTCTCATTGTGTAAAATGCTAATGTTTGTTAATTTATACATTCAATCATTTTATACTTTATTTTTTATTTATTCATAGGGAAATATACTTGTAATTTTATTAAACATTACTATTTAAAATTGATACATAAATTAATTAAGTTTCACACACACACAGCTATAAAATTCAGACATATCTTTTTAATAAATCTTTTTATTTATGATTAAAAGGAATTACACAGATAACATATTTTTTTAATTATATTAAATTAAAATAAAATTGACTAAAAGTGTGTAAAAGCTACAATAACTACACAATTTCAATAATAAATACTCAATTATAACACATAAAGATAATATTATTAATATTTAACCTATATTTAGTCAAATTAAATTAATAATAGTCATTGTGTAACCACAAACAATGATTACATTCAGTAGGTACCTTGTTCGTTTTTTACGTTATATTTCTTATTTCTTCTTAAAGAATTATTAAGAGCTTGTGTTATAGATACTAGATAACGGAAAACATATTTCATATACCATTTATTTTCATATTACAATATAATAAATATAAATTACATAAATAAATTAACAACCATGACATGAGAACAAATCTTCGTGTTTATCACATAAACATCTGCCCTAGCCGGGACTTGAATCCAAGGCCCCCGGCCGAGTAACCTGAAGCAATGGGTACTAACTACTGGGCCCGCCGCCGGTCACAAATACATACTACAAATCACGTCACTGCATATAATTTATAATTACTATAAAGCGGTTGGTATCTTTTTATATATCATAATTAAATTAATCATTTTTATGAAAAAATTGTTGCAATTTATATAGAAAACTTTTTTCTTTTTTTTTCGGTTCGGAAAAATTTCGGTTCTTGTCTTTACATTATTCCCTTTTAGAAATGTAATTATATATTTTGGCCACTATCTTACCTAGTCTGCCGCCATAACAATGTAACAGCATTTTGTATTCCGGCAGTTCGAGGTAAGATAGCCAGGCCTCTGTGGTTGAAGTATCCGGGTGTAGGTAGCTTACATCTCGGCCTTATATTCCCTTACCATCGTGTGAGATGAAGACCATAAACAATACATAAAAAAGTCCATAAATGATATATATTTCGAAAATTGTTGGAATGAAATTTGCCTGTATTTGTGTAGCCTTATTAAATAAAAAATCCTAAAATTAATTACTTTTATGCATGTTCGATTAGTTTATTGGCAATTTACCTTAATAAGTATATTTTTGATTAAAATATTTGTGTTATTTTTTTCCATTTTACTATTTTAAATATTTTCAATAGCGCTTATATTCCGCTTGACCTAATTTCGACTATACTAACCAATATTGTATAAAATTAATATATTTTTCATAAGTAGGCCACAATATACATAGTTAAGTGCTTTTTATATTAAAACTTCAGCTAGTTTTCCCCCATACTAGCCAACCCGGCGGAATACACAATATTTAGTGTTTTGGTTAGAGGCACCTACTTCATAAATGTATCAATACAGAGTTGCTTTGGGGTTAGCAAATTTTGAAATCAAGGCGTACTCGTCTATTAACAATTTTATTGTTTACAATTTTATCATGGGATACAATAATTACAAATAAACACGAAATTTTATTCGCACGTTCTCGGTTCGTGCCTATTGTACGCTTGCAAATGAGCTAAAATTTTCAGTTACTATTCCGGTATCTTGGCATTTGACATCTGCCAAATTATTCCACGAAGCTGAGCTGATGCAAGAGATTTAACTCATCAGGAACAACACTAATTGCGTTTCATTATAAAAAACGAACTCTTCAATAATTAATGCAAGGAGTATGCGAATAAGGAACTTGGCTCTGACCCAGGTCTATATCTGACGCGCGCTGTTCTTGACCCCAGCTAAGCTTAACAGTGTGTGTGTATTTTAAACAGGCTTTAACGAAAGAAATAACTCGAAATAACTAATATTAAGTTGGTTTTGTAGATTCTAAACAAACTGGGCTGTGATTTGACTAAATCAGATAAATTTTTAAAAAAATCATGGTAAATCATTTAAGTTAATTCATTCGCTTAAAATATATAACACCTTATAAATGTCTTAATAATTTTGATTGATTCATAACATAGTGATTATAATTTATAAACTGTAAAATGTATTTTAAATAGGTGAAGTGATTTTAATTTGTATTTATTTCTAAAAGAGTGAGTAATATCGGCAATTTTAAATCATTTTTTGTACTGATGTTTAAGAAGACAATTTACAATTGACAAGAAAGATAAAATATAATATCCATAAATAACATAATGAAATATATAATAGTAGGTCTTGGGAAAAGTCTTTTCGCATATAGTATGTATAAACTTGTAAACAAATATCTTTGATTGTACTATTTGTATCATGACATTAAAAAAAACAATACAATATAATTAATTCTAATTATTTATTATCAATATTACTGACATCCAAAGAATTTTAAATCAAAAATTCTATAAAATCTATATCTTACATTTAAAAACACACTGACTTACAATTCCAAACAATCCCAAGATAATTAGTATTTTGAATGCATATATTTGAATTGGGCCATTATACAAATTTAAACCCTTAACTTAAACCTACCTTTTATAAGCTACCTTTCTTCTGTATATCCTAAAATTTTCTTGTGCCCGACAGGGTCGATAGTGTCATTAATAGTCTTAAGATCTACATATTATGTAACTATGGAACGCAAAATAAAGAATTGAATTGAATTGAAAAAGGTGACATTTCAAAAAAAGAAGAAAAATGTGGCTTCCTATTTTTTTTATTGCATTTCTTTCTGTCAAAATGAGCGAATCGAATAAAGAAATTAGATACATTTTAATATTTTATTCCAAAAAAGACAAAAATGCAACGCAAGCCGCGAAAACAATTTTGTGTCGTTTATAGACCTAATGCAGTGCCAATAGGAGTGGCACAAAGTTGGTTAAAGAGTTTAGAATCCTGGAATTTCGATGTCAAAGATGCACCTCGTTCTGGTCGTCCTGTAACCCATAAAATAGACGCTATTTTTGAAAAAGTGGAGCAAGATAGGCATATCAGCAGTTACGACATACCTGAAGAACGGGGAAATGACCACAAAACAGTTTTACCACATTTGAATAAAGCTGGGTACACAAAAAAGCTCGATATTTGGGTGCCACAAAAGTTAACTAAAAGAAATGAACCGTTTACTCATTTGCGATTCTTTATTGAGACGTAATGAAAACGAACGTTTTTGAAGAGAATGATAACTGGTTATGAAAAGTGGATCACGTATTAGAAGAACGTGCGAATTACTGCCAACAATGATGAAATTAAAGCAAGAAGTTGAGAGGAACCGGTCAGAATTAATTAATGCAAAGGGTGTAGTCTTTCATTACGATAACTCTAGACCACGTACATGTTTAGCCCCTCAGCAAAAATTAAGAGTTTGGCTGGAAGATTTTAATGCATCCTCCATATAGCCTTGACGTTGAACCTAAAGATTTCCACCTGTTTCGTTCTCTTCAGAATTCTTATGGCAGTGTCAGGTTAATATTAAGAGAATACTGCCAAAACTACTTGTTGCGTTTTTGATGAGAAGTCCCAAAATTTCTACAGCAACGAGATCATGTCTCTACCTACAAAATGGCAGAATGTCTATCAAGATAATGGCTTTATATACTGTAATTAAATGTAAATTAATTAAAAAAAATATGTCATTAATTTTCAACATATTATTTAGGCATTCAATTGAGAGTGAACTGGTACCTAATCAGATAAGTTTAAGTGGAAATAATTTTACCAAGGGTAACCCAAAATGTATAATGGTGCATTAAAACGCATCACGCGTAAAAAAATCTTTTGAAATCTCCTTTCAGTCCAACGATGGAATGACTATATAAAATCTGTTTAGTGAGCTCCTTTGTCAGTGAATGACGATGGAAGATTAAAACATTTCATTTTCGTATAATAACTATCGAAGCCTAAGTGATCCCGAAAAAAGCTTTAAAAAAGGAAGGGGAGACCTATTTTCACGCCGCGAACGCAAACACCTATTCAGATCTTCAAAGGGCCAAAGATGAGACGGTGGGAGCGGTGAAATACCAACTAGCGGTGCCAGTTTCTTAATGGTATTGTAAGGAGGCAAAAATACCGTGCTAGCGGTACAATGGCGCTCGGAATATTTGCAAAAGGAAAGATTAATCGTCCGTTTGGTAAGACGCACTCGCGGCGGCGCGGGCGGCACTGGCGGTCGCCGTGCTTCGGCAAAAATTAATCATTTTAACACGTCATTGTCGCTCGCCCACTCCCACGCGTGAAACTTCCTTTGCTAATTAAAGTAAGATTAGGGAGACGTTTGACGGATTACGTTCGAATTTTTCACTTGAACATTTCTCGACACGAAAACGGATTTTTACAAGTGCCATAAAAGCTGATTAATAGCCAACTCACGTAACAGAATTTTATTCTACTGCCCGTAGCGGAGGAAGAGCGGAATCACACAAAGCTTTCAGAAAGTGTGATGTAATCTTGGCCGTCGTTTCCATAAACTTAATAGCGAAGTATCACAGAACTTACATATCGCTGTTATAACAACCTAACTTGGCATATTTGTTACTCCCTCAGTCAGCATATTCGCGTCGAATGACCGCCAATTTATGTGAAAAGTTCCACCGGTCGGAGCATGACCTATCTACGGCAATAAAACTTTTCACTCGTCAAGCTATCGCTGTTTCGAGAAGAATATCTTAAGTAAATATGCCAGGTTAAACTTTTGTCGCGAAACTTTATGGTTCGTGAGAGCCATGTGTCAATTTTGCGATTGAAATATTGCGGTGTTAGCGCGAACGGTGGAGCGACGCCGGATCCGCGCCCGTCACAGACGCATCGTAGTTTGCATTCAAATTCGTCCTCAAAAAATCGCTCGTATTTTAGAAGTACACGATATCTTCAAAAATGTCTGTAAGAATTTTCATCTGCAAATAAGCACCCAAACGAGTGCATTTACGGATACGGATTTTTTTTTGTATTTATAATCGGTTATTCACCTGTCACCTTGGGGTGTTCCCCTTAAGATTGTCTGCGCTCATGTCAAATATTTGATATAAAGATTACAGAATGACATGTTAAATTACTGATAGTATTAAGCTGGAATACTTTTCACATATAATTATGTTCATTATTAGAAAATTAAGATAAAGAACGTTCGAAAGTAAATTATTCGTTCCATAAATTACGCGATGAATCTATTCTTTGCCTTGTATAGGTGTCGGTATTAATGTGGTCAATATATCACAATATATCGTAGGTGTCCGTGCCCGCCATGCCTCCAGAGGGATAAGTAAATAGTCCACTTAGTGGATTGCTAGTTGAATAGACGTAATTATCATATCGTTTCACCGGTGTAACGCGGAACTAGTCTTGCTAAGAAAAGAAAATGCAAAAATTCTCCTGCTTCCAAGTGTGTAACAAGTAACTTAGGATGTCAAAAAAAACAATATTATAATAAACATAATTTTCAATATAAATATATATAGGTAGAATATAATTTCATTATTATTTCGAAGGAAATTTTTTGTATATCATAAAAAATATTTCTAACCTAGTATTTAGAGCAATATTAAGAGTAGTAACTATTAAAGACACAATTTAAAATTGACACGATATTTAAAGAAAGAACTTCACACAGGAACATGCTGCTATAGTTCTCATAACACACACAGCTATTAGTAAAATAAGATAAAATAGACTAAAATTATTAGAATTTCCCAACGTACTGCCGTTAGAATATGTACTTCCTGGGACAGGAATTTTGTTTCATTAACCCATCGTTAAAGCCTGTCCTATCGCGTCCCAATGACTCAGACCTACATATGACCAATAAATAGACGGAAAACCTTATCCGGAATTATTTCCGAAATCGAGACAGCCCTTATACAATGGGCAGAATATTTAATGTAACATAGCGCTATCTTATTCTGTACACATTAGGTCGATTTTTGTACTGGCAGTGCTGGCCGGCTTGTATATAAAGAAACCCTTCGGTATAGTACTGTGCGTTTATTGTAGTAACGAAGTCTGTATCTCTAGTATGTTCATTGTGAATTAAAGAAAGAGGGGAAAGAAATACTTTTAGCGGAACAATTCATTGATAAAAGCTATTTTATTGTACCTATTTATACGAAGGATTTAACTTTGATTCTGCGTTTTTCAATTTTATGCACATTGATATTGATATAAAAACTACTACTTTGCGATAAAAAAATATCCATGGAAATCCAGTTATCTTTAATTAAACTTATGTATACAGCTAAGTTCTACTTGAGCTAATCATTAGTAACTTCCAACTTCCTATACCACATTTCCCTATAAAGTAGATATCATATGACCTCCAGTGTCCAAAATTTGTACTTATTTTGTTATAAAGCATACATAAATCTATAGTTATCACTTACTTATAAGTAAGTGGTACGGTATAAGTGGTACGTACCACAGCCGGAACCATTACAAACGTTGTTAATGCAAATCAAGACAATATTAAATTACTCTTTCCAAAATTATACATTCGAACAACGAGCAACAAGAAAAAAATTAATAAAAAAGCTTTTGATTAAGCCAACAGCATTCAAAAATTAACATGTCTCATACACCTTTACATATTCGCATGTCGAAAATGTAGTGCGTCGTTAGGCGGGCGTCCGCGCGGCGCGTCGGCAGGTATGTCGCTGGCGCCACATGGGCTCCTACCAGATTAATGGATCATCCCCCCTCTCCCCACCCCGCAGATGCGAAACTACTGTTCGACGTCGCTCCTTCCGTAGATATATCAACCGAACGGAGACACGATTTAAACTGGTAATCGATTTTTGTAGGTCATATCGATCGTGATTTTGGTGAGACAATAATTGTGGGCTTCCAAAGCATACTTTGAAAGCTCACAATTATTAATTCACAAAAATCAACCATAGGAATAATACTTAATAATTGCCAACCATAAAAACAAA
This sequence comes from Acentria ephemerella, assembly GCA_943193645.1. Taxonomy (NCBI): domain Eukaryota; kingdom Metazoa; phylum Arthropoda; class Insecta; order Lepidoptera; family Crambidae; genus Acentria; species Acentria ephemerella. The sequence continues at coordinate 4,093,526 of OW971882.1, forward strand.
CAGCAAATGAAAACACAAAAGTCACTAGAGTATACGTATTTACGTAAGTGCTTTAATTTCGCGACAACTTAGGAAAATTGTGATCATGAAGATATCATAATTACATGATTTTTGTAAATAAAATAAAATTGAAGAATGAAATATGGGTGTTGAGACAAAGTGAAACTAATAAAAAAATCTTTATTTTGTTGAAATAATCAAGTCTTTTTTATTAATTCTCAAACTAAAGAGCCGTGTGAATACTTAAATCATCAATAGTTATAATTTACTTTAAGAAAATTACATATATTGCAAACTATTTACTGGTTTGAATAGTAGAGAAGCAGCTTTCTCAACAAGCCAACCGACGCTGACCTAGTGAATTCGGATCATAACCTTCAATCTCAACAAGTAGCAAACTTACATTTATGCTCGATAAAACACTCTGTAACGGCTCGTCGTAAATCACGAAGACATCGAAAGTTACGCGAGCACTTAAAGTTTAACAGACAATAATAACTGGCGATGAAAAAACGCGGCCTTCGTTGAGGAATAAAAAGTAATGTGGCGATAGTGGTCCAGAAAGGGCTAAGTTGGTGAGTGGGTAAGTTTTGAGGGATGCTGTAATGAGGCGCGCGGGACAATCGATAAATTTGAATGTTCGACGGCGCCGCTGAGCGACTTGCAACTTTTTTCGACAGCGAGGGACGGAGCGCCACCGCGTCGCCACGCGGATAGGGCCGCGCCTCACTACAGATGCCACGCGCAAACTTTCTCCGAAAAGTGACGTTATAATATTTTGACAGTTAAAGTGATGCAAAAAGAGTAAGTGTATTTCTTGCTAAGTTACAAATTGATGTTACGTGAATAATTTATTTTCAAATTGTTATCACTAAAGTAATAATCAAAGACATGTCAGTCCACAATCGAATGAAAAAAATTTGACAAAATTTTCATAAAACAGTGGATTTAATATAATCGAAGTCTGTTTTGAAGACAACTTAAATTTATGATGATATACGATGTACTAATTAAAGTTGTATATGATTTTAAAGTTATTTAAAACCATTGTTAAACCAACAAAATAATCAAAAAACAATTACGATAATTAAAAAAAAATTAAAATATTGCGAAAAGTACACTTGCTTTATAAAGCATGTAGTATTTTCTTAAAATACAAATTAAGAAGCGATATGAATTTCCATTTTTAAGTAATTATTGCACTAAACTCTTTTTTCCTTAGATTATAAATAATTTTGCTTACTACAAAGTTCCATACTGTTTATTACATTGCAATCGTATTTGAATACGTTCAGACAAATAAGTATTTTTTTACATTATTGTATTATATAATTTATATATTATTATTTATTTTTTATATTATTTATTTATTATTATTTCTTGTATTGTATTATTTATTTTTACATTTACAATTTTTTATACTAAGCAGATTTCCAAATAACTATATTTCAGTGTTTCCAATTAATATAAAAAAATTCGCACGATCAACCCACGCCAAACGTGGGTATAGCTATCTTATTTTTAAGCAATATATGAATATTGCATTAAAAAATAAGTAAATTTTGAAAGATTGATAACGTGAACGCCATAGAACTTCAAATGTAACTTGATAATATATCAGAATTTATAAAAAGGAGGTTATCTTTTAAAACAGAAGTTTACTATCTTATGAATGACATAAATTTATAATTATCTTTTCGTTATCTATATCATCTAAAGATAGCTCAGTTGCTGGATATTTATCCTTATGGAGGGCAATCTTACACCACTCAGGAGATTAGATAACTTTAAACATTTTGATCCGGAAAGAGTATAGGTTTTTAAGATCACTTAATAAACTGATAGTTTTAATAAATTTCTACGTTATATTTAAGTGGTTATTACTATTACTTTAACAAAAGTATGAAGGACAGTTCCAAAGAATATAATGCCATAGGAAGAGGCCATAAAAAGTATGTTACAGCCCTATAAATAAGCAGGTAAGGCTAGTAGGCAAGAAGAGAAGTGATAATCTTAAAAGTTAGATTGACATAGTTCTGCCGTATAAAAGTGTAGCCGAGTTACAATGTCAGACTATGAATATACGTACTCTGATTTATTGTCTCTGGCACTCTTTCAACTAGTAATTGGGACGAAATACGTAAAATCGCGGATGAAAGAAACTTTTTACAACTTAGGTACCTTAGGGTGGAGTTTTAGTATGTAATGTCAAGGATAGAAATTTTAGTCTGCTAATTCCCAATCTGTTTGAACGTAAAATCTTGAAGTTCAATAATAAAACATAAAATGTTATAGAACTATAAAACTTCCTGACGATGATAAATACTTAATTTTATAAAATAGGTATATATTTGTCATGTACCCTACATATGGTATAATAAAAAATCAAATATTTTAGATTTGTATGAGTCTACAAAAATTATATATTATATACGACTCTTTGATTTCTCTAGAAGCTTCCACCAATTAGTAGACAGAAATCCGATAGCCTGAAATCAGTCTTCTAACACAATATACACGTCCAGTTGCATGGCGACGGACACCCAGCGACAAAGGCATCGTTTTGTCATTGACAAGCTGCCACAAGCAAGTGGGCGCCCGATATTACAAAGAATACCTACATGTCCTTAGTTATGGAAATACGCCGTTTGGAATGGATCTGGTTCATTTAATGTATTTACATGATGTAAATAATAATAATTTCATACATTTGCAATTTTGGCCTTATTTCATTTACCATCAGGTGAGATCAAGGCGAAAACGGAATTGTAAATAATAAAAACAAACATAGCCGGTGCCTAAAATAATTAATAAATAAATGTGAATTACAATTCTTAACGAGGTTAACCATAAAATATAAACTTATTTACTTACGTGATTAATACTTTTTTCGTTATGAAACTTCTTTGAAATTTTCTTGTAATCGTTATATCCACTATTTACCTAATTAAGCTAAGAGTTTCATTGGTTAAGTTAAGGACTTCATCAATAATCTTATTTCAAATATAAATATGTCAAGTAAGTAGTCTAAATTTATATATTTTGTTTTTATGTCACTGAGCCTACAAATGTAAAAATATTAAATGTTAATAAGGCAAGTAAATGTAACTCGTAAAGATTAAGGCGAAAGTATCCAAAAAGTTTTCAAGATAAATATATATTTATGTAGTAGATAATATGGACATGGATATAAAAAATCTGATTTCATTTCAGCTAGAACGATTACATCAGCGTAGGTGAAATAAGGGTAAACTTCTGTATATCTAGAGTAGTCTTGCCGAACTTAGCACTCACAATAAATTACAAGTTCCCTTCAAAGGAGAATGGATTAAAACTAGTCCGTGAACTGCGGCCCTGGGAGCGAAGAAACTTTCAATTTTTATGACAAATTCAATTAGGAAAAGATTTATGTGTCTCTGTCGCACCATAAAGCCATTACTACTCGCTGTAGGGAGAGACAGTTATCGCTCCGCAAGTTAAGCCTTTGATTGCTAAGTTTTGTATGTAATTTGTAAATGCATTTTGTTCAGTAACTAATCCAAAGTAGTAGCTCAAAGTTAGTTCCTAATGGATAATAGATTGCACATCACCGTTTGCTTTAAAAAAAACTAATATCAAATAAAAAAGCTTTACACAGCTGCAGTAAGGACAGCAATACCGATGTTTATTTAGAGCTAGATCCAATGAAACGAATTGAATACTAAAGATGAAAATTCAGACATAAAAAGAAGTTTCAACCATTAAAATGGCTGATCGACTAGCGTTGGAGACATTTATTTCTTTATTACAATAATGTTGCAGAGTTTGCAATTCGCAAGTAGTCTGACATTTTAAATTCAGCTGAAAGTCGGACCGGTCCAGTGCTCTCGCCACCAAATCCCATTATCGATAGAGATCTCGCGACATCGGTGGACAATAAAATGGTTCCATCATATCTGAAACTTTGGCCCATAATGAAGCGTATGGGGCGAATGGTTTACGACAGCCGTCGGCGAATCTTTATTGGTAGCGGACCAATTTAGATAAAAGGAAAGAGCTTTCGCCCTAAAACACCAGAGATAGCAGTCTTAACTATCGCCAAGTTAGCGGTAGTTAATCCGGTTGGTTCGAGAATAAATCAACAGTCGAAAGCGATAAATTCTTTCGCTCACGGTAATAGGTGAAAACTATTAGGTACCGGGTAATTTAGATGCTGCGCCGAAAAAATATGAATGCCTGTGAGGCGCCAACTTTAACTATCAAAGCAAGTTTTTTAACTGGGGTAATTCCAGGGAAGGGTTTTAATAAATCTACGCCAATTTATACGCCTACTTCTAAATTATGCTGTAAAAAAACACTTACTGTAGCTAAATTCATTAATTTAGTAGATAATAATTTATCATGACCTGAAAAAATAATCCAATCGAGTCTAACACCATTGAGCGCTTATTTAAACAAAAAAGATAGAGGAATAGAAGTTTTCGTTAAAATAATGAATCAATTTCCAACTATACTTACATACCATCCAAATTGGGTTGTATTAATAAATTGTTTCAGAAAAGCAGCACTAAGCAAGACATCTTAAATTCAATGGCTCGAACAGATATAAAGAGGAGTCGTGAAAATGAAGATGTCAAACTAAAAAGGGGGACGCGCGAATGAAACTACACCAGGAGAAATTTTTATTTCCCATGGAAATGTTGAACGCGTTTTTACTGGCGGTCGAATTAGGGAACCGAAAACATTAGTCAATGAAGCAATGGCATAGAAAATCAAGTGTTTTTTATTACTACATTTGTATCCTCAGATTTTACGACATGAATTCTTAATTTAGATTATTATTTTTTGTTTATTTTTTGTTTGCATTCAAATGAATGAATACAGTTTGTTATCGATAAGTCTTAACCGACTTAGCTATAGGGATAAGTCTCTTTATCGTAAGCCCTTAAATTATTAAGCTTTGATATCCAATTATCACGACTCGACCAGGTGTTTTTTTGTATAAAAAATAAAATCCCGGAAATTATTATATTTTGGCTAGTAAATAAATATATTAATATAAAGAAATTATTTTCTTTTTTGTTGAGGAGGAATACTTTCCAGTAACTCCGCTGCCATTCGTGGGAGTGACTGGGTTCTGTCGGAGCAATTCACCAAACCACTCCTAGGTATATAAAGAAATCAAGAGCGATATTAACAAAATATAACCTTTGAAACCTGGAATGGTTTCAGCAGAAGTTTGTTATTTTATTAAGCCTACTACTGCCTAATAAAGTTTGCTTGTTTGAGAAAGAAAAAACACCGTGAGAAATATGTATTATTATGTTATATGTAAAAAATATATGCATCTTTTGTTCTACTTTTGATCAGTTGAAATTATGAACCGTAATTCCACGCATCGGTTGTTCTTCTTTATTATTATCAAAGTCAATTATCCCATCAATAATCACCAATTTCTTATATTTTATACTGATTTTGTTAAAGAATCTTTACAGAAATTAATCAGGAGACTTTTTATTCTACATTAGTCAAGAATTGTTATTTACGCTTTACTTTTACGCTATCGGTTGTCGTACTACTATTAGTATTTAATCGGAAAGTTTAGAGCGTTTTATTTTGGGTGAACAAGTCGATCAGAAAATGAGTTGAGTATATCTCTGCTCTGCTCTTTCATTCGGCCGACGGTGTCCGCCATAGACAGTCGTCTCACAGTACAGTAAACGCCACTGATTCCCCAATCGAAACTTCGAGAATTTATAACCTTCTAAAGTTGTTAGTATGGATGTTATATGACGTATCATGACTTCAGGCTGTATTTTATATATTCCTATCCTTATAAATACTATGTTGTTAGATGAATAGTTATTTTCAATATCTTTTTGGAAATATTTATTTACTAACATTGATATCTTGCTTAAAACAACGCACTTGTAATAAATATCTACAAATAAGTGCTTTATTAAAAGCTTTTTTTAATAAATACATGACGTCATAATACAAATAGGAATAATAATTTATTTAACAATTCTTGTAAAATTTGCAATTTGTTTATTAAAACAAGGTAATGAACAATCGTTTACTCTATGTAAGCATTACAACCCAAAAGTCCATTGCTATGGAAGGAAAAACGTAATCCGCCAATTTCAAAGTGGACTTAGCCAAAACGGCGTCTCCCTTTCTTAGCTTGTTATCTCATATCCTAAAAGTTTAAAACGCAGGAGCCATCGAAACGGGAACTTATTAACTTGATGCGATCGCCCCAGCAGAAACTGCTCGCGATAAAATGTTACCAGTAAGGCGAACTTTGGACAAACTGCAAAAAAACTTTGAAAGTGAACTTTAAAAAGAATACCTTGAATGCGTTTCAACTTAGTAGTTAGAGCTGCCGTGATTCAGAAGCTTTCAAAATTCTTACTTACTTCCCAATCAAACTAAAACAACATAATTTGCAATCAAAACTCACATACTAAGTTTAGTTGATGCATAATACGACGAATGCTATCATACAAATACTTATAAAATATTAAGAATGAATTAATCGCAATAAACCTATCACGGAATAATACACTTCTCGTTATTCAATAAATGGTTGGTTGACTCTCAGTTAGTTCAATAATCAGTTTTGAACAGAATTAGATGCAATTAATGACTTACTCTATTGGAACAAAACGTTTTTTATTTGTCAGCGTTTTATTGACGAAGATACTGAGCGAGATTTTAAAGTTTCACCAAATCAGAACTTTCTTTGATTCCCAAATCGTGTACCTGGTCGTAACAAGTTCGAAACTTGGCGAAATATGGCAAATGTTTTTATTGTACACACGGCATAAATGCGTTGAGTTTTACTCCTATCCCGTGTAAATTTTTATGTGAAAAGACATGTCTTCGTATAAAATTGTAATGGTTTCAAAATAAAAATTAAATTAGCAATACTGTAATCATACTAAAAAAATGCAAGTTAAAATATTATTTGATTTAATTATGAGGCATTGATATATTAATGTTAAATTAAGTCTTATAAATGTTACGTGCATATTTGTAACTTAAAAAAGGTTTTTATCCCCTAGGTTACCTCTAAGGCTGAGGCGTTTATGAAATTTAGGTAAGGCTGTGTCCAGTAGTGGGATGTACCTAAACTATTGATGACGACGATAAGAGGTCGAATATCTTATAAGTTGAATACTAGACAACGGAAAAATATAGATAGTAATATGCTTGTTGGGGATAGTAAAACCTCCTTTTTATATAATTCGTTGACCGCTTTAGTTTTAAAAAAAGAAGATATGTTTGATTGATTATAATTTTGTTTTTTTTATTGCTTGTCATTGTGAAAATTTCCACTTTTTTAGTACAGTAATATATTTTATTTTTATTTCACCAATTTTTCCTTTCTTGCACCCATTACGTCACCTTTTACAACAATGCATATATTTGTCAGAAAAATACTAAATAAACATACAAGACTAGCTAACATATATTTGTACCCAGGACTTCAGGCTAAGTAGACAAACAAGACCACTCGACCACAGCTCTGTAATGTAACTCTAGCTCAGTGATAAAAAAACATTCACTACAGAGTAGTCTATGTAATTTTGAACAGATTTTCCTTCATCAATTTCTAAGCTATTGGGCACTTAGCTATTTCCACTTACAAGATAATTTACGTACTACTGGATACGTTGAAAACGACGAGTCCGACATTAAACTTAGTATTCTTGGAGAAGTTAGTTAAAAAATTTAGATATGGCTCCTTAAAACTAACCGTATTACCACTTATAAACGCATAATTTTCCAAAGCACAAGTGCCAGACGGAATGGAATTATCGTTCTTATATACCTATGGGCGTTATTAGGAATATAAGAAAGTAAAGTATAGTGGTATTTTCCGATCAAATTTTGAGCACACTTAAAATATATTTCAGTTGCGTTAATTTCCTAAGTTAAGTAAGGTCAACAGAGTTAATTTCAATTAAGATTAAATTAATTTATTTGAATTAAGATTAAGATTATTTTAAAAAGAACACCGTACCCATTAGATTAAGGTTATAAGAACTTCTATATTTTAGTATTTAGCGTCATTACCCTTCAGAAACGTTTCTATTGCATCGGGTGAAAAAAAGTTTGAGACTTAGTTCTTAATTACCCAATTAGTACTAGCATCTAGTGAAGGCAATTTAAAAATTAGTTTTATTATCATCAAAATATTTAATATATCCTATGCATAATGGGTCAACATAACAGGTAAGATCCTCCAGTTACGAATGTCTATAAGCTAGGATTAGGGGGGAAATCGCACAGTGACAAACTTGCAAACCTTTTTCATTTTTGTAGAGTTCTTAATCAATCAATTTTATTTACTAACTTAACAGAAATGACATGTGCTACGATTGTCATGAGGCCGCCTGTACATGTACAGTGTGTGTGGCCCAGTGAGGACATTAAGATGAGCGGTTAACAGAGTGCGTGTGGCATAAATTGAAATGTATTTTATGAAATTTCCAATTTGCATAGATATAAGGCATATAAATTTCTTACTTATAGGTGTCTTTCGCGTGTTTTAAATGGAGATTTGCATGTCCAATTTTGTTGAAGTTATAGATTAAAATAAAATAAATAATATTATATTAAAGCGTAGAAAATAAATATAACTTAATTAATTGTTACTTAAGAAAGTGGAAAATAAAATTGTAAACTGTTTTTACAATTAAGAAATTGTATTATGGATACTTAGGCTGACGATATAAATGTTTATAGAAATAGAATGTTAACGAAATATAATTGATTATTTTTGTATAAAAGAAATATGAGGCTTAAACGGGACTGAAATTTATTTTGTACACAAGTAGTCTCTAACAGTTGGTAGTTATTTTTTTCATTGAAATATAATATTTATATAAATATAAATGCCACATCTAAGAGTTTCTGTTATCAAAGTGAAATGGAAATTGCCCTTAGCCTTAGTTAGCATTGAAACTTGAATGAGCATGCATTACTAACCGGAGCGTTTATGTTAATTGTGGAAATTATCTACATTCGCCATTCGTAACATAGAAAAAAACCCTGACTCTGAATTATTTAAACTGGTCATGTCTTAAAGAATACGATTTTACTATATATGTAGTAGTATTTTATTTCCTGCATTTTACTAACTTTACATATTTTTTCATGAAAAATGAAAATTTTTCAATTTTTTATTACAATGATAAGATAAAACTATTTTCTTTACGCTGGGAAATGTAAGTAATTAAAATTTGCGGAAGCAATAAGAAATAAGCATTCTTTTTGAACCTAATTCAATATTCACGTAGCACCCGAAGGAAGCCAGTAAAGCAATACGTACGACGACCTTGATTTACTACGTGGCACGTGTAGTAAGCTTACACCAACTGCCGTAAAAAATACGATCTTACTACCGGTCATTAGAGTCGGTTATCCGGTGCTCATTTAAATAGATACCTCTTTAAATATCTCTAGCAATTGACCAGTAATTTAATTAACACCGAACAAATTGAGAACTTCTTTTAATAGTTTTGAAATTAAAATATAAAATATACGTAGGTAAATGATAACATTAAAATTAATGAGTCATTTGATTTTAGACCTGAAAGCGAATGGGCATTACCGAATTTAAATTTTAATGTTAGCAATAAGTAATTAATGATTTTTTAGCGTTTTGTGTAATGATATTTTTTTATTTTGTGAAGAAATGAAAGATTTTGATGATGTAATCTTTATTAAGCTGTGAATCATCGTAAAATAATCTAGACATACAACAACATTACACAGGAGTATACAGTAGAATGTTTCAAACAGTTTTTATTCAAATATTTTTACTAAAAGCTATCTATTGGCCATTATTAAATAGTAACGGTGTCAGATTACAGCAATAGTATCAGGTTACAGTATTATATAAGTTTTGACCTAACTTTAGTGGTAGTGTTATTGAGCAATTTAATTTTTTAAGATGTCGTGAACGCAATAAAAATGTTTTGGTTTTACTAATCTCATTTCTCCCTCTTCTAATATACTTTCGTATACATAAAATATAAATATATGTTAATTTAGTATGGAAAATCTGATGTGCTAATTTCAGCTACTTCGGATGACTTCTAATAGATGGCGTTAGTGGCCGATAACCGCAGTGTCTATATATTCATTGGGTTTACCTATCTTTTAAACTAAAGGTGATATCTTTTAAACAAAGTTCACCGGGGTAACTAGTAATCAATAATAATGGTATATTTACATTTTTTTTAATTAGCTTTATAATTGCTTGCTCTTTTTATTAGTGTGTATTATTCTATCATGTTTACCAGAGATATATTGGAGTTAGGAGTCGAGGTTTACGTTTACCACGCGAAATTACTTATGTATCTGATGTTTGTGATCGAATATTGAGAATTACATATAAAAACTGATTAAATATTGAAGAAGTTCATTAGTTTGGTCATCGTCCTCGAGATTAACCTATCGCGACAAGGTTGCGAAGGTGACATTGCACCAGGCAAGCGATGCTGCGCCTGCACGGAATTGCGTAGGCGTCGATGATCCCCGCACTTTAACACGAAGCAATAACTCTGCCTGCCCTATAGCTGCAAAGTGGTGTCTAGACTTACCTTATCAATATTTCAGTTATTTTAGTTACGTGATTTTGAACACTAAGTAGCATTATTATAGTAAGATGACGTCTAGTAATACATTTGTCATAAAAGAATTACATTACATCATAGCTATCATAATGTATCGTTAAAATTAATTTGACATTTCGATATACAAAATCGTTGAATTTTAATTTTATTGAAGAATTTTGCAGCATGGTACGTTTTAATTAGATAATTAAAATGCAACAGCGTTGCTATAAATTTGTTGTCGTGATTTTCTTAGTTTACCCTTAATAAAGAACATAAACACAAATTGCATTGACAAAAATCAGATTTAGTTCGTCACAAAGTGTTAGATATTTTCACTACATTGAGTCTGAATGGATTTATTTACTTATATATTACTATATTCTAAATTGGAAATTGTGTGAATATCTAGACTACTAACTCGTTTTCTAGATGGTATACACAGCATGTGGCATTATTTATGATAACAGAGCTTTACATAAAAAAATCGCGATAGACGATTATAATGGAGTGTGAACGTGCGCATAGTAGCTTTACTAATGTGTGTGCATAGAAACGTTCATGTCATAAATATACATGGTATGTTCCGAGTACAAAGTCGTAAAATTTTATAATTATAACTCAATTTTCATTTTTATTGCGCTAGTTTTCACTGTCAATAAAATAGGTGAATGTCAAGTACGTTACATTTTACACACACGTATAATATTTTAGGAGCCAAGGTCATCTTTCGTCACGTGGTTTGTTGAAACGTACGCGTGACGAGATATATAATTGTTTACTAGCCTATTTTATCCCAAAGTGGAGCATCGGGGCTTCCTAATTGTGGTCCTGTAATTTGGATAGACAACTATTCTATCCACCACTCTATGCATTCATTGTTTCAGGTGAATTTCCTACCTGATTTCGATTGTAAATAGCGAAAGTTATATTGCAAATTAACGGGATTATGCCAATTAAAATTACACCTCCTAATATAACCAGGCACACAAAGATTTACATTATGCGGTTTTGTTTTTAATATTTGGGGAATTTAAGGAAATAAGTGATGAAAAAGTTTTTCAGATATGAAAATTTTTATCAAGGCGAAGATAATAATTACCTGGGATTTGTTTTAATGCTTCATTTCACTTACTGAATATATCAAACGTTGAAATACCTATAATAAATAACTGTTTGCTCAATTAGTTGATTTAATATTGACAAGTTAAATATTTATCGAATCAAATTTAATTATATATTTTTCATATTCTTGTATACTGTAATATCTTGTCATAATGTCTTGTCATATCATCAAAAGTAATTATTATAATTTAAAACCGTATTTTGATCAATATTTAGTTCAAATTAATTTTATTTCTGTTACTTGTTTAGATTTGAAAAAGAATACCTAATTGCTATTATAAGTTGTCGTATGGAAATGTTTGCCAATCTTCAATTGATTAGGGTCAGTGTACAAGTTTTCGGTGCAACCGATCGCATACCAAACGTGGTCTAGTTGAGGGTCAACAACCAAGTATGATTGACTATTTAGTCTGATCGCTATTGTTCCACTGTATTGCATAAATGAGTATTTGTAATTTGTAAAGAATTTTTCGACACATGTGAGACAATGCGACGCCATATTGATGCCATTGAACTTAAACTAGATGGTATGTCAAATCGGTTCTTTATGACTCCTTAAGTTAGATAGAGCAGGAGCTAATTTTATTTAATCACTCAATTTGAAATTTAATTTTGATATTTATACAATATATCTTCGGATTAGGTATTAGGAATCTTTGGATTTAACTTGTTTCATCTAACTATACACATACGTATCAAAATTGTTTACACTCCAACATCAATAACAAAACGTTTTTATAGCTATTTTGATTACAATAAAAATTAGAATAATCAAATTATACGATACTAAAACTGTGCGTACTATAAAGGAAAATATCATTATGTTAATATATTATATTTTACTGTTGCAAACTTTATGGCTCACTAGGCATTACGTTAAGTTACACCTACATGGCCAAAAACGTAATGTAAATAGGCGATGAGAGAAAAGTGAGATATCACCATAAATTTTGGGGAATACCATAATGCTTGGATATGTGATAAAATAGCGCGATCGCAGGAATCCGGAGAACGCAGAAGGATCTTTTTTATAGCTTTCACCTGCATAATGTTTGTGTCTAATGTTTTTAGGAATTTAGCACATTTGCACTAGATAGTGGTAAAGTTTACCGACGTGCCCGTGGCTACTGAGTGATATAAGATTTATCAATCACTTCACTTGACACTTTCGACCTGCCGGCTTATTATCTCCAATCGTAATGGGCTTAATCTTCAGTTTCTTGCATATATCACTGTACCCATGACTTGACTGGTGAAGTTCACCGTTATCATTACTTAGGGCGTGACTCCAACAATATAAAGGCTATTCTTATGACACAGTGGTAGCAATAAGTTTGAACCAATACTCAAATTACGTTACTCTAATGAGGATAGGTCGACATTTGAAGTTAAATACCTACCTATTTACAAGGCAAGATATCAATGTAGGGAAGAGGCAGTAGATTTTCAAAAGTTAAAGAACATGGAATTCAATTGATACTTATACAGTTACTATTATATTAACAATTTCGGAAGGTAAGTGAAGAAAGGACTTCAATTTTATAATATTTTTTTAAAACTAAAGCACTTAAAAATAAAGCACAAATCATAATTATATTCAATCTTATCTAACTCATTTAATAAATAAAAAACAATCTCACATTTCAGATCTAATTCTAAGATTTGAAAGTAGGTAGTGAACTTTTGAAAATCTTTATTAAGACTAACTGCCAATTAAAGTCGATGAAAGAACTAATAAAAAGTTAAAGTTGATTACGAGGTATTATTTTCAAATTAAATTGCAGACTTGATTCCAAGCAAGTTCCAGCGGTTTTTAAGAACGATTTTAATTTAACGATTTAAACAATATAAAGTATATACCTACGTTTTTAGTAAAATGCCATATTCTTTTTAGTTAATTTTATTTTACTTACAACTCAAACTAAAGATAAATAATATAGTTTAGCACTACACCTGTTTAAATGTTTCATTTATTACTTAATGATGGGAGCATTTTATATTTAAAAGAATATATATAAATAATAATAATACATAATTAATATAATAATATATAATTAATGACATACATTTCAACTTTTACGCATCTACTTTTATTAAGAACATATACATTGTAGATTCTTGACTGTTTGTTACTTTTAAAAGAATATCCTATTGTTTTTTTTATAATTTATACAGAACTGGCGTCTAATTGTCAATTTCAATCTACGAATTTACTTAATAAAAACTAAAATTATATATATGTTATATATAAAGAGATTTTGTTAACTTCTGTTATATAATTCTCAGAAAATAATCTTGTGTATTCTGAATTGGTTATTTGATGGTAATAATTCTCATAAGTAAGTAATAAATAATTCTGCGTATAGAAATCAAAAGTAAATGCTTACAAAATATTTGTACGTGTGGAAAGTAAATTATAGCATCGAGTTTTCATTAAATAGTTATGAACTAATTGTAATGTGATTTTTATTTCAAATGGTTGTAATAAATGAATATAGAAAAATGCTTTTCGATTCTGAACCTTAGATATACAACATACAATCTAAAATAGGAAATTACATGCTAATAATGAAACGGCATACTGATTTCAGTTTCAAATTATGAAAACTTATTTAACCAATGAAAACATAAACTAAGTAAAGGGACAATCAATTGTTTCTTAAATTATTGTGACAATTAGTATAAAACCTCTCTTAACATTCTCCCTATAAGTGGATCCTGTTACCGTCATCAGTTGCCGTAAATGATCATCACCCAGCCCTTCCTGATTTTTTATCATGATTTTATATATAATAAAACCCGTTGAAGTTTACTATTTGCATGTAACTATTATAATATACACGAACCCTTTAATAAGTCGATAACCTTGAAAGGTTTGACAACCTCGAATAAAATTTCCGGATATGTTATATAATAAATTGTATCTTATATTGGCGGTTTCTAGCGGTTTCTATTTTCTTGGGTAAAAATAAAATTTCCTAAATTAAGTTTAGTTAGAATTTCAGCTCCAAATATTCGGTATTAGCGGAGCAGTTTGCAATGTTTCAAACGTTATATGAGTCATATATACATATGACTCTTAAAATGTTATCACAAAATATACAGAGCTATTAAGGGTGTCATTTCATTGACATTATTTGTATTGCAGCTTTATTTATCTAATTATAACGTATGTTAAACAACATTGCTCCTTGTGAAACTGAACCGTGGGATGTACTAAGTAGATCAGAAATCAGATAAAAACAAATTTTTAAGACATCCAACTAATTTCACTATGTTATTCACCATCGTTAATAGTGAAATTGTAATGATACGTAAAGTTCAATAATCTTTTTAAGAATTAGATAGTATTACAAAAGTTTAATCGAATGTGTTAAAAATATAATTCTTTAATTTACCTTAACAGAAGCTTATTACCGATGATCTATTAGATGAACGGTTTAATCCGATTCCGATAAACGTCCGAGGCCCATTATTCTCAAGCTGCGGAAAATGGATATAATTTTTAGCCAGCCATACTTTTTACGATGCTACGTAGTTGCGAAAAATTGAATTTTTTGTTACGCTTCAACGGACTAATTCGTGTAATGCATTTAGTGAGATAGATGCATGAACGACGTAGAGGATAGATAATGCGCTGCCCATTTCTCTGCCAGCAAATTGCTATCGTAATTCGTGAAGATAGATTTAGGCGTACCTACTAAGTTGTAAAATTATTATAGGAAATAAACAGAATAAATTGCAAAAAAATCCCTTTGTTGCGAGAAAATAGGTGTACACCGTTAAAATATATTAAATCAAATAAAATATAAAATTGTTGATAAACAGAGATTTCTCCCATATATTTTCCCTCAACACACAATTACCTACATATTTTTTTCGACGTAAACTGATTTCCTGGAAACGGTAAATATTCTTAATATCAAAATAATAATGTATCAGATTAAACAGACAGTTTTTTACGACATTACTGCCATCAAAGAGATCTAGGCAAATTGTTATTTAATACAAAACATACATATGAAAATATATGTAATGTTCTTTAAAAATTAAGTAATGAAATAATTATGTCGTGTATTTTATACTGTCTTTCATTTTGAACATTTTTATAAAAGCTTTGAAATTGCTGAAAAAAATCGTATAATCCAATAAATATCTTTGCAATGAAATACGAATGTAGGCATTAAAAAAGTAAGGTGTGACCAGTTGTTATCGCTGATAACATCGAGACGTCGAGTTGTATGCCAGATGATCGATAAAATCAGTCAATGTCAAATTATTCAACGAATTTTATTGAATACTGTTCCGAATTACTACTGAATTATTTGATAATATTCAAATAAAAAATTGTCGCATTATTACTTATGTGAGGTCATTTTATGCATGTGAATGCGATACGTACTTAATTAATAAAAATACTATTGTTGGCCTCTGTGCACTGATTATACTGTATATATTTTAAGTTGAATTTCAACCTTCATTATTTAATATTGAAATTTTTATGTTGATAAATTGATAAAAAAAACAACTAACAATAAAAATTAAAATTCGTATGCTTTTTTACATAATATGTCAAAACTAACAAAAGTAAATCAATATTTTTAATTAGTCTGTCATTTATTTTGTTGGAATACTAATGAATTATCTTAAAGAGTAGTTCATATAGTTTTAGATGACAAAAAAATAATAATTTATAGTTGAATATTCATAGAGCGAAATAGTTTAACACTTATTAAAAAGGATTGATAAATAATTTCATAATATTTGTTCATAAAGTGTATATTTTTAGCATTTAGTGCCTATATTGATACTATTTTTCATTTACCTCTTTGCAATTTAGTAAAATAAACTAGCTCTTACAGTTAAAGTTCCGAGTCCAACTATAAAAAAAAGACGCTATTATAATGAAAATAAAAATTTCTAAAGTTAAGTCCTAATTTTATAGACTAGAATCAATGTTAATAATAGTCATGCAATAAGATATTATCTTTGATATCAGCTGGGCGATTCCATTATGTATCGTACAGCTGTGTGGTCGCACGTTTAACGAGTTTGCTGTCCCATACAAATTTAACAAGTATTAGTAATTTTGATTCTTGTCAGTATTAACACGATTGACTTTGATTGTACAGACGCAGCAAATGGACTGTAACAACTTGTATAGTTGATGTGTTAAAATCCTATAGCTGTAAGCTGTAGCTGTAGCTGTATATAAGTTGTATAAGTATACTAGACAAGGGATAATCATGTTTTGGAACCCGCACTACAACCTATATACCCAATAGATAGGTATATAAAATTCATCATTGGCAGCAATTGTCACTTACCAACCCGCATTAAGTAAAACCAGCTATTTCTACATCGTATTTATGTAACATTGTGTACCTGAAACAAAAAAAAATGAAAGTTAGTTGTGCCTCCGAAAACGTAATAAAATTAAGACAGACTATTTCTCGATTGTCGACCAAAATGGATCTGCCGTTTGGTTTGGACAATCGCCAGCGGGCGACTGCAGACGTTTTCCTGAGTTTTGCATAAAACTTACTTCCAAACGCATTTGATGAATAAAACGCCCCGTCAAGGGGAGTTTAGGTTCTTTTTTTCCGGCCACAATATATTGGTGCAATGTATATTTATAGATTGGAAACGGGAACCAGTTGAAATCGCGCCAAAGTCTGCCAAGTTGGTAACTACATTTGGAAGAGACGAAATGTGCTTCGGAACTTTTATTTTTATTGGGACTACTTTCGATTTTAATACATACGTCTGATCTGAAATCATCAGAATGTTTCACAACGCGAATTGAAAAATGGTAATAAGCGAACTGAACCTAATTTAAAAGGCAAATTATAATAATCATGATATAATACTTTTTAGTGCACTTGCACAAAAATATTTATCCGCGAGTTAGGATGAGCCATTAAGTGGGTTAAATATTTTTGTGCATTTGGCTGAATTGATAACTTATCACTTCATCGAAATAGCGCTATTCCTTGCTAAAAACTTTTAACTTAGTGATGAGTTAAAGTTTGAATGTGAATTTAAATTATTTGTCAGTGTACTTACAAAAAAAAGTTGACTTCTACTTTATTTTGTTATGTTTTTCACAATGTCAGGAATATCGGCTACTGGGACGTGGCGAAATAAATATTAGTAAATCCAGGCAGACTTTCTATACGATAGCGATAGGTAGTAAATCACTTTCGATTGGAAATTTTTTGTAGCTACAATAAGTGTTACAATAACAACTGTCTTTACTAGGCCAGCGATGTATATACAATGAATGTTAAATTCGGCGGAATCCGATAGATGTTTGCGTTTCAAAACAAGCCTACAATTTATTCAGTTCCGGAGGACACGTCGCGAATGCTGCTTTTTGCACCGATGTGTCTCATTTTATTGTCAAATGCCAATATTGACATTTTACTAAATAACTTCTCTGAAATACGCACTAATATTGTATGAATGGCTCTCACTCACACAAGAATCCATTCCTGGTCTCTTCCAATACTTGGACCTCGTATTGACCGGAAGTTAACTTATAGCTCCAATTATTGATTCAGCGACAAAGTCTTTTGGCTTTATAATTAGAAATACCATAAGATTCCGGAAGGCCAAGGTTTAGGTTTTTTAATTCGTTAGTAAGTATTTTGTTCGAGTGCTGTTATGTTGTTTGACGTCTACATTACGCAGTACACAGTCTTCGAATAAAATGTATACAAATAAAAATTTATATATTAAAATTAAACCTTTGGACATTTAAAGAAAAGTATTAGAATTTTAGTCAAAATTTTCAGGTACATAAAATAATTATCCTGATCTTTTAAAACAATTTAAATTCAGATCCCACCCATGAGACATCAAAGAAGTCCCATCGATCTCCTATAAAAAATCGTATCGTTGTAAAATCGTATTCGATTCAAAAACAGACAAAAAGACATACCAATAGACAAAAATCAGTTTCATAAATAAGATATTGTTTAAATTTATATAACACAATATCATTAATTACAGTTCATCTATAAAATATGCATGTACATAGTGTTTGCCGTTAAACTGTTGTTCACTTAAAATTAGTACCAAATTATTTTGTCAATGATCTTACGTGAAGTAAGAATGTAATTATGTTTATGAAAGATGTATGAATTTTGATTTTTAATAACCATTTTTGTTTTAAATAATTATAACTTTTATAATTAACGGCTCATGTTAGGAAGAAGTGGGTAGGAAATTGATATCAATAATAAAGGATGCGGTTGGTATTAGAAACTAAACCAGAAGCAAATCTTTTATCCTAAATTTATTGTATATTTGTTAACATTAGATTTTTTGATGACAGCATGCAATTATAGATAAGCACGTCTAATATCGTTTACTCAAATACGGGAATACTTGCAATATTCCTTTGGGTAAAATTGAAATTTTTTTAAAGATATGATATGAACGCTTTAATCTCAATTATTAAAGTGAATTGCCAAGAGTTAAGATATAAAAATCGTGTAATAAGACATGACAACACATAAACACAAAGGGTAAGAGATTGGATCTTTCGAATTTAAACTGTTCACGGGTGTTAAATGTTTTGATTGATTGCTTTACATTAATTTGTGTACAATATTTTAATTTTTAGAAGTACTAAAAATGGTTAGGTAAAATTAGTTTAGTGACTACGCGTTGATCGAACGAATTCTGCATCTACATGCTGCTTGCTTATTTGCCTGCTTTCTTATTTGTTCGCCTGGTTAAACGTGTGTTAAACACAATTTATTGAAACAAAAATGTATAGGTTAAAGTTACCTAATGGTAATAGGTAAGTTATAGATTTCATTAAAATTAAATATTAATCACAAATGAAACATATTTTTGGAGTACCAACAATTCTATAAATGAATTTATGGTGAATTAGAAAAACCGGAAAATAATAATTTCATTTTGATGAGATCATTATGACTTCATCAAAGTGAAATTCTTACGAAAACCTGCTCACGAAGGTTTTGTCTACATCGAAATATCATTTTCACAATATAAGACATTTACTCCTTAAATTTTTAAGCTGAAACGAATGACTATTTAATGTGAGCGATCTCGAGGTCTCTACTCATCCAGCATGCTAACGTGATGTAGTGATAACGTAAGTTGGTTTTGTAGTATTGCAGGGCTATAAACGGCGCTGCACGATTGTGGCACATTAATTATCTCCATTAGAAACCTAACCTACATGTTGATAGGATTCTACACGGAAATTATTAATGTATGGTGACCTTCGCTCGCCTCGGGACCGCTCGTATCGCTCTGACTTATTTCCCTGATGACGCCATTGGTTAACTTAATAATCGTTTAATATCAAACAGATTTAGTTCACGCCCGTTTAATGTTGGTCGTATGTGAGTTGCATGTGCTGTGAAACGACGATAACCCGTTTATAAATAGGCAATGCATTGGAAACTAATGTGTTACTTGACTTCACATTACTCATTGTAATATTTATTTCTCATTAAAAGAAAGCAATTACTGTTAATTATGATAATGACGATGATACAGAAATTGATAATAAGTTATTTATTTACAAAGCATTCAAGGTTTTTTACACGTGCTACTTATGTAGGTATTTTGGCATAATACAACAGGATGAATTTAGGATAGCTCATAGATTCGTCGTCATTTTATCATTGTTACTAAAAAAAGGCGCGAACCTTCCATCGCGGTGGCAAGGCCGCGTACCACGTGGCGCCTGTTGCTACTCGTTCCCCCCCTCCACTCAAATTGGCGTCGCGTCGCAATGCGCGGCGTTGCCGCTCCTACGATACATGCTAGACGGTATAAACAGCTAGCCAAAATGAATTCGCACGTCTTAAATTTGATGTTTTATTTCGGTCAATTATAGGTACCAGTAGATATTTATGCAGATT
Organism: Acentria ephemerella; assembly: GCA_943193645.1. NCBI lineage: Eukaryota > Metazoa > Arthropoda > Insecta > Lepidoptera > Crambidae > Acentria > Acentria ephemerella. The sequence continues at coordinate 4,114,167 of OW971882.1, forward strand.
TATGAAAAAAAAGTTGAAACCTTTAAAGATAATCAGATCATTAAATTCTAAATAAGAATCTTAGCACACATATTATATTCAAAAATTATGATGTATTTTTATAAAATTTCATAATAACAAAATTATATTATTATTTTTTATTTTTTCACGTATTGACGACGACCGAAAAATTCGAAATTTTTGAAGAATTGGTTTTGAAGTAGTTTGAAATACTACCAGTAGGTACAATTATATAATACTTATTATTTTCGTAGAGTAGCACCCTTACTCCCGTACAACATAACAAAATAAAACGGCCTTGAATTTAGTATGTAAATTTTTGTGTAATTTCTTAATGAAATATTTCTTAAAGTCATACAAATATATTTATTTTCATTATGTTTTGCAAGGTTTTTATCTAATTGAAACCTTTTCGAACGAACATATTTATTGAATAGTTAGTATGGATATACTAATATAATAATTTGGATTATTTTGTTTTTAACCACCAACCCAACCGCGTTAGGCCATCGTATGCGGTTTTGCAAAAACAGCCAATATGTTTTCCCATGTAAGATGAACTGTACCCAGCTAAGACGTAAATAAGCTGGTGATGTATTTTTTTGAAAATTTATATCACGTAAGGATTACATATACCTATTACGTCAAATGTTTTGCTAAAAATAATTAAATAGGTATACGAAAACATGTGGTACACGCCTCGGGCGAGTGTTTATAAACATTCTGTGACGTAACCCATTATAAATACCCTTCAAACGCTTCTCTTGTTGTGGCCATTCGAGTGGTACTGATAACGAATAATGAAGCTATCCTAAATACCGTGAGAGTAATAAGATGACCATTGGCAATTTTTACTATTGTTATTGACCAACAGTTTCTTTTTTAATAAGTGTGATTAATTGAAGAGAATAACTTTTACTTTTTTGCTTTTTAATTTAGTGGGTAGTTAGGGACCTTTGTTAGATATCTAAGTGGTAGAGGTTATTGAGTCAGCTTGGCTACGGGCTCTGTTTGTAAGCAATAAACCAATTAACCCCTGCTCTATCCCATGAAGCACATATAGATTTGAATTCAATATAACTTGAATTTAAGACACACGGCTGGGAAATTTCCACAATGTTAAATAACCCTACTCCTAAAAGAGTCTTGTTTCTAAATAAATAAAAATTCTAAATCAAATCATCCTCCTAAAGAGGTAACCATCGCCTATAGACAACTGCAATTTGAAAAACAAATAAAAAATATATAGTGCGTCTACAGAATGTAGAGATAAGCCTCCCAAGAGATATGCCTTCCATGCCCTGTTATCAAACTGGCTACCTAACGTACGAGATTACTATGTAGTTCCGCCCGTGAAATGTCCATAACCAATCTATTTATTATTTTTTATTGTGATTTTCTGTATCTGTTTACTGTAAATAGTACGTATGACGAGACAAGTTACAATGCTTCTAATAACATTACAAGTGCACAACACAACATAATTTATGTAGACTGCAATCATCGATATTATAGAATTTATTCGCAAGTCGGAAGCTCTCGTTCGAATGGAAAATACCACTGTGACCTACCTGCCTACTTGTTTTAGAATCTACATATTCAAATTTATTTCAAACAAAGGTATTTACTTTACTTATTAAAAAGTAATTATTATATGGTATCTTAATCCTTTGTTCAGTGTAGATGTGGAAGGTCATCCTTGGTCAATGTTCGTATGAAGGGCAGATTAGTTTTTTTAAAGTATATTTATGAAAACAGACGTTAAGAATACGATGTTTTTTAAATAGATCCTCAATATCCTACAAGATCTTATTGTATCTTCCATAGTCTTTGTGTCACATTAAAATTTCGTCGTAATTATAATCGAACCTTGTAATAATAATATCCATATATATCCTAATAATCAATTAAGATATATATTGTTATGGTTATGGTCCCCAATGAAAGTATACCTTATAGTGAAACAGCTTGCGATGTCTTTTCGTAAATATTTTTTAATTTCTGATATAACATATTGCATATTTATTTGTGCCGAACGTACTTGTATAGTATAAACATTTGTTGTATTATTAGATTCAAAATCTATGGTTACAGTGGAAATAATCGTCAAATAATTTTACAAAGCAGTGTGGCAACAATTTTGGTTGTTTATCATTGTTGCTAATGTTACCTTGCTTACGTAGTTTAAGTGTACTCTGTAACTGTTTACAATGTAATTTATGATTTGTGCCAAATAAATTATTTACTTTCTTCTATTCTTCTCCAAGGTTTTTACTTAATCATAAGTCATTCAATATTAGAAGCCCTGAATCGAAGGTGAATGCGTTCATGCGAAACTGTGCTTTGGTAAACAAACAGTCAAACGGCGTTTTCAATAGTTTTAACGAATAATAACTGTGTAAATTATGAGGAATAGTATAATTTGAAAACAATGAATGTATCATGTATCGTAAAGTGTTTTGGTTAATTTAAAAAGAAAACACTTATGTTCAAATGTATTTAATGCTAGCTTTTCCAATTTTATTTCACTTCATTTTAAATTGAAACATAATTATTTATTATATATAATATTTTTTAAACCTACTCTATACTAAGATTTCTTATTTGTTGCAGAGATTCTACGTAATCTCCGAAACGTTATCTCGACAACAATAGCCAACACCATTTACTTAACAAGAAACACGTAGTAGATAATATATATGTATCCTAAAAAGGAGGCTTTAGAAACAAAAATACGATATAAAGACCGATTAATCACTGTTTCTTATATACAAAAAAAACCCCTATACAAATTATGGCAAATATTAGATTTGGACCATTGAAAGTCATTAAACATGGATTCAAATTGTGCTGATACCATAGCTTAATATGGCTTAAAAGCTTAAAATTGAAGGAAGGGGAAAATAGTTCGATATCTCGTTTTCAGAATCCGAAAAATATACAAAAAGGAAAACTCCTAAAAACAATTTTACATTTAGGAAGGTGATAATGAACGTGATAATCGTAGGTTTCAGGAAGCACCCGCCTACAGACTTCTAAAATTGGCTACGGCTACTTTACGTACCTACGCACAGAGATAATATATAGGTGACTTTATTACACCCGGAGGGTGGTTGGTCCCAGGTGGGGCCTAAAACAAGTGAACGGGTCATGCTCCAAGAAGCGGCGCAGGTAAAGGCGACACGTCTATGTCCCGAGCCAAGGCGTATGCTCCCAGAAGCCAGGTGTACTAGTAGTCGGGCGAGGCCTGGCAACGAGCTCGTCGGCGAGAAGCAGCCCTCCAAGACGCCTGTATCGCGGCGCGAAAGGCCTTCAAAGTGGTGATCGCGGAGGTGAAGAGAAGAGGCAGAAGCAGCCCTACTTGCCCATATAGCCCTAGTTGGCAGTGCTGAGGCGGAGCTTCGCATGAAAGCGAAGAAAACTACCTAAGCTTTTAAAGGCGTTTGCAGCTATTGGACAGAGGTAGTGTGCCGAATGTTGTACACGGGCATTGTACAACATTCGGCACGTTATATCCCTTCACCCCCCTTATCGGCTGGTCGAGCTCCTCAATGCCACAAAAAAGGTGACGCTTCTTCGGTGGTTTACAAACAATATCCCTAGTGTTTCAATTTATATTGTGTTTGTCAAATGGTTTGAAAGATATTCTGTTGATGTATTGGAATCTACTTTTTATATATGGATTTGATAGCTGAACGCAACTACAATCGTATTGACTCGATTATTCGATTATCTCTCACTCATGGTACGGACCATCTTCGGCAACTATACCTACACCATGTGAAATACTTATTTATAAGTGGGCGCTTGATAAAAGAACTAAAATTAAAAATGAATTAAACTTTATACTTAATTTATTGATACATAACCCAGTTAAATAGAAAAAGATTAGAAAAAGTTCATTTTTAATTCAGCCTTGGTATGCCAAAATATACTTGCCCGTCTTACCGGCTTGGCTCTAGGCGGTAAACAAGCCGCCTGCCTATACGAACGTACTACTATGGTGATGGGGTAAAGGATAGTCCAAATGTATTAGAATATTATACATTTCCATATTAAAAGAAGAACTAAATAGATTCAGATCGAACCTATACAATAGACAGGTATTGCGTGGTACTGGTAGCAGCCATGCATGTTTTGCTACGCATGTTCTGGCTAGTGGCGTAACATGCCTTGCCACAAATATGTCATACACATACGAGGCATACTGGTTCCCAGGAGATTATTAGGTGAAAAATGTTTATCTAGTAGTTGCTTAACTAGTAGTAGTTGCCCGCTTAGGCGATTGGTTAAAAATTTGGGTGAATTCCACAGGTCTCTTAACAACTCATTCTGTGGATGTCATTTATAACGTACATTAGCAACCTAGCACCATAATGATTTAAGTACAGATAGGCATCTATCAAAAAATTATTTTATTGAAATTGTTAAGAATCACGCGATACATACATCACAATTGAAGTTCGAAAACCAGCGGCAATTGTCTATATAATGTCAAGCGTAATAAGCTCTATATTATAACTGTATATTGTACGATATTTGCTTTAATTATATTATATTATAAACCGAATCGTAGGTAAATAAGTAATACATAATTGTTTAGATAACCGTCAGATTGTTATTTTATTAAAAACATAATAATTTTTATTTCATATACGTAAGTATTGTAGATACATAGGGACATAAGCAGGTTCATTCATCGAAGTAAATGAGATAGAAAAGATTTTAGTTTGATAATCTGACGTCGCTTCGTGACAAGTATAATGTTTTTGTTATATTTCCTATTACATTTATTAACATTGATAAATGATTGAATAAATAACGAAAAAAAAACAAAGAAAAACCAATTAGCGCATTCCTTGTGTGCCGCGCGCACGAAATAACACTCAACTCAATAACTCACATTCATAATAACTCTATCTATGACGTAAATTACTACAAGAAAAAGCAATGAATAAAATACAAAACTTCAAAGTATTGTTGTTATTAAATCAGTGAAGCGCGTTGGGACGCGACCAATCCGTTACCATGGTAACGGACGCACGCCTTTTCGCCGCCTGAAGGCTCTTTAAACAGTACGTAAGTAGTAAATCTATGTTTTGGTGTTCCATAATTCGAACAAAAGCTTCGCAAATTAGAATATGGTTAAAATGTTAGTTAGAAATCCTATCTCTTTTATGTAGTAAAAATTATTTATTAGATTAAATCAAATCTTCCTTATCTTAATTGTGACAAGAGTAATTATAAATTTTATCAAAATTATGTTGATAAATAATAGCCCACGACATTGCTTTACAGTGATCTAAAAGTTTTGTGTAGGAGTTTAGCATGAATTTGGTCAGTAAGAACATTTGTAAATCATAAGAGCAAGCTTTATTTTATTTGATCGACTACGACATAGTAGAATTAATTAACGTGTAGAATAATTAAACGTTTCTTGCAATAACTAAAGCGAAAATCTATCCAGGGAAAAAGATACAGTTATCTGTTACATCATGGAGGATTTACTTTATTGCCAGTTCCGCATACCACGATACAGACAGTCATTAAACTCACAGATCCAATCACGCCCTTCTACGAAGAATAGTGAAACAGAAACGATGCGAATCCCTCAGGGCGCGGGCTTAATTCTAACATAATTTGGAGCGGCGGACCGATTGAACATCTTAATTACAAGGTGTTCACGCGTCGACTAGCAATCTTAGCGGTAGTAGGCGGCGAATAGGCGCGTGCGTTACCATTAACATAAGGATGTATTCTTAGATGATCTTTAATTGTTTTATGACGTTTTCTTGAATATAATACCTACATACAACATGTTTTAGATCGGCTCTCCCGAAAACGACACATTTTTCGACATACTTTTACAGACGGTTGTTAATAATTAATTTTCTCGCTAGTGCGGACTACCGAACGCTTATTTGTGAATTTTGACTGTGTCTGACCTTGTTATACTGTACATGAAATCATATAATACAACCCTTGTAAGTAAACAAACAAATATATTCAAATAGGCAGGTATTCATAACAGAACCAAATTCACTGGGGTATAATGTATAAATCACGATTTCCCTACAAAAAGATAATTTTAGAAGTTGAATAAAAAGCGAATTCTTAAGTACATTAACTCTCATCATAGAAATTGCATTGGTTTATACATTTAAATATTATATGTAGGTAATTTATAATTCCATTAAACAACATAAACAAACCATTGTCTGACATTTATTGAATACTTAAAGCGACATCAAACGATAAGGAAAATAGAAAGCTTCCACTAAAAAGAGCAATCCAAAATTAATATTTTATTTTCACGCTTTTAATGAGTTTTCATTTAAATCCATTAAGCTAGGTTACATGGTTTCGTTATAAAGCAAGACCCATCATATCCCATTCACTCATTATGAAAAGGAAAAGGATACCCACCATTTGAAGTATTTATAAAATTATTTTTAGAATGTTATAAAGAAATTAAAGACAATAAAAAACTTCTAATATCTACGTTTTATGACTTACGAAGTCACATACATTGAAAGGACGTTAGGGAAATATTTATTACCTAATTATTGAACTACTGTGGGTATTGTAAAAAAAGAAAATTAAGAAATACTAGTTAAAATGTAATTAGGTGTTCTTATGAAGAGAAGAGTTAAATAATCTAATTAAAAACAATAATACACAGACGAATGAGTCTCATTTTTCCTGTAAGTTTAACAGAGAAATAGACAGTCTCAGTTTTATAGAAAAAAAACTAAATGTAAAAAAGTTATTGTTAGCTTTGATTCTCCTTATGGTATTTATCAACACTATTTCATTTTGATAGATACTCAATCGAAGTGGAAAAGTACAGAGTCGTTTGGTTTCACGGTGGGTGGTGGGTGGCGCGTGCGCGCTCTCGCTACTTGTTGAGTTCCACGTGGCTTCGATTTGAGGGAGGTACTGGCCGTCGCGCGACGTCCACAGTGTATTTGTTTAATGGTGTTCAACAATTTAAACACAGCTCAAACAATACAAGAAGCAGACTTGCTCCAAGGTCTACATAAGTAGGGTAATAATCAAAGGGAACCATTTTCATTGATTTTATAAAATGGAATTACTTTATTATAGGTATTATTTTCATATACTTACTACAATATATGAAAAAGAACACCATAAAGGTCCCAGTAAAAACATAGAATAGAATAGAATAGATTATATCTTCTATAACATATCATATCCCATAAATCGCTTTTCACTTTTTTTGACCTTTTGTTTTCATTATTTGAACGGGTCCAGTTGTCTATTTTTATAACCGAAGGATCCAAGATTTAAATTTAATTATAATCAAATATAAGTCGTTGGCTGAGGCAAATTTGTAATAATGTAAAGCACAATATATAATAATTTCCAAAGACACTAAGACCCAAAAATAATAATCATAGAAAGTTTCTCACTGAAAGAAATCTAATGAACCGTGTACTCTTTTGGATTCTTTATAGTGACGTAATGAAACCGAACTGTTTTTGAAGATATTGATAACTCATGATGAAAAGTGGATCATGTATGACAAGGATATGATAAATGATGATATGATGAACGTGTGAAAAAGGTTGTGTTCAAAGGTCGGTCAGGGTTCACAGACTTGCAAAACCTGGGTTACTCGTAAGGCAAGAAGGTGATGTTGTGTCTATTGTGGGATAGGAAGGGCATTGTTCATTATGAACTTTTACCGCCGGGCAGGACAATCGATTCGGACCTCTACTACCATCAACTGATGAGAATAATTCAAGAAGCAATAGAGAAAGTCGCCGGAATTGATTAATAAAAAAGGGTGTGGTCTTTCAACGCGATAATACATCTTTAGTCACTCAATAAAAATTAAGAGAGTTTGACTGGGAGGTGTTCAAGCATCCACCATAGAGCATTTAGGTTAACATCGTGAGAGGACTACTGCGTTTTTTTGATCAGAAGTCCCAAAATTTCTACAGCAACAGGATCGTATCTGTACCTACAAGATGGCAGAAAGTCTACGAACAAAATGGCACATATATACTGTAATCAAATGTAAATTAACTTTGAAAAAGAAGTCTTCAATTTTCATATAAAATGCGAAGAAATTATTCCCCAACCTATTACGCCGTACATAACTTTGCTAAGTAATTGCTCATTTTAGATGGGCATTAACGACAAAATCTACGTTCAACAAGCTAAGGTTAAAATTTGTATTATAGTCCCAAATAAAGTTGTAACTCGAGTCTATCAATTTCACTCTACCGATATGTTATTTTTTAATATGACGGGTTATAACTATTATCCATTTTTTATTTTGACAGGTTCTTTTCAATTGCATTATTTTTTGAATTTATTTGCATCTAGATATAATATATACCTTTAAAAATTAATTTCTCATACCTGTGTGGATTCAGTAGACACAAATGTTCAGATATTAATGGTATTTAATTTACTTTAAATACTACGTACTGCACGATATTTTTTGACAGCGACAGTATCAACGTAACAATGTAAATTAGAATCGTTTTACGCAAAGCAAATTGAATAAACAAATTCCAACAGTAACGTTTTCCACAAGGAAAATTTAAATAACTACTTATTTTACGATTTGACATTTAGTACTGCTCATGATGAACCTATTATACTATAAATACTGCTTTTACCTTCTATATACAAATCTTAATACCAATCTTAATATCAATTCTTTTACCTTCTTCTAACATGTGTGCTTATATAAAATATGTGTGCTAGAAATGGAGTTTGTGATAAATAATTTTAAAAATGAAATTGATAACATACATGAACCATAGACAAATTAGATCACAGTTCTAATCTATTCTTGATTCTAGTTTCAGCGAATTAACTCCTAAAACGCGTCGTGTAAGCTGAGCAATTAAGTAGTGATCTATATCTAAAACTAGCTTTGCGCGTTTCGAGTTTGAACAATGCTTGTGCTGTGTTCTATAAAAGTCTCCTAAAACTGTTACAAACTGTGGACATTATTTGACTTTTCAGTTTTATGCCAGGAGGTCCATAACAACGATGATCTGAAAGAACGCAAAGTATCATACGACTTATTTAGTTATTTGCAATATCTACAGATTGGTGGATTAAAAGTAGCCATAGGTTATTCATTATAAAATTTGATATTATAACACGATCAATTCAATTTATCCACATTGAATATAAATAAAAATAAGATATAATTGTTTCACTGATCCCCAAACGAAGACAATTATAAAAAACAGACGTTCATTCCAGCATGACCAAAAACAGAATTAGCCACTTTTTGCTTGGCGTTTAACTCTTAACCAGGCAGTTAATAGAAAAAGGTGCTTCGCGTCGGCTAGCAAGGTTGCATTCGTCACAAAGTAACGCGCGCGCAGGGTCATCGACCTTTGTTGCGTGTGCGTCAGCTAGCTCCCTATAAAGAGCAAAGCGAGAAAATAAACGCAATAAATTCATCTGTACTATACCCATCTGAGTGACGGTGAACGCAACAAGTTTAAATAGGTCGTAAGCCGGTCATGTAACCTAAGGGTATGTGCCCTGACCGCACTAATTGAACCTCATTATGACAGACTCTTTATTGTACTTAATTATTACAATTCTAATGTTAATAAATGAATTATTTGCTTCATTTTGAATCGCGTTTACAAAAAATGTGTTCAAGTAGATGTGCCTACTTATTCCTCTTTCCATCAATACATAATATTTTTTTCTGAACGTGTTCGTTTATTTTAGGAAGACATTATTTAAGTCATTTCTATCCCTTTTTTCATTGAGACTCAGAGATGTACACATTTACTGAGTTACCTTCCATTGAGTACCTTAAGACAGTTTAGTTTAAAAATTCCGCATTAGGTAGTGAATTCCTCCCTCTCCTTTCCTACGCCGGAGTACGCGTGCTGGTCTACGGAGTCACTCTTCCCCGCGTCTACTTTGAGCACAGAGAGATATTCCGTGAATACGTACTCGTACTCCTCTACTGCTTATCATCAGGTGGAGTCAAGTCATTTGCTGAGCTTTTTATTAAAAAAATATAGCGCATATTGACACCGACATTAAGTTCTAATTTAAAGTAAATACAAGTTTATAACACTTTATGTTATAATTAACAAATAGCAAATAACTCAATATATAATGCAATTACTTAAAAATAAAATTATTTAGCCATTAAAACCTTATTATTATTAACACTAGTGCGTAGTTTACATATAATTGCAACCTATATTGAGAAAGAACCTGAAACACAGTTATTAGTAACCCATTATATAGAGTATTGGCTAACTACAAATACTAATATACGTCATACAAGGATAATAAGTTCCTTAAAAGTCAAAAAATAAGACGTTTTTATAGAAAAGCAATGTCAGTAAAATGTCACAGTTTACGATTGAATGATCTTGCTCAGGGTTCACGGTCGGTAAATGTTCGATCGAGTCGAGTGGGCCGTTCGTTGCCAAGCAAGCTAACTTTTTTCAATTATTTTCTGTAGGTTTTATTTTTAAATCCTTCAATTTATTATAAAATCCTGTTTCCAAATTTTTCTATTTTTTTATCTAAGTATTAGCTATACTTAATGGATTGTTAAATATTAAAATTTAGATTTTCCTGATTTATTGATATGGCTTCAATTTTTTAACATTAACTTTTGTTCATGATTTGACAATATTAAATTACTAGTTCTATATATCGATTGAAGCTTAGTCAATAAAGGCGAAGGACGGCAAATCACTACAAAAATAATAAAAAGGAATTTAAAAACTTTTCAAAATTTAATACACCAAGCGGGAAATTACTCTTAAGGTTCCAAGAAGTCAAAGAGGATATATAACATTACCAAAATTATAATACATCCCATTTGATTCGTGATTCGCCTCGCGCCTCGCGCGAATGACGTATCTGTCTTGATTTGCTTCGTAATCACGTAATATTAAATACGCCGAAAGTAATTAAAGTCGGTCACTGACTTGAATATAAACATTTACACAAGTGCATTTCCCAATAATCTGAAAATTGATTTATTATTGCAAATACTAACCATATTATTTGATAACATTTTCCAACAGCCAGATATTCGTGCACTAGTTGCTCTATTTAATTCTTTAAAGAATTAATTTATCTTACACCTTTATGACCTCAAAAAGAGTGACCCTCAACTAGTAATAAATATATCCTAGAAATGTTTCCGTCAAGTTTTCTCCAAACATACCATATTATAAAGACTGCTTATAATATGCTGCGATATATATTTATAAGCAGCCGTCAAAAACCTTGACTTTTTGATGCAAACCAAGATTCAAACCAAAAACTATACATGTCATAAATAATATACATAAATATAAATGTCTATAACTTCAGAGAGGATATACACAACAAATATAATTTGGTTTACTTAGGAAGTTACAAAATAATTTCTTTTATTTTTATTTTGATCCTGTTATTGTCTAGCAATGTACTCTATGTTATTTGAACGAAATGGAGAACATTTGTGAATCAAACAAAAGAAAATAGTTCCCAAATATAGGTACTTCAATCATAAAAGGAAACACGCGTAATTTTAGACCGAAACTTGGTAACGTTTCATGTTAGGGCTTCAGACTTTACACTTATACAATATTAATAGGTAAATAAACAATATAAATTAACCTATATATAAATTAATTCTATTATTATGTAACATTATTTAGACTCACATTCACAAATCTAGAAATCTACGTGCGGTGATCACCATCACAAAACGAATCTGATTTTAAATGTATTATATTTTGCAAATAAAAGTGAACTTTTATAGTTGTAAACTGATCATATCATTAATGTTGTAAGGCAAGTCACTACCACGACCACCACTGCTAAGATGGCATTGTACAAAATTGATTTCATTATTTTATTAGTTGTTGAATTAGTAGGATCTAAAGATATTGTATTTAAATTTATTAAAAAAACCCATTAAAATGAATAAAAAAACTAAATTTAAAAGTTTAGGTATTATCAGACTTACATAAAAATTTACATTAAAGCTTATAAATTTTTGTAGTCTTAATGGTACATTCCGATATACACAGCAGCATTTAGTGGTACCTATGAGTATGGAGTAATGTTATAAATTCATCCTTTTTTCTATAAAAAGGTGAAATACAAATAAGCGTTTCGTTTGTGCGGTTACCGTAGTTTGTAGATACTTATAAGGATTCTATGTTAATACGAAGTCTTTTTGATATACAAAGATGGGTATATAGAATGATTATATGTAAGGAAATGTATTTGTAATATACCATTTCAATTTTTTTTCGGTATCTCAGCAATCTCGCTGACACTTGTATTATTAAATTATTTCCATTATTAAGTTTTTTTTATAAAGATCTACACGTGTATTCGTTGATTTATAATACGAGTACGACATAATTCAGAGAAACATGTATTAAGTTCTGTGTATGAGATATTTGAGATCCTTAAGGTGTAGCAAAACCTATTATTACCATCAATAAAATGAGATAAGAAAAAATGGCGCAAATGTAAAAAAACATCATTCATTTCTGAGCTTACAAATCTAGTTAACAACCTTTGAACTAAATTGCGGACTGTTGATAAAAATAATAATTAAATATCTTATTTCATCTCGACAGATCAATATATTACTACACTGTTAACATTATTAATAGAGTATTAGCAATTTAAATCATCCACTAATATCTACGAAATACATGTATGATACAATACTAAGCAAAAGTTTGATTGTGTATATATATATATTAAGTATAGAAAATAAAATAAGCAGAGCTACGTAATATAAAATGTTAAATTTAAATTATACGTATTATAAATAAACAAAATAATATACATTTTAAAATTGGTAAATTATAATCTGTGTTTTTATTTTTGAATTGTTAGATAAATAATAAAGATCTATTCTATCTTTAAAGGTTAAAAGAATAATTGTTTTACACTCCTAGTAATAAATAATTACCAGGAGTTCCATGATCGTTCCTCAATTGGTAATGCATTATGCATTAAGGAGATTTTTTTATTCATTTATACATGCATGCGAACAGCTAACGAACCTGAAGATCGTATCATTTTTGAGAAAAGCAGTGACAATTGTCCAATAGGTTCTTTAATTAAAGACGAGATTTTACGTAATTAGGTTAGCGTTTTTGTAATTAATATCCACTTGCTGTGAAATTAACCAATTCAAACCAGGTCGTGTTATTTAAGGCTCATCACTCACATGTGATAATTGTTTAATATAATATCGTCGTGGAAAGAAAAAAGTAATAACAACATACGATAGAACCGAAATGATTACGAGCTTCTTTGAACTTTAGAAGTAAACTTACAGGCCTTTACACCATTTTTGGTTAGAAAAAGAACGATCACATTAATCATAAGATAAGAGTATATAGCACTAGCATAGAAGTCATAATTTTTTCATTTCAACCAATGATTCTGATATACTACGAAATACCTAAAAACCTAAAACTTTCTATAAAAGCATCCTAAAAACTTTTTTATACAAAACACGAAAAAGGACTTCATACCACCAACCTGATGTTAAGCATAGAATACTGATTTCAACATTAATTCACCCAATGCTTTAGATGACTCCACTTTCCTGGTCTATAGGGTTATTTTATCTCAAGATCTTTTAAAGATCTTATAATATTATTGATCAGAAAAATAATACCCCGAGTAAAATGTGCAACAGGCGGGATAACTTTAGAACGAGTTCCAACACAAGGTTTTGCGCAGCCGCAACATAAAAATAACCGATGAAATAAATTGTCAGCTTTATAGACTTTATTATCAGAGATAGAAGGCGATACCCACTAAGGCTGATCCGTTATAACAAGCAAAAAGAAAAGAAAGTTGCTACTGTCCCTTTTCAACGCAGTAATTGGTTTTAAATTAAAAAGTTAATATAAGTATCTTCGACTTGTTACAGTAACTTTGTCAAGGCTGGACAATTACCGATTTATGGACGTACGATTGCATATCGCTAAGGCCAACAAGGTATATAAAATAAAAGTAGGTATTTTTACCGTTACGCAGTTCAAGAAGTGTGTCGTCGCCATATAGTACATATTTATGGGATCGTGCGTAATCCTCGATGAATAAAACTTTAAGTCTGACATTTTAAATCTATTTTGACTTTGTATTTGATGATATATTATGTAACAGAGGATGTCTCAACGTACGAGTCTAAGTGAGGACATTGAGAAGAGATGGCGTGTAATGTAGAAATCATGACAGTATCCCTAGATTATTTTATATATACATCATGATCTGAGTGATATTACCCTCCACTCGAGAATTATAGATTTTCTCCGGGTCCAGCCAGGTAGGCAGTCCACTTCTAGAAAGTGTTTAATCAACGAATCCATCTCGGATGGTCATCATTGTTTAAGATTTTTTGTTTGAAGAAACTTGTGTGTTTTGACAATAATGATATACAAGTATGAAGCAAAAATTCTAAACTATTTGACAGCCTTCCAAAGACCTACACAAGGTGTTCCCCTTTGAGATCGAATCGGAAATGAAAACTTAAGTCACTGAAATAAGCTTGTATGGTTTAAGCAAGTTGAAATGACAATGAGCAGAGCAGAAAGCTCATAGAACAAGCGCTAGCGCTTAGTCTTACTAACACACGAAAACAGCTTGACCGGTTTGAATATTTTTTTGTTTTTTAGGTTGGTACTAAAATCCCAAAGAAAAGCTAAGAAATAAAAATTTCAAATTAGTAATTCAGTATCTAAAATCTTCTAAATGATGTGCTGTTCAAAACTTTCATTTCTAATTCGGATACATAGATAGTGGCAGATTCGTTTGGGTATTACAAAGTTCATCGGGTCAACTAGTATTTTTATAGAAGCAATATTGGATAATCAATAACCATTTAATTCCGTTAATCAATGAATTCTTAAGTATAGCTCATAGATCCAATTTAATAATGATAAATTGAGTGCACAGTAGTCGGTGCGGACTTCATAAAAAATCAGCGGGGCACAAATTAGTTTCAATTAAATAGAAAACGACACCAATTATGAAAGAAAACATTTTTCAAAATGTACCTGGTCATTATCAAAATAGCAATTTTGAGGCAGTAAGAAAAAATAACTGAAGAGCATGAATGAGGGCTCCGTTTGGACCCATCGGGCATAAAAGCTCTAAAAACCGAAATTCACAAAACCATATATCCTTTTTAGAGTGGATTTCAGATCGTTTTCAGAAATAATATAAAGTGTCGCATCTGCTAAAAAATATAATATTTATTATTTACTTTTTAGATTAGTTAAGGTTTTCAAGCTAAAATCAATTCAACAAAAACTAATATAACATTATATTATTTTTTGTTACATGATTTATTTTACAGTATCAGAATCATTGGGTAATATATGATTTACTTATTTTAAAGTTTTATACTATGCCACTAACAACTTTTAAAGTTTTAGGACATATTAACATATTTTTATATTAAGATTTCAAGTACCAAGCTATAAAGGAAATTTCATAATGACTTTTCCATTGATTACTTATTTAATATAATAATACATATTTCATATAATTATACACTCGATTGTGTGACAAAACTTTATAAATAATTGCTTTTATTTATTTTATTTTTTTATTTACAAAATAGCACTAAATAATTTGGCATTTTGGGATGAGATTTATTCAGCTTAGGACTATGTTTAATTGTTTTAAATTATTAATTTATTGATACAAAATTTAAAATACTGTCGTGCAAAACCTATGGTAGTAGTGTGATAACATTGTAGGTAAGTATAAACCATCTTCTAAAACTTTTTGGTTATTTTTATTAGGTAGTTATTTCGAAGTATCGTTCTTAACTTTTCAACATAATAAATTATTCATCCTTCATATTCCTTGGATGGTAATTCCCTTTAATATATTCAAAAACTACGTCTACCCACTTGAAATTTTACCAATAAGTATTTAAAATATACACTAAGGAAAATCCTAACGGATGTTGACAAAATTATGAGCTTATCAGAAATTTTATATACCCGAATGTCAATAATTACAAAAAAACATCGCAGAAGCTACAATTTATCTACAATCAATAGTTTCTTTGATAATTTTAACAGTATAGAATATATATAAATAAAAAATTTTACTTCATTTTAATAATTAATATTTTTGAAATATGTATATAAGATCAACATTTTCACTCGTAGAAAACAATCTTGTTTATACAATTTAATTATAATTTTCTGGGAATACATCAAAACCATAAGCTTATTATTTGTTATCTTGGAATAATAACGAGCATTAAACGATACGGCGCTACTTTTATTACGAAATTTATGATAGTATTGTAGTTATGAGGTGATTACGTAAGGTTAAGAAATGTATTCTATGTTTCCATGATCTTAGTGGTGATCGTGTAATTTCAAAAACTTTATTTGAGATCAAAAGAACGTCAGCCTACAGAGCGACATTAATTTTGTTGTTGCCAGTACCGTACGATATTGTCGTCGATGCACGCGGCGCCTCTCAAGGCCATCTGCCTTTCGAGCGGCTGAATTAACATAATATAACGAATTATACACATCATGGCTGGTATGCATGTCTGCGTAAAGTGCGTTACTGACGGAGAAAAAAATAAATAATATTATCAAAATACATCATAGCGAAATCTAACTCCAAAAGGAGTTCAAATTTACTATTTATACGACAAAATAAGAATAATTAGTTTTAATTTCATATTACTAGTAGTAAACATACTGAAGACGCGGATGTTATCTATGCGCTGGCGCTGATTGTTTTGCTCACGAGGCGTTGCCTTTTAACAATCAAAACTCTAAATAATAGTATTTCCTCGTAATTATTTTAGATAAATTCATTATAAATATAAATATTAATAGTTAAATAAATAATAAATAAATAATCTAATAAAATATAAAAATAGCTAATAATAAAATAGCTATTTATTTTATACACTAATGTGTAAACACACTTTATCTATTTTAATTCAAAATATAAAAAACTTTTTATCGAGTCCAATGTTATTATCGTTTAGAGTTTGTGTTTTAGATAGAAAATAACGGAAAACGTATTAAGGCACTCTTTTCCATTTTTGAATTATTTTGATTGATCGTATCACCAAAAATATGAAACATACAGTTAAGAAATCTATATATAACATACTTGAATGTGTTTTCTAAGGTAATGTAAAGACAGAAACATGATTGGTTATACTACACTCGATAGAAAAAGCATTCAGTTTACTTTTATTAATATTTAAAAACTGATTTTCTTTCACATATTATATTAAAAAGGGCATAAACATTAGATACAGAGGCAATTTTTTACTGTCTAAACAATTCTCATTCAGGGTCAATGAAAATAAACTGTAATATGAAAACTAGAAAAATATTTAAAATAAGAAGGGCACTTCTTCGGAACTTTTGATTTAAAATGTCGATTGCCTTTGAACCCCCATTTTTTCGTCTGAGTGAGTGGTCAGTCCCTGTCTTGTTTTAGCTAGTTTGATTCACTCAATTCATGAGTTATTTTTACAAGCTGCTTTGGTTACGAATTACAAATTCAATTTTATAAATCTAATTATATAGACCAAATTAAGGATCATTAAGAAATGGATATTAGATAACGGAGAAAGATAGATTCTAATGTGTTTATAAATATCAGAAATATATTAAAGAAACGTGTAAACAAGCATAACTCGTGAACAAATATTATTACTCCTCCTACAAATATCTACACCTATCGGGATTCGAACTCGGAATCCCGGTTTGAAAAATGAAGGAAATTTAAATCAAATCATTACTTTTGATGAAACGTGAATCCTCTACAATAATTGGAAGCACTCTTCACAACGGCTAAGCCCTAGAAAACCAGCCAAATCCTACTCAAACGAAAATTGGCTCAAAAAAAGTAATTTGTAAGTGTTTGGTGGACAGTGTCGTTAACTACTTTCTTAAATCTGGCCTAATTATTACCGCAGACATCTGTTGTCAGCGACTCCAAACCATGATGAAAAAGCTAGCTGCTAAACCACCGAGGCTGGTCAATCGCTGGAGACCACTGCTACTTCAGGACAACGCTTGACCACACAATAGTTGGCCTCTAAACTAGAGGAGCTGCAATTGGAATGTCTGCGACATTAACCGTACTCCCCGGACCTTGCTCCCACAGATTATCATTTTCTATAATTTGGACAACTTCTTTCATGTGCCCGTCCATACCATAGCTTATTCACATCCGTAAACATCCATTCTAGCTACTGCACGAGTTAAACGGCGCTATTTAGATGTTATTTAACTGAGAAATAAAACATGTACATTAATGTGAACTTGGGTAAGAAGGTGCTGTCATTAACACTATGGATACTTACACGTGTCACTTATATGTGAGTTATTGTTATTTTTATTGTTGTCAAATGTTTGTTTTGTCATTATCGTGATTATATAAAAACAAAAATTTTAGAAAACAAAACATGCGCTAGCTAATTTTACAATATATGGAGATCTACACTATTATATATTTTGTGTATAGCTACTGAGATAGAGAAAAGTTTGCAGCATCTTTTATACATATTACATGTTTAGTTTTCTGTACCCGAAGTAAAAATCGAAGAAGCCATTTTATGTATATCGTGCCACCCTGATAAGGAGAATCTTACGTTAGTTTGAACACTACATATTTTTGTAATAATCGAAATGTAAAAAATATTAAGCTTGGCGCACACACAAAAAGAATCTCTGGCGTGTAACATACATATCAGACACTAAAATATTTGGTATATCTATTATAATCTGCGATGATCCCCAGATACTTGATTCACGTTTTGTCACCATATTTGTGTTTTTTAATCATTCATGAGGTAGCTCTCAGCCTTCATGTCACCTAATGGTAAATGAAGATAATGCCGCAGATGGAAGCGAACAACAACTGGATTCCTGTATCACAGAGGAACTGGCATCTTACCTCCAACTACCGTAATACAACAACAAAATTTTCTACTTGAATTTAGAGCACTTGAGTTTCATCAGTGGTAGACAATACGGTTCGCCTCAGATAGTATGGTTGCCTGGTATGGTACTAAGTGTTAATCTACTTCTGAGGCCAACTGCACCTTACCGAAAATGGCACTAAAGTTATGTTCCAGCTGTTATAGTCAATTCATCCGATTTAATTGAGTATTTTTTATATTTAGAGCAAGGAAATGGTCTCCCGTCATCCACTATAATGGTATTTCTTCATTCTTAAATCGGCAAGGTTCGCAACGCGTGAAAAGGATTCAAGGTGTTACGTCACCGTGTCATGCATTACGGAAAAAGACCGCATACAATATGTAGTATATAATATTGTATAATTATACAATATAATTATACAATAAAAAATATATAAGTATTATGATTGATTATCATAATACTTATATATTTATATTAAATTGTATATGAACAAGGTACTTTACGAACTATTACTTGGGTGCCATATCCTTGAAATGATGTTAGAACATTGCTGCCGGCTGATTATTCAATCACACCTAAATAAAGTCACCGAATTTCCATTCAAAAGTTTTAAAAAAACGTCATAGTCGAGTCGAGTCTTTAAAAGGTCGTAACAAACTTTCAAAGATGCATTAAGTACTTACTAAATGTTGACAGTTTAAAATCAATAATATTGTTTAAATGTCAAGACGTGGAAATATTAGTGGTTTATTGAATTATGGTTTTGAAATGATATTTTTGATTTTCTTACATATACATCATAGTAAACATATATATCATAAAGACACTAAATATAAAGAGATACCAAATATTGCAGGGGCGATCTCGGTTCTGAAATCTGGGACTTTGGGTCACGATTAGATTATACATTATAAATGCTAATAAATATCCCTTGTAGGTGTATATTAAAGAAAACAATGTATTTTTGGAAGGATAGAAGGAAGCAACAGGTGGGAAGCAGAGGGCGTAATTCAGCCTCGTGTCAAATGAATGTCCACGCAAAATTTCGGCGGTTGAATATGTAGACGTTGAAAGAACAAGTTTAGTAATAAAACTGAATGTTTCATCGTTTGTTGAATACAAATTATTTCTCATCTTCTTGAAGACTTGTCATGAATTTATAGTCTAAATCTCAAGCTTGAAATTGTATAAAACAATTCATAATATTAAGAATCATGAACAGCAGTAGTTACAATGAAATTAATTTAAAGTCAATATCATGACTTATCTAAAACGATCCAATCAAAACTAAGTGTTGAAGAAGTATTTTTGATCCAGCATTTTAAATTTTTAAGTACGCAACTAACGATAGTTATGTTGCTTGTAATGTAAATGTAAATAATGATTATCTCATGGAATCTCAACTAACCAAATCGTCATATTTCAAAATTATAGCACCTACCGATACTTCGTAGATATTTTTGACAGATTTAATATCATTTTAACTTTTTATGACTGCTTTTATTCGTAATTTCTTCATATTTTTAATTTTATTGATATAATTTTCTCGGATGTTTAAAAGGCTTCCAATGCTAAGACACTGTATCCTAAATATAATATTATTCTTACAGCACACCTGTGCTTACAGTGTTATCGGTGAAGGTTGAACTCGAGACCACACAATTTTGAGCAGCCTTGAGTTCTGACTGATTATGCGTAACGTTCCACAACATCAAAACATTGATACATTAAAAAAAAACTAATTTTCAATGACTACTTTATAATATTTTATTTACATAATTATCTAAAACTTTCAATTCTATACCTAACAAATAGTAAGTGTTTGTAGAACATCCTTTTAACTTTAAAAAATTATCATATTTTTGCTGTAAACTTAAGACATATTTGTGTTACAAAACTGACTATACATAATTTATTTTCTTACTAAATACGTACATGTTTAACAAAAATATCAAGTAATTGATTTCCGTATGATAGTCATAATAATACTTTTATTCTTTTTGATCAACAACAATTTTTAATCGAAATAAATTTTACCAATACATCAACAACAAATTTACTTAATTCAATGTATGTAACAATTTGTAATAGTTATATTGAGAGGTGTTTCTTTACTCTTTGCAAATATTATGTAAAGATACGACTATTGATTATAAGCTGTAATATTACACTTCTATAAACATATAACCTGTATCATCTTTTCAAATTTTACTATATCATAGTCTAATAGGTATTTAATTTATATTGGTTTTATCAGATGCGTATTATAATTTTAATACTTATATCATTTTCATTTTATGAAAGATCCTAATAAAATAAATAGATAAAGAAAATGTAGAAGTCAATTAATAAATCCTTCTTCCTACAATTTCATAACATTAACATTTAATAAAAAAATAAATGCAAAACGAGAGATGTAAAATTTACCTCCTCCTTACTTCGATAAAATAGTATGAGTGGTATGCGGCCCGTTACGACATTCGTTCGCGTGTGACCCATTTCGACGTGATTAAAGCAAAGATAAAGACTCAATTCAGCACCACTCGAATGGAGATGATATATAATTATTTTTAAATAAGCTATTATGCCACTGATCATATCCTCTTTAATTGTCGACTCTAAACTCTTTATAATCTTAAAGTATTAATTTACTTGCTCTAACATCATTTGTACTTCATGTGTTTGAATGTATTGTTTCCGTTATTGAAAGAATTTATAAAAGTCTTACTGAACAAACTACAGTCACCGAGTGTCTTTTCCATCACATGACACAGAAATGGTCCTTTTCCCCTTTTAACGACCGATTGCCACAATACAATTTACTCCACCTACTGTAGTTGCAAAGTTTAACTGTGGTTATAAATACACTTCTTGTATATCATCTTATAATCAAGAAAAAGATGAAAACAATTTAAAAATTATTAACATCTGTACAATGACCTTGTGTATAGAGGGTCAGTGCATCTGTAAGAATACATTAGTAATAAATATTTTTTTTTAGTTTTGTCAAACTGCTTATTGTTTCACATACTTATATACTGAAGTTTATTTGTGTCTAATTAAAATATGGGATTTCCATAATACCTACCTAAGCGTAAGACATATATCCTATCGTATAATGTAGGATATGAAAGAATCTACGGTTTAAAACAACGTTCACTCACTTAAAGCAACACTATAGGACAAACATCATAGTGATGTTGATAACGTTATTTTTGTATACTTGACCGGTCAAAGGTCAGACACGTCAACCCTGGATTATATTTTCATACTTATCGTAAATATATTGATCAGTCATAATATTTTCCTCCAATTATGTTATGATACCTCTTTTGCAATTTATGTGTACTTACACCGAAGTAAATAAATCACAAATGTTCTTAAAATATTTGACATATAGTTTCTTCTAGTTTCATTATATTTAATGTGAATGTTATTTTTTCAAAATATAATTTAAATAAAACAATTTCATTTTCATAATCGTTGTTTTATTTGGGCCAAGATCAAAATACCCAGTCTTTCACTAGTAAACACATTCAAAACATCAAAACGTTACCTAAAGTACATTGAACTTTTAATATTATGAACGTCAATGGTCATAATTCTGATACGTCACATTTATATTTTAGGAAGTTAATTTTATCCACTAGGTTTTATACTTTCTACCGAAAGTATATAACCTAGTGAAAAATTAATATCTTAATCTTACCAATATCAATTAATATCTTTAATGGGTTGTAAAATAAAAGGCTCTGGCGTTTTATTTTAAATGTTTGCTCTTTAGATACTTTCTTTCCAACTCGTATATTGAACGAATTATAATTGTTATTCAAATATAAACCCATTATATTATGGAGATTTCTGAGAAAAGTCACAAGGTAAGCCAGATAAGATCTCAGGTCTCCTTGTCAATAATAGATATTTAAGATTGAATGGCGTGAATTGTAAATAATGAATGAGCCCAAGAATTCGGGTGGGTGGAATTTGATAAATGTCAGCATAACTTTAGCTAATGGAATTGATTGTAGATTTTAAAATAAATAAACGTCACAACACCACTGTCCACTGAGCCTAATTTAAAAAGGAAACTATCTTGGGATTTTAAAAAAAATATTAAACTTTTATTAACTGGTTAATTAGTTTGGTACCTATGTGATTCGCATCGTGTAATAATGACGTGATGAAATAAATATTTCATGATAATCTTTAGCATCCTCGAGATTTTTGTCTGTCTAGTGATAGTCTAATGCATACATTAAAATATAATTAACAAACATCGTGATATTTACGACTACACACCGGTCTCCTTTTAGTCATAAAATTATGCGTAGGGTACGTTAATAAACACGCTTCAGTGCTCGATCAGTCAAACTTTTTTAGAAAGTCCATAATAATTATATTATTTAGGTATCTGCAATAAGACTAAATATAATATTTAAGTGCATTGAACTATGAAGATAAGAAGTTTTTTAACCGAGTTTTAGGATATGTGTGTGGGTGTGTTTTTCTCTCTATGAAAAAAGATACTTTGCTAAGGTTTCGTAGTTACTAACATTATTTTTTAATTATAAAATACGTAATCGTTTAGCGTAGCCCAGCGATGTTGGTATCTACAATAGAAAACATTGCTATAAACAGGTATCTTAGAAATGCCATTCTCTAAGTGACTGGTAAAAAAACGTAATTGTTGAATGTTGACTCGCAATTATTTATAAGACGCAATAGACGTCGCTGGCCGACGCAGGGCGCGGGCGCGGGCGCGTCGATACGTGCTGTCTGTGACGTGCCGTGGGCCGTGACGTAGACGACGCGTCACCGTACACAAACTAATGTTTGTAAACAACGTTGTAAACACTGCCATGCTTGATTTAATGTTCACAGAACAACTAGTCCTTTTCGCGTTATGCATCTTACAACTATTAATTTACAACAAAACTATTGTAATTGCCTCAAATGACGGCAATACCCAAAAGATGATATTCCTTTTGTTATTCGCAGCTTTTATGGATCGGCTGAAAGATTTTCATACTGCCTGATAATATCTAATATTGAAGTTGTTAAATTTACGATTACCAGTGTTGAGGTTTAAAAAATATGAAGTCTGCAAAAAAATGGATATGAAAAAGTATAAGGAATGGAAGAAATTAATAAACTGTATTTTCTTACGTTTAAAAGTATATATTTTTATCATTATCATAAGGCAAATAAAGATCAGAAAGTGATTGAACAATTGTTAAGGATGCTCACTTTGGGTTGTTCAATTAAAGAGTGTAAATAATATAATTTTTTCAATCATCAATTATTTTAATATTTATCAAAAAAGGTCAGAACAGACAGATCAATATCAGTTAGCTACAAAAATTTTAAAACTTTATTGTCTCCGTGTACATTGATAATTAGTGTAAAAATAAGTTCTTTATCTAAGTCTACATCAACATATTTTTTTATCACATACTTTACGAAAAATTTAATAATATAGGCAGACAAAAACAACGGCTCATGAAAATATCATTTTACTAAACAAATATTAAGTATTATAGGATTCACGCTTTTTAAACCTGGGCAGAAATAAATTGCTAAGCTTTATTCCCACGTCCCTAAGGACGTATCTAACTATCATTCTCCAAATTGTTATATATCTACATATTTTCCATGACAGTGTGTTGTTACTTTAATTTATATAACACACTTCAATGGCAATTTATTTGACGTAAATGGGTCGTGTAGTTACGTCTACATATGCGCGTTAAGTTTGCAAACAAAACAATGTTGTCGTGATAAATCAATTATCAACTATATAACCACTCCTAGAAGGCATAAGAGATTAGGATACTGATTTTTATAATGTGAAAAAAGATATGTAGCATTAGTAGAATATTTAAACCAGTTTTATTTCAATATTAAAAATAGGCTTATTTACACCAAAATAGCTTTATACAGGACAACATTACGCAACAGGAAAACATTATGTTACTTACTAGAAGTTTTGCATTTACAATTTTGCTCGTCACTTACAAACCGTCATTAAATTTCTTTGTTTACTAAGTACTTACCTTCACATAGTTTTAATATGTTTAATTTGTATGTCTTTAATAATGTTGCTTTAAGTCATCATAACAAGTTGTTTGTTTTTAAAAGTTGGGCAACGTTACATAACAAAGAAACGTTACCTATATTAACCTACTAATACTTACATACTCCACGAAGTAACTGAGGTGAGGTGACAATTATTAGTTTTTACAAGGTAACAATACACTAAAAACGTACACATAAAGGTGGGTAACAAAGATTACTGAAATATGTCTTAGTGAATTTGGGGAATTCACTTTCTAAGATTCTCTTTAACATAAAACAGTACCTTATTTAAAAATCTTAAGACTCGTAGGTACACAAAATACCCATACATTATTACTTTGTAGGTAAACGGAAATCGGAATACATCAATGAATTCCTGTTAAATCAATGCAATGTAAATAAAATCATTAAGAGCCTTGGAGTAGTTAGGTACTACGATTTATCACGTGGAACTGGCATGAGCAAATATTAGATTTACATTTCAAAATGTCATAGTGGGGTAACTTTTCATTTCCACGACGCATATTGATGGAAACGTAATATGTAGGTATATTAATAATAAAATAAACTTTATATTAATGTGAAGTGGCTCAGGAAGTTATATATAAGTAAGTAACAATGGAAAATACCACATATCTATTATTTCTGATTTCTAATCACAATTTAATTTGTATATAATTTATAGTGTTAGGTATTATTGCTCGATTTCAAGTATGTGTTTGTAGCGTCAAATACTTAATGGTTTTAACGGGCTTCTGGTCGAGTGGTAAAGCTACAAAAAAAACCCTATCTGTAAAATCAGTGATTCCGGATTCAACATTGTATTAATTGAAGTTTCGGTTTTGCATACTTCTTTAATCCCAATGATTCTTTTGAAATTGACTGACGGTCGAGTTGTCGGAATACTAAACCCTGTCTCAAAGAATACTAAATCCCAGCAAGGGTGGATGATAATGTTGGTAGGTTTACTTCGTACTTAAAGTATACATCAATCATTTATGATAATCGCGATTTGAAATGTCCCAATAGACTGGTTGTGGACGTACCACAATATATTGAGCTCCAGGTACATAGGTAGGTCTTATTGATTCCGAGCCTACCAATATGTTCAATAACAACTTTGTGTGTTCAAGGTTGAATTTGAAAGACATCTCTAGGCACGCCTATAGGTATAAAATTATAGTAGGTAGTTACCACAATATGAATGATAATAAACAGTTGAGAGAGACTTTTGCCCAACAGTGGGACTATAAGTTGATTAAAATAAAAAAATACGGAGGGCATAGTGTCTTATGAGAGATATTCAAAAAATGCATTGTAAAATAGCATTACATTAATAAATTTTGATTTATTTTCAAGGACATTCTTATATATTTCCGAAAAGTAGATACATGTTTATTTTTGCCAACTTCAAAGATGTGGGTTCCCAATTCAGTTGTATTTTATGTGTAAGAAAAAATTCGCCATTAACGCAAAAAGTCGTTCGATTCAAGAAAGTGTAAATTAAATGTAACAAGCAGATTCTTTTTAGATCTTTTTTTGGTATATTTGATATTTATCAAATTTTGAAGAGAAAAAATAGATGTACCTATTTAAATATTTAAAAAAATTATAACAGTTAAAGCTGTGTTAATAAATTATACGCTAACACAAACAACAATATTCTCTTGGCTTCTTTGCGCTTGCGTATACATTATAGTGAGAAAAATTTTAGTAATTTGTCATTCGTACCACTTCTATCAGCGAGACCTTTCTTTTAGCTTAACTTTGTATGTCATAAAGACGCTTGGCATAACTCATAAAGCATAAACATTGCATACCATAAGATGTCATCATTTTAACTTCGCAGTGTACGAAATAATTATTTTAAATTAATTTATTTAAAACGTTATCAGAATCATCAGCCAATTACGCTTGAAGGTTTATCCAAAACAAGTCTTTAACTTTATTGGATTAAGTTGAAGAAAAGTAAGTTCTTTCGTACGTAACAGGAGAGTAATGGCCTGGTAATAAGTTGATATGAATGTATCGGGCTGCCCATCGATCAACTTTCACTCTGCAGAATGAACTGCCCGCTACCGCGGTGGTTCGACCTCGAAACACCTTGCTCTTGGAGTATTTCGAATAGAAATTGAACGAGTTAATAAATCAACTAAATTGATGAATATTAAATTATTAAAATATTACTGTATATAGCATATGATTACATCCATATTTATATAGAGTGTTTATACCCACTTAAAGCGGAGGTAATCAATTTAATCTAGCGATTTTCTTTAAATTCCCATAAAATCTGATTTTTAAACTTCTATTAAACAAGAATGTTATCGCATTTCAATTGGCTTGTGAAATATTTCGTTGCATTAAAAAAAAATATATTATAAAAATCCAAATTTCAATTTTTCAAATTGGTTAGATTGGTGCCGAATATTACATGAGGTATGTTCTTCATATTTCATGTTATCCATATATTTATCAATAACGCATTTTTCGTTCTACCAGCCCTATTCACATAAAGTCACTCTTTTCAATGAATATTTACTTTAAATTATTGGTTTAGTTTATAGATCCACTTACGAGTTTCTCATTTAATTGTCCATGACGGTAGATATATAGATTTGCGAACAAAAGCGATGGTAAATATTTGTCAGTAACCGAATTCAATATAATTGTTTAAATTAACAAATTTCTCTACAAAATACTTTCAGTAAATAGGTAGTGTTGAGTCATCTTTTGAGCCGCGGTATACTCCCAGGAACTTTGTGTCTGAATTGTACGGCTCGTCAAGTTCACGCGCACATATTTTTTCTTTAACAAAAATTTAAATTTTCCTTGTCTATTTCGTAACTGACCTTGCCGAAGCTCAATAAATTGGTCACTTTACTTACTTTACAATCTTAATAAGCAGAAGCATGATTATGAATTACCATAATAATCGTGGCAACCGGTTATGGTAATACCTAAAGTCGCATTATAAAGTGGTACACTCTCGTGTAACTTTCTGGGTTTTGATATTGTAATTATCTTTTTACGCGTGTTAATCTTGAATTTATCTTACTTTAATACAGCTTAATTGTTGTATTATCCTTGCTTTTTCTTTTCCTTTTCTTAAACTAATAGTATACATTTTATACTAGCTCCATCCGCGACTTTAATTTGCAATTTAACCTATTACGTCTCATCTACATAAGCAAAAATGTTTGTTAAGTCCTTTTTGTATTCGTGTTAAAGATAACTGGGCCACTAATACCACCTTCGAAAGAAGCAATTCCAACGCTGTCTTCAATTTGTACGCGGCTTAAAATGAAACTTATAATTCAACTCAAAAAACTGAATATTCAATGGTATGATTATTTATAACGATTGTATGAATATTTGAAAATAATAATAATATTAACACTATAATATAGTTTTCTTTATGCAGTTGCTATCAATCGTTATTAACGACAATGACGGATGAAAATGTAGTGTATTTTTTTTAATTTTTAGTAATTTTGTTATACTCTTTTGGGATGACTTATTAAGACGTTGACTTTTTAGAAAGGATATCTCCATGCAAGGTTTGAAGCAAATCAGTCATTTTTGTTTTTTTAATATTAATGTTTATAGTCTACAGATTCTTTATTCCGCCCTTTTTTAGCTTAGACAAATTATTTTATATTATATATTATATAGTATATTAATTTTGTTTTGATTTCACTCCTACTATATGCTATGGTTAATTTAACTTTTATAACTTTGGTGCCACAAAGCTTTTGAGTTTTCATTATAATGACTTAAATTATTTTCCAATTTAATTTGTTAACAACTAAAAATGTATAAAATAAAGTAAATTATTAAAATAAGTAATGATACGGATTTTTTTATTATTTTGGAAAACATACAAATATAGATTAATATTGTTAGTGATCTATTATTTTCAAATTAATTTTTAACATAAGTACCTATAATAGATACTTACCCAGTAAATACCGAGTCATCGGTACCCTGCCTCTAACTCAAAGGTCGCGAATAGGCATAATGACGCGTCATTCTCGGAAAACGACTATCATAGTAGCATTTATAAATACTAAGTTCAGTATATCTCTTTCTTTCATTATGTTTTAACAGGGTTAGCAGAAATGAGCACTGTAAATAATTTAGATAGCCTTAAAGGAAACTATAAACACAGATTTAGAAAGCATTAATTCTTTTAACCTTCATTTTTAGATGTTTATTAACTACACCTTTCTAAATTTCATGCGATATCGCAGCTGTCCTTATTGAAATCATATCGAGAGAAAGAGTCGAATTGAATTTATATCTAGATTTAGAGTGTGTGCTTCAGAATCAACTCCATTATATGTTTCAAGTTATTAGGTTCGTGGCCATTTTTCTCCTTGTTAGTCATTTAGTTGTGAATATATTTACAATATCAATGATCATACAACAATCAAATTATTTATTACAATCCAAATTTAATTAATATCGTCTTTAATTTTTTTTGTCTAATTTGATGAGCTATTAGTATTAAACGATAATACGCCAATGTATCGTGGTTGATTTAAACATATATAAAACAAAGGTACCGCATTGGTTATACAAAGACATGGGTCTGCTAGTTTTCCTTAATTTGTGAAATACCAACTAACTTACCACAGTTTTATTCTATTGTTGAGCTGCCGTTGAGCTGGTAAAAAACAACACATTGAATTCCTAAATGGAATACTTTTCTCGATTATTGAATAAAGCTCATCAAAATCGATTTAAATCTGAATTATTTCTTCTTTCTTAATGTGCTTAACATTATCTACTTAGTCTAGTTTATAAGGCGTGTAACACTTCACACATAAATGAATGTCTAAAACAACATCTACTATATTCTCCACGCATATTCCATATTTTACGATCGTAATTATAAGCTAGACCGCTCATCAACAATTTAATCTACAGTTTAAATATAAAACTGGTTTTTGCGGTGCGTCGTCGTGGAATGTTCCGCTTCGGCACAGTTATACAGTGAGCAACCAAACTATAAAATTCGAAAACGAATGATCGGAAGTCAGATATTGTTGAAATTACTTTAAAAAAGTCAAAATATGCTTCACTTGCATATTTACATTTTTTTGAAATAGACTCATAGGGTTAAAAGAGAGGCCACGATCAGTTTATGATGTAGTGCGGGACGATTATCCTATCTTAAAATCAGTAGGCATAGACACAAGTGAATGATATGGAGTGTCACCACAGTATGTATTCATTTTGAATATTCTATACACTGATTAATACAGTCATATGCAATACCTAACTCAATAACTTGTGTCATACATATATAAACTCATAAAAAATATTAATACTATGAATCAACTATACTAAATAGTTTTAGAGGAGCCGTTAGAGGCACCCAGTCGTTGTCGCCCTCTCATGGCTCGAGAGCCCTGGAGACTCTAAGAGACAGCGGTACACCATGAATGTCTGGAAGGAGACGAGGTGATAATAATTGAAAACGAGAACGGAGATACAAAGGAGACAGGGTTTTTGGACAAATGTGAAATTTGTGACGATTACGTATTGAAAGCCATTTCCGTTGTGCTCAAAACATGGAAATATGACGAATTTTTGTAGTCACGTAAGTAAAAAACGTATCGCTACTTTTTGCCGGCAATCCAGCTTTTTAAGCAACTCTTCAGTAGGTAACAGGTGTCAAATGATTGAGATTTTCGAGGAGCAGATTTGGGAAGAGACGTTGAAAAAGGCGAGCATAATTTAATAATATATAATAAGCAATATACTCTAAAATATTATTATTATAAAAATCATGTCATTAAAACGTCTGAAATAGATATTTTCATATTTATTGGGCACATTATAATAAGATAAAAGTCATGTCATGTAAATTCTAAATAAACCATTTTAAAACTTTAAAACTTCAAAACAAAATAGAATTTAATTGTGTATTAAAAACAATAAACAGAGATTGAGATTACTTGAAACTAATAACTAAAATTCGGAAGGAAGTGTGTTTAATAAACAGATAAAATTCATATGGACATGGAGGATTGCAGAATTAGACGCTTTCTCTGTTAGCTACATAGTAACATTCTTTTCGAGTGTTGATTCACATAAACTTAATTGGCTATAATTGTTTAAAGATTTCATCTTGTTATTTTTCTCTACCAACCAAAGCATTTAAACAGTTTGGATTAGGTTAGGTAATCTCGCAAAAACTCGAAATCCTTTACCTGCTCTGTGTGTGTGTGTCTCTCTCTCTTTCAGGTGTGCGTGTGTGTATGTATGTAGTGCATGTATATACACATATGTGTATATGTACACGCGCATAGTTGTGTGTGAACATAAACATATTTGTGTGTGTTGTATTTTATGCTAACCATTGCTATCAGTATAGATAAGTCAGAAATAAATAAAGAAATCTGCTGCACGTAAATCACGACAGTAAAAACTTCCGAATTCACATATAGATGACCGAAATACATACCGTGATAACATCTAAAATATATTTGGTATCCAAATAGAGATATGTACCTATTAGACAAACGGACATATATGCAACATATTTAAAAGTACTATTTGTGTCTTCCAAATCATTAAATATACCTATTATGCTACTCATTTTATCAAATAACTAAACTTGAAATTATAAGACTATAATCATTTTCATGGATTGATTATGAATGTATCAGCCAAATTCAGCGTGCGATCATTTCCAATCTGAAGTAATACAGAGGAATTTTATACTACCGCTATAAGCAGTTTGGGCCCCAACACTAAACGCTCTGCGATAGCGCGAGTCATTTCACTAAATCCAATACATTTTTTATTCATGAAACGATTGACGTTTGTATGTTAATTCGGAGAGGTCCCGGCCTGAACGGATGAAATATTGAATTATAGCCGAAACTCGGGATATATCAAGAAGGTCTGCCCGATATTAATCCATTGGCTACCAGAGCCCTGGCAGGAATTCAAATAAATCGGCGCCGTGACAAACAAGACGTATAAATCAATCAAGGCAAGGTGGTGTGCAGTATTGCAACCGTCGTCGCACCCCCTGAATTCATCTTTATATTATCAAGAGTTAAACAAAATTTGTATCGGCAAATTTATAGCGAAGGTTAACAGAACTCGTTTCGAGTTTCACGTGGTTAATTTCGTCGGCAAGTTTTGATTTATTTAGAATCTAACAAAGAAAAATCTTGACGTTTGTAAGAAAATTGCTTCTGGAGGTATTTGTAAAATGTAATTAATTTTAATTAAAAAATTCATCTTATTTTTTCTCAGATTGATTTTTTAAATATATAAATAATTATTCGTAGAATATAAATAAATAATTATCTGAAATAAGTGAGTTTTCAAACGAAAAGTTATTCATATCCAATTAAGTGCATTTGAATTTTATGTCATGGAATAGCGTATTGCGAAACACGTGTTGAGATCGTTGACACGTAGATATGTAACGGTATGTAGGTATGTGAACTATAGCTTGTTCCAAGAATATCTAGTCCAAAACATAGTGTTATGATACCATTGTAGGGCTGACGCTTAAAAGAGCTTATTATTAAATTGGTACACAGAATATACAGGCTTACTTTGAGGTTGCCAAATTTGAAAATAACATTTAATAGATTATGAAGGAACAAATTTATCGTGGAAAAATGATACGACACCTTGTGATGATTATGATGATTGCCAATTAATAGAAAACGCGGGGCGGTCAATCATTCACAAGAAAATATATGCATGCAAAGCCTTGGTTGTTGGTAGTGCGTAGACGCAATAAGAAATTCCGTTTTAAAATCCCTGGAAAAATGAAATGTAATTCTATGTAATTAATAATTTCGATGACACTATGACACGTACATAATGGATATAAACAGAACATTGAATTTTGTGTGCAAAATTGCTGGTTTGTAAAGAGATTAGTAGGTTTGTAAAAAATTTGCAAACATGTGCTCCAAATAGGCTTTTGATATTTATGCAGCGACAACTCAAAGATTAGTGAGTATGCGCGTCTCATTAAGAAGCGTTGTTTTTGAAGAAGAGGCATGTTCAATGCTGTGAAATATCGCTTTCTCAAGCCTTACTTCGCTTCAAATTAAGATTTTTTTACTTTTTGATTTTTACAGGGGCGAAAACGAGATTGTAATATCATCTAAGGTAAAGGCTCTTAAGCACCACTTAGTAGTTACTTTTTTCATTGTAATAATTACTAACCAAGTAATGACAACCCTTCATCCAATAACTTGTCTTAATAGCTGATTGAAGCTTAATGCTTGTACTTAGTGCTTATTCAGACATTGTACACCATTGAATGACCGGTGCTATTGTTCTTCGTCTTTATTTTCAACACTAAGAGCGATTACGCATAAACAGGATGCATGATCCGTTTGCCCTACTAAGGGATTTACAGTAACCCATATTTTTTGAAAAACTTTTCCACATTACATCAGGTACATACCTCATTTAGACATTATACAAGTGGGTGCATAGCTATTTCATAATGACATTGTAATAATATTAATAATTATTCTTTCTTATTCAGAATTGAAGCAATAATGACATAAACAAAGTGAACGAAAACGTCCGCATTAGTTAAAAAAAAACTGTCGCAGTGATTTACACCATAGATAAGGACATACTCGCGGAAAAATATGTGAATTAACATTCTAACGGTCTTGTGGTACACAAATTTCAAACGGCGAATTAGTTTTAAGAAATCCTTAAAAATATGGTACTACTTTCAGATCAAGCAAATTCTAATATAAAAGTGTTATGTTGTAATTGTGTGTTTGTGAAGATTATAAATTAAAAAAAAAACATATAAAATATATTACAAACATATATTTACCGTGTTTTTATCTTACTTATTGTAAGTAGTAACCTTCGCGGATGTAAGACGACATCGAAGGAACCAAATGTTAGAGTCTTCTTACCGCTTATCATCAGATGGCGCAGAGGCAATTGGAATACTTTGTAAATTTTTATAATAAAAAACTTATCTTGCCAATATTCGTTACAATATCAGTTACGTAAATCAAGCCATAATTATTAATTTATCTTTTGCAATATACACACAACAAGCCGCTATTAGTTTGATATCTAAAGCAGCCACGAGTACGTCCATACGTCGTCGCGTCGTTGTCCCATATCTTATCTCGTCCGTCGTCTCGATACAACTGGTGAATTTCGATACCGATTAAACTTTAGATGGGTTTACCTCCTTGCTGCTTGGACACATAAATATCAGGCATCATTGAATAATAAAGAAGCAATGTAATGTGTACAAGAATGCTCGATCAAATGGGACTTCATACCGTAGTGGGAGGCGTGACATGTCCTTGATAGCCCTGATACGTGTATTTTAGAGATATCGTATTGACAGTGGATATATAATACCTATATATATAGGGAAAGTTAATACACTAAATTATATCTTTTAGTATTAAAAAAAAACATTAAGTGATTTGTTAATTATATTTTTTGAATGTAAGGCTATTTGCTTAACGGTCTGTAACATAATTAAATAAACACAGAGCAGAGAAATATTTAAATAAATCGACAACTTTTATGTCTTAAGATGATATCTAAATATTTTCACAAAAAAATAAAGATTTTATTTTGAGTTAGAAAAATTATTTCATTGCGGTTTTTAAAATAATGAAAAGACAACTGACAAATATTGATGTCTTATTTGTCAGATAAAACCTGGCCGAATGGAGAAGATATTAAATTAAATAACAAGCTATGTAGCTCTTATCGTTTTTGACCATTCAGTATTGTCACTGTAAGTGTTGCTAACAGTAGCTATCTTATTAACTTTATTGAGTCGACAAAAAAAACAATTATATTCTTTTTGGATGAATAATGCAATATTCCAATATTGAGGTTCTTTTTAATCGCGTAAATATAAAAATAAAAATATATTTATGAATATTATTTGTTACACGTGAATGTAAAAATATGACCCTAAAAGTAGACCTATTACTTGGCTTTATTTTCTGCTAAATTTAAGTCATTCAGTCCAGTGGCGGGTCCTCCAACGAAACCAATAGAACTAAGAGTATGTTTTTTTCGTAATCGTTGAAAATTATCAAATTAAGGCACCGAATAAGTAATGTTATGTCACATAAATTATTTATCTATTGAAGACGTTATCTAAATATTTACTTAATACATAATGTACAACTGAAAGGTGTGCTTCCAAGGTCATGATAAAATAAAACGAATTGAAATTATTTTCTATATAGACTACTATAGTTTTGCTCATAAACACACTTTTATAAACACTACAAAATATGAACGGTATTAGAAGCCTAATTGTAAATTAATTACAGAAAACCTTTTTATTCAACGACGACCGGCTAGTCGAGTGGTCCGTGGTTATTCCTTCATCTTTAGGTAATAATGGTCATAATAACATTTTGTCCTTACCGGGAATGGAACCCGGAACCTTCTGGTTTTTAGGTAGATCACTGCACATTCAACCTCGTCGCGTAACTAAGAATTCCATTTGTTCTTAGACCGTATTTCACGCTTATCATATATGCTCAGCCATAGTAAATTATAAAATAGTTCAAGAATAGCCGAATTGTGATACTATAATATAGCATTATCAAGTCTGCAGTGTAAATCTATTCTGCTTGAATTTATATCTGTGACTGCGTGTCACTTACTGTTCATAAATTCCTAAGATAAACTCCGATGCTCGGAGTGCAAATGTGCAAAATGATTGTCATTTGTAATTGATTGAGTTTCCTATTTAGAGAAAATATAAAAAATGTATACTATTGTCAATTAAACAAACGCCTTTTTGAGGAAAACTTGTTTGGGGAATACAGTTAAAAAAAATGGATTCTATCTTTGTTTCGTTATACACACATCTACAATAAAAAAAAGCCATATATGTTGATATCATACATTTGATCTGTCGTACAAAAATTTGTGATCACGTGACGCGAATACTAAAAAGTCTTTCTGTTTGTACACGCTTAAAAATGCGGGAATAGTTCTTGATATAGTTTATAATTGTTTCAGTTAAACTAAATTTGGTTTCGCCTGATCTCAAGTGTTCCTTTTAAGTCATAAAATTAATTAAATTATTAAGTTTCAATTCAACTAAATATTTTTAAAATATTGAAAATAAATTTATAAAGAGCCTTTGAATTAGCATCATAAGATTATATTTGACAATTGTGTTTGTACATTATAGTATACTCTCTTTTCTTTTGCTTTATTTTCTGTGTTTTTGAATTCCTTACAAATTTTTTCTAGAATCTAATGCACGGTTTAATTTTGAATCGAATTTAAGGCCTTTTCGTATAATATCGTATAAATGCTAAGCGAAGTGGCCGAGTATACTTTTCGGTTTTCTAAATAGCCATAAAGTATAGGGAACAGTGTAAAAATTTAAAGATACACTGTAGTATAGGTATGTCTTCTTAAGTAAATTAAATACAATTTGTTTTCTATTTAGTTTGTAAATAGACCTCAATAAATTAATAAAATTGCAAAAACTACTGTTATTGTCCTATTCAATGAATATAAAAAATATCTAAATTCCAAAAAACTATAAGGTTACTTAATTAAAATATTAAAATTGCCGGTTTTTTAACATTCGTTACCATGTGCTGCACTGTACATGAATGAACGGTATATGATTTTGTTACCATTATCAGCCTAGTACGCCACTATGCAAATATAGCATTCAACGTTATCACTCCAAGATGGCGACCGAGTAAATCAATGTAACCTCAATTACTTATTAAGAAAGGTCTCGGTTGGAAATTTCCAACGATTAACTAAGATACGAAGACGGGATCTGATATTTGTACCTACTTGCGAATTTTATTGCATGCATTTACTGTTTTCTTATACTACGTTATTGTAGCATTAAGTTTATTAATATTAAATAAAAAGCGAAAATATTAAATGTACACTGATGATTTTCCCCGATAAAACAATTTATAATCTACTTACAATTACGTATAATGTCCGTAAATAATTTATATAACCAGTTTGAGAATAAGCATATTATGAATGCTACACTTTACCAAGGTTTATTCATCATGACAGCAGTCTCCGCTCCAGTCACCACTTGATTATAAGTGTTGAAAAGAGTCCTTAATGTCCCTACGCAGAGACAGCTAAGCATGAAGAACCCATATTAAAAAATATTTAATACTTGGTTCAACCCAAAAGAAGCGTGAAAACAACAATTGTTATGACACAAAGAACAGATTATTTCCTTGTTGAATATTTTCTTCACAAACATTGTCCGTGTAACAGGTAGAGGCAATTTTCATAACATCAACTTTAATACAAATACGAAACATACTTCGGTATTTATATTGAAGCGTTCGTGCACACAAAAGTTGTATGGGAAGAAAGAGAATGATTATAGAAATAAAGTGAAATAAAGAAGTGGTACAAACCCAAGCCTGCAATTGTGTTGATGCAGCAGAGAACATTAATATTATATTTACAACCATCTTGCAAATATAATATTAATATGTTCCCTGTGAAGAAGTGTCAGCAGGTTTATTTGTCTCAGCCTTTAAATGAATATACACATCCTCCCACTCACACTCCGATAATATTAATCACACATTTAGCGGTTGAAATACAACCGTAGTATTTTGTTCGGTTTTGTTGATGGTAACATTAATTCTTTGTTAATTGCTATTACTCGACTTCACAAGAAACAGATTTATCTAGTTTGGGAATTAATGTCAAAATTAATTCTTAAACAAACCGTACAATGTGCTACCTAGCAATAAGAAATGAGTGATTACAATAATTATTATTATATAGTCTATATTACTCTGCTACATTATTTATTTTAGGGAATCTAATAGGAGATACTCGGCTGCTTGGTTGGCTTAGCTTACATGCATACATTCTACAAAATTGATTAAAACTGCAGGGATTAAACCAATAAGAAGTATATTTATACACAAGAACTTAGCATAAGCTAAGAACTAAGCATAAGTTAAGTGATTTATCGTGGGAGGTTATACAAATATCGATAATCTCTCGTTTGCTTTGCGAGTTTTTTACAGAAATTTATTGGCTCATCTCTATTTTTCTAATGACATTCAAAGCTGAATAGCATTAACGAGGCTACGTTAAAAATTAGTTTTATAAAGACGTATATTAAACCGTACAAGTCAAAAACTCCTCCGTATTGTCTTACTTGGAGGATTGATCTCGTTAGAGAATCACGAGATCAATTTTCCAAGTGAGTTTGGTTATATATTGCATTCTTTTGTGACTTACAAAGATCGTGTAAGACAAACAAAATATATCGTACTACTGCCAAGAAAATTGGTGACGACATTTGGCTATTGACAAAAATTTGGCCTAATTGTCAATATATTAGGCCAAACTTTTGAAAATATATTGTATGAAACTTAATTGAATCTAACAAAATAACGCAATGAAAGGTGAAAAAATAACCAGTAAGTAACCAGTCGTCGTTTTTGTCGTTTGTATGTTCAACATTTTAAAGCACTATAAACGACAAAGAACGTGAAAAGAATGCTTTAGGAAAAAGTTGATTGACTAATATACTCTGGGACAATAATAATAACCGATTTTTACGGTACGGTATTTCAATTTTCACAAAATTAATCACCACAATCCAGGTGAAGCTGCTGCAGAGCTGGTAATAACCAAAAGCTCAAAGTGATTCAAGAAATATAAAGAGTTTTCTTTTTTTATAATACAACTACCAGCGACAAATAAGAAGACTGTATCACCACGATTGAATGTAACGGTCATTTACCTTTTAGCTATTAGTATACAAATTTAAAATGCCTATGAAGTTTACTTTCATACAAACCGATGTTTACGAAAACACGGTTCCTTGTCGTTGACCATCGCGCCGTGGTCATCTTAAGTAGATAGATACCGTTTAAAAAAATAAAACAATATAGATAGGCAGCAGCTTCGTCAGTGCACAATCCAGATTTAGTTCCACGTGTTTAGTCCAGAGAAAACAAGGATTAATATTTCCGAAAGTTGCCTAACGGTCGAGTAACGGTAGTTATTCGCTTGCTATTCACAGAGACCTACCGCGATACAAGGCGAATACGAATTTTCTACACAACAAGCTAAACACGAATATTTTTACTAAAACGAGATCCGACTCTTAGAAATGAAGAATCCATTTAAAACAAAACCATTCTTTCAAGTGACCTGTTTTTGTTATTTATTACAATGTAAATATCATATGTAAATATATTTCTTCCTTTAATTCCTTTTATAACTTCCTTTTTATGAAAATTGGTCTGTAATACTATTTTTTTTCTTTTAACTAACGTATGATTAAACCCAAGAAATAAGCACCAAGTAGGTAATATAAACTTTATACAGATAGACTCTTAACTTTTCGAATTCTGACGAAATTCTCGATGAAGTTTTATCATAATAATATCTTGATAAACAAGTTCAATGCAATAATTGATATGGCGTCGTATACTTACAACTTTATTTTTGCA
The DNA here is from genome assembly GCA_943193645.1 of Acentria ephemerella. Taxonomy (NCBI): domain Eukaryota; kingdom Metazoa; phylum Arthropoda; class Insecta; order Lepidoptera; family Crambidae; genus Acentria; species Acentria ephemerella. The sequence goes on from OW971882.1 coordinate 4,153,687, forward strand.
ATCAAAAGAGCAGAACACACAATCAAGTTCCATGGAGTACATAAAATTTGGCCATCAAAATAAATTTTAGAAAGTAATATTATCTTTTATAGAATTTAAAAGTCACTGACATTTTATTTGATTCACTGCTATTGACTGGTCATTTACACATTCATACATTTGTAGTGGATAATTCAGTTGTTTTTGTAACTAACTAATGTTCATACTTTTGTGTATAAAATATGTTCCAAAATATTTGGCTCACGGTAATTTTGATTGTTCAATATATAACTTTACAGGTTACTTACGAACAGGAAGCGGACAGTTTTCAAAACGAAATTAGTTAGCACGTGGTATCAATTACGATTCATTCACCTTACAGCGCGCAAAATCATAGGTACGGTTCTCATGCAAAACTACACTCCGTCATGTAAGAATGCGACTTCACTGCCTCGCCAGTTGCCTCATTAACTAAGCTTACAATCACAATGATCGCGTCGTAGTAATTGTATACTCTATTTCTGCGTTCTTGAATCTAAATTTAAACGGCTACTTGAACCGGATGAATGGGAATTGTATGCGTAAATATTAATCAATGCCATGGATACGACATCGAAGGTCGCCGAGTTTGTGGCTATTAGCAAACTTTTAACTTTAGTAAGCTGGATAGGTTTTAAAACTGGAAAAGACGTAAACACTGAAACAAAGTGGCTGCAAAAATATTTTTCTGTTTTATTCAACGAATACCGAATGCGCGTTTACGTCATGTCACCACTTACGAAAATTAAACGCGGCAAAGTTATCCATAGCGGTTTTTGTGAAGTTTTTCAAAAGAGCGGATCAAGCGCAAGCGCCAGTCTATGCCGCGTGTATAGAATAGATCAGAGTTCTGTATAGTGGTAATAGAATTTTTTATTGTCATTTATATATATCGTACGTGTCAGCTCGGATTGAGATAACGTAAGCTACTGCGTAGTTCATACCGAAATGTGTGGCCTTTCTAAGAAGAAATGTAGATAGATCTACTCCATGCTCATAGGAATAATTGTAAGAATCAATACCTGTTTCCTGTTATTCTATGCTTATTTTGGTCAAATTTAGCTGCTAGATTTAATAAACTTCTGTACAAAATGGTTACCCTAAAACCAAAAGCCGTCGCCGTCGGCGCCGGTTAATCGCCTAAAATTAATGTTTTGGCAGAATCAAATCGGCCCAAACTTTAAACGCTAGCAATTAATAACTAATATGTTTGTAAATAATCGTCAATTAGTTATTGATCCGTACACAATCACCTGAAATAAGTGAGAATCTAAAAAGAGAATCTTCTTAAGGAGCATTACTCTGGAGGAAAAAAAATTAATGCAATTAAAATAAACTTTGTGGTTGTTTGTGTATTAGGTCGGGGAAAGAGTCTTTTCGCATATAGTATGTACACAACTGTATATAAACATGTATAAGCTTGTAGTAAAACATCTTTGGCTGTATCTGGCTGGTTTTCATGACATCAATAAAATGTTTTAAAGGAAAATTTTGTTTCCCGCTATTTTTCATGTTTTTCTTTTTGTCAAAATCAGCGAACCGAATGAAGAAATAAGATACATTTAAAATTTTATCACAAAAAAATGGAACTCATGCCGCGAAAAAAATTTGTGACGTTTATGGACATATGCAGTGTCAGTAAAAGTCGCACAAAGTTGGTTTAAACGTTTTTGATCCAGAAATTTTGATGTCAAAGATGCATTTTGACTCATTTGAAAAAACTGTAAAAAGTTCGAAATTGGGGTACCACATGAGCTCACTGAAAGAAACCTAATGAAACGTGAACTCATTTACGGTTCTTTGTTTAGATGTAATGAAACCGAACTGTTTTTGAAAAGGTTGATAACTGGTGATGAAAAATGGATCCCGTATGACAAAAACGTGCGAAAAAGATCGTGGTCAATGGTAGATCAGGCTTCACAGACAATGCAAAATGCAAAATCTGGGTTAATTTGCATTAGGATGAAGCTGTGTCTATGGTAGGAATGGAAGGGTATTGTTCATTATGTTTTTACAGCTGGGCAGAACTATAAGTTCGGATCTCTACTAACAACAACTGATGAGATTAAAACAAGAACTTGAGAGAAAGTGGCCGGAATTGATTAATAGAAAGGGTGTGGTCTTTCATCACGATAACGCTAGACCACATACATTTTTAGTCACTCAGCAAAAATTAAGAGAGTTTGGCTGGGAGGTGTTAATGTATCCGCCATATAGCCTTGACCTTGCACCGTCAGATTTTCATCTGTTTCGGTCTCTTTAGAATTCTTTAGGCAGTGTCAGGTTAATATCAAGAGAGGACTACCAAAACTACTTGTAGCATTTTTTTGATCAGAAGTCCCAAAATTTCAACAGCAACGGGATCATGTGTCTACCTACAAGATGGCAGAAAGTCTATTAATGACAGGTATACACTATAATTAAATGTAAATTGACTGTGAAAAAAATATCTTGAATGCGAAGAAACTTTTCCCCCAACTTATTGTAAAGATAATCTTGGTATGAATTATAAAAAGGTTGTTCATACAAAGGGAGTAAAGATTTTATGTAGGTACACTAAGACCAAGTAAAACTATATAAATAATTATGGTATGTAAGTATACAATAAACTCTAGGAAAAATGTACTAAAATGATGTAATTTAAGGAAATATCCAGTTGTATCCTAAATTAGGTACGTTTTCGTGTAGACAGTTATTATTAATGAGGAAAACTTGCTTATATTAATGTTACTGTAATACCTTCACGAGACAATATTATTTATATATAACTGTTAGCCAATAGAGACTATTACATCGACAGATTCTTTTGAGCAGTGCCTTTGATTTAAAAACCATTTTTTAAATTAACGTAGATAAGGCCGACGATGAAGGAAAAAATAATAATATTACCTATATTATAATATCTACCTAACTAAAGCTAGAATCAATAACAATATGCGATTTATTACCTACCTTCCATCCAGCTGAAGAATTGCTATCTCCTTTATCTTTAAAATACGGCACATTCTGGACCATCCACTCGTAAATCTGGGACAAAGTGAGCCTGTTGTCCTGCGCCGATGTGATAGCTTGGGTGATGAGATCCGCATAAGATAAGTTTCCCCATGCATTTCGCCGCGACGAATTTTTCTTAGCTCCAACAGCCGAGGCGGGAAGAGGTGGAGCACCTGGAAAAATCATCGGCTTAAAAAATCTATTCCTGTCATTAATTTTTTATAGTAAAGTTAAATGTGTTGTTTTTTTAAACAGGTATGTGGTTTTTCTTATTAAAACATTGAAATACGACTTTTAAGTTAATAAAGAAAAGCGAAAGAAACGGGCAGAGGTAGTATATCTCTGTCCTGTTTTATTGACCTACAATTAATTTAGATAATTGAACAGAATTCAGTTTTGAATTGTCGTCCTTAAATAGGTAAATATACGTCGCTAATTAATATTTCAATTGAAATTAATTTAACAGAATACTAATAAAAACAAAGCAACTGTGCAGTTTTTCTAATTAATAATATTTATCTTATTGACATACGCGCGTTTAACCGTACATACTACAAAAACACAAACTAAATGACTCACATGGGAGGAAAGTCCGTTTTATTAAAAATTCAATTTCATACTTATAGTAAGCCTAAAACGTTAGTGACTTCAAATAGCGGTGCTACAGGTTTTAGTATGACCTTGATTTCAGAATTTGTTAAATCTACGCGACCGCTAAGTTCATCAATTCATTTTGGTAAACACTTTATCTATGTATTTTTTGTTTTATAGATTGTATCTTTTAACAGACTAATTTTGATTATAAGAGGTGGATTATTATAACATTAAATTGATACTATGACTTGATTAATTGATATGTTGCCACCGTCGCCCAAGGAAGGTCGTTAGACCAGAAGTCAGGTTGACGTGCGTCTGCGACAACGCAAAATAGAAATTAAAATCTCTGTTATCTAACATGTTTTCATCAACGATCAGGTATAAATAGTAACACAATAGCAATTTCTATTTAAACATCCAGCGTATGACTGTATGCCTGTAGTATGAAAACATTCCAATAGTAATCCTATAGCAGTGTAGACCTTGTTACATTAAGATTATAAAATTTTGTAGACAATAAGTTAAATTAGTCCTTAAGTAATATTGCAAAAGAACCAGTTTATCTACGACGAATAGTTTCTTTAAAATAGCTGTTTATTTGAGGATCTGTTACAAATAGTCAAAAAACTGTCCATACAAAATTATACACAATATGTATATATCACTAAATAAAGGATATTTTTTGGTCAATCTGTTTATATGCATAGTTGAAAATAATAAAATTTGCGAGTAAACTAAAGTCGTTTTGATAAATTGTGTAAAAATAATAATTTGGTCACTTTATAAGACACGAAATAATTTCCTAATACACAAAATAAAAATATACTATTCTAATGAATTAATTTTTTGATTTACTATCTTTATCTTTATATTTATTTTGATCTAATCTTTTCGAAATTCCAATATTTTGTAAACAATCTACATATTCATTTGTATGCATCGTCTCCATTCAAACTGAGCGTCATCTCCTGCAATATTTGATTTTTACTTGCCAGCATATCATTCCCGAGAGGACCGCGTGGAGGTTGAACGTATTGCCAATTTTTCGGTGTGGGGTACTTCTCTTTAGAAGTAAATAGAAATAATTTATAACATGAATTTTAAATAAAATCATGGAACACATGTGTAATATGTCAAGGAAGTATTTCTATTATTATTTATGTCATAGTTTGTAATACAGTTATAAGGTGAGGTGATACAATTGTACTGTTCGAACTATAGTGTAAATTGAATGCGGAGTGACGTCATATCACGTTTGCGTCCGATCACAAAGTAGATAGTTCTTAATTATAAATTATTATGATTAAAAGCCGAATTATAATAGATTGCACATTGCTTTTAGATTCAATATTCTATTGCTGTTTACACATAATCTTTTGTATTATCTTCTTTGCAAACTTACACAATGCTTTAAATGTAGCTTACTACATATTAATAAAAAATATTTTTTATATTCTACAATACTTTTTTATGACTAATGCAATTGGCTGAGGCCAAAAACCTTCAGAAGTCCTGAAGCCTTAGGGGCGTTTGTCTTTGAAGGATTTCCAATCAACAGTGGTCCCGGTGTCTCTAACAATCTACAGGGCGACTGAGCAATGAGGGAAAAATGATCTGGATGTTATTTATTTAATAATTTGTTTAACACTTTATTATAGGTACATATAACTTAGCCACATCATACAAAAAAGAAGAAGAAAAGAGTTTTTTTATATAGTATACTTAACTTTCAATAGAAATAATAACACAGCAATTTTGTAAAATGTGATGCGTAGACATTGTCAGAAATGCTTGTCACGCAAACAGGGACAGAAACATGTTGTCACTCTGTTTGCGCATCACCTTATCAAGCAATTCCTATGCATTATAGACAGCACAGCAAATGACTCGCCACCGCTTGATGATAAGACCATTATTATGAGTTTCATTGTTGAAAATTGTTTTAAAACGGAAAATCGTCTAACCGACATGCTGAACATTAAAACTGTCTTTTTCTGCCATAGCTAGTTTGTGTTTCTTTTAATAGATGGTGTTAGTGGTATTTTGTATGTGGTATTAAGTTCATTAGGTCAAAACTTATAAGAAATAAATATAAAACGTACAAGGAAATTTAAATATACAATTAGTATTAGTACACTTAAAGTTAAAGTGCCGGGAGCGGGAATGTTTGTAATGTTCTAGTTCTAAAACTTTGTTTATTTTGTACAAAATAATGGGTAATTATTATTTTACGAACTATAACTTTAATTTTGAGAACCAGATCATTATAAATTTCCCGCTCCAGGTACCGCCTCAATGGGTTCAGTGCTTTAGGGTTTTCCAATTTTTGCGTTAATTTAATCATTTACTTAGCGCACGAAACGAAAGCTCTGAAAAGGAATATTTATTTTCGCGTTTTTAAAAAAATTTCATTGATGCTCCTATTACTAGTAGTCGTAGGATAAATGTCATATAAACTATTGATTTTCTCAATAAATTACCTACCCAACTCAAAAAAAATCCATTAGAATCAGTAGTTCCTGAAAAAAGCGCGTTCAACTAAGCATTATCTTTGAATGAAATCTGTCATTAAAATAAGGCAAAAATTTTTAAGAGCCGCCAATTTTGACATGTCAAATCGATATATCTTAATTCTTTTTCAGATAACAGTAAAGTTTCTTCAAAACTATCAAGACATTCATCAAGACTATTGCCAATAACTAGCAATTTATCAATATAAACTGTAGGTTTTGACCAAGACATGGTTCGTTCTTTAAAAGACTGCAGGTGTGTTTGCCAGACGTCTGGCATGGTAAACGCAGTTGTATTGCAATAATCTTGAATGCTTAGATATTGGCACTTGATAGTAGATGATATCCAGATATCCAGATTGTACTTGATATCCAGATGGATATGAAAGCAAAATTGATAAGCCACGCCTGCTCTGATAGTCTTGCTATTTCGTCCTCGATGAAAAGCAGCGAATAACCTCCTTCGTTGTAACGGAATATAACATTCTTAAATCTACACATAACCTTGATGTACTGTCATTCTTCCTTAGCATTTATAAGACTTGCCTAGTTCGATACGGTCATTTATTTCGCTCAAATGGGATAATCTTTATGGCCTGTATACGACTTGGCATGGGCTGTTTAATTCAATCGACATTCCTGTTACATTAATGCAGCCCGATCTGCTAAGTCACATGCAAAACAGTGACTATAACGATCAAGTAAATTAAATAGATTATCTCTATAATGGTCAATTACAGAGTTGCCGAAACGAACCTGTTTACTATTTATCGTACTTAAGTTAGAATTGACGGACGAAACAGATACTAAGCAGTTGAAGATTTCAACTCATTCAACACCTCGAAATCGGATTGAACTACCAGTACTAGTTTGTCTAGTAAGTCATTATGTACAACTGTTCATTGAACCGTAGCACAAACGAGATAAATGCTTAAATTCAAAGTAACTAACACTAAAGAATTAACTAAGCCGTTCCTGAACCCTACCTATTATTGCGAGAGACCTGCAAGTCTGAAGTAAAAGATTCCTTAACCAAAGTGACCTACCAAAATCTACGAATGATTCGAAATGTACGTCATTAAAATTAACCTGTTTAATAAAATTACCATTCCGATTAAAGACAGATATGCACATCGTTTCCGGAATGACGGTAGATTTGTCTTATGTTTTGCTATATCCTTAGTATTACCACGTCGTATCAAAATGTATCTCCTTAAACTGAGTCTGTGAGTGTCTGATACTGGAGTCTCCCGATGTCATTATTGAGTCACAACCACTCTGACTATGTGGTTCCTTGTGTCTTCTACAATTTTCGAGTAAAAGACGAGTTAATACGGAGTATGACTTCATTGCCGTAGTGGTTTGAGAGCTCTGTTTTTGATCACAAAATCTTTCTTCACGATATGTGTGTGTGTCTTTAGCCATTCAGCAAAAATTAAGAGAGTTTGGCTGGGAGGTGTTAATGGATCCGCAATATAAACTTTGCATCTTCAAACTTCCACCTTTTTCTTTTGTTATTGTAAAGTTTACCAAAAAAAATAGTTCACTTTACTTATGAATTTGCTCAAAATGAGACCTACTTGCACAGACGTATTCTTCAAGTGAATTCGCGAATTTATATCGAGATGATTATGTAAAATATTAGTTTAACATTTCTGTTAATGCGACGAAATTATCGTAATGGCCACTTATGAAAATAATGTAATTGCATTTTGTTATCTGAGGACCTGGTCATTTTCTTTATTCTTATTATCCAAACTTGAATGATTCCTATTTGGAACAAAATCTTCGTTATGCTTTTGTTATTTGTTTTTAATAAATTGCATTTATTTTACGCTTATAATAATTATGGCTTATCAGGAACAGTTTGATTTGCTTGAAGCATATTTTCTTAACCACAAAATATAACATTCGTTTTACATTGGTTTGAAGAAAGGTATCCAGAGACAAATACCGAGTGCAGAGGTTTTTTTTGAAGTGTCTACCTACTTGTTCAACTCGATCGATTTGGACATTGAATTAAGTATTTGAACTTATTTTGAGGCTTTACCAGACATGTCGAGTAGGGTAGTTGCTAACATAGTAGGCACTTCCCCTACTCGTGTTCTTAAAGTGCTGCGTAAGTACGGATATAAATGCTACCACCAAAGAAGATTGGTACAGGCATTACAACCACATAATCCCGAAAAAAGGCTAGAATTCTGTCAGATTATTCCAAGAGTTAACACAAAATTCTAATTTCTTGGATAGAACTATTAGGCTTGATGACACACATTTTAGTAATAACGGAATGTATAGTAGTCGTAACAAACATTACTGGTCTACAAAGAAACCCATTCCGGTTCGCGAAACAAATCATTCAACTGATTTTCATTCAACTGTGGGTGGGGAATAATGAAAAACAGATTTGTGTAAATACACTTGTATGAAGTATACCTTATTACCGAAAAATATCTAGAAATACTGCAGCTATTACGGAATAATTTGACCGAAGCGTTTTCCGAAGAAGAACTACGCAATATTATTTTCCGTATCTCACAACTATTTTTAATTAACTGTATTGATAACGGAATTTTCCTGACTTAATGAAAAATATAATAAAATTATTCTATTTAAGTCGAGTAGCAAGGATCCTACTAATTTTAGACCGATTTCTATTTTACCAACACTAAGTAAGATTTTTGAAAAACTTAAAACAGTTGATGACACATTTTAATTTAAACAGTCTTTTACACAGTGCTCACTATAGGTTGCTCACTAGTAAAGGGGACACTCAACTACTGATTGCTTTATTGTGACTTTTAAGGCACATTTTTGACGCGTGGCAGAGCTCACAAAATGAACTTGGAATAATTCTGCAATTTATTCAAGAATTTTGATTGTGTTCATCATCAAACCCTTATTAATAAATGAAACCATTAAGAGGTGAGAAACTCTGCTCAGAATCTAATAATATCCTATTTAAGTAATTGTACTCAAACAATCAATGGAACGAAATCATCTGGGTCACACGTTAAATAGGAGTTCCACAAGGGTTAATATTAGAATCCTTTTCATTCTAACTACATGTAAACGATCTACCTTTCTTTGCCAATAAAATTTGTGTAATTGTGTTGTTAGCTAATGTACATCGTAATTTTTTTAAATTGAGAGAAATCAGAGAAATTTTTACGATGTAAACAACGCACTGTCTAAAATATTAACCTGCTTTACTATAAATAATTTTCCACTTAATACAAAGAAAACAAAGTATAAATTTTACACTACCAATGTAAAAAAGACGGAAATCTATAAAAAAATAAATAATTAATCATTAGATTTAATTCAAAGTTTCATGGTGTTTTACGGTATTCTTTTACCCACAAAAGAATACCGTAAAACACCATGGAAATAACTAAAATAAACTATTCTAGCGCTTTCGACATCACTGAGCTGCTCAATTCTTCTAACAACATACGCTGCTAAGTTTGCTGAATAGAGCAGTAATATGAGGAATCTAGAGCTGCAAATATTGAATGTATTCTCTAGAGCAGCTGTAAGAGAGAACATCCCTTAGAGACTTGTTCAAAGAATTGTGGCTAACGGAAAATTATATAATAGTCTGTAATAAAAATCAAACATATTTATTGTTGAAAATGTTTTAACCTTGGTGACCTATTGGTTCTAGTGGCCTAATTTTTATTTACGATACGTATCTTATCAGTGTAGCGAAATAATCTATCATTGTATTTTTGCTTTTCAATTCAACAATGTTACAATTGTTTTTAGATTTAAATCGTAAATCGTTTGAGTGTAAACTTTAAATGACTATTTTGTGATAATATGAAAATTAAACTCAATAAACGGTTTGGAATATTACAAAAGAAAAATTCACTACTAGCATAACAGTTAATAACATAGGGAACGTACAAACTATGAATTATTAGACATACATATATGACTTGAAAACTATTCAATAACAGATAAAGAATCATATCCTAACAATGCGTCACATAGTTTATACAAACGTAATACTTATGAAGTCTGTGCGTAGTTTTGCAATGTCTTTTGAAATTTTTACCAACCGCTGTTCACTAGATCTTTAGGTTTTTGAGGTAGAATTACTTCGTCAAAGATAACTTTTCATTGTTTTCGTCGTAATTCTACTTTTCTATTTATTTGTAGTATGCACGCGCCTACGCTAAGTAGAGTTAAAATAAAAATAAAGGGTTTGTATATACTTATAAAACCTGTTATATAGATATTTGGGTATGTTACCTCTACATTACTATTGACTTATATCATTCTTTTTTTTATTGAACTGTCAATAATGAATCATAATTTATTTTTGTTTTTCTTATTTTTACGATAAAAACTGTTTATAAACAGATAGATAGCATTCATGTCATTTGAAGTAAATTTCGAAATATTGTGTTGAGCTCAATATTAAGTATCAATATAGCTATTCGTATATCTAACACATTTTAAGATTGTGACTCTGTGCTATCTAGGTGAGTATCTTAATTAGATTAGGAAAGATTAGACGTTGAAAAACTTGCCGTACATGTATAATATATTCATAAGTGCTAGACGAAAGGAAATAATAATACTTTATTATTAATATTTAACTAATTTTTTAAACAAAACATTTTATAAACTAACTTACCTATAGGAAGATAACTTATCAGGTATTTCAGTTTTTCAATATAGTTTTATCTAACTTTAACTTTGTTTTCAATAAAGAGTGCCAATTTTTATTATGTATTTTTTTTGGATAAAAACAGATGTCAATTTATTGACAGGTCCAAAACTAAATTTAGTAATTCAAAAAAAATAATAATAATGAATAACATTTTCATCCTTGGACAAGTAATTGTTGATATTACAGTTTGAATTATTGTTGAGTTATATTAAAGGTACTGGAAAGCGAATTTAACAGTTTAAAAAATATAGTAAAATATAGGTTTTTATAATATTTACATATAGTCATTTCATACTATAATTTTTTGATTAATCCTTAACGCATTTGGATACTTTTTGACTAACCTTAACGCTAATTAAATATTATATGCAGGTGGAAACCAAAAAGCACTGAATAGTACGGAAAATAATAACTTTCCGCACGGTACACACACATGAAAACGTCTACTTTTTGAGCAAATTTTTTAAAAACCCCATTTCAGTTAGCCTGTGATATTTTCCTGTCAATTTTTTAGTGTTTGTCCAACTCAGAACGCGTATCACGTACAAAACAAGTTGGGTTCTGGTCGATTATGTTCATGTTTTTTTGCATTGAAAACAGCACATATAATATTATGGTGTCGTTAATAAGTATCAAATTCTAGTGAGTAAGCAAATACGACAAATTAAATGAAATGGTTGACTTTATAGAAAACGGTTAAAGTATATTTGTTTGGGTTGTATTATATGCCTTGAAGGCAGTGTTAGTCTCACACCCCGAGAAATTCCTAAGAAATCGAGCATATTGACGAGCCGAGGCTACCTCTAATCAACGCAGTTTTAAATGGATAAAATGTCACATTTTTCCTGAAGCAATCGAATAGGTACACAAAAACCTGCCTTAGGAATATGAATTTAGAGCTTTTTTAATTCTGCTGAAAATAAATTCACAGCACACACACGAAGTGGCTGGTAGCTACGTTAGGTACATAGTATTTATGGTTTATAAATAATATGGTAAATAATCATGTTATAAATGCCATTAAATATATAATTAATTTTCAACACGTCTGGCTAATTGTTTACTAGGGTATTGTAACTGTAATATAATAACTATATGGTGTATCAATGCAGTTGTATTTAAATTAATACAACTTTATTCTTAGCTTTGCATAAAATGATTAATAATAAATACAACTACAATAATACCTAAAAATACATATTTTATTCTGAAATAGCTTTACCTTCGGACTTCGAATCAATTAATAAAAAAATAATAATAATATATAACATTATTTTCTCCATAATATAATCCATTAAGAACTTAACAATTGCCACCTGAATGTAGTCCTTAAAAACTGTTAGTAAAAAGGTGATGCAAAGAAAAACAATTTGATTGTAAGCCATTGACGTTTTATTGATATTCCTCAGGGAGGTTATTAACATGCAGAAATTATTTACACTGTCATTATAAAGGTATACTGAAGTAATCATAAAGCCTCCGATTAAATGATCGTGTAATGTCGTATCTTTAAGCTTTAACTCTTCGCCTGTTCTATTAGAATCGCAATCCGTCATGACTCGAAAACAAATCTATGTACTTACGGTAATCGAAATAAATAACTTGTTTATTTGCTTAAAATCTATTTGACATTGAGCTCCGACGTCGTTATGATTTTATAATAGTAAATATCTAGTAGAATTTAGTTTTTGGTAGGTAGTTGCTTATTTTTTCTCGTTTCAATAACGTGACTCCTACAATGTTATTGGGCTTACACACGAACGAAGCGTTCGGGACGTGGGCGACCTAAATAGCCGGGCTGCGAGTATCGCGCCGCTGTTAGGCAAATCATATAATTACCGGTCAGGTTTTGGTTGGAGTTCTTCTTGGAGCCGCTATCATCAGTCTGGTCTACGTAGTTATCAGGCCTCGGCAGTGGCCACGTGTTGGACCGTGCGCGCGTCTGTGGCTCGAAGCCCACCTCCGCCAATTCGCCCAGAGGCTCCAGATCTCCCATTGTTCCCTCTAGCTCCGCGAGTCCTGTCTGTGAAGACCACGGGCTCTGAAACCCGCCGCTCCCCTGCAACGACATAACGTCGCTCCGATTTCGATCAGTGGAAATATTTCCAAGGTGCGTCGGATGGGCGCTCACCGGCGCGTGCCGACACTAGCTATTAGCATCTCAGTGCGCTCTTCTAGAAATTTTTTCGAGATTTCTGTCTATTTCTAGAACTTTGCCGGACTATAGCTGCGGACCGTCGTAGAGGTTATCTGTCTTCGCCTTATCGGCTCTGTTATTCGAAGCCAATAACATGTGGCGTCTCACTGTTCATAGACAGTAATGTGCGCAGAGCTACGGCCGTCGGGCCGCTCCAGAGAGGTGATTTTCGCTAAATATAAGCGCGGGCCAGGCGGGGGCGGGGCGCAACCACGTGAGCGACTACGCGCCGATTTTTCAATTCATCACTGGCGGACTAGAGGCGCTATAACCTTGTAACGTGGCTCGAAACGATCAAAAACACTGAAATTGCTGCGATACAAGTCACTAATGGTTCGAAGTGTAATGTCACTGCGTTAATTCGGTGTCCTTCCTAGTTCGACGGGCACTTTATAACTTTTGCACCTGATAACAGTTATCACTGGTTGTCTTTAAGAACTTATGCAAGAGTTACGAAAGGTTTTTGATTGTTTTGAAAGGTTCAAAAAAATGTTTGCGGATGTTTCGAGTCCACGCGGTTCGCGGCGCACGACGTTAGCTACTGCGTAATAAAGTGAGTAACACACGAAACGCGGCGTGTCGTCCTAAGCCGCGAGCGGTCGCACGTACACTGAACCACGACCGTCGTGAGTGGAGGCGCGACGCTCCGCTCGTGCGAATTCCGCTCGCTCGCAGGGCGCCTCGGCCACGCCGTGGGAGGCGGGAGGGAGATGGACGCGCTGATAGAGCAGTGGCGTCATGTAATAAATACATAAGCGCAGAAGGACATATCTTTAGCATCAACAAATGTTTATAAATAGACATCAGTCATGTTTCTAGATGTTTTCAAGCTATATGGAATAAGTTTGATAAGATGCTTCATACTAGTTGACTCTCTGTATATTAAATATTTTTTAACTTGAAAGGCCGCACAAGTGCCACTAGTTGGCCGCACTCGTACGTAGCCATTCGATTCACCTTCACATTTATAATAGTCCAAAATTATTTTCACTGTTTATCGTAGCGTGTGTAGCGTAAGCCCTCATCGCGTCCTTGATCCTCGCTCGTTACTACGCAGCAGGTTGCATTTGCACGAGTTAATCACAACACTATAATCTTCGCTTCAGCTGTGTCGTTTCATGAGTTTAAGCGTTTTGAAAATAGTTTATCATAAATTCGATATCAGTTAAAAGTTTTAAAAATGTTTATTTATAAAACATTGACGTTAATGTGTGCACAAAATGTTTCATCATTAAAGGCCATACACTAATGAAAACATATCTATAAAATCTTTTCAATTTAAGCGCTAAAATTTCGAAAGCCAATAAATTATTGCTGTTCTAATTAAGAGATGAATCGTGCATTAAGCTTGTAGTCGGGTTAAGTAGATATAGATCCCAAAAAAATACACCGTGTTATTGTGAACATTAATAGATTATAAACTATCGAAAAATAATGCGGTAAGTTGTTTGTTCAAAATATTTCGACAGTTTATATCCTCGCGAGCTAGATTATATACTAACGATGTTTACAATAATGTGGTGACATATTTAATTGTATGTGGTTGTGTGATTTTCGTTATAGCATTTTTATATTACTCATGAAACTTAACCTTGTATACGTGTTCATGCACTGTTGTAGTGTGTGTACACGTTTTAGGGTTTCAATTTTCAAACTGGATATCCAACTTATCATATTTAGTTATTTTATTTGCCGTTCATACGAGTATGAATAATATAATTTCTGGCGTTTATGCAATTTCTACTTGAGTAATTTTATTTAAAAGTCATTTTGCAGCAAAAAATTTAAAGAAAAATGAATTTTGTGTAAATAGACTTAAAAGTGATATAATTTTTTATTGTTATTCACTATAAATATATGAAAAAACGATTTTTTTTAAATGGAAAATTTTTAGTGCAACTCCCATGACTGACGTGACGTTGGCACAATTCAAATCGAGAATTCATAATAATGAAGAAGAAGACGAAACTAATTAAAATTTGAAGAAACCTTTCGAATAATTTTGTCAAATATTCGCGAGATATTCATTTTTGCACTAAAATCTCTAAATAATTATATAGGTTTTTAAGTATTTAATTTATTTATTATTAAATTTCAGCCTTTTTTTATAAAATGCACATCATATAACCTCACACCACCTAATGGTAAGCAATAGAAGGAATCCATATACGAAGATAGGTTTAAGCAACGTGCTACTTCTGAAATTACCTCTACTATATTGGCCCAACGGGTGCCATCTCCCGCCTTTTTTGAAAGAACGTTTTTAATGTTGTACGAAGCTGTTGTGGGAATATGAGTGCTGTTAAGGAATTTCACACTCGAGCTGGGCAACAAAGAAACGAGACACGAAGTTTTTTGCGTGAAGTTGAATTTAAATTATGAAATTGACTTTTTGAAACTGTGGTTTTCAGACACCTATTCTGTAGAGATCTGAAAAATATATCATTGTCACCAACAGCTGTTAAACATCCCCATCGACGGGATCGAGCCTATCCTCAATGTTGGCGATTATGCCTTTATCCAACACGCTGGCAAAGTGTGGGTTGGGCAACACCACACACAACCTATTTCTTCACAAGTGTACGCAGGTTCCCTAACGATATTTTTGATCAACGTGATAATCTCACGGTTTGCTTGCTAACTAGAAATAGAGTACATCTACAATACCTAGTTAGAACTATTAAGATCAAAACTTAACAAAGTAATATTTGAAACTAATTTTATACTACGGTGCAAGTTTATTGTAGTACAATTACTCTATGAAGGCAAACTAGAATGGCGATGAATCCACAAATTTTAATGTCTCAAAATATCATACATACTATATTATTGTTTCATCTATACTTCTATACAATTATTATAAGGAGGTTAAGTTTGTGAGGTCGAAGGGGGTAATCTCTTGAACTACTCGTTCAAATTGAAAAATTCTTTTTTTGTTAGATAGTCTATTTATCTATACTAGTGTTAGCCAGAACTCCACACAATGGGGTAAAAATCATTAAATCACCACCATGAAAATTGAGCCAGTCAGTCTCTAAAATGCTGTAGCTGACAGAGATTTTTATTCTTGCGAGTGTGCTCCGAAATCTGCATTTTACTCAGTTTAACTCTCTAAGTCTACCTGAACACGGGATAATTATTTCGTATGCATTGGAAATTTAAAATGCATTAAACAAAAAAAATGCGTAAAGAAACAGAAAGAAACGAAAAGTGCAATAAAACAGACTGCCAAGGTCAAATACTGAAAATGGAACGATAAATTTTTATATATCCGACTTGTGAAAATTTAGGCGGTGTACAGTTTAATAATAAATTATATGATTTATTTGCTGTTTCTGAATACAATAACGTTATGGACTGATTGAACTCACCGTACCATTTAGTTTTTAATGTATCTAGATTTAGCCTGATTACAAATGACAGCGGGTATTATCGAGTATAAAACTACATATATCGCAAATACGACTTCCACATGGGGCTATATGCTTAACCAAGATTTCATCAACGTTAAGGAGCAGACAGCGATTCTTGTCCGCGAACACCTTTGTGCCGGGAAACGCAAACAGGGCCTCCTCTAACCTCAATTGATATGCCACCCAGAATAGGAATGAGGCCACCGAGAGTTCTAGTGTCAACTTAATAGAGGTTTTTGTAATACATTTTTCTTCCGTGGATTTTTGATACGAGTGTACTATGAATTTTTTTTTACAAAATAAATGTTCACATGTTATCTGGCTTCGGCGTGGGAGATAAAACTGTTATAAGCCACTTGAAGCAAGTCAGGAAAGTAAAAAACTTTGAAAGGTAGGTACCTCATTAGTTGAGTGAATCATCACTCAACCAGCAAACACAAGTCGACTGCTACGTAACATTGCTCAACCGACAAATAATAAAAAAAAATCATGAATGTAAAGTTGATCCTACACGATAATCGGAAGCGCTTGTTGCAATGGCTGGACCTAGGAGAACCAGATGGCTGGAACCATCCAACTTACTTGTGTTTAGCAGACTAGTGCCGGTGTCGTTGACTACAGTTTTCCAAAATCTGGCCAAACGATTACAGCAAATATCTAATGTTCACTCATGAAGAGCTAGCTGCTAATCAACTGAGTCAAAAACTCTAGGCCACTGCTGCTTCAGAACAATATTAGACCACACACCCCACAACAGACCGCCGCTAAACTAGAGGAGCTCCAATTACAATATCTACGATATCCGCCATACTTCCCGAGCTATGCTCCATTAGATTACCTTCTTTCGTGATTTGGATTATTTCTTAGAAGAAAAAAATTAACTTTGAAACGGCAGTCCAAACCGCTTTCAGAGAGTTTATTGTTTCTCGCACCCCTTGGTATTTGTTAGTAAAGAGATCAATGAATCAATCCCTTTACCTATAGAATGGCAAAAATGATAATAATGGTGTATACATTGACTATTTAAATATATATTATATACAGAAAATGTTTTGTATATTCCTCCAAATAAAACTCCTATTTCAAATGTAAGCACTTAATATTCAACGTCATCAATTATGCATCTTAATGCTTTAATTACAAAGATATCACTAATTTTGTCCATTACCTCGTACATTTTGGTAACTACTTCCTAGTACGTGACGTCACATGCAAGGAGCACTTCTATAAAACGTTTTAAGGCGAGTTGTAACAGCTCCTCAAACATATCGATATATCTCAGAAAATATTCACTGCAAATTAGCAGATTAGGTTGTTTTTTTTATCTTCATAGTATTTATTTATTATATAAAAAACCTTAAGTATTTCATTCAAAATGGGGTTACCGTCAACATTAAGATAATACGAGTCCTATATGTTAGTAGACGCGCGCTATAGAAAATAGACATGGTACGTTACAGTTAAAAATAGATGTAAAAAGGAAGTATAATTTGTTGCAACATTTTTTGACAAGTCAAACGTCACTGAAGTGACGTTAGTATCATTCTACGACGTCATAATTTACTGACAACTCCATTCTATTCTTATTTTAGCGGCATGGTACGTCTTTGAATATTTTTTCTTAGATTTTCATTACAGCTAAGGTAAAAGTTGAATGCGTATATTTTGCCTATAATTATTTTCACTAACAAGATTTGTATCAGGCGTTAATGATAGGAGCTCATAGATTTTCTTTGGGAAACGAGGGCCACAATTAAAGGTCCGGGTGGTCGGACATTACGAAAGATTAACTGGGTGCACATGTTAAGTTTCACTTGCAAAGGCTTCTTAATTAGTCTTCAATGTTTATCGTGTAGCAAATATAGTTATAGTATTATGAACAGACGTGTTAAAATAATAGCAATTTCATTAATGTACATTGTGCCGTTAACGACAATGATATTAAAAATGATATCTTATTATTCTATTTGACATATTAATATTACTCAAAAATATGTGTAAATTCATGTGATATATACGTATGTTTCATTATATTGCAAATTTGATGAATTTGATTTGATTTCGAATACAACTTTAGACAAGGATGCTTCGTTGTTAGGTGTATTGATTGTAATGAGTAACCACCTCGTATTAGGTTCAGTAGAGTTCATATAAATAAACCGGATGACAATAACTGCCTTTTTATTACTTCTCCCTCATTGCACGGTGTCCCTGTCAATACTGACACGGTGTTTTAATAGCAACAAAGTATCTAGGGACGAACATATTGTTATTTATGACTTTTGTTATACCTATGGATGAGAATCTTCAAGTTAATGACTTATATACCGATGTTCGTCGTATTTACACAAGGTTTTGATAAAATAAACTCTTTTATTATTCAACATTGTTGTTCGTGCGAACAATAATACAAGAGATTAAAACAGTATCATATATAATATTTAAAACATAGTATTTATACTCTATTATAAAATAAAAGAAATAGGAGTAATCAAGAAGAAAGAAAAACAAAAAACGACCGCCGATCTCAGCTTTTGCTCAGCTCAGCTAAAATGTCACACGCTGCTCTTCAATACTTCAAGGAGGCGGCATGTCTTCCGCTACGTAGCCTCTTTGAAAGTTTTGCGCGTGAACAATAGTTGTCAAATATAGTAGTGCAGGCATGTAAGCTTATAAGATTGAATCAATCTTATATCAGCAGCGAGTTTTTTCATTAACTCTCAAAGTTTACAGATGTTTTACAACAAGGATACCATGTCGGCTCGATACGTCTTTCACTATTCATAAATTTAGGTATGGTTAAATTGTATAGGATCCAGGTGGAGCCCAATATATGTCAATATAAAATATGATGTACTTATTCCAACTGCTCAAAAAATTTTTTTAGAGATTTATTAAAAAGATTAGCTACTCCGTCATATTATCCTCTTTCTTATATTTGATTTACGAAAATGGATAAACAGGTGGATAGTTTTGTATATGTATTTAAAAAATTAAATTCTAAAAAGACGATTTGTATTTTGCATTTGTTCACAATGAAAACATTAACAGTCAAAACCACCTATTAATATTATATGAAAGTTGGAGTACCAAAGCAAGTTAAATTTAATGATTCCGCACAAGTCGTGGTTTTACTTGAAATTTTCCACGATTTATAACGAATGCCTCAACGTGTGATGTGAAGATTATAATAAAAAAATTGTATAGTGTATGAATGGTCATAAAAAGTTAGATAAAAACACTGACCACAACAACTACATGAGGTCGTTAAAACTTCTTAAAGCGCGGGGCTTATGGTTTCGTGTCAGATTCTATGTTTTTTATAGTCGCAATGAAGAACGGTTCGCCTGCCTGCTGGTAAAAGGTGAATGCCTATGCAGTGGCCTAACACTGTTATGACTAACAGGGGTCATATAACTAACATTCACGTTGCCCCTGTGAATATCATAGTCAATTGGAAGTGACACATAGGGGATTAAACTTCGCGCCTCAGCACCGAGATAAGTAATAATATAATAATAATATTAAACTGTTTCAATAAATATTATATCAATACACTTGTAGAGAAAGAATACAGATTATTATTCGTTTTATTATATTTTTAGACGCAGCTCTTCGTATGATTATTGTGATTCTTGAGGATCTAAATTTTTCCAATTTTATTGACTTCACTTTGAAAAAATGAGCTTCTTAATTCAAGTAGCTATGGTATCAGAAATTTGTTAGTGTTATATCACGAGAATTGTTAATGGCATAACAATGCCATGATAGCCAATAAAAAATATTATCGCTTTTTTATTAATTTAAACACATTATGTAAAATGATATTCGAAAAAACGAATTGACTATTTACAAAAATATTCGATACTGTATACTGTATACAGATACTACTGTGATACTGTAAATCTTCTAAAAAACAAATAAAAAAATACAAATAACGCCAAGTTACAGTAGCGTTATAATGCCATCTTTAGAAAAAGCAGAAAAATCAGCTTCATAGCTGCTACGCTACTCCGTAGGAAAGTATCGTAGCAACGTAGCATCGTGTCAGTACTCATGTATAATGTTTAGTTATAAGAATGTAAAATAGATGGCGCTAAAAAATATTTCCTGTGGTTTTGTTGATTTTCCCAATGACATTCGTTTTCGATAGATGGCGCTCCGTGCCAAAACCAAAGGTTCGCAAGGCGGCATGGTGATGTCCTATCCACTGTCTCGCTAACTGCTTCCATAGAAAATCGGGAAAAGTCATCCCGGATATAGTCAGTCGCTTCGGGACACTCAGTGTGTGAACTTCTCTCCTTTTATTAAGCATTTCCAACAGTTAATTTTCATTTTTTCAAATGGAAATTTCTACGTATCCTCTTTAATTAAACAAGTATGAATTCCTAGATACGTATAGTTCAGTTAACATCTATTTAATAGTACGGCAAAATAAACTTTTAAACTATTATATAAGGGTGAGGATTTCCGAAGTCGATTCAAGGGATAGAATGATCGGTAAGTGTCTCGAATTTTACTATTTCTTTTAAATTCAATTGAACCGCAAAATCTGGGAAATGAAACTTCTGCCCGCAAAGCGGTTTTCCTTTGTTTCGGCTTATAGTAATTGTATTGTGCTTACAATAGGTATACAACTTTTTTCATATTAAGGAAATTATCTACGTTTTCATTTATCATTATCATCATTAGCACAAACCTAAAACTATTGTTTTAGTAAATTTAACACCAAAATACAAGACATTAATATGTGGTCTTCTGAGCTATATCTTTTTATTTTAACTTATATTTTCAGTAATTAATTATAATTCAATAGTTAGATTGGTTTATGTCATGATTTTAATGCGAATTAATCAAAACAAATTGAATACAGATGATAAAATATTAAGTCACTGAGTAATATAATATGTCCAAATTCAATTGTGACATTTTAAACTAGTTTTGACTGGAGCCTACTACATTAGTAAAACCTTACTCACGTGGGAACGCTCGATGGATTATATCGAATTAATATTCCGTGTACGGAGTTTAACCTTTGAATTTCGATTTACTTAGTACATTCATAAGAAGAGACAAAAAGTATTTGGAGAAAAGAATTGAAAGAAAAATTCCCTTGCTTTTTATATTTCTTTGAATGGATATTGCAATATCCATGAAATATTTATATTGATGTGAATTACCGAATTCTGCTCATATTGCTTCAAGAGTTTCTAGGGTCGTTAGGATTAGGGATTGAGATAAGATTACAACAGGTGGTGGATAACCTTCCCGGGACCTTCGGATTGGGAGGTACCGAACTGGGGTCGGATTTGTGAGAGAAAACTCCGTCGTAGCAGGAAATATATTAAGTTTATCTCAGTATACCTACTCGAACTGAAATCAATTTTTGGGTTTGTAAATTTCTTGCGGCTTGTGCAATGAAATAACTTGAATAAGATTTGTAAGAACACATTATTTAATTTCAATTAGCTATGATTGACTGTCCAAAATACTTTTGAAAGACCCTTTATCAAAAGTATTTTGCGAGCACAGAGCAGTGCGAAATTTGGCAAAGACAAAGTTTATGTCAGCTGGATTGGATAAAGATTAAATTTAATTAATTACAGTCCAATTCGGACTGCTGGGCGATCACAAGTTATTATTAAGCGTAAGTATAAAGAATATTCTATCGTTTAGATGTCGTATAGCCTGGTAAGGGATAGAAAATTAAAGCAATTCCTTCTCGAATAGAACTTTGTGTTTAAGTATATTAAAAACAAAGTACTTATTTTCAATTTACCAGATTATATGTAAGTAGGAGTTGGAGTTGGAGGTTAGTTAAAATGCAACCAAATACATTAAGAATAATTTATTAATAAACACGAAAAATATGAATTACTTACACGATGTATAATCACACGAAAATATGTCAAGAAGACTATGACACTTGCTAATAATGTGAGGCTATGAAGAAATAAAAGTAAAACTAAAAAGAAATTCTTATATTTTCTAATAAAAGATCTGTCATCAACAAAGGTCGTATGTTATTTGTACTGGACTCGGAATTGAGAATTTATTTTAAGTAAAAACAACCTAAGGCAATATTGCCTTCATTTAATAATGGAGTAAGATTGTTAACCAATTGTTTGTGTCATTTATAGTAAACATTTTTATTCCAAAACTCGAACCTTTTACCTGAATACGATGAATCTGACGAGGAGTGTGTTGTTTTCAGATGGATTTATAAAGAAATTGTTTCTGTGGAAGTTTTGGTCCAAACTGCGAGTGCCTAATCCGAAAGATTCAATGATTCAAATCCATTAGTTCAAGCCATATCACGTATCAGTAGGTTTAGCTTTGTAAGCAATATTAACTTATCCTACCTTGGTAAAGCCTGTGGTCATTCATTTTGGTTAAAATAAAGGTTGAATGGTGGTCACTAAATGTCCTTTTTTTTTTTAAGTCAGAAATACCTTTTTGTATACCCAGGAAGAAACTGTGGGGCTTGCCCCCTGGGTTATGTGGGAGTCACCGGTGTAAAGGCATACCCACTAAAAACTGACGATACCCATCTTACGACATAAGTGCGGCGCGACCGAGGTAGCTCGTCGCACACTTCTCAGGTCGCGCACTGTGGTCGTCCTTTCGGACTCGTCTTAGGGTGGAAAGCGCCATGGGTATGGGGCGCTTTCCAGCCGGGTCAATAAATGTCCTTACCACACTTAAATTTTTACATCATTGTAAGTACCTACTACTATATATTGAACAAATTTGCAACAATAATGCAAAACTTAATGTTATATTTTAGTTATTTCTATCGACTTAAAGTTATCGATAGCAAATCATCAAATTTTTACATTCCTTTTGGAAAACCACGAAATACGTACCTAAGTAGTTCATCTATTAAGAAGCAAGCTAAGCCTATTGTTTATTGTCATTTTGACTAACATGGTTTTAACGTAAGAGAAATCCGGTTAAGGCATCTCCAGTAAGTATAAGGGCTCTATATTGTGGGTGACAGATTTTATTTATACTTATTCAACATTTTTGATATCCAATATCGGCCCCTAAGGTGAAGTGGGGAATGTTCCGCCACAGGGATCTTGTTATGTGCCCCTTTGCAGTTTTTTATCCTTTCAATATTCCTACCTATTTGGTATTTAAAGGGTATCAAGTATATTTGCATGTTATTGGTTTGACTTTTTAACAGTATTTTGATTTTAACCGCTAATAAATATAATCTCAAAGATTAATTATAACCGCTTTAATGTTGAATGCAGATAATAATTCCTTTTTGTAAATGTTTCTTAAAATTAATTGCGTACAACTACGTCGACAGTGGCACTTGAATAATATTCAACATATATGTTTGTCGTTATGAAAAAATACTAGTGTATTATTTTTATTTCTTTAACAATTTTTATTTATACACACAATTTCATTTGATACATAGTTAATGGAGAGAAAGAACTGGGGTTACTTATTTCTAATTCTTTAGATTAATAGATCTAATTCTTTAGATCTCTTCCAGTAAACCCATTAAAGTAGAACTTGCAGTTCATAGCAGGCTTACCTACGGGTTAGATTATATTTTATTTAACATAAAAATTAAGGTAGCATTTATTGGATACCGAGTGTTTTATGTAGGGATTGAGCGGATAATCATGGTTAGCGCGTCATAAAGACATTCTTTATGGACAATATTCACTACGTGACTGTAACCTGGGTGCTGGTAGTATTGGCAATAAAATAAAAGACATGCACATAAAAAGTCCATTCAAAATATTCGAATTCATAATCCGATTCGTCTCATTATTAAAATATTACTATTTCATTGATATTTGAGGTTAAATCGCGCCTAACAAACGCTTAGTACACTTTGTTCTTAGAGTGAACTCTTCGACACTGATATTTTTGGTCAGATCATTGAAGTCCGATTATGGAGTATCAGTAAAATTACAAATTACTCAGTCAGGATCCCCAAATTCCAAAATAAATTGGCATGGCATATGTTATGGCTGGGGCATATGTTTGAGAGTTAAATCCGAAATTTCTTCTCCAGCCATCGTTGTTGATAAAAATAACTGGGCCCTATAACCGTTCCTAATAGACCCTATGTAAGAGAGCAATAAATGATTATTATGATTATAAAAATGATAAAATATTTTTGGTCATAAATTTTTGGCAACTATATGCTTGCAAAATACAAATATAACCAATCTAAAGGCCAACTAGTAATATCGTGGCTACTTTGACATACGCATCATGATTTTTACTTAGCCCGTGCGCTGGTAAGATGGCTAATAGGAAAACCTAATTTAAAATTAAAAATGAATCCATTTTACCAATGATTAATAATACAATGTTTTGAAAACTCGAAAAATAAATTTACATAGTCATATTATTTTATGTATGGACAATACATATAATATAGCTTTGATCTACAAAGGATCTGTAACAATAGTGTGCTGGTTTAAACATATTAATATATTTATTAGTTAACAAGATATATGTGCTGTTTCAATGAGTTTTTACCTGTTATAGTATGACTAAATCATACCTATATTACATGCTGGTATTCTATATACATAAATATAATATGATCTTTTATTTCGTTTTGAAACGGACTTACCGCAACATTTACATTTAGAAGCTTTTGCACATAGAAGTGTATAACAATTTATAACTATATTGTGCAGTGCAGATATGCTCAGTAACTTTCTGGCAGATCGTTCTTAAATTGAAGTGTGCTACAGTAAAATAGACCAAGGAGACGACCTTCATTGACGTTATGAAATTATTTCCATGAATTAAGCATGAAACTATTATTTAGTGCTAGTAGGGAGTAGCACACCAATTGTCTTATATTATTCTCTCAGTTGCATCTAAGTGATGTTACAACTTATTGAGTATAAGAAGCAGCTCAATTGATGATAAACGTTTACGACAGTCTTGAAGAATGAATGTATTAATTTTGTCTAAATAGTCAAAAGAGAGGAAGCATTCAAAAAGTTGATAGATGTAATCATTTCCATGAAAAGATGCTTTCTTCTACAAATACTACATTCTAATTGTGTAAATTCTGTATCGTGTACAGAGAAAGCCTCGAGTTGACTTGGCAACATACGAGACCCCTAATACATTTTATCTATCAGCTTTTGGTACCTTACAAAAATACTTACAAGTTTAGCCTATTCTCATGTCCATACTGATGGATTGATCTGATTGAAAGTGTAATTTAAGTGTGATAATAATAGATAATTTTGTTTCTTGTATATAAAAATATGTAACTACTTTTGTATTAAACATAAAATATTTTTGTGGCGTTTTTGAAGGTTTGCTTTATACAGCAGCGACATCTTTTTTAAAATGTATTATTCAATATACAAAAATATTAAAAACTATGTACAATGGTGTATATAGTTTTTTATAACTATATAGTGTTTATTTTCTGATTATGTAATAACTTTACTATTTATGTATTTTCGATTGTTTATGTAATTTCTATTGCCAACAAACTTGAATAGCAACGTTTTAAAATTATACAAAATTCTGTGGCTCTGGTAATGTTTATTCGCAAATTTAAACAGGCAACCGAACAAATTGACATCACCTAACGAAAGTTAGTTAATTTCATATTTGTTTTAAGAAGCTCAGAAACCTGTGTCCGTAAACGATAATTACCTAACTCGTTTCTCGACTCTCGCGTTCGGTAATGAATTCAAATTTACTTTTGTCGCATTTGTGTGAGAGAAGAACTGTACAAATGTTAGGGCAGTACTATGATTGGCAATTATTTTTGCCAACCTGTATGTCAAAAGGGACCTTATCCTTATCTGTCTCTCTTTTTATGGAATGTAGGTCGAGTAGAAATTTATATCTAATACTTGAGTCTGACCTTTTTTAAACTCAGAAGGTGGTCCAACCAGATCTGGTAAAGTTCGCGGGAAGCGCAGAACAGTTTTGAATATTCTTGAAGGAGTACTATGCCCATCAGTGGGCAACATGATGATGATGATGACTTACGTCTGTGATCTATTGGAGTGGTATGAAAATAAAGCTGCGTATTCAATTTTTGATTTTCATTTCTAATGGTAATTAGATTCAGATATATTTGTATGTAAACTTTAAAGCAATTCATGGCTCAGAATGTTACTGGAACCGTCGTAACGTCGTCGTCGAGTCAGGAGGAAATAGGATTAAGCTATAACTAAGTGACTTAGAATTTCTCGTGGGACCCTGAACATTGTTACACTTCGGTTGCGGTCAAGTCACTTGCTTTCGTGATTCAATTACATAAGTGGGGCTTTGGCAAATAAAGATACAAGCATTGCATCTGTATTTTTCTAAACATATTTGTAGGTTTATTAACCTACCTACAAAATAAAGATAAAACCTTGTTCTTGTGTACTTGTGTATTTAAAATATTTCGGCCTCCCATACACTACGTACTTCGAAGTGTTTCCGGGCTGAGCAAAATAAGGCTTCTTAATTCCGCCTAATGAGAGACTTTAGATAACAGAGAACAAACTTGATAACTATAGGAAGGAGATTCCCTTCAGCGGGGGATACTAGCCTATATGCCATTGGCTTTTGCAAGGACACCAGTAAAAGGTAGTCTGGGTCAAAACAGGCGATATTTTCTGCGAAGATGCATTTTAAATTTATCCAGTGATATATTGTCGAGTATAGTGCAAATCCGAAATCTAAAGGACTAAGTTTAGTCTCACAGAGAAAGGTTTGTCACTTGATAAGCTTCTTACTAGTTACTATTGGAATTATACTACCGCCGACGATATTTTAAAAATCATAAACGAAAATTCCTAATCATTGTACAGCGCGTCAATTTTTCTTTTTAATAAGCCCCTAACTTCTAAATAAACAATATTATACTTATTCGTTGTATCACTCACCTTATATAAGCCACCCTTTTCAGAATCATTCGTTTTCTGGAGTGACGTTTCCAAAACATATTAAATGTTCCCTAGACACATTTGAGAGATTAACGCTAACAGAACGTGTTATCACTAACAGAACGTGTTATCGCTGTAAGCTTGTACCTAATTATGTTTTCCAAATTACCTAGTTTCATGTTATTTTAACGGAACGCTGTGTGCATTGGCGTTGGGCCAGGTTCCTCTACATCAGATGCGCATTTTAAATGCACAGTATAATAGTCAGAACATTCCAAAAACACTTATTTGTTTAATAATTTTATTATTAATTCGTAATAGAACAAACATATGATTTTTTATATTTTTTATTGTTGCTAGGCTCACAAGATCGTGATGCCCCTTTCCGCGCAAGCGTGCAATATTATGGATGGCAAACATGAAAATTGCGATTAGGGCTGTAGAATCAGCTTTGTAATAACAGCCAAAGCTTTTCAATTGATGAATAGGTCCCTACGCTCATTGCAACTTCTTAATTTTTTAAGCGAGATGCATATGAAAGTTACTTATGTGGAAGACCCACAAAAGAGCTCCACACTACAGATTAAATATGGTGAAGGTGTAGCAAAATATCTTGTTATATTTTTATATTAACTCATTTTCATTGGTGTCTGTTCTAGTGGCAGAAAAATATATTATGTGAAAATTTTCAACGCCTACTTATTATGACACACAAGAGTGGACACCGAATGTCTTCTTCTTTTCCTTCCGATTTCTGTTGCCTTTTCACCCACATGCACTTCTTATCCTATTCGGATGGGGCCGTTTCGGATTTTTAATCTATGAAATTAATTTTTACTATCATCTTTTTAATTCGGCATTGAATATCACGTAGTAGTTACGTATTCAGCGAATACGTTAATTATATTTTACTCCCTTGTTTTATTCACGGACGTTAATTTCGTTGGCCTTTGTTTGATTGCTTTGTCGTTGAAAATGAGCGATAAAACATTTATTGGGTGTTTTTAGTAATCACGTGGTTTTATTTGCACGTATCTACTATAAAAATGCGCAGAATGATTATCTCTGCACAATTTTATTTCTATTTAAATAATTATATCTGGTTGTGTTCTTGTCAAATTCCAATTATTAATTAAATTATCATTTCAGTGTTTTATTATTTCATGTTTCTCAAAATGCTGAATTTCTTTTCGGTGTAGGTTCTGGCCGCGCGCTGGTACGGAACACGAAACATAGTTAAAATGTTTCATTTTAGATAACTGTAATAGAAAAAAAACGTGTTGGAACAGTCTTTGTAGTACGTATGACGCTAATTATCTCACTTTAATTAAAATAAAGAGCTAAAAATAATAAATAAGTTTTTTGATTATCTTATATTTATTTCTCTACTTTACGCACAAAGTGATTTCGTGACTCCTTTCTTTGT
Organism: Acentria ephemerella; assembly: GCA_943193645.1. Classification (NCBI taxonomy): domain Eukaryota; kingdom Metazoa; phylum Arthropoda; class Insecta; order Lepidoptera; family Crambidae; genus Acentria; species Acentria ephemerella. The sequence continues at coordinate 4,182,415 of OW971882.1, forward strand.
AAATATCCAAAGCGTAGGATGGCGCAGCAGCACACTTATTTCTTACTTCCTTCAAAAGAAGCAAAGGTTCTATTTGGGCTGGTAAGGTGGAGATAGCTAGGACAATGCGTCGCATGGTATACTAGTTATCTTTACAAATGTGTTCCGCCTACTGCTTATCGTCAGGTGGTTTCTCGAATTTACTATGCATTTTATAAATAATTAAAAGGGTTTTTGCACCAACTGCTAAGATAATTTATATGATGTAGAAAATCGATTTACGATATTTCCGATGCCAGTTCTTTGCTTAATCAAAAGACCTAAATAATGGTATTTCTTTTTAATAGTATCTAGTGTTTGCCAAATAATAAATAATAAATTTCTTCACTTGATATTTGTATCTTGTAATTATCATTTAAAGACGTCAAAATTTTAATGTATATCCACGCGAATAATATTCTAAAATTGAATTGATTGTACACATAATTAGATGATACAATAGAAATTAGGTATAGGAAAAATCCTTAACTTTTTCTAGAGCTAGTAAACGGATGATGCGGTGATATACCTTCATTGATCAATTGGATCTTTTCCTATCTCGTTCATACAAAAAAAGAAATTTCAGTGTTATAGCTCATTCAATATCAAATGATTGCTTGTTATTTTATGTCTCTGTATGCTAAGCGATATTTATCACTAAGCATCAAGCGAAGCGAAGCAACCGAATCGACTGTTTGATTGACTAACGATGATTCAGTATAAAAAATGAGGAAAGATAATTTAGTTTCTTACAACTATAAACGATAATAAATCTTTTTTACACTAGTTGTTCAAATGTTGTTTCAATGATTTTCGTAATACTATTGTGGTCCGTGAAATCTTGAACAATACTTAGAGGTTAACTCGAATGGATATAATTAAATCAGGCTTTATAGAAGGATACTAATTTAACTTTGGTACCCTAAAGTTACGGTGTATCAAACAATATTAACCATTTTGGTGCTGTTATTATTTGGGCGCTCACAGTGTGGCAAAGGGACCACCTGTTTGTTCCATTATAATTTATGTATTATTTTATCATCGTTTATGTATCTAATTATATATTGCACAAGTAAAAATTAAACGAATTTAATTTCTTAACGATGCGTGTGTTTTTAAAGTAATTCCTTCATAACAAAATTTCCGGCACGAGTGACGCGTATAAATATAAGATAATAATATATAATTATTGTATTTATAATTATTAATTAATATAATTATTATAATATTGTATTTAACTGCAAGTATTGATAGCATTCTATTTTTTTAATAATTAACAAACTTCCGTAATATGTACGATTTTTTGCGCCCTTTGACTCTGGACCTTCCTTAGACTCTACTACTAACCACTCAACCAGACGGCCGTGAAAAAGAAAAAAGCAACTAAACTATTAAACCAAACGTCAAATTGAGTACTCTTTTAAATTTAAAGTCATTTAATGTCTATATTCTGTGAAACCTCCATTGAGAATTTTTAATATTTGTTTCACAAGCAATTAATCCAGTTCTGCCGTAAATTCATCACACGTTAGTGTATAATTATCAGCAGAAGTCTGTCTTGACTTCCACAGTTTATGAGATGACTCTTATATCATGTGAAAAGTGATTACTGTAACTTTTTTTCTTTAAAGGTAAAATTTGCAAACAACTAAAAAAAATCTCAGAATTATCCTCCTTACAGATCCTGTTATTAGTTTCCCATAAAATTATAGCATTTATATTCAACTTCTCTTGAACTTAATAAGTATTCCTCAACCTCATCGGAGACGTCAAGGAAAGTGGTTTCGTGAAGGAATTCAATTTTGCTCGAGCCATCGTCGACGGCGTAAGGCCTTAAGCCGATTAGGGGTTCTGACTTTATAGAGATCTAATGATTGGCTCGTTGATTGGCAGTTTGATTATGCTTCTGATTTTAATGATTAATAATTTTTGGGGAAGTCTAATACGGTCTTCATTGTATATAACGATACGATGTCAATAAACTTACATACATACAATACACACATTGATACATTGTCAATTAATTATTTAACTTGTAAAGGACTACGCCGTAGGACTAAGAAAATGGTAAAAAGTTTCTTTTTGAAATCATGCCCAAACTATAAGGGTATATTTTCTTATAAAACTATAAGATAATATACAATAAGTGAATATTTCGTTTGTAAAATATGAACGTATAATAATCATATCAACTGAGAGACTATCCGCTGCTGGATAAATCTCCAAACCGATCAAATTAAAGTTGTATTTTTGTTACATACATGAGTAAGTTTTCTAAGCCAGCATCAAGTTATAATAATGGTAATGCTCGTTATCTTTATATCTAATTGGATTGAAGTTACCATATAAATAAATCACCCGGGCTAATGAGACATCATGGGACTCTTACTCGATACAATATTCACTAGAGACTCTATATACCACTTTAAAAAACTGGGACTATTCTTTAAATTATACTTTATTTGCGATATCGTATAATATCTTTTTTCCTATATTATAAATGTTATTATGTAAATATGTGCTATTGAAATTAATATCTATTGAATTGTCTATATTCATTATATTTTATTAGAGGAACATTATTCATATTAAACATTTAAATCATAATAACACAGTGTTATTACTTAATATTTTTAATATATCGTACTCGTAGGCTTACTAACAAAAGTGCCTTTGTCATTTCTAAGTTTTTCTTTCATAAATGAATTTGTTAATAGTACAACAAAAAAATAATTAAAATCATTAAGTAAAAAAATGTGGATGAAGTTCCCAGACCCGAATAAGGACGAGCAATGGTCTAGATAAGCTCTGATGTCACCCTTATCTAGTTCTTTGAACGCAGTTGTTGTGTTTAGCTTTCTTTGTTAACTTAATTGGTATTTTGTATTTACTTATCACCAATTAACATGTCGCATTGTGTAGTTCAACTATTTCAACCATATTTTTGGCTAAGATTGAATAATATCAGAATGTTTATTTAAGGACAATTTTCATACACTAATTATTAATATTATATTGTTAGTGGATGTAAGGAAACTTAAAGTATTATACATAAATCAAACAGGGGTACGGAAGAAGTCGTTTCCTTACTTTTATTAAATTAAAAGCTTAAACCTTAAAACTGTGCATTTTACTGATAATTGTTATTAGATTATTACATTTTACAAATATTGATATAATGATATGTGAAACAACTAATATATTTAATAAGGATAAATTTAAAATATTTATAAATTCAGGTGCATTTATGTTTTATTTTTATTATGAATATTTTTTTCATTTGCATTTGTTAATGTTATCGTAGTGTGTTGTGGCTTAACTCCACTTTTATAAAGACTGTGACCCGCAGAATACAAACTGGAGGCCATTTGTATGCGGCCTTCCGTAGTATTTAATTTGTTGAGTTGTCAGACGTAGCCCAGCGGGAGCCTGTCATCAAACTCAATTTAAAAAGAACTCAATATGAACTAAGTTGGATGAGAGATGTTTTGTTTAAGTGACTCCTGGTTTATTATTACATTATTACATTTCGCAAAACAATTATGATTTTTATCTTTTGTGCCAACCCACCCGAGGGCTGACATTTTAACTTTAACTTCCTAAAAAATATTATAGAAATAATGGTTTTTTTATTTGATAACTTCTTTTATTAATCTTCGCACTAGGCACTGACATATACGTTTATATTTGTGTTCATATTACAGTAGGCAGAATCAACATATTAAATTTTAATGAAGTTTCTAATGGAATTTGTTGGATATAATTATCATAAGATATCTCATAAAATCGTCAGAAGTAATCAAAAATAAAATTACATTTATATTACAGTGAAATAGCAGATAAATTGTTAATCCACTGTTTATCATAAATAAATGGGGAAATTTTTTTCTAATAATTGTACAATAATATGCTTATGTCCAGCAGTGGACGTCGTTCTGCTGTCGATGAAATGTATTATGCGGTCTAAACTACAGTGACTGCGTATTGTTTAAAAAAATGCAATAAAAGAATGGTTTTTTTTTTAAAAAAAAGGAATAAAACACGTATAAAAAAATTTGTTTAAGATTGATTAAGTTTCATATAGTAAATCATATGAATGAAGAAGAATGAACAAACTAGACAAAGATAGAAAAAAGGACTAAAAACAATTGAATCAAATTTAAGATCAATTAACTTCGATCTCTCAATATGACTGCTATAATTACACGTGTCACATAGATTTTTAGAGATATGTGTTAAATTTTTCTTTGGCATGTGTGTTACACCATTGTCGCTACTTGAAAGGCCTTGACAGTTAATTGGCTCATCTATTGCATATCTTCAGATAGAGTTCTAAAAATTTGCATTCGACTTACAAAATTAGATGTATTTAGAGAGATCACAGCACAAAGCTGTCACGCGGCCGACGCTAGCAACAATAACAAATGTTCAGTTCTAGAGCAAAGATAAGCCCGCCTCCCGTTGTTCCGGCCGAAGTTAAGCGTTGTGTATTTTGTATAACGCACCCTGGAAGGGAACCCACTGAATATTAACCAAGAGTCATTTACATTCGGTCCGGGGAAGGTTTTAATTTTGTCGATCAGCTGGCGTGCCTATGTTATCAACACATTTTTCTTTTTATGCGACAAAAATTTTGAAAAGAGAACACTGTAGATTTGTAGTTACTAAATGTAACGTACTATTTTTTCATACTGAACTAAATTATATTTTTATATTTTTAAGTTTAGCATTTTCGTAGTTTTTATTATATTTAAACCATCCCAGAAACCTAAAGCGAACAAAACACTATAAAATTTAGTCAAATTGATATAGACAGTTTTGAGTTTTAGCGAGACTAACGAATAGTTATATATTTTTATATAAGAAGAAGATGAAGAAGAAAAAGTAAACATTTTTAGAAAACTAAGCATAAGTGTTATTATTATCAATAACGTGAACTTGTAAACGTGTAAGTTTATTCTAATGAAATGTTCATGTTTCTAGAATAATAATTACTTTTCTTCAAATCTCAACGAATTTTGTTTATTGTTCCGTTTTATTTTTAATATTTTCTATACAACAATCTACTGAATACAACTATAATCCCTCAGTGAATCACGATAAATCAGGACTCAATAAACAAATTTCTTAATCGCCTTGTAAGTTGCAATTTAGACTTTAAAATACAAAGCTAAGGTTTAATACAAACTGTTTTAGTTTCTCATTAACTGTAAAGAGGATATTCGCCCCTGGCTCTGCGCGACGGGAATTGTTTAATAGAGCCGTTTTGTTTTGGCAATAAAAACAAATTTCATACTTTAAGCAATTAGTTTCTACTTATAAAATATTTCTATAATATAAATTAACTCTTAAGTTGGCGGAGTTTACTACAGTAAATACGTATAACAACAGGCTACGATATTGATAATTATAATGCTAAAGCTTTATGTGAGCTATCTTATCTTGATGTAGGGCCAGGATTTTTCCCGGAGCACGTCGACCCAATGGGATTTTTTGTGATTAATTATGTGAGTTAAATATTGGCAACTTTTAACACACACTGAAATCAGACTCATGAAAAAGTTTGATTGAAAAGTTCGATTGTTGTGGTGTGATGAATCATTACGATTAATGGTAAAAATAATTGGTGCATATTTACCATTGTCCGTTTATAGCTTTTACACGTTTCCCGAGATTTTAAAAATATACGAAATTTTTTTTCTTTGTAGTCATCATAATATTCATATTTTAATGTCTGAATTCTTCTGCGATTTTTTCTAATTGTTGTTTTATTCTATTTTTTTGTAAAAATTTTATAAATTACTGGTTATTTAAATTTAAAACAATTGAATAAAAGCTGTACAAATATCAAAGTAATTTAAAACACACTGAATTTTATAAGGAATAGGATTTAACCACTCTCATGAAAAATCATCTATATTTTTTTTCTCTTAAAACGAATGTAGCAAGCTAAAGAATAGTTAAAAGATGTTAAAGGCTGCATGCATTTCTTGCTACATTTTGAATGCAATCTGAAATAAATCATTCTTCGTGTTTGAACTGTGCCGCCGTGTCTACTGCTGAAGCGGGGATTTTGACTTCAAATACAATCTTAGGTCTTTTCGCATTTATTTAAAAAATAGATATATAAAATTAGATATTCTAAATGAAGTAAGTTTTGCAAAGCATATTGTTTTCATGTGATACCAAGATTTTGTAGTATAGAAATTTCAAAAAATGTTGACGGAAATATTTAAGAATTCGTTAAAAACAATAATACTATTAATGTATGTACATTAAACATAACATATTTAATTGTGCTAGCTATGCATATAAACGCATAAATTACAAAGATACAATTAATTTTAATTTCCTTGCTTGTGTCGTCACATGCACGGAGCATTTTTAGGCGACTTGTAATAGCTTCTCAAACATACCGATAAATCTCAGAAAATATGTATATATATATATATATATATATATTGAAAATATACGGCTGCTTCTGCAATATATCTTCAGCAATACATCTTCATTAAAGTTTTACTATTTTAAGTGAAATGAAAAAATGTTGTCAAATACCCTATTAAATATTTGTAGGTACTTTTAAAATAAGTAAATAATATAACCCACTCAAGCAACCACATTGTTCAAAATTAAAAAAAAAAACAGTCCCAGCATTATATATAACGTGTCTTATTTATAATGTTTATTCCTTTCTTTTATTTACATTATTCTGTAAATATAAGAAAGGAAGTGTAGCTTCTTCAACGCTGGATTTCAATAATCTATCCTCGGATAATTTTGCTTACATTGCGTTGAATTTTTGACAAATATAAGTCGCCTCGTACATCAAACTGAACGCCGTGGTAGCAAATCCACCCGTAGGTAGAGTTTGAAAATCAACTTAAGTTATTAACTATCTCAAGGCTACTTGATGTTTCAATTAACTAAATTCATTTGTCTAGTGAACTATGAAATCTGATTGGCAAATATTGTGTAACAACACTTAATATGACCATACACACATTTATTAACTATCTCAAGGCTACTTGATGTTTCAATTAACTAAATTCATTTGTCTAGTGAACTATGAAATCTGATTGGCAAATATTGTGTAACAACACTTAATATGACCATACACACATTAATAAATATTTTATGATGGCAACATTGAGTCAAGTGGACGTTTGCTTACATAGTCTTTTAATTTCAAACTTTTAGCATTTCTGCATAAAAATAATCAGTGATCTACCAAACTACACTTTTCAAACTAAAATTTTCACATTTCTTTTTGCTTAAAGTTTGTGATATATTTACTTAAAAGCTGTACGATTTCATAAGATGAACGGTGATCGATGTCCCGCACTTACCGTCGAGCCTCTCGGGTTACTCACGACTCGGTAATGAAATTTAATCGATCGGTGTATTAACTGTAACTGTGTTAATAGTGTTAAGCATACACTATTTATAAGTAATGATAATATATTAGATAATATAGATAGTATGGTAGCAGCGGTTGAATAATGTATGAAATTAAATTAAATTAACTTAATGATTTAGAAAATTATGTAGGCTATTACAATTTCAGAAACTATATGATCAACAGTAACTCAATATCAGTAGCAAAATAGGTACTGTTATTTTTTTTTACCTTAAAGACAAAAGAAATGCCAAATATAAAACAAGAAGTAAGAAGTTCTTAAAGATTTCTCTATGAAGAAGGAAGTATTAAGTATGCAGTCTCTCTCAATTAGGTTCTTTAATAAGAACTTACCTTACTTTTAACTTTTTTTTTCTTTTATAACATACCTAATGTCGAACAAAAACTACGAAAAGGTTTCATAATATGCGTAAAATTCCAGATTTACATTACCGGCCTGTACCTTTTGTCTCGAACACCATTTTTGGTTGTGACCACGATCTCGTATGCCTAAGCCACGCCTGGCCATTAAGACGATAGAACCTCAATTATTAATTACAAAAAGAACGCCAAATAAAATTTTGATATTTCTAGATTCTGGAATATTGATGAGTTCTTACAATGTATTTACTATCTGAGCATGTTTTGCTTACATTGCCATCTACTAAATTTCTTCTTGTATTCAAAATTGAATAGCTGTTCGTTAGCCTCGCTAAAACTCAAACAACGGCTGGACCGATTTGAATAGTTTTTATTGTGTTTTATTCATTTATTCAGGGATAGTTGAAAAATAAAAGGCAAAGCGTTCATTCTAAAGAAAACAAAACAATTCCACCGTACCTTGGTATTCTTTTAAAAGATGGCGTTTGAGCAGACTAACGCAGTCTCTATACAGTACGGACATATTTTCTTAAAACTGAATGAGATATTCAATTTACTCAGTAAACTAGGTAAAAATAATTTACTCAGCTTGGCCTACTAATTCCCCGCAAAATTATAGAGGACCAAAGCCAGCCTGGCTTACAGCGATAAAACTAACATTGATCGATGCCTCGACAATAAACGTGAAGTCACTGCAACTAAAAGCGATGAAATCGAAAACTTAGAAACTGTTAACAAGTTTGTTGCGGGAATATAACCCTTGTGAATGCACTAATAGTGTCACTTTTTTATAATTACAGTTACCCGAGCACGATTATTTCTCTTTACCTCTCGAATCTACTTAAATACGCTAGCTTTTGTATGAAAGGCGTGAACAGAATAATAAAGATAATACTTTATTATGCTGAACACGCCACTATAATATTATATTATCACATCTACATATACCAGTCAGTATTATTAAGATAGTGAGAAACAATTAGCATTATGGAATAATGTTTATAAACAACCTTTACTAAAGCACTAATAATACTGTTTATCACACATAAATTCATAAATTACATAAAGCAATTTGAAATCTAATAGGTCTTAAAATCTTAACTCGTAAAATGTGACACTTAAATTATAAATGCCAGATAATACGTCAATTTCTTAGCGTTTTTTTCTATTTACACATTTTATGTACTAAATACCTGTCATAGATAACGAAGAATTCCTCTTAAATTTGTAAGCTATCTGACTCTAAGTATAAATTAAACATTTGCATAATGTTATAATTAACGATAAAGGAAACTTAAATCATCATCAATTATTTTTATCTAATTCAAAGTAAGCATAATTAAGAGCTTGGGCTATGAAGACTAGACAACAGACCAACATATTAAATATGATGCATATTTTTGAATTTGGGATGGGGATACACAAATATATAGTCGACCATGACATGAGATTCAATGTTCGTGTTTATCACACATGTTAAGATATGATACTGAAACTCGTTGAGCATATATTAGTATCATTGTACTGACAATTGAAGGTTTGAAGTCATAAGTACTTTATATAATATTACATTGCTGCTAACAAAATTTGGAAATATTTATTTTGAATTAAATCTGTATTTGGTATCATAATCGTTAAATATTAACCTGCAATATCTCTTTGTAAATTAATAACAATAATTGTAACAGTTAGATCAAACAACTGTATAACTAGTAAACACAAATTAAACCAGTGTTATTTAAGTCTTGACTTTTTCATTTCCTATACTTACCCACCTACAAATAAAAGTGAGAGAAACAACATATTGCTCAAAACGTAACTAAAATAGGCTTAAGAGGCCTTTATACATAGAGAATATAAACAGTAGAGATCTACTTATTTCATTTTTATTGTATCTTAGTATGTTAATTCATTCAATTCAATTATTTAACCACATAATTCAAATTGAAACTTAATATTGATAGTATACTTTCCTTATTTTGTTATATTGAATGTAACTAGGTAATCGCTAAAACCATCTGCCTCGTTCCCGTGTAATAAATGATGAGGTGCCGTGCTCAGGCAACAGAAAATCTATTCCGGAGACTCACAGCCGTTAGAGAGGGGTTCCATACAAGTGCTCGTTTATCTGATTCTATTGAGCATATTTTTAGACTACATATCGCTTAGAAGAAAAAGGTTGGGGTAGATACTATATCTAGTCGAGAATAACATAAAAAGCAGGTTTAATATCTTCAATATATGAACACTTGAGAAATAAATGTAGCAGATCCGGAAACGTTTGATTATTTGTACTACTCTTGTCGACAAAAAATCTAAGAATCTTGTTCAGTTCAATGCTAAGAAAACACAGGTGTGTGCGTTTACAGCTAAAAGTTGTCCTTCCTTCCTCTTCCTTATCTTCAGGGCACTACTTTGTCGCTATTGAGTAGCATCACCTAGCTTGGCATGGAGCTACGTTGTGATCTGAACTCCAGTGGCTATATCGAGATCATAATCAAGATCGCCTCGCGGAAACTTTTTCACCATATCCCCTCCTTTCCTACTCAGAAGCACACGGAAGGTTCCGAGTTTATGTCTACTTTACGCACAAAGAAATTCCGTCGCTCCTTTATCTGTCACAAAACCCGAGCGTGGAATTCCTTACTGACACTTGACACTTATTCACTGCGAGTAAAAGCACTTTTTGTGCCGGCAAGGTTGCGGTGGCTAGGGCAGTATGTCGCATGCAGCACTAGCTATCTTCACACATGGACTCCTCTTACTGCTTAATATCAGGCGGTGTCGAGTCATGGTCAAATGGTTAATACCGAATATATATGTATCGCATGCATCTACCATTTCAATGTTTGATTTATCACCACAACACTAAAATAAATATAAAAAACACAAAAAATTACAGAATTAAAAAAAGTTTCTTTAAAATATAAAAAATGTATAAATATTTAAAAAAACCAAACATAAAAAGTCATGTCCTAAGGCCCGAAACTAAACTGTCTAAGTCCGTGTGAATGATGTGAACGATCAACCGCTGTGTGAATGTTGTTAGTGTTGTGTGTGTTTGTGTATATATATACGTTCTACATTTTTTAATGACACTAATGAATTGTGAACCTTCCTGTTTATAAGTCGATTGTAATAAATAATAATAATTGTTGTAAATTGTCGATTGGTGGAATGTTAACTGTAGTAATCTTTTTGTAGTAAAACTTTCGTTTTATTTTCAATTAATTTTCATTAAATGTATTTCAAGACAAATCGTTATGGAATTGAACAGTTTATTACGTTACGCCCCAAGAGCTCTCGGTGGTTCGAGTTGGCAATGGTTATTAAACTTTAATGAACTTTAAAGCGGTAACAGGTTTCGTGTTGTTGTATGAAGCGTCTATTCGTCGCTTTCTATTAAAATCGTTGTATATTTCATTCTAATCAATTTCCTGGCAAACCTGAAATAGATTGATAATTAAATAATCTGAAGATAACGCGGTAGTGGTTTGAGTATAATATTGAGGGAAATCTATAATTATACAAATCCACTATTGTAAGTAGGTACTTACATTTATAGGATTTACTTATATTTACGTAAATTAACGCTGTTAGTTTTCTAAATAAATTAATTAAAAGTGTGTGTTAATGGATGTGTATATGTATATTTATGCATATGTATGTATTTAGATAAGTATGTGTATATTTTTAAAATAAGTATTATTTTAAAATTAAAACTAACAATTTATTTAGTACATATTTAAATACTATAACTGGGACAATTAGTAAATGCCCGGTTGATACCCAGTAAAATTATGACTATTGCCTTTATAATTATATTTATTTATTTTCTTATACATATTCCGTGTAGATATTTCCGTGTGACGATTTAAAAGAGCTTAGTAAATAAGTCTATTTAAATAAAGTTATTTTTGACTTTGACTTTGACTTATATAATTTATATTAGTTTATATATAACAATGATTTACCACTAGTTTGATTTTATAAACCTTATATAAGATTGAGATGTTGTTGGTTTAGATTTTTTTAATTTTATATTTGTTTGTTATGTATGTGTAATGTTAATAGTGGAAAGGCGCTTCATAATTATTGTAATGCATCGATACCTAATATTATTATAATTATCAAAGAGTGTGGATTGGTTGTGCTATAGCCAAAACTTGATGTTAATAACTAGATACGTTGTAGAAAGATATGTGATCAGTAGGACTGAATAGAGCATTGGTTATGATATTGCATATTGATGTAATAATCAATGCTAGGAATTGGATAGTACGTGGACAATATTGTCGAACATTTAGCTCCAAGCAATATGATTGAAGTTATAAATAATTTTCTTCTACTATATTTTCAATATTAAAAAGTGGAGAAGCGAAGACTGCAGGTAGGATTTCAAGATTTATACGAATGCAAAATAAAATCCGGAAGTGTTGAAAATATTGAATTAGTAAAACAGACAAGAAACAATTATAAGCGTCTTAGTGTTGGGCCTTAAAAACCGCTTAATATTGCTATCGGTACCTACCCAAATTGCGTCGCTAGGTGCTATCTTATATGTTATATATTGCTTACTATCGTTACGTAGAAGGGAGTTTGAGTCAGGATTAAACTTTGTAATAGGGCTTCTCCTGATTAGCCTTTACACACTAAAGGCTATCCAGGACAGTTTAATCTTTGAATATAACAACAATATAGCAATTACGACGTTATCAAATTGGCTCTTGCTCAATTTATTCAGGTTATAGCCCAGCTACAAATAAATATAAATTAAAAAATACTTAAAAACTTATGAAAACGTTACGTATAGATGGGATTAACAAAAATTATTCTATAAGCTTCATAAGAAACGCCAATTACATTTAATAAAACTCAAACATAGAATATGAACAATATGATAAACACAGCGATTCTAATGGTATGGTCGATGTGTAAATAATTTATATGATATTACATATAAAACTAAACCTTACCATTTGAAGTCGGTTAAAGATTAGGAAACCAGTTTCTGGGCCTCTGTAAAGCCTTCAAAAGAAATAAAAACTTTAATCAAGTTTGCAAGTGTGCTCTGTTCTCCTCGCCTGCACAAGCTCAACGATTAACCCGTCCACGCCACGTCACCGTCCAATCCACGTAATGGGCTCTAAATTGCTTTGATCGTTTTTCCGGAAGGCTAATGAATTTCTCGCTTCAGTAATCCTCACAGCTCACCGACACCAGCCAATTTAACTATACAAATACGTTTATTACATATATGTACACAATGATCTTTCACACAATCATTCAAGTCATACGTTATATTTATAGTTTACTGTAATATCTTTGTGAAATAAGATACCTGGAAACATGTTACACATTTACTGCATCTGTAGTCTAGTGGTTAAAACAACTTACCTCAGATCTGGAGGTCGGGGTTTAATTCCCAGTGGGAGCAGAAATCTTCTGCGTTATTTGGTGGTATTTATGTTTCTTAGTTCACCAGGTTGGTTACCACAATCTTACTTCAGTTTATTACCCTTACATAATGTTTAAAGCATTGTTGTGACCTGGCATGGTAACTCTATTAATTACCAATTATCCGTATTTTCTACCCCAACAGTTAGACATAGAGTTGATAAAGAAAGTAGTCCCCAACGTTTGATTTGAAAGAACATATGGTGTTTATTAAATGTCTTTAAAATAGGAGTAAAAAATTAATTTCTTAACATAATACCGCGTTTAGAAAAGTTTAAGATTAAAAACATTATCTTAAATTTAATGTCTGCCAAGACAACCCTTTGTTACAGTAATATTATTCAATATTACAGACCGTAATAAAACAACTGTCTTTTAGCATTATATGATAAAGTTCGAACAAAGTTTTAAATTATTCAAAATTTGCACCGTTTCATTTTATTTGCAAGAATTCTGAATACTTTTTGATTGAAAATTGTTATATTATTGCGAAGAAAAGCATTAAAATTGTTATGGGATGGTATTCTTGCATAGATATGCTTAGTAACTTCGAAGAAAAAATCAGATAATATAAAATTAAAAAATCCCACAATAGGCTGTACCGAGTTGCAAATCATATATAGCAATAAAAGCTAGATCAGTTATCTTACATTTTATATGCGTGACATTGTACCATTATATGTCTTATAGGTTATAATACACATCTCACCTGTATTACACGTAACAAATAAGGTAACCTACTTAAATCTTTCTCTAATAACAAGTGAAAATAGTTTAGCAAAATGTGGTTGTGTGGATACCCATAACCATTATTTACAGCTTGTTTCTGATAGCTTATATTTATTGTTTAAATAACTAAATATTGTATGTTACAATGGACGTTGACAAAAAAGAAACCATATTCGCACTATTTGTCGATAATAGGTAACAATAACCCACGGAGATCAGAGATGATAATATTTTAAACAACAATGGGTTTTTACACTTTGATCAGCCTTAGAAAATAAAACGACATCATACCTACTTACTATTTTCTTGTTTTTGAGACTTATTAGTACCGGCTTATTAATACATTTACTTTTAAATTCGGCTAAAGTTGGGAGTTAATTTATGTTAGAATTTTGCAATTACCGCTAGCTTTAACTGGTCAGTTACGTTGGTGTAGTGCTTCATCTAGCTAGTCCTTATATTTTCCATACTACGGTCTAAACATGCACCATTTAATATGCTATTTATCGTTTAGTCCACTTAAAATAAATATGAAGATGTTCGCACGAACAAATAGGGCACTTACCACGACGTAGTTTTATCATAAATCTATAACCTCGCATAAGTTTATTAAACAAAGTTTAAAAGAAAAAAATGGAAATAAGTTCATTTGTTCTCGTTTTAAGTAACAATTTGAATCATATATTATATTATACATACTCTCACATTATATTATTTCTTGGTTAGTTACTTAAGTCTTATGGGACGTTTGATAAGTACTTGTAATATACAACATTATATATGTGCAACTTAAAACAAATCTTTGAAATAATAAAAATCAGTCCAATAGCCGCTCCAGTACCTCAACTCTTAACCGAGTTTTGATTGCGTACGATTCGATACTTTAGTTTCTTATTGATATAATAAGCTCTCGACGCTTTAAGCTTAAATCAAACATTTGATATCGCAACGAAGTCAACGCTAACTGTAGATATATATGATGATTTAGATAAATAACAATATCATCTTATGAAAACTTGATCAACTCGTCTACTGGGTCATAATTTTCGTTGGACTTATCCGAATTTATATTCAATTGTTGGACGTAGAACTCACAGAATCTTACGGTGTATTTTGCATCGTACATACATTAGTAAAGAACTAATTAAAGAAATATGCTCAAACTGCGTTTGAAAATTTAAACGAGAAGAAAAAGTATCAAATAGCACGTGATTCATTATTTTATGTACATCGTTGTGCTTTAGACCTAGTTGTAAACTAATAATAATTTTTCGTAGGTATCTGGCACAACCACGAGAACACGGTGGCGTTGTGCGCTGGTGCGGGCGCGGGCCGGGGCCGATAGTACAGCGGAGCGCGCGCGCACCGCTTGCCCCGCCCCGCGCACCGCCCCATCAACATGGTGCGCGACAAGAAGCTGCCGCTCAAGCAGGACTCGCAGAAATGTAAGTACTTACAACATAGTTTACTTAGTGATAAAATACTTCCAGACCTACTATGCGACATAAGCTTCCTTCGTCTACTTCAGGACAAAAGTCTATTTTTAACCTCTTTGACTTAAAAAAAGGAGTAGTTATAAATTCATCGTTATATTTTATTGATATATTATCCCCGATTATTCGAAGCTTGTGCTTAAAGTTTTTTCCGAAGCCATTCTGGTGATTGCGTCCGGCAGTCATCCACCAGCTCAAGGATTCTCCCACAATCCTAATAATGGACGTATTCTTAAGATTTAGGTGATAGCGGTTAGTTCGTTAAAGACACCACACCTGGTCCAGAACCCCTTTATGGAATCACATAAAGGGAAGCCTACATTCTGCTTAACAACATAGAGAAAAACAAAGTAATTGTGGAAGTCCGTTAAAGGACAATATATTTGAAAGCCCTTATAAATTCAACTTATTGATTCAACGGTAGGTTGTCAAGATAGATGCTGCAACTCAAAACACACAAAACCTGCGTAGTGACAAGAATCCCTAAAAATCAAACAAACACTTGTTTCAAATGGGTATGAAAAAAACGCGGTATGTAGGTTCTGTCAGGAGTCAGACGAAACCGCTATAAACGTTCTCTGCTCCTGGGGGCTTTTATTGCATAAGCGAAGAATTTACCTACAGAAGCACACAGTGCACTCAGAGGAGGTGCAACATATCACAGCCCGAAATCTGAAAATTTCTGGAATCAACGGGGCTAGCCCTGCTTAGCAGTGAACTCTAAAGGGCTGCCACTAAAGATCAATGACTGGTCGAAGATGTCTATAAGGCCCAAAAGCAACTAGATTAATAAGTTTAATATTAAATCGTTAAATATCATATGCACGTATTGATCCTTAATAGTATTTTTTCAAGATGTTTGGGTGAGCTGGTTGTGGAAAGAACAACACCTTTACAAGTTTGGGAACAATTCTTTAAGTATTGCTTAGATCGTTAATAGTTTTCTTTCAAAGTGTTCTGAAGTTGACGTCAGGTTCGTGTTACTTGTTTGTTCAATGCAGAATAGATACGAGAATCAGACAAGCAAGTTGTCAGTACTGACTTTCGGACACTTGACGGTCACTTTGATTTTAGAAACTTATCACTTAAAATTGTGAAAAATATACTTTGTGGCTTTTGAACTCCCCTTTTAGTTTTGTTTAAAACTTCTTTAACTTGAAACATTGGGAACACATTGTTATCGTACCTGATAGCTTATAACGTCTCCAATTGTAATAGCACAGAAATCTGAAGTTGCCATACTATTGTTAGGTGACAAGCCCTCTCCATTGGCGCGAAGCTCAGTTATAAGGCTGGGCTGCCTGGAGGTGACCTGGTGAATTGCTCGGCAGAACCCAGGTTACCCCCGTGAAGGGCAATGGAGTTACCGGGAAGTTTTAGTAGGTATTCTTAGTGCCGCTCTTTTGAGGTACTGAGTGAGCCCCACACACGCCCGTCGATTAGCCAGTGGCGGGCAGGTTCGTAAATGGATTCCTCCTCGTAAAAAAAGAGGTGAAAAGCCTTATCGTTATGAGTTTTTAAGAAATGTAAGCAATGTATATATCACCATAATTTATATTGTATAAAATTTATATTGTCACCGGTAGTTAATTGCCATTACTACTGGAGTTTTGTAATAAGCGGGCTATTCGCTTGAATGGATTTTATATGTAGTTTATTGAATATAAATAACAACAAGACAAAGCTTATTATGTTTATAAAATCAGTAGCTTTACATCATTATACGACAGATGTAGTCTATTGCCATTAACACTTTATCCAGATAACCGACATTATTAGGGGATCTACCATTAGACTACGAGCGAACATACGTTAATGAAATACAATGGTAAACTACTAAACTCGTAATCACGAGTCAAGCTTATGAAGTTCATAATCGGAAAACATTACATGTTGGCCAGCTGTTTCCATAACGTGACAATTTTGTTTTTACTGGAAACAATATGACCTCACTTTCATTTCTTGTCCCTTATTACTACTATACATATATGTAGTTACATAATCCAGAGATGAACTAATTGCCAATTTGGCTCTTCAAGTTAAGTCTTCAGGTTAGACCTACGAACTTTTTGGGAAAAAACCATTAACATATCGCTCCTCTAATATAATACGTATGATCAAAATGTTTCTAAAATATGAATATAAATGCTAAAGGCATAAAATAAAATTCATTACAGGGTAAAAACGTAGCTATCAAAGAATGCTTTATTTCACATTTAAAACTTAAATAATAAGCATTTTTTTTTAAATAAGTTGGAATCCAAAATCTTTTAGGGCGATATTCTAAATAACTGCTTTTTTATATATGCCCTTACATTACTAAGGGCTCGCATCCTTAGTATACACTTATATTACTTCCGAGTCTGTGAACATTATTATACACTTATGTACATTATTGGGGAGGGCTCTTATCTATACAGCCGTTAATCTTTATGAAGAATAAAGAAATATTTGTGTCATTTGTTCTTAATTAACCTGAAGCATGTTGTATAGATACCAATTAAACCAATACAAATTACAACTTACTTATTTCCCTTGTCCATCAAATATCGTAAAGGCGCTAAAGTTTCTAAGGTCTAAGGAAGATGAATGAATGTCAGTATTATCGACTTGTTTGTGTGTAGCCATAAATATGTAGGCGCTAGAAATAAATATTTATAGTTTTTATTACTCTCGAGGGTTGCACACGAATTCCTTGGGGACATGTGACTACTTAGGAACAGATATACTCTATCGAATAAATATAATTTTGATAATTGACTTTAAATATACAGTTAAATTAAAAAAATACAGGCATTGGAAGCATTTCCTTCCTCGATGCTGTCGAAAAAATGTGTATGGTATCACTGAAGCTGTGTAAATGAAGGCCAATGGACAATATTAAATTATTGTGACCCTTCTTTCCCAATGAATCTTGCCTGTACCATTACTAACACAATAAAAAAGTAATGATCGAATGAGAATTTTTGAAGTTACGCGCGTAAATAATTGGATGAAAGAAAATAGATTTAATAAGTTTGGCCGTCAATTTGAACGCGGTGGGATTTATTTTATCGTGAAGTTCGTAAGAAATTGCACGTCCAAAGCAAACTGCATTATTGTATCTACGTAATTAAATATTTACTTATTGGTGTACATTTCCCTCATGCAATCCAAAGGTAACGCAATGCTGCCTCAAGTTCGTACTTGACTTATAGTGAAACAAATAAGACCATTCAAAATAAGGTTTCAATCTAAATGATTTTTTATTATCAACAAGATATACTTTAAATAAATGTAGTTAGTTATTTTCAAATACTTCTTTTAGGGCTGCTTCACTGAGACATTCCAAAGGATGTCGAAAGATAATAAAACAAAATATAAATTTAGTGTGGTCTGTGTTTTTCTTACATGTAAATATAAACGTAAAATACTGTTATAAGTATAGTGTTATTAAAAACTTCTTTCCTATTTTACTTTGTCGTGTATTTTGAGTTATTTCCTGTGACACAATCCGGTCCTCATTAACGAGACAATCAGATGGTGCCATAATATAAAATAGAAACGCGTTTTTTCCCGAAACCAGAAGTTAATTTACGGGTAGTAAAGTTTGAACGTCATTTGCAGTTCATTTTTACTACATTTATAAAGAATAACAATCACTTGACGGCCGTCTAGTCAAGTTGTCAGTACCCCCGTCAACTAAGCTAGAGGACCCGGGTATTTGTAGGGTATATAAGTATCTTGTGTTTATTTAGTATATTTCTGATATTTTGATATATATTACTACCTATATTTCTCCGTTATCTAGTATCCATAACACAAGCTCTAATTTAGGCTAGATAATAAATGTGACTGTGAGAAATATAAATTTATATTATATTGTCATATCTAACTTACTAATGATTGATTCATTTCCGTTTAACTGTCATCCATTTATAAGATGGCACCCGAGCTGTAGGTACAATTCTGTTAAAATATTGCTTTTGAATCAAGCCAGTCAATGGAATGGATAGAACGGTCCCAGAGCGAGCGGTATAAATTGCACCCGATAGCAGTATTGACGCCTCCAATCCCATAGATAAAGCTATAGCGCTGAACACGACACTGGCAAATGAGTTGTGCAAGATAACATGTCATTATGAATTGCTTTATTTACAGTAACGTATCAAAATTTATTAATGGTACTAAAACAATTGAAATAAAATACAGAAATAAAACAAGTAATACATTTGACAGCGGTCTTGTCGTGAGGTCAGTACCCCTTTCTGATTAGCCAGAGGCCCCGGGATCAAATCCAGGTAGAAACATATATATTTTATATGTGTATTATAGCAAATGTCGTATTCATTAATCGTTAAATAAATAATAATCATATCTCAAAACCTTTCAGAAGACATTTAAATAATATTTTGATAATACGTAAGTTACGTTTTTTTCTAAACAAAATTTTATTAATATTGGTAAGTAGATTTATATACACTTATTTAACGTTAATCCAACCACTGTTTGATAATTACCAGGGTCACTAAAGTCACTGAAGTAATATTATACAAAAATGATTTCAAATTGAGCAGGATATTACATCTGAACTACACCGAATGGTTTCACCCTGCACTCAGCACTCGCTCGTTTAATTAGTAGACTGGAACGTGGAAGTAAATTGCATTGCATATATTAGAGCAGCTGGAGTCAGCAGCCGAGGAAACCAGACAGTATAACAATCATATCCAACGATACAATTGTGCTACCTCCTTCATAATCTCGAAATCTCGAAATTAAATACGGCATTGCCTAAATTTCTACCATCCGTCTGAAGTCGTTCGACTGTATCTACAACTACCTTTGTGATCTGGAGTTCTGAGGTTCAATTTCCAGTGGGGGCCGAAATTTTCTGCTCGGTTTGTAAGTGGTAGGCCTTTTTTTATATAACGCTCAGCAAATGACTCGATACCACCTGATTATAAGCAGTAGAGGAGTCTATATGTGAAGATAGTTAGTGGAGCATGTGACTTGCCGGCCCAGAAAATGCTTTTTCACGCCTCTTTTAAGGGAACCCATGTTTCTAAGTCCGTATGACTAGCTACCACTATCTTAATTAGTTCTGTCGCTATCAAAATAATGTTGTATTCGGGCAGTTGGAGGTTGGCAATCCGGGTGTAGTTGGCGTCCCTCTTTGGCATTATCTTCACTTACCCCGTTAAGAATAAATGAACTTATGTTCATTTATTCTTCTTTTTTTTTTTTATAAGTATTATTACTTATTATTGGAGTAGTGTTCTTTAGATATAAGATTGATAAAGCTATTAAAGTAGGCATTTTTTTATAATGTCTCATTACCGCCCGATTGAGGCAGAAGGAGACCTTCATACAAGAAGATAGCTAGTGCAGCATGGGACTGCGTTGCCAGTCCAAAAAGTGTTATTCACGCCTAGCTTTAAGGAAACCGATGCGGTATGAAGGAGGCATTAAGTGTTCTTGTTGGGAGAAGGGAGGAGTTATGTCCTATACTGTCAATCCCTTTGTTTTTTTCGGTAAACAACTTATTATTTTAATTTACGTCCAATTGCCTTCCTTGTTGAAAAAGTTTTTTTTCTAAATACGTACGCAATACTTTAATTAAATTTGCCCCTAATAGCTGCAACCAAAAAGAAACCACACAACACAATTAGAGATGTGACTGTTATTCTAGTTCTTTCCACTCGAACATAAGATATTATTTTAATTCAAATCATAGAAATATGTCACAATATACGACATGAAAATATTTATTTGTATATATTACGTTCATGATATTAATTTTACGGGTGTATGTTTGCTAGTTTGCAGCTGTTTAGTTGGTAAATACTTATCAATCAAATGAGAAAAGCAAACTTCTAAATAAAAGGTCTTAATTGTTTTCTTTTTTCAAAATTACAGAACTGTGGTAGTGAAATGCGCAAGCGTGAGAATGTTCTTTTTTTAAAATACACAAGAGAACCGCGGTTTGAGAAGTGAAAATTTTCCTTCTGCCACAGATTGGATATTTTTTTGTGTAAAATTAGTTTTATACAAGCTTTTATTTCAATAATAAAAAGTATCTTCAGACATACAATATATTTATGCTATGCTTAACAGGTTTGGACAGTTAAAGCGTGTCTTGAATTTATTGGTATGAGTGCGGATCGACAGAGCAAATACTTATAAATATTGGTTCTCTTTATTTCTTCCTAAAAGAATTATGATGCTTCAGTAGAAGTTTATAGGGTTCGGAATCCTAGAAACAGATTAGATTTCGAATAAAGTAGTTGACTTGTTATTGAATCATGTTGAACTAAATGGAAATATTTCTAAGCTCTGAAAATGGTCTATATATGGCAAACTGACACAAACAGAATATTATCTTTATTCTTTATAAAGACATTATGAAGATACATCAAATAGACATATAAAAATAATAGGTGCTCTGAATTAGAATCATGGTACAATAAATCACATATAAGGCATTATGCAGACTATATATTTTATTCATTACTTACTTTGTTATTAAGTAATGAATAAAATATATAAAGTCCATTACTTTGTTGATTAATTACATTAATTTGTTATGTCAAAGCTCTTATGTTATGAAAACTTATTCAAAGTACATGTGTTGTCTCTTTTGAGAATTACTGGTGACTCTCTTTATGCCGTTACATCATAATAATCTAATGAAAATAAAATTGAAAAAAAATACTGTAATATTAAGTATTGATCAGTATGAAGCGTTTGTTCCTACGACGAAAATAAATCATTAATTTTACGTCACAAGTCAGTACAGCAAACCGAGACCATTACCGCGGTCGCTGCATGCTTCACTCGATTGTCGGTTTTTAGAGAATCACTTGTAATTGAAAAATGCAGAACCCCGTTTGGGCATAGTGTGCCACGAGCAAGGTTACCACAATCAGGTTATACCGTAACGTTATACGCTCGCCTCAAATGTCACGATACGGCAAAATGCATATGCCAGCAGCAGGTAGCCATATATAACATTGTTATATTTAACACTAGATATACCAGCGATTTGAATATATGTCAACAACAAAAATTATATTTGTTACTAATGTATATAAAATAACATTAAGTTTATAAAACGTACTCTCTAATTATAGCTACAAAAGTCATAACATCATTTAAATATGTGTAATATAGTGGGAATTTTGAATTGAAATTGCACGACCAGTCTAAATGACTGGTCTGGTAAATCTAGTGTTAAATAAATACTATATAATTTTCATAAGCTATAAATCAAAACCTATTGAAAGTAATTTACACGATTTATCATTATTACACCTATTTCTTTCTCGATGGAATTAGAGATCCGAATCAATGGTTTTGCTAAGCAGGAAAAACTCATAATGAACGATATCCTTCCAATCCCACTATACACGCAGCCTCACCACATTACGACCCCACCGACATGTGATCTTGACCTTTTCTCAAGTTCTTATCGTAGGTCACTTTGCTGATAGTCGTGGTCATATGCACTTTCCGTTAAGCTACTGTTCATTTACAACTGTTATTAAAGAATTTACCAATTACTTTTTAAGGGTAGCTGGCATACGACCACGGCTATTCTATAAAAACCAGTATAAATATGTTTTAACTACTACTTATATAACTTGTAAGTTATTTTTTCGGTATAGTTAGATAATAAAAATTGAATATATTTTTTATAACCAATTCTAGATGAAAAACCTGTGTTACTCATATTAATTAATAACTAAATACCTAATTTAACTTCATAGTATAGATAAAATACGCAAAACAAACGAAAAATACATACTTACTATAAATTGAAAAGGTAGTCCTCTTTTAAAAGTTATTCTTCTTTCAGACTGATAATAGTATTATTTCGTATTTAAAGCGAGCGATTAGATAGATCTTTCACATCGTAATGACAAATAGTATCAATTAAGACTTAATTGGGAATATGCATACTAGTGTTATTTTTAATTTTAAAATAAATATGATATTAAAATTAAAACTAACAACTTATTTAGTACATATTTAAATACCCAGTTAAAGTTATGACTATTGCCTTTATAATTATATTTATTTGTTTTCTCATACATATTCCCTGTTGTGACGATTTAAAAGAGCTTAGTAAATAAGTCTATTTAAATTAAGTTATTTTTGATTTTGATTTTGATTGAATAACTTAAAAACACAAATAATTAATTTAACTAAATAAGAATCTGAAAATAACGTAGATGTAGACAATATGATTTTAACTGTACTCTATCTCGAAACCTTCTGACGGAGTTGCCGTGCCTACATAGTATGATACTCATTAATGCACGGGCACCCGCAAGCCCTTTACCGTATAAATACATTATATCAGGTTCACAGGAAATGAGCGGCGCGTTGAAATCATACGTACTTAACTACATTTTAAATAATAACAAATTTAAATGAATCTGTATCAAATAAGTGTTTTATGGTTTAACATTTATTTGTCCGGTCAGTTATAGACCGGATTTACTCTAAGGAGGTTGAATGTTGCTTTTCGCTACACAGCCTTGTTTCGCACGAGACCAGTTATTTTCGAAGCTTGTGAAAACAGAAACCATTAAATTTCAAGTCAATTGCTCTGTACGTGGAACTTAAGAAAGGTATTGTCTTCATCGAAATGTTATTTGGGACTTCTACATTATCTAGAGAAAGAAAATGATTATCAAAATGATTATCTAGAAAATTCCCAGATTAGAAAAATAAGCTTATTTTGAAAAAATAGTGATAAGTATAACATATGATCAACATACATAATTGTATGGTAATTTTGTAGTGAAAAACAGAATTAAAATAATCTTCGTTATCATAATAACAACATGCTAAATACTTTTGCAAAGTGGATATTTTTCTCTTTATTGTTAAAGAGAAATCCAGTTATTAGTACGAAATCTTGATGTGATCTTTATTCTTACGAACCAGTTAAC
Organism: Acentria ephemerella; assembly: GCA_943193645.1. Lineage (NCBI taxonomy): Eukaryota > Metazoa > Arthropoda > Insecta > Lepidoptera > Crambidae > Acentria > Acentria ephemerella. The sequence continues at coordinate 4,206,831 of OW971882.1, forward strand.
GTTAGCCCACGAGAGTTCTCATTAATGCGCACCCACCCGCGGCTGTTTAGTACGTCTCGTTGTATTTCTACGACAATGGTTATGAAGCAAACTCCTGGAGTATTATCGCAGACGGTTACCTAACGCTTATACCCACTGCATGACATGTTTTTTGCTTATGCGGTCCAATTTTAAATTAGAAAATATCGATTTCATAACACGGACATTTTGGATGATCTAACCTCTCATTGCACTGCTGGAAGTAGTGATATGACTTTATTTGGTTGGTAAAATTTTAACTATAATTATAACTTTTGAAGAATTTATATACCACAATTTGGAGCTCGTAAGGTGATAGAAATTTCTTTATAACATAATTTGAAGCATGCAGATGGCCTAATGGTAAATTTTAACCATTGCCTATAGAGCAATATCGATGTATTACCTTATATTGCTGGTGTGGTAACATTCTGGAGACAGATTTAAATGCCTTCAATGCTCTGTAATTACCTGGTTACATTTTTCATACCTTTACGTTATAAAATTTTATATTTGTGTAATAAAAAGTAAAACCCACAATCATTTCGTCTTTTTATTTTTCACTGAATTTTAAATTTTTTTAAACAATTCTCAATGATGTGTAAAGGGAGTGACAAATCTTACTGAATTTATAAGCTAATGTAAAAACCTATACGTAAATTTGAATAAAATATCTTGACACAAAGAACTGCCTCACGACTGCAATAGGAAAAGCGGTTACCAGACTTCACAGTAAGTTAGTATACTATCATCTAATAAATAACATATTTATAAAATCAAACAAAAATTATTTGTGTAAACGTTCTTTCCTACCGGGATTAGAAATCTATTTTACAAGACAAGGCACGGGTATAGATTATTGAATAAATCAGCCGTCGAGCACATTTGAGTGCCGACCCAAATTTTTTCTCAGCAAATTTCTAATCAATTAGGTAAATTGAGTTTGTAAGATGTTAACATTCGTCGTTTTTGTCTTAAAATTTAGAAAACGTTGCATTCCGAAAGAAAAGGTGTCTTAAATCAATTACCCGTTTATTTAGGAGGACGTGTTTTTTACTTATAATTTGTGGATGTAAAGGCCCACTCAGATAAATATTATAAATCTAGATTAAATGTATTAAAACTCTATTTAATATTTAGGGTTAAATTAGATCGGTATGTTGTACTTGTACTTGTTTTTGTACCAATAGCAACTATTATTTTGCTAACAATTATCATTGTTAGATTAGTATAACTAAACAATGATATATGTTATTACAAAGGGTATGTTCCTATTGTTCTGTTACGTGTTCAAGAATGAAAGATGGCTAAGCAATTAGGAGTCATTACGTGAATGGTTAAGGCACGATTTGTAAGTCGTGATCGCTGTTCTTACCCTATATTGAGCGTCTAATGTTAGCTTATCATTTTAAATTATATTGAGCGTCTAATGTTAGCTTCTAATTTTAAATTGTGTAGATACTTTCAACAAAATACAGAAGTTAATACATTAGAACGATGGTGGTATAAATTTGATACATTTATTTAAATTACTGACTGCAAACACTTCGGGTCGGCCAAATTAGCTTTTGAAACTTCTATAGACGGCTAAAATCTATATTAATATTATAAAGCTAAAGAGTTTGTTTGTTTGGTAACGCGTTAATCTCAGGAAATCCTGATTCAAATTTGAAATTTTTTTTGGGTTGGATAGTCTATTTATCGCGAAAGGCTTATTATAACATTACGCTACGACCAATATGAGTTAACGTCTAATAACTATTTAGAGTTTTCGTTGCGTGCGCTGCGTAAACAGTTAATGTTACGCAAAGATTATGTAAGCCGGAATTATTTTCCTTTTAAACTTCCAAATAAACGTCCGCGGCAGCACATGTCATCTTTCCAGGATCACTCACTTAAACGTTATTTTATTAATCAAATTTGTTATAAACATGATTTTAATCCTTAACCGAATAAATACTCGAGTAAAATCCTTTAACTTACCGACCTAAGTACGACATGCTGTTATATTCCGACATACACGCGAACGAAGCCGCGGGTACTGCCAGTTCTCACATATACGTCCAAATGTCAATAGTTCTAAAAATTTTCGCATTTTTATTTAAAGCATTTGAGTGATGTACCTTACTAAGTACAGTTTGGTTTATTTTTACGATTGAGCAAAAATAAATAAATTCAGGGGACATTTTAATTGGAAATTTAAATACTAAGTAAAATTCATGCTTAAGTTCTTATGTCTAACATAATAATGTTTTAAAGCAGCTTTGTTTTGTAGAAATATTTTTTTCCTCTAAATTTTTTTCTTAAAATAAGGAATGAAACTCCAAAAGTAGAGATTGCAGTGTATAATTCGACAAGCCAAAAAGATATGACATAATAATAGAATACAATATTATTAGAAAAAATATATGTCATAAACTATGCAGCCAGGGTGTTGTATATTATAAAGTTATATTAAAAAAAGGTTTGGTCTAACAATTTTTAATAATCATGCAAGATAACGCACAGTCGGGTATAAAGCTTCATTTGACGCTGAAATACTACCATAGGCGCGAAAATATACACCGTGGGAGCGATAAACGGAAACTCACTACCGATAATGGTTCTGTATACGCAGTACTTTATGTGAATCGTATTTTCCATATGCCTCGGAAAATGTATATTCGAAATATTTTATAATGTAACGCACTGACGCGTCGTACTTAGGTCGACGCGTCAGTGCGTGCGTCGCTGTTGCTTTTTGGAGTCACGTGTGTCGTATTAGCCTAGATATGTTATATGATATCTTGTACCAGGGCCCTGATCGAGTTATGGTGCACTTCAGCCCATAGGGATCTTCTTATCTCCCCAGCCAATTGTTACACTTCCTTTATCTTAATTGAAGCTGCCATTGGCCAATATCTATACTATATCATAGGGTTAAAGGAGTTTATAGTCTTCTAGTTCTAGTAGTCATCCAGTTTAGGATAAGCTTTTTCCAGACAATTCATTCTGGCTATCAAATTTCTACAACGGACATTCCATTGAATCCTGCTCTTCACCACAACTCCACAAAATTGTGTTAAAGAGTGTAGCATTTTGTAAAAATGTTGGTCGTAAAATATTTTGTAAGTGCTTCAGTAAAGATGAGTAAAGTGAGCCTTTGTTTTATCATTTCCGTAGATATATTTACATAAATTCTTGGTTACCTTCAAAAGTTAATAACACGTTATTTTAAGTTTAAATTGAAACACATACAAGCAGCAACTCCATGCTCCAGCAATATAGTTTATTAACTTACTTGTTTTTATTATTGTAACATAGTAATCCTTGAACGTATATTTTCAAAGTGCTCGCCTTAAACATGAATAGACAGTAAGTCTACTAAACTAATAGCTCTGAAGTTCTTTGTGAAATTATCTTTCGCTTAGTAGGGTCTGAAATTCGTTCATTTGGGGCTAAGAATCGCTCCTTAGTTTCACAACTAAGGTTTTCACTCAGTATATTATTATTCACACTTCGAAAGGTTTTAATTCCGAGTTTATGTTATATTTTATACTGATGAAAACAAACCTTATGTTTGTGGACTTATTGTTCATTCCGATACTTGTATCTCGTTTGACATATCGTTAAACGGTTTACCGATTGTCCTATAATGACTAATTTTCACAAAAGTTGCACAGATTTTTTGACAGCTGATTGATTGATGGATTCGGGGCAATAAATATTATTTGTACCGTGTGACGTAGGGAAATATTTCGTGTTAGCTAAGCCGTCACGGGAATTTTGCCAACAAAACGTGCAGTTTAAAGTCTGACGGGTCGTGAAATTGTAAAACTAGTACCTGGGCCTTTACCATAGTAAAATCACAGAAATTTTGACCATAATATAAAATACGTAAATCAATGGGGTTTGACAGGTTAAAAATTGGTGAAATCAATAGCGTGATGATTTCAATTAAATTATTATTTAAACCATCACGGTATCTGAAATATTGCAGGTGGTAGTTCCATCATGTTTTATATATATTATGTAAAATAAAGATTTTACGAATATCTACGCTTATGTCAAACAAATCGGTACCGCTGTGGTAGCCGAGATCGATTAGTTGTTAGTACCCTCCGTTGTAGCCATAGTAACTCATGTTCGAATCCTGGTCATGACAGTGATAATACTGTCATGGTGGAGATAAGTACCCTACGTTGTAGCCATAGTAACTCATGTTCGATTCCTGGTCATGACAGTGATAATACTTTCATGGTGGAGATAATATTAGGCCGGGGAAAAAGTTTATTCGCATATAGTATGTATAAACTTTTAATAAAGTGATATTTCAAAAAAGAATCAAATTCGGATAATTTTGTTTCCCACTATTTTACATTTGTTTTTCTTTCTGTCAAAATGAGCGAATCGAATGAATAAATTAGAGACATTATAAAATAATTCAAAACCAAACCTACTCTCTATTTATGAATTATATTCGTCTTCAAAGTGATGGATGTTAAAGATCATAGATATTTAGTAAACGTTATTCTATAGATAGATCATAAAATTTAAGCCCTGTAAAAATCTATTGGTTTGAAGTCAAAATATACCATAAAATAATAATTCGACGTAACCTTAAATCCATATTAAAACAATTAAAGTGAACTATCAACGAGATAATACTAATAGTCAGAAAATACCGAAGCGTTGGGAGCTGGCGGGCATCGAAATAATAATAATTGCGGATGACACGAGCATGGTTCGGGAAACGTGACAGGTTTAGATTTACTTGTTTTGCTCTTTTTAGGGTTCCTTTGTGATGGTTGCTAGTTTTATTCAATGCAACAGGCAACGTATTGTGAACCTATATGTTTTAAAAATATGCTTATAGTATAGACATACGTTTTCAAAGCTTTATTAGATGATATATGTTTTTAACTTTAAAAATTGTTTACCTAGTTAATTTATGACTTTGGCTTATCTTTAACTTAAGTAAGAAAGTAATTCATAAAAAATAATTTGTAAATTTGATAGTTTGAACTCATTTCTATGAATGAGTCCAGTAAATGTTTTGTTATAATATCATTTACACAAGTTATGTCTAACCGGGTCTCAAAACCGTTACTACTGGCTTTGTACGCAGTTTTACCGACTATTCAACCAGCTTTCCTTCAATTATTCAACTGGCAATACTAAAATTTCAACAAAATACAAATCTTAACTATTTAGTAAGTTTAAAACTTCAGACCCAAATTAAGGCTGCAAAATTTCTCCCGCATCACTAAGATAATGATCTCGGCAAATTACTATTCTATACAGGAAATTTTAACTGTGTAAAGGTTGTGGACTCTATCTATAAAGGAACAAAATCGGTATGTTCACCACTATTGTAGCAATTGCTAATATACCACTCTCAATTTGGTGTATAGATTGGAAAACGGTTACTTACTGTGTGTGCGACAAGCCGCAGTAATATTATTTTAAATCTTTAATCTAACTCTCAGTAAAACCGGGTCGAATAATTGGTTTCAGGTCTTTGGAATTTGTAGAGCGTATACAAAGTTTTTTAGCTGAATTTTGTGGGGAATATTCTTTTAGACAGAGAATTTTCATCTGACGATGAGTAAGGGTAAGATCTTGTTTACGTGACAAGAATTCTTAGGAAATCATTCTAAATAAATATACGAGTTTTATATCTACATTTTGCTAGTACCTACCTACACATAAATATATGTTGATCATAAATGTATTACATATAAAAGCCGATGGAACCATTTGTAGGCAAACCAATATTATTATTACATTATAAGAAGTTGTGACGCAAAGTTCTAATGAAAATTCAAAAGCAACTTCAAAAGAAAATTTCGTATTCTCGATAATAGCTTATTTAAATAAAATTATTCAATAGATTTTCAAAGGATTTAATTACTTCGAGATACCTTGTAAACATTTATTATAAGTGTTATTTTGACGCAGCAAAAGACGATTAAAAAGAAATTATAAAACAAACTCAATTATTATTAAGCAACAAACAACTCAAAGTTAAAAAATTAATAAATTATGTTAAAAAAAATATCTACTCACACTAGATACATATAGGGATACAACTAGTGACCTTAAACAATACTGTCGACTACTCTAACTATTACTCTAACTGACTATTCGGATTACTTCAATTTATCACATAGAAGATAACATGGAGGGTTAATATAAGTTTGAGAGTCACCAACCAGTTGCTATCATTCCCGTCACCAGTGAAACACTAAAAACTGGTAGTAGCTGGCTGGAGATCCTCTTTCATTATCAGTAGCTTGTGGGTAGGTTAACAGAGTGTGCCTTCCTGTCTGTGCCCGTCAGAGCCTGTGAAAACTTTTGTGGCTCTACCAGAGGCCACAAACTTCGTTGAAGGGAAGTGCAATCAGCACCTCGTCCTCCTCTCTTTCAAAATTGGTGCGTTACTATATATTACTCTTGAGCGTTGGTAAATCACTATCTATCAAACTCACGCAGCCACCGTGCCCAAAAATGGTCTGTTAGACGCAATGCCTTTCTCCAGTCACATTAAATCGGTAAAATCCGCTGTCCACGTTGCCAACGATGACTTCCCAAGCCGAAAATAAAAGGGCGTAATAGATTCTGAAGCTTTGGCTGTGGCAGAGACGTGGGTGAGAGACCTAGACTTAACTATTGCCTCGGTTTCTAGAAATAAGGTTAAGAAACTTCCTTTTTCCCATGAGGTCTATCTTTCAGACATACAAGCAAAGCTGTTAATATAGTGCAAACAAGACACTCCCAAGCGCCGCCCATAAAGGGTGAAGGGGGAAGGGTCACTTGATATAAACTGCCACTCAATTCCATGGTTAGTTGCGAACTCTTCTATAGAGACTATAGAGACTTCTACTGGTGGTTAGTGATCCTCGGTGATCAATAACCTCATAAGTGCCAAACGCTCGGCTCAAGTGACAAAGCACGTATATAAAGCAACTTAATGCTTCTCTTGATGTCTGTTTACTGATATGATGAAATGCCAAAGTAATAGAGATCTGTATGGGCAAATAGTCTAGGCGCTCGTTAGACAAGACCGCCTAGTTGTGATGCATTCAAGTGGCATTTAAATCTCCGAGAATTCAAACTGGAGTTCGCAACAGTTCTTATTCTTCTTCTCACTTTCAAGATCCAACATTTTTGGCGGATTTCAATCAGAGCTGTCTCGTTGAAACCGTGTGCTGTACTCAACTGTAATTGTACTCAAGAGTAGCGATGCTCATAACTGTTTGATTTCTTTGGGGTAGCTTTCCATTTGTGCGTGCTGTAGCAACAACTCCTCCTCTGTAATGATGTCCACAACACGAAGATGCGAGAAGTACGTGAGGCAATTCAAATTTGCCAATATAAAAAACTAAAAATTTACATTAATAGGCCGAAACAATTTTGAACGAAAATTAAGTACACGCTGAAGGAAGCGAAATACGCAGCCTCTCACTAAAACGTGTCGTGTCAGGTACGGGCTATTTCGACATCTCCATGTTCACATCTACGAGTAGTCCCACATGATCCTATCCTAAACGGACCAAAATGATAGCTCCTGTAGAGTGGACTGTAATACACGATAAGCGAGCAAATCGTGATGATTAAAATGCCAAAATACCAATATATACTGAATTTATTATAAATCGAAAGCAAAGAACAATTATAAGCAACTGTGAAGGCATAACGTCCATTAAAAAATAATAACTAGATAAAAAACCATAAATATAAAAATAAGATCAGTATAAACAGTTTGATAGTCACCGACCAGTTGCTAACAGCAGCAATAAAGACAATTTAAACTATAAAACTAAAATTGACTAGTTCAATAAATTTATATTCAATAAACTGTCAATCGTCAATTCCCTCACACAACAAGAAACCTTAAAACTCTAGTAAACAAAGCACACTTTATGCAGCAGTAAAAAGTCTCAGGTGTTCCCTGTGTTTAGCTTTATAGCCTATTTGAAGAACAGTGATAAAGAAAAATCTGAAGTGCCTACGAATACTTGAAGAGCAAAAATGGGGTAACGTAGTAAAGTTACGTAGCAATAGCTATAAAACACATGCGGCATATAACAGATAAGATTATGAAAACTATCCTATGTGCTGCGAAAGAACATGGCATTAATGAAGATTAAGAAGAACGACCAACTCATCAAATAGAATAAGTTACAGATGAAAAGTGACCTCATAGATTGAAACAAAAAACTAATTTATTTCTTAAAAAGTGCTGTTCATTGATATTGAAATAAGGAATTTTAGTGCGTGTTATCTTTACTTACGCTATTCTGATTTCTAGATTCATTATTTTTAAAATTATAAATTTTTGCAAGGCCCTAATTCTAATCTCAACACAATATAACACAATATATATGAACTATATAGACAGATAGTTAGAAAAATAGTCCTATGGTTATAACAATTTTAATAAAAATATTAATGAAAGCAAAAAATTGAAGACTAGAGCAATAAGTGCTATGAACTGTATGGCGTAATAACTTAACTTTGCTGAGTTTTACACACTGAATAAATAATTTCCAAAAAATTCGAATCCATCGAGCGGTAGGCTATTATAAAAAAAACTGAACTCACATTGAAGGGGTGAAATTGAACCATGAATTCTTTCTATATTAGTTAGTGTATAACCAACATTTACACCGCAACAGCAATAATAGTAATAATAGTAGATAACTAACGGAATTCAGAAAAGCACGCTAGGAAAATCATAAACCTTTCTCAATGTTACCCTAGAGCACATAGCGCTATAAAAATTTTCTGTGGACTACAGGTACCATAAAGGCTTTAAAGAGATTTAATTTTATATAAGTAAGTAATTTTTTCTCATGACCAATAATACCTGGAACAATAAGGAAATAACGAATTTAAGTACAAAAAACATTATAATAAAATAAAAAAAAAATTGAAAATTAAAAAACATTAAAACTCTAATAAAAGAAAACAAAGCAAGAACTTTACTCTAATTAAGAGAAAAGAATTGGTCATGATATAACTACAAAACATTTCAAAAACGTTTGCAAACAAACTGACAAACCTGAATCGAAAATGATTTAAAAAATATAAATATATAATATATAATATATAATTATATTTTTTAATACTTTTTAATATAAAATATATTTATATATTTTTGTAATATATTTTTTTTCTTTTCTTAATACTAGTAAGTATTAAGAGTTGCCAGTAAATTCTTTACAGTTCGCTAAAAACCTCCAAGAAAAGAGGTAAATTTGAGCAAAATTCTTCGAGATAGCTCTTTGCTGCCAATAATATTATTTGTGAAAGAATAATTATTTTAAAAAGCTTTTACTTAGTCCACTTTTATCGATGTAATTATAAACTGTTTAGTATTGTGGCATAACCAATACTTTTTGAGCCCGCAGAATGAAAACGTGAGTGTTCATTCATGTTACGATAAATATCTTCACTTATGGACTGTGTTTACCATTTTCCATGACGTGCTGTGAGTCATTTCCCGAGTTCTGTATTAAAAAGGTGAATCATTTATCGCTTGAACAAGACCAGAGACATGTTTTCTCTACATCAATAGGTCGTTTTTGGCTGATAAGGGGTAGCCATCACAAACAAACTCCTACAATATTAAGGAATAACTTGATATATTAGTAATTTTGCTAGGTTCTTCAATTTTGCTATATTCTAGATTCTGCCTTCACATTACCTTTAATTAGTATTTAATTTATCTTTACCAATAACAAGAACTGATTCAGTGAGAGTCTGGATAGGAAAATAGGGAAGTCTATATTTACCTATCCAGACTCTCACTGAAGTGATTGATGAATAATTGACGGCCGATTGGTTTAGTGGTCAGTATCCCTATCTTCTTAGCCATAGGTTCCAGGTTCGAATACCGGTAGGGTCATAATATCTATGATGAGTACGAATATATTTATTTTTCTCTAATATCTAGAATCCATAACACAAGCTCTTAATGATTCTTAATTTGGGTTGGATAAGGGGTGTGAGTGTGATAAATATTATTATTATGATTATTAATTACATATTATTAGATAAAGTAATTTTTACAATTGCCATGGAAGAGCTCTTTGGCGTAGTGATTTAAGCGCTCTTATTTTTGATTTAGAGAAACAAAGCGTCTTTCGCTATGGTTGATTTTATAAAGTTTAATCTAAATTTGTCCAAGCTCATGCGTACTTAGGAAAGCAGGTAAAGCTAAACAGCTTTACGAACTTGGCTGTTACATTTTACATAGGTTCAGAGTATAAGGCCCAAAATTCTTTATGTATTTCTCATATATAAGAAAGCCTATGCCCAACGGAAGGACGTACTGGTGTTGAATAAGAAGAACAAGAATCGCCATTAATCCTATTTCTACTACAAATTGACCGCTGTCGTCTCAGTTTTATGTTACGCTGGAAGTTATTTAGAATTTTAAAGTTTAATATAAACATTAATTATTTGTGGTTTACATACATACATCTTTCACTTGTTGACTCGAGCACGACCAGAGAGCCTGGCATCGAGCCAGCCGAATTTGTTGATTATTTATTTCGCACCGCACAAAGATAAATTTATGTTTACGGTACCATTTCGTCGAGAATTTGAAGTTTTCGCTTGATTCGGCTTCTTTGAGATCGCTATGCCACTCAAAGGAAACTTTTAAATTTTATTCAAAGATAGATAGTAAAATAATTACTTTTTTCTTTAGAAAATCAGTCTTATAGTAAATTTAAATGCCTCATATATTTTTATGTCATCTATCGAAAAGTTAATCGTAAAAGAAAAAATATGAACATTTATAAGAACCGGTAAATATGCGCGTTAAATTGAAATCACGAGTTAGACTATTAATATGCCTCTCAAGTAAAAAAAAATTTTGATAACGTCATTAAAATACAAAAATAATTCTATATAATACAATAGCCAAGAAAAGATATTAAAATCATTCTATCTGATACCTTCACTCTTAGCAGTAGAAATAAAAGGTTCATTTAAGATAATAAAAGTGATCAATTAGAAAAATATAATTTAATTAATAACTAAGATAACTTTATAAATAATGCACCTAATTAATATAATGTACCAGTCTTTTAAATTATATGTCTTAAGAATAATGTTTACTATTTGCTAATATCTGGAATTAAATTGTTGGTAAAACGCTTTAGCCGATTCCAAGGCTTTAATGATGAATTTATCTTCACAAGGGTTGTCATCGAAGAAGAATGCCCCACATTTCAAAGCCTCTGAACAATCAGAGTCCATGACGGTATCTCTGCAACATACCAAGATAGCTCTGCCACAAGCTGTAAGATACCTCGGCCTTATAAGTGATGTTTCTATGCCATTTCTAACTCTTATTATGTAACTTAGTTCTTCATAAGATAAGCTGGCTGGGCTTCTTATTGTAGTGCTTAATTCATAAATACTGTTTTTTATCTGGGGAACACTAATCGCTTGGACAACCAGCATTGATAGTATAATAACTGCATTGATTCTAATCATATCTGTAATCAAGAAAATTTATAATTAGTTGTGGTATTTATTACATTATAAATCTCAAATGAGATCAATAGGTCGATGGTGTTTCATTTGATTCTAGTTAAATTTAGTCACTTTGGCTGGTTAAAATACATCTTATTAAAGGTGGATATGGGCTTTTGGATCTGTATTGGACGCTGTCAGCACTGGTTTCATGGCTTGAACTCGCGTGTACAACGAAGCAAGTTTTATTTACTTGAATTGCCCCTAACATTTTTAAATATCGTATCATGATAGTTTCGAGTAACATATAGGGACATTACTTTGTTCTTAATAATCTATGAGCGGTGTATTCGATGAAGGTTACCAATACAATTATAACTCGTTTATCTAAAACGTTTGAACTGAACCGATTAGATGACAGACAAGAAAAGAAGAGTTCATTTGGTATGACATAGTTCCATAGTTCGTCTATGGAAAGATTTGGAAAGTATTGTACTGCGAAAATGAAATTTGAATTTAAAAATTGTAACCATGCTCATCATCGAGTCTTCGCGCCAAGCCAAAGAGGGTTTCAACGTCCCAGATCTCGCTCCATTGCCACGAATCAATCTGCATTAGAGATAAGTTCTCGAGTCATGATGATAGTGATTCAATTTTAGCAGTACAAAATATCAATTGATGCTTAGGTGACAGATAGGAAAATCAGAGTTTAATGTTACGACCTTCTTAGATGATTTATTTTAAATATTTGACTATGGAGTTATATGACTTATAGTTTATTATTGAATGATTAGACACCAGGAAAAATAATTCTCAGCTAACACAGTGTTTGATGTTTCAATTGACATCTTACTTCTTTACATAGTCAGCATTGAGCCAAGCTAAATCAATAACAAAAATTAGAAACAATCAGTTATGTTTCGTGACATTAAATGTTAATAGTATGAAATTATTGTAAAACAAATCGCCTGTTCTTATTAGTTCATCAAATTACTTTAAATAATTAATGAATATGTAGTAATTAAATTGATGTTATTAACTACAAAATCATTTGTTTACATACGCTTGTTTATATTTTATAATGCATGTTAGTAAACGTTTGCAACACGCGATAAACAACGTGAGTAGGTATTTAATAGTGTCACTTGGTTTTTCCGTCCAATGGGGACAACGCACTGCGAAATGCGCGGGCGCTGTCTGTCCCATCAGACTTGTGAACCAAGTTTTATTCTTGTATAGTATCATTGGCAACTTCAGATCGACCTTATGCAAAACGATATAAAAGCAGTTTTGGTAAGGTAACTCATTTAATGTCTACTTTACAATATTAATGTCAAGGTTGTATACCCACCGCGATTACTTATTATTATTAAACTTGATTAATAATCATGTCTGTTTTTTGAGTTATTATACGTTTTTAAAAAAGTTATATTAATTCAAAGCACATATTGTATGTCATAATGTCTCTGATCAAGTAAGCAACATAATGAAATAATTATCACATTATGTAAAGATTACAATCACATACAAAAAACTTTCTACAATTGAAGCTTATACCTTGGTTAACATAACGTTATTAAAAATATGGACATAGCTTCTTGTGTATCTTTGATGATTAACGTAAATACTGTCTCACTTGTGCAAATAGTAAGATCCATACTAGTTTGGCTATAGCCATTATGAATTATAATTACAAATGTATGGGAAATGTTTGAAATATGTAACTCTCGAAACTACATTTCACAATAAAAAATACAACTATGCATAAATCAATAACACATCACTATCATAATTGTACTTACTTATTTTAATGATATCTGCCATAATACAACTAACTTGTACAACTTTATATTTAATATACAATTTGGACGTAAAAAATATAAACTTTACGCGAAACGTCTGTCTCTCGGGTGACACTAAAACGGTCTGCACATAACTGAATATATTCTCAACTTCGTATACTTCTTATTGTAAGTTGTGTTACAAAACGGGTAAATGTTGATTTTAAACTTTATCCCTTTGATCAAGCGTTTACATATTGCTAATTCTTAGTAAAACGTGGGTTTTACCAACTAAACTCGATATTCGGTTTTATACTAAAAAGTACCGATGCAATCTATATTCCATTGATTTACGTCATAAGAACTTCAATATATTTGTTCGAATGAAATATTTTTTACGTCTATACGAGTATCTTACGCCTGTTATTAAATTGGTATGCTTTAATCTTTTACGTTGGACATTACTTTGGACGTTAGGATCTCTAGGTGTTTATTTGCTAGCAATCGTTACTATGACAATGACGACGTATAGGCTTGTTGATACTTTATTTATTTGTATATATATATATATATATATATATATATATATATATATATATATATATATATATATATATAGCTCAACTGTATTATATAAAGCCTCACTACAACTTTGTAACAGTAAAGTACGTAAACAACGGCGGGTTTTATTTAGAGACCATTACTTTCGGTTACTCTACTAATGCCAACATAACTTCCTGGCCACGGTGTGGTCATCATACAATATGCTTAATTATGGTTTTCTAATGTCTTATGTAACTTACTATTGTTAAATCACATACACAAATAATAATATAAACTGACTCAGCAAACGATTTACTAAAAACAAAAAACTGATATCCACTAACTTCATATTGCCTGTAAGATGTTCTAGTACTCAATTATGTAGATCTTTACGCGTGCTAGCACCTCTTATCAAGTGGGATAGCGATTTAAACAATAAAATTAAAAAACTCTTATGTTAGTGAAAATAATCAGAAAAAGCTCCTCCGACTTAAGCCACCACGAATGGAATATGTGCCACGGCAATGAAAAATAATTTATTTTCAACTCTTACCGGTTGCTATTGGGTTTAATTCAAGATATTCTAAGACTTAATTAAAATGCATTCCATCTCTTTTTGTCCGTATAAAAACAATAATGACAGCTGGCATGTCATGCCACATTAAGAAAGGTGCATTCAATTTTTGACCCTTAAAAACTTAATTGAGGATTTAATTTCAGTAAAAGCTTATGTTCACTGAAAGACACTATTCCTTATTTTTATGTCTTTAAAGTCAAAGGTTCGAATTCTCCCTGTTATATATTCCATTTGGATAGATTAATTGCATTAATAGATTTAACAAGTTATCTATTGTTATAAAATGCAATACAAGAAACAGATCAGTTAGTATACTGTTAATAGATTTAACAGTATAATAACTGGTCTGTTTCTTGTTGTCAATGCACCCTTTTTTTAAATCAATGAAAGCATAAAAATTTAATAAGCAATTATTTTAACTTAGTAGCATTAAAGCAACCGTAAAATAAGAGATAAATAATAATAATATTAAATTGAATCCAGATAATAATATTCGTTAAAATGTTTATTTAAATTTAAAAATACCGATCTTAAAAGGAAAAACCGACAGGAAAGGTCTTATGTTGACTCTTAAATTTTAATGCTTTATATGATTTTTTATTTATTTGTTGTGATAGGCTAAATGTCAGTATGCCATGTAAATTTCAAAACGGTTTCTAATGTATAGTTTTACAAAATCAACAATAAATAAATAACAATAGATAACTTGTGTGGTCCAAAGTTCATCCATATTTTCCAAGAAGGTATGTAGAGTGTGAAAATAAAAATCTAAAACTTTACTTTGGAGATATTTATGTTTTAACACTAATAGCATTGACTCACTATCTGATTGAATTATTCACCTGATTGGTTGTAATTATTATCAACTTTTATTAATTTTCCACTAGTTCTAATTAAGACAATAGGCGTAACATCCCCCCCCTCCCCCCCCCCCTCTCTATAAGTGTCTGCTTTACCCTCAACAACACTATCATATCATATAACCTTCCTAGTCTACCTATATATTTTATATACTATGTACTCTACACTGCCTAACCATCAATAGCTATTTATCTACCCTATATATTATACCTATATTTAAGCCGTACTACATATACAAACTAAATACCAGACTGTGTACTTTTATTTTATATTATATTTTTATACTAAATTGGCCAAGAGCGTGATCATCTAGAAATGGTAGAACTAGTTGTGACGCAGATAACCCTAAGTTCTTTAATTAGGCATGTGAAGCTTACATTTGGACGTGGTTGGTCATGTAAAATAAGGGTAAATTAGAAGAGTTAAATAATAAAAGTTGTAAAGTATTTATAAATGTACAATAATAAGTTATGATAATTGAAATTTAGATATATCTATATTTCTTATAGAATGGAATGTATGAGAATCTAGTAATGGGGTTTGTTTATAAAGGAGGATATTAGGATATATAATTGAAAGCTACAGATGTCTCCGCAACCTTACATGGATATTATGGGTCAGTACTACAGTACTATCCATTGGTTGCGGATGCCTTACGAGCTCCTCCAACCATCGCCCAAGGCGAGTGAAAGCCATCCATAGACAACCTTCCCCTGAAGTAATATTTATGAATTGGAATTTGGCTTGTAGCCTTCGTGCACTTCAAATGCAACAGAGTCTCTCTGAGCACAAAAGTAGGTCAATGAGTACATGAATGTAACTACACTCTAAGTATCCAGATTTGTTGATATTGAATTCTCCTTATGATGGTGATGATAAGCACAGCTAGAAGTGTATTAGCAAACATGCCCACCAGTAGTATCAATACCAATATGCTGAGGGTGGATCAAATTCTGAACCTCCACCTGGTATATGTATCTAGAGGTAGCAACACAGTCAGTAAGAGAATCAGACCCATTAGTCTGATTGATATTTATTACCAGTAGAACGTGTGAGAGTGAGGATGTTCCTGACACCGGCGCATTCACACTTATATAAAAGTCGGCAAGGTTAGCACCACTAACCGGCGGACAGAATAAAATAAGGTTTTGGTGATTATTCAGTAAGTTTGCATGTTTAAGATTATTAACTGTATTGATTACTGTTATTGCAAGGAAAACAAGGCGAATAATCTCATTTGGAGGAAAAATTATTAATTTCTAAAGTACTCCTAGTATACATTTTTTATGTAATAGTTCCAAATTTCGATACTAGATTGCGAAAGAACAAGCTAATGTAGAAAACTTTAGCTTGTTCTTTCTGTATGAGTAATTGAATATACAAATTGTAATAAAAGAAGACAAATAAATTAAATAAATGTAACATTAATTTTGTTATAATTTTTAAAATATTATTATACTATAATTGAAATATTTATTTTTCTTAAAGTAGATCTCCGGTATGACAATACTTTATTTCTGAAGAAGTTCCTAATGAGGAACCTAGATGGCGTTGACTAACTTCCATATATAGCGAATTAAATACAAAATATTGACAGACGATTATGAAACAAATCAATTAAATTTTTAAATTACTATTATCATTTATTTTCCTGCGCGTTAACCTCCGTTCCATCACATAGGGAAAAATCTTGATTTAAATAGTAAAACGTAATTGTAAGAAGGAAGATAAGTGATGAAACATATGAATATATAGCGACAAAAGTTGATCTAAGCTTAAGGTATTCGATGATACCTTTATTGAGTGTAAAATGAAACAAAAAATATTTATAAATTATTTATTAATAAATGGGAACATAAATCTTATTGTAAAGACATTCGAGTTTTGATTGTGACGACACTAATCTGATATTATAGAATACAATATCACTATACTTTCATCTATTTCTTGATAGAAATTTCAAAAATGGAAATTCGTTGAAAATTACCTCTAGAGATAAATGTCACATTGCCTGATTTTAGAAGATACCTATAATTAGCCGTAGGTAACAAACGAACTTTGTATGCGTATGCAGTAACAGTAAGTAATATATAATTTAAATTAATTTGATTCCATTAGCATAATTTTATAATATTTAAGTATAAAAATTTTACACTGCATGTGGAAATTACGGCTAAAATACAAGCTACCTAGTTATAATACATTTTATAAAGAAATAATATAAAAAAGTAAACAATTTATATTTAATATATATCTACTTATTGGACGTGTAAGCTTTGTACTGCACTCAGGGATATAAAATTGAGATAGTTTTGAGATAATTTTCACATAAAAATACTTACATGTTATTTTACTGTATTTAATGTACAAAAAATTAACAGCTGAGAAAAATCACAAAAATGGCGGATCTAATATGGCCAATTACTGAGACGGTACTCAAATATTCTGGTCCAAACATTTATTTGTTAAATTGATGTTTTAATACAATTGCACATTATTTTAATACTTCATTAATCTCATCGAGGCTAGATTGAAAAATAAAATTAATAAAAATAATAATTTAAATAACCGGTTTAACACATATGGCAGAACACAATAATAGTTACCTTAGTAATTGTTCGTTCCTTTTCCTATTGTAATAAATTAAGATACATAAATGATCACAGGTTAAAGCAACGCAAAAAAGATTGAATATGTGAATTTTGGTCTACAAAAATACATAATCATCCGTTTCGCTGGTTATAATAACGCTGAAACCTTTCTATCACTCGTAGAACTACACCGGAATCACAAGGGTTTCCGTACGCGCTGGGATCCGGACAGCCTTGAGCAACGAAACAGGTTTTTGTCTCTTGCGGCATGAGGCAGCAACTCAACACAGCCCGGTCGCAAACACTGGGAGGTTGTAGGTTAACATCGAAGGGCACTTTAGGTGTTGTCATCGTTGTCGTGGTAAAAGAGTTCATATCGCCTTGTATACTGCCATGCTCCAAAGGAGGAGCTGGCCTATTTAATGGACGAATAGGTTTAATCGGATCGAATGAAATCGGTCTAGCTCCATCGTTTTCATCGAACGGTGGTGTTGTTTCGTTATTTAAAAGTCCCCAGTTCTGACGCTCATCTTCTATTTCCGGCCATCTATTTTGTAGATCAGGATTTTCGGTCCGATTTCTATTTTCAGGTTGCTGTGGTCTATTATCAGGACGATTGGGTGGGTTATTTGGTGTACAGCCACATCCTATTTGTGGTATATAAATGACGGGAAATAGTGGCGGGAACTGTGGAAGTGGTGGTGGCGGGAGAGATGGTATAGGATTTCTGACAAAACCACTTATATCTTGCAGTCTTCTGTGAATCTCGACTATTGGACTTTCAGTGCCGTAGGTGCCAGTATTTTGGTTATCGTCTCGTTTATAAATTACGGGGTTGATAGAAGGATATCCGATCCCCAAATAATTATACCATCTCTTTTGACGCTGCCCTTGTACAGATTCAGTGTCGTCTAGCAAAGAAGGTGATTTGCCGTCTTCTGGTTGATCCGCGTTTTTTACTTCTGCTATATCTTCTAGCTTTATGTCACTGGGTGCTGCATTAACCCAATGGACCAGCAACATGCCAAAGAAAACAGCTTGAATAAAGTTCGTCATCTGAAACAGAACAGATTTTTCTGTTACATTTAAATTATTAAAACCTAAAACTTAATGAAATATACATAGAAATCAATAAGATACAGATTAACTTTAATTAGACTATTTAAAAAAATAATGCGTTAAAATGGCAAATACATTTTAAAAACTATAAAGTTATGCCTTTGTTTATCAACTTATTTACAACACGAGCAAAAAAATATATAATAGTATATTTGACACTTAGGTATATTATAAATCTGAAAAGTTTGTTTGGTTACACGCGCTTATCCCTGAACTACTATTCAAATTGAAAAATTCTTGTTATAAAGATGATTGAAATCTGTAACCAATTAAATACTCGAGTAAAATCATGTGGCATGGTTTTATTTGATAATTTATTTGGTTTGGTTACATGTACATGAAACCTACGGACGACATTATTTACAAACTCGCGGGCACAGCTAATTATGTAAATTTATGATTAGATAAGTACGAAGCCGTTACGAAGTGACATAAAGTATCTGGGTACAATGTTTCGGACCAGCGAGTAGACTAGCGAGACAGTATATTTTTTGCGCAGGTATAAAGTGCGTTTCTTACTTTTACGTATTTATTACTACTCCAGTTCTCAGGACTCCATTTTATGTTAGGGAAAATAGTGATGGTTTTGTAAAATACACTATTATGAGCAGTGTGAAACATTATCCTTTCTGTGAAATATTATGTGAAAATTGTTCATTGTATTTAAACAACAATGGTTAGTCATGATACTATCTATTCACGCGTTGGCAACCCTGATAAATTTTGGGTTTATTTTTTGCATAAAAGTCAAAATTTAATATTTAACTTATATTATTGTTAATGCTGTTTGTTGTCCAATAAAAATTAAATATAATCTCCCTGCTTCTAACTGTTGATTGTTAAAAAAGTAACTAAATATATCTTTGTTTATTTGCTTTAAAATAGACATGTATGAAGTTTTACTAATACTCATTCAGATATACATATATTTGTTTTGTTATTGTATGTACTATTACTTTTAAGTTGTGACGTATCTGTAACATTTTAGTATATACTATTGTACTTTGTAAAAGATAACAAGGATCAACATGTTGCTGTCTTTGACCAATTTCAGTCTCAGAATAATATTAACCTCTTAATATTACTTACTCAACAAGCATGTTTCATATACATTCGAAATATTTTTCCGTGAAATTTCTTTTTGTCTTTGTAGAAGAACCATCTTAGTAATAAAAACGTAAGCATTTTTTTAGTCCATTCTATATTACATCACTAAGGAAACATTTTCGTACCAGCTTTTGTTTTAGGTTTCAATAGAAAAAGAATTAGGTTCTTAATGTTTTATTTCAATTTTGTACTATATCCATCTATTTAGTTATGTTTTTAATGTGACAAGGATTTCAAACATTTAACGGCCTGCCTGTAAGCACCGAAGCTTCTTTGACGCTACACAAGCAAAAAAAATGAGAAAGAATGAATAAATGAATGTTTTTAAATGAGAAAGCGCCGCTCGCCGGCCCTATGTTTAAAGTATTTTGGTAGGTAATTTGAAAAGTTGCAGTTGTATTACTGACGTTTTTACTTATTGACAGCGTAGTGATCACGTTCCACACGAAGTTTTTCTCAGCACCACACGGCCATTGTATGGCAACTATTGTTGCGGCAACACGTTTTCTTATTACCGATGAACGGTAGATACTCCACCGGTATATTATACTGATAACAGTATCCCTATTTCGTTTGTAAGAAAAAGGAGTTGTTAATGCGAAAACATTTGAAAACACAACTGCTACTGTACCCTTATTAAAAAAACAGTTGCCTCTGTGCTACATACTCTGAATTAAAAATAATTATACCCGAAACCTTTGTTTTGGTATTGCGGGCATCAAAGAAACTATATTATCATGCGAACTATGTCACAGACGGTCGCTAATGGGTAAAGTAATATTATGTCTGCGTATTTAACGCTTCAAACGTAGGTATGTTACAATAAGGTGCCTACATCAAAGAGACAGGTTTGAGCTATTATAATAATGTGCCCGGACCACATACTTAAGTGTAACGTAAATTGGTTTTGCCACTTGGATTAACTCTATATTCGATGTTTTACTTCAAAACAAAAACCCGCTCAAAGGTTTACTTTTCAAAATTAAACGTAATCATATTTTAGAATCTTAATGAAATAGAAAATAGCTTGTTTATGTTTTGATTGTTTGAGATGCGTGTATACATACAAAATTTGTACAGACATAATCCACCTGTCGTGAAGAATATGAAGCACCATTTTTTATTGAAATAAAAATATTATTTTTGTTTTAATTTTATATAAAAATACATAACTGGTTACAGTTAACAGGTTGAAAATACTTGATTCAAATACATGATTCAAATATCAAACTATTCCCCAAACGCTGTGTCTCGTATGTAAATTAAAAATAAGCATTTATATGTCTAGATATTTTATATAATGCTGATTGCCTAAAGCGAGTACAAAGACCAATGATACGCATCCACCCCAGGCGTTCCAATACCTTTGTTTCGAACAAAATAAGAATCCGATACCTTTAATTGTGGGTATCCATACACTTGACCTCATCGTCTCAAACATTTGATAAACGTGACAACATTTGGTGTGAAACAAATTGTTAATATAATTAATTATGTAAAAATGGAGTTCACTTTTCTTTTAAATGAGTTAGGATATGCTTTGTAGTCGTAATTGAAAGCAGAGAACTGAAACTCAGTACGCCAGTAAGCTTTGGTTTTATATCAAAATAACTGATAAAGCGATCAGCATTTTTTATTCTGAAATAAATATCTATGAAATTTAATACCAAATACTTTTTGACTTTTGTAATCAGTTATTTGGAACCGGTGTATAGCATTACCTCGTGACTGTCTATGAGTGAAACTGGTATCGATTAGCCTTGGCAAAGGTAAACGAAGAATGTATTAATAATTTCGGTTCAGTGCAGGAATAGAAATGAGAATTCCTTACCAGAGAAACCGATCTTATGGGACGTTGAAGATAACTGAGAAATTGGCTATTGCTCTGAAAAAAATAATATGCATATACGCTTTCTAGGAAAATCTATTCCTATAAATTGAAGATTTTATTTTTTCGGTTTGTTTGTTTCGGTATTTGAAATGGGATAAATCTCACAATCATCATAAAGGCATCCTTGGATGGCCATCTTGATTTATATACAGGTAAATGTTGGTTGTTGAATAAGCCCCTGTACTTTACCATTTGGGCTGGCATTTAAGTCACAGTCACGAAACCAATACTAATTTTAAAGTGTTATGTCGTGAGGTCAAAGGAAAATATAAGAAACTGACTTAATAAGTGAAGATAGTAATAACTCACTACACGTTATTATTATTTGTGGATAATTATTTGAAACCTATATGGCGGCAGCACAGACATAATATTTGTTAATCGTTGAATCTCAAAATAAAATAGTTTTAAATAAATGACGCGTCTTAAATAGGTTCCCTGGCAACTTACTGAAAATATGGTACCTTCTGTTTGGGCGATTCTCACTGCAACCGTTTTATTATATATAATATGTGCTCCGGGAGTAATCCTGGCCTTACAACAAGATAAGATATGTAACATGTTCTTTTTTCAATTCAAAAAACAACTACAAAAAATTTAATTTCTTTCCTCCTGATATTAGAAATGGACGAATAAAAATACTTAATTTTTTTTGTACGAATGTGGTTGTATATTTCGTATCATTTTTTCTTTAGTTGAGTAATGGGTATTTCACAATTCCCTTGAACTTAATTGCTGCTTAATTTTCTTCATTATCTAGTCAAGAATGAAGATTCTATATGTAATTTGGCCGTGAAGTCCTACTCCGAGTACAATAAATATATCGCAAACAAATACTATACGCCGCTTATCTAAGTCCTACGGCTTAACGACCTTATCTTTATTCACATTACTTGGTAATAAAACTACTTACTTTACATTACTTGTTAATTTACTAATGCCATAATCATGAGGTTACTGATACTCTTTTAGGTTTCGATATTTAAACATAACAACTGCACACGTGTTAGTCTAAATAGTATATTTGTAACTTTTCTCCAGAAACGAGACTATTTGGCAGTAAAAGTGAATCGAATTGCAAATGTTGTAGTATTTTCCATATTGAATCGCCTTTAGATTGCATTCTTTTTATATTTTAGTGTCTTTGATTATTTTCAGCACCAATATTAGCGATTTTGCAAGTTTTTGTTAAGTGAATGAATTGCAAAAGACATTCTTATGGAGATATTGCGTTACGAGAGGACATTAATTTTACAAATGCAAGAAAAAATTATGATATGCAATGATTACCACAACTTCTAGCATAGAGTCTTAAGTAGCCGTATTATGTTGGATTACGAGAGCTAATTAACATCAAAATTGACGGTTTTATTGAATCATGATGAAACTTTATAAGAGATAAGAATAGAATAACAGATATTAACAACTTCGAATTTCCTTGATAAATGTTACAATACGATATAATAATAAAAGAGAGGGCAATAATTATTGCTATCATGATAATATGAATGACTGTAAAAAAATATTAATCATTTTCTAATTAAGATTAAAAGAATTTTGAAAATAGTTTCATAATTGATGGAGAAATCGGTGACCAGACATAAAAAAATAGATACAAAGAACATAATCGTTATTTTAATTCTATTAAAAATTGACGAAAATTTAAAAATGTAACGTCTATAATCAATAACCTATCAACGTAATAGAATAGTCAATTTCATATTGAGGGATATATTATTTATGTTTGAGTCTCACTAAGGATGATTCTATAACTCTCCTAATATTGTCATGTTAAAAACTTCATTCATTGTTATCTTCAGTATATGACTACTATTTATCTTTCAGATATTGGCTAATATTTATTCATTGATATATAATAAGCTATATATTATATTTATATGTTATAAGATATCACCTTTTGTAGGTCTGCTGGAAGACATTTCAAAAGCAAATCCTTTGTGCTTTATTTCCACCCTTTTAATGGATTATTTATTTTGGTTTGTATGCATATATAAATTAAAGAAATAAATGAATCCACCAAATCTAATCCATCCATCTTACATTCCAAATATTTGGTTATACCCAATATAGCTGATTGCAGTGACATTGCAGTTGATTGGGAAAAACAAACGGTTGTATTGTTATGTAAACTAAAAGGTTAAACAAACCGCTTTATTTATTCTTTTACTTATCATGTACGTGTATAAAGTACTTGTAACAATTTTTTACTATCTTCGAAAAGGAGGAGTATCTATTAAAGATACTAGTTCATTTTGACAGAAAATAATAGGAAGAAATAAAATGTTAACTCATTTTGTTTCATGTTAATTATCAGATATTTGGAAAACTGCCTACATTGGATACTAGTCGATTTACACATAAAACCTTTCAGTCAGTATATGAAAAGATATTTATAAGAAAAAAAGTCAACCTTTTGATTAACCACAGATTAACAATCAAAAAAGTGTATGTATGTGTGTGTAAACACGTAACATACTATTAATATCTTCTAAGAATTTCAATATTCGTGATTTAATTATATCATTTAATTATAATTTAAAAATTTCACTCTAAGGAACGTGTTACATGCTACATTGAGTTCCTACACTGTTTTAATTTTTTAGCCTCACTCTATCGTTACGGCCCACGTGGTGATCATATTTGGTTTTATACAGTTAGATGATTCACCAGGCCAGTCGAACAACGGACTAGATTCACCTTAAATATAAATATGACACATTTTATAATCATATGACGACATTAAATATAAATATGAAAATACAAGCAGTAAAAATTTGAAGTAATAAAAAATAATAGAATAATTCTTCATAAAAATATCTGTTTACACACAATTTAGCACGAAATGGTTCCTTAATTTATTGAACCCGATAAACTCCCGAAAATCTTGAGACAATTAAAAAAACCAATAATGTCTGGATTAATAGTTTACCTTTACCAGTAACAAATTAAATTTTATTGATAGTTGAAGAATGAGCTAGGCATACAAAGAGGTAGGATTAAGCTTGTTATAATAATTGCAAAATTCAACGAATTTATTAAAGCCTAGTGTATCCTAAAGTTTCGTAGATTGAAAAAAGGATTTACTTGATACATACAAAAATAATTAATTTAACTTTTGAACATATTGGCAAAAAACCTTTTATGAAAAAAGATCGAAATTATTGAAGAGTTAATATATAAATTTAAATACATAAATTTATTCAGTAAAGATATCAGATAGAGTATTATCTAAAGGTTAATTTCTATAGAAAGTTGTTCAAATTACAACCAAAAGAACAAAGAGACACGGTGCCTTTTTAAAAATAACAAGTGCTCTTGTAGCTTGCCAATTGGTCAAATTACTACAAATTGGATCAATGAAAAATTTCCACTACTAATTCATGCTACATTAAGTACGCTACCGTAAAGTCAAATTGTTAAACTAGTCTGTTTTCGCGATGGCTTTATCGTCAACAAGATAAGTTCGAATTATATACTTATCTATGTGAGTTTTTTGTAGTTTATTTCAATACCTAGCTTCGAAACCAGATCAAAATCTGATGTTTAATTTAAAAAAATCGCTAATTTATTTTTTACATTATTGAATCGTATAATAATTTAATACGGACCTCGTAAAGGAATGGTAAAAATTTAATAGCTAACTAACATGTGAAAATAATTCCACTAAACTTGTTTTATATATTTATATATTTTTGCTTATAGTTTCATATAAATTATTCATTTTTTAAAATGAATGATGTAATGAAAGATACCCAGCGCAGCCTTCTTTGTAGTAAGCTGTTTAGTGAGTTCGTGTCATATCTTAGGACCTGAATATGTATTAGAAGCTAAATTGTTATGACAATATAATAATTAGTATTGTTCCAAATCGTCACACCAAATGAATCTGGAATATAAATACAAGTAGGTTGACATTTAGAGCGAGAAAAAAAGGTATGTTACATAATTTTAATTTTAAATTTTTTTACATTTATGCACATGAATAATTCATAATACAAGTCCTGATTTGGCGCAGATATGTCCCCTGAATCGATAGTTTAAATGCCATGAAGAATATACAAATAATTTAACGAAAAACGAATACTAAATTAAACGAATGTTTAATAGCAACAGTATACAAGAGTATAATGATATTTTAAATAATTATTTTCAAAATGGTTCTTAGCTTAGTCAGCCCTCACGTCATATGAACATTAACCTTTATACCTTAGCTATTAAATCGAAAATTTAATATGATGTTTTTTTTACGCCCAATGGATTCACCGCTTCACGCTTCTGAGCTAATGAGTGTTGATTTCAACTTGGTAAGTATAGTGTATGAATCTAAAACAAGTTTTGCCACAATGGACAATATTCCTAATAAAATACACGAATAAATAATATAATAGGTAAATAATGTGTACATATTTTTTAACATTATATCGTTACACATAATGAGGTAATATTTATAAATTACCGTGAATTTTACTTCTAACGTTAACTCCTACGATCTAAATCGATAAGACTCGATCTTTAGCTGTCCCAATACTCAGACCTTTCGGAAACCTTTCGGAGCTTTCTTTTACAAAATAAATAAAATATTATGTTTGCTCAACAACTCGTTCCATTGTATTTTTTCTTTTAAGTTCGACGTAATAATCATTATATTATTTAGACCTTGTATTTTAGCTACTGGTAATGCTTTTCTTTCAAATTAATAAATATTAGAATATGAAGGTGGCGTTATAACTATTGAAAAAAGGTACCGTTTTCTTAAAATAATGTAATTTAAAAATTGTTTTTTAAAAATCATGTATCGTCGCAGCCTACAGTTAAACGATAACTCGGTTGGTAAAGGTCTATTCCTTAATAGGTTTTCAACCGGAATCGAAGCTTATAAATATTTTTTGTTTAAGTTATGCTACGCATAGTTAAAACGATGATTCACATAATCGTGTATTTATTTCTAAAAGATATTGTTATATTGAAGCAAATCTAAAAATCTCAAGACACAGTATTTGTTATCAAACCTCTTCTGAAACGGCTTGACCGATTTTTTTGAACTTTTTTGTGTACATTGCTGTTTGAAAATATTTTTTTACCTCTAGGTGGTGAACCTCTCCGGATTTTATTAGAAAACATTTATATGGCATAACGTTTGCTGCTCGGTCAGGTATTGCAAAGCTGTGCTAGGTGTCAGCTTTGTCGCAAATCTGAATCGGAATCGTCACCAAGCTATATATAAAAAGTTTTACTACAGTACCTTTTATGCTGATTTTTTATCGTTCATTTGAATTTGCAGCCAATCAGATCTCGTGGCTCATTTCAAAGTGCTTATTATAATTTGTATGTCTACATCTTCTAACGATACACGTGATCACCAAACTAAGTGTTATGTACACTTAAAAGTAATTTACTGGAAATAAATACAAACGATAATTGTCTGGCCAACCTTGTCGAGTTTGAGGAAACGACGCTTAAATAATTCGATATATATATCTAGAAGCAAATATTATTATAACTCACAGATAAGATCTATTTTGAAATATCCTTTTTTTAAAAGTTTATCAAGTACTATTTTAAATAATTTGACGGTGAGCTATTATGATCTGTCGACTAATGATTTATTTAATGCTTACGAGGACCTAATGACATAATTATATAGATGAAATATTAAACATATAGTTGATTTACGGATACTAATAGATCGCATTTTGTTTATATTTGGAAAAAACTCATTTAGTCATAATTATGGAAAAAAATGATGACTATTATAGGTAATGCTTCAAATGGAACTTCCATGTGCGACATAAAATAACATAAACGTAACGAGAAGGAAATTTAGACAATATGCATAGGAAAAATAAATTACCCGAATACAGTTACAATATTTGCTCAATATACAGAAAATCGTATTTCCAGGTATTTAAATTTGCAAATATACTGCAATTAATTCAGCATATTTGCAAATTTAAATTCCAGAAGAGCAAGAAATTAGCAATGATAAATCGTCAAGAACGCGTTTTTAAACCAATTTGCATGACAGGTTGCAAATTTAAACCTGCAGTGAAAAGTGAACCCTGTGTGATATTAGTATGCAGTTATTTTACTAAATTAAAAAATTTAAAAGTTACTATTTCAAAACTCAAATAAATTAGAATATTTAATGCATAATTATGTGAATGTTGTGTTTTTCTTTTTAAAGCTGTACGAAAAATTAATGGACCAAACCGGACTATCTATGACAGTAATTATAACAATAGTGACAAAAATTGTAGCTAATTAGATGCTTCATGGATACCATAATCTAAAGAAGCTTTTAGATCAAATAGAAGATTTCCTAATGTATTTCCTGTAGTTGTTCATTTTAATTAGAAATAATTTCTAAGTATTTACAAACATTACCTTCAGGATTCAATTAGCGTCTATTTGTTAATTAAAAACTAAAAATATTTTCTAGCTGGAAATAACTTGGTATTCAAATTTTGTCATTGATTTGAATTATAAATACATGTTTAAAAAATTAAACAGTGCTATTGGTAACTAAGTAATACAAATGTTCAACGAAATTTAAATATTAATGATTCCTCAAGTCATAAATAACTTAAGTAAAATAAAGTGCATAAATAACAATAAAATAAACAACGTAAACAAACACAGATTGATAATAATTTCCAAAGTAAGGAAGCGACCAAAATAACAAAGGCAGCTTCTTCGCTGTATAAGTGAGATTTATTTGTCTTCTTTCGACACTTCTTAACATATTAATTGAAAAACTAACCTTGAATATTCCTTTATTGTTTCTTGAAATTGTGTTCACACCACTGACACAAGGCTCACTAAAATAGTTAAATTTGTTATTATTTTCCACAAAACATTTTCGTGTTAAATGTTTTGTACGCGGGTTGTGTGGCGAATGCCGGCGCAGGCGCAACTAGAATGGTTTATAGTCGCAACTTGTATAGGATGTGCGATGCTCTAACCACCTCCACTCAATCCAAACTTCAAACGAGACGTTTCTCTGATGATTCGCGCCAATTGAGAACTTTATATTCATTGATGTAAAGTGATAATTAAACTAAGAAACTAGGTAATTATAATTAAATTATTAAAAAAAAATCTGTATCGATTTTATTTTATTGTTTCAATATCGATTTAGTAGAGAAAAACCCAATGTTTAATAGATATACCTATTAATGGCTATAATTAACAGAAATATGTTTAACGAACTATGTCTTTAAATGTTATTATTATAACCTAAACATCTTTTATTACATAGTTAAAAATAAGTTATTGGTTTTAACAGTTTTTAATATGAATTAAAAAATTGACGATATTAAGTTCTAACCCTTATAACTTAACGGTTAAAGTTTTTATTTATTTTTTCTTTGTGATTAATATTTTAATGTGATGTTTACATTTTTTTTTGTTTACATTTATAAAGCATGAATTGCTTATTACTAAAATCATATTTTATTTTTTACCTAAATTTGAATCAAATTTTACGAAAACTTTCACCGAATTCACAAACATGTTTCCTTGTTTGCTTATACGAGAAGTACTCTGTTTACCCAGACCTGTTGATTGCTGGTTACTTTTACGACTCAAATACGTGCTGCATGCTTACTACAAATATAAGACTACAAGTAATGAATACGAGAATTCTGTTTTTCCACGTCATGAAAAATCATTACCTACTACTATATGGTCAAAATAAGAGTAAGAATCAGTAGAAGTTGCCAGCAACTAATTATATAGGCAAGCTTAGTATATCCACCCCATTCTAGATTAGTTTTCGATCAGTAGTACTATTGAGTTGTAACATAGATGCGTACTTACACTTATAATTATGATTGAATTCTTTAGTACTATTTATCGTACTTGTAGTACAAATTTAAACAGTTAGTACCATTGATGTTATATATCAATGGTATTACTGATACAGAAGACTGTGATCTTATTAACAGAAATATATTTTTAATGGCTCAGTAAACAATTAAAATTAACTTTTGGGCAGAATATCAGTGCTTTGTTTACATCCCGATGTGAACAAAATCAATCAATGAGTTTGCGACCCTTTTACACTTCTGCAGCGAGCACAATGGTCTTTGATATCATCTATTTTAAAATGTTTGTCTTTTAACCAAAGTACTGTCTGGATCTATTTTTATGTGTGATGTAGAAATGAAAATAAAGACTTTATCTTTTTATCTATCTATCTTTTACAAACAATAGATTATGCTTTATTGTACACCATAAAGAATAAATCCACACAATACGAATTATTATGTATGTCATTCTATGACATATATATATAAAGTTCGACAAATACATTTTGGAAAGGCACTATGTGTCATGTCTTGACGTAGCTAATATATAAGTTTAGTAATCCGTGCTTTTGAGTTTTTTTGCAAAGACAATGCCTCCATTCAGAGAACGCAAAATTATTCGGCGCCAACTAAACTAACAATTGGATGGGTTTTTTGTTTAGAATGTGACAATCATGCGTTTCTTTTTTTAAATTGAGTCATAGTGGTAATGTAATCTAACCTCTGACTTTTGTCCCTGCTTACTAAATACAGATAGTCCTTTTTATCAGAATGACTAAGCGTCATCATAACGACTGGTACTTTAGTTTCGTCTTTGTGTGTTTAAAATTGCGGTTGGATATTTTCGTCCAAAAAAATCCGGAAATGCTTTCTCCTTTCCTTTTTATATATGCTAAGATGACTTATTATCTTCGAAATATGACTCATTACCAGTGTGTTTTGGTAATGTTTTAACACCTGGTACAGTACTGGCTGCAAATTATGTTAACTTTCCGACATTTGTACCTTACTTCCTTGTATAATGATTCAATTTTGAAGTACGTAAACATGTTGTATCTTGTATTCTGTACGTTGTATTTGTTTGCATTTATTTAGTCATAAGTATTACGGTACTTATCTGTGCATAATTAGTTTTCTTTGAATATTAGTATAATTAATCGTTTTAATTCACTGCCGTGACTAAGGCTTTTATTCATAAAGGTATTGTAAATCTGCAAAATTATGAAGCTTTGTCACTAAACAATTAAAATCATTCAGTATAAATATACATAAATATACTGGCAATTAAATTCTGAAACCATTGCTATTAAATTTTTGGTAACATTAACTTACCAATTAATTTTTAGTCAGCCGTCTGGCCTAGTGGTTAGTTCCCGAATCCCGTTAGAGGCGAGTAATGAATGTTTGTATGTTTATTTAGTATATTTCTGATATTTATATATACATTACTTATTTATATTATTCCGTTATCTAGTGTCCATAATATAAGCTAATAATGATGCCTAAAGTGGGCTAGATAGATCGTTATTCTCCAGGGAGGCATTTGTTGAGCAAAGGGCGCCTTTTGGCTGACATGATGATGATGATGATGAACACACCTTTAGATCTTTAGATTGTACAATCAACAGGAAAGTGAGATCAACCCTGTTTTTATAACGCCCTCTTTTGATGATATCGATTTGAAAACGTGCAACTGGCACGTCTGTACTAGCTTTGATATTGTATAAATAAAAATATTAACAAAATATTTACATAATGACTTATGAAGATTTCAGTGTTTTCACCAGTTTTTGTCAATAAATATGTTTAATTAAAAAAAACAGTGATACCAATGAATTTTTATTTTAAATATAATATAGGTATGTTTTAGTAAAGATTTTCGAGAGAAATTATGTGAAATCACATGATTTATTCCCGTTTCCACGATTGCATTAATTAAAATGGGGGAAGCCTGTAAAATAAATGTAGTCGTGATAAATAAATAATTACATTTTTATTTACACCTATTAGTAACAGCGTCTAATATAGGTTTAAATCAAAATCATAAGAAGCATAGTTAGTTTTTATCGAAATGGGCATTGTTATATAAAAGACATATCATTCTTTTATTCTCAATTCAATTATTTTCACGATCTTAAGCTTTTACGAAGCGTACTTTTAGAATATCAATATGATGGACGGTCGTTATTTGAAATACTTAACTACTTCTACTTATATGGACTTTACAAATGATATTCGATTATTATTAATAAGTGTAGAAATTATCTGTTAAGTATATCAATGATATAAAATTTAATATTAATATCATATTATATTATATTTAAACGTTATTATATATTTAAACGTTAAGTTACTAGAAGGTAAATTTAAGTTAAGCAGTTTTTTAACTTATAATTTTTAAAAATTAATTAATTAATAATTTATAATATTTATGTTTGGATAGATAGTAATTATTAATTAGATACTAATGGCAAAAATATATTTTGCGATTGAAATCTTTCAATCAACTGAAGCGGGTAAACAGTAAGTTATATTTATATGTAAACAAAGGATTAATAAATTAGAAAAAATGACAGTAGTTAAACAGGTACTTAAATATGTTATTTCTATTCTTTACAATTTTCCTTTTTTCTGAATCTAATTTACAGAAAGACATAATAAAGCTATAAAATAAATAACTAAAGATTAGCTTGACGGTAAATTGTTAAAATCTTCGCAACTCAAGCTTATGTGAACTGGATCTTTGCATTCACACTAGATAGCAGACAGCTGCCTTAGGTCTGTACCCACGCGAAATTTAAATATTATTTTTTTGTTAAAATAAGATCCAAATTTGCTATTTAACGTAATTCCGACGGCACACTGTTAAACTAAATGCAGTATATCCCGTTCTGTCATTATTTCATAGGAGAAAAATAACAAGAAAAAGAACACCCTAATTTAGACAGTTTTAAACTGTTTCAAAGGAACTATAGACTATTTTAAAAGGCATGCTGAGAAGTTATTCAAAAACTGTATTTTAGGATTCTTAATATCACGTGACATGACGTTTTTATTTCGATAGAATGCACCTAAAGTAAGTTTTAGGGTGTGTATTTCAGAATCAGGCTCATGATATGTATTTGTTAGGAACGATTACAAGTTCAGCTATTAGACAATAGAAGAATACAAGAATTTATAAGTTGGTTAATGTAGTTCAAGCCAGAACCAACCGCCTGATGATATATTAATAATTTTCCTCTTGATTCAGCAGTCTGCACCAGTAACAAATATAAAATATAATAATAAAAGGCCATGTTTTCAATGGAAAAATATGAAATATCTATGTGATACAATGCAGTTTTATTTCTCTAAAACTTTTAAAATGTCTTGTGCGTTAAGTGTTCTTATTGCTTGTAGCGCCATCTTGTTTAGTAGAGGAAAACTACATACCTAAATCGATAACTATGTTTCGTAAATACAGCTTCAATGATTTATATTCGCGCTC
Organism: Acentria ephemerella; assembly: GCA_943193645.1. Lineage (NCBI taxonomy): Eukaryota > Metazoa > Arthropoda > Insecta > Lepidoptera > Crambidae > Acentria > Acentria ephemerella. The sequence goes on from OW971882.1 coordinate 4,240,107, forward strand.
ACAAACTCGCAAACTATTGTAAACTTAGTACTTCACAGAAAACGGTATTATTGGATTATGCATATCGACGTAATCCCAATGAGTCACTACTTGACACTTTTGGCAGATGTTTAGATGACTCCATACCCGAATTCGTGACGTGTTATGAGACGTGATGTCGTCTTCGCCGATCGAATCTTGCGTCATCACTGAATAATGTATTGGAGCTCAGTTTCGCTGTGTCAACATTATTTAAAATTAATTTTATTCCACATTAGTACGTTGATGTACATTTATTGAACGTAAATTTCGCTTAGCCTAACTAAACGGCTTAACCTAACAGGAACAGTCAAGAATCTCAGTAAAATCTGGCTGCAATCTGGCTACACGGTGGTACTACAAAGTATATTACAAGCACCCCTTGACCACCACCACACCGGATGTTTAACTTTTTCGAAAAACAGTTCAATTTAATATTATAAATTGTTATAAGTAACTCAGCATCTTGATTATCCAAAAAAAAAACAATAAAATATTAACTGCTAATAATATTTTATAATAATTACAAATACTTAAGGCATCTGACACGCCTATGAAAGTGTAAGAAGGTCAAAACGAAAAGATGTGACAAGTAAAAAATATCTATATAATCCCATTTTATTTAAAATAAATATATGAAAGAGACAAAGAAAAAAATATCCTTAAACTGGGATAATAACTCAACCTGTCCGCTAGCTTAAAAATAAGGACTTTTATAAGATTGAATACTTCAACAGAGTTTAACCTAAAACTAGTAATGTTCCGGCCGCTTTTTGGTGAAATTTTTTTTGTTTTTATTTTCATAATAATATTAATACTGTTTTTTATATTTTCAGGTAAGTATAGGACCCTAGTTAGTAAGTATATTAAGAACTATTTCTAATACTAATACTCTTTCTTATAAACGTATTATAATTACATTGAAAGTGATTTAACCCATGTTGAAACACTTTTATTGTATTTTTTGCTCGCAATTATATTTAAAAATAATATTTATGAGCGTGTTTTAATAAAAATAGGTGTAATGCCTGATAAGCTTACGAGTTTTTTATTATCATTACAGTCCCACGACCCTAATTATTATGTGAGTTATAATAAGTAGAAATGTTAAATTAGATTTTTTCGAACTTTGTTGGGGTAGTGACCTTGCCTTGATAATTACGCAAATTCTAAGAATTCTCCCATCTCAAAAATAAAAATTGTTTTTCTCACTCAACAATGAAAATTGCCATCTCAGAATCATATTAATAATGAATTATTTTATTATAACGAAAGTGTTTAGTTTGTTCTTGTTAAATCAGTATATAACCTAATTTAATAATTAATAAGAAATTGATAGAGTTTCAATCTGAAATAATGTTAATGTTAGTTGCTCCTTAATTTAGCCACTTTTCATAAACTTTAGTATTTTGTACATCTCAAAGGGATTTTAATATTAATAGGCTGATTATGTTTATTGATAAACTAAATACGTAGTATTTTAAAATGTAAATTGTTACAAGATCTCCATGTAGGGCATTGATAATGCAGGCATGTTTAACGCAGTTAACACATAATTAACGCAGTTTTCCATGTATTCTTCATTAGATTTCAATACTCTTTTATTTTTAACCTGTCTAACTATACTATTGATCAGACACTTGGCTTGAAATTTATTTATTCGAGATAAGTATCTTTTCAATAGTAAGTAAATGCTCTGAGGTCTGTTTTAGTTATTATACCTATAGTAAAGTAAATACAAGTTTGATTTACAATCGTACATACTTACCATCATTATCATCATCTACCATAATCTACCTTATACGTAAACAGAGTAAGATTACAAAAATTTAACATCTGTTTAGAAGCAACCTTGTAACAAATAGATGAAACATGACCATGACTGAAAAGTCTTGATCGCATCAAAATTTCATGAAAATTAGTTGAAACTGTCTTAAACCATGACAATACATTGACTTTAATTCCATTTGCCTTTTCAGTAATTAAACAGAAAAAATATATATATCAATAACATTAAATCTCGACGTCTTTGGTTGAAAAATTGAATTAATTCTCATAGCAATAAATATAGATAGCAATTCGATGGTTAATTTTTAGGAATATTATAAGTTTGTGGACGCATAAAAACGACATTTTAACCCCCGACGCAAAAAAGCATGTTATAATTTTGACAAATCTGTCGATGAGTATATACTCACAGGTTTTAGAGACTTCTGCTTAACCTCTGGTTGACAGAGTATTTCATAAGGCGTAAAAATAATAAATACTGACTTACTTTTTCCAATTTGTTACTATCTCCTGTAACTATATAGTCTCTGTCGTACAATTTATCAGTATATAAGTTTATTGAGTGAAGGGCCAATTATGTCAGTTTATACGTCATGCGAGTAGGTATGTTATAATTTCCCGTAAGCATTCCATTGAATGGCTTGAGTTATATGAAAAACCACAGATTAGGTAAAAATACAAAAATGTTACCAGGAATTCTCAATTTGTTTAGTTTGCGGAAAGTGGTGAATAAAACTTAGGTTATATTTAGAATACGATCTTGATGCAATGGACTTCATCAAATTTTAATTATAAAATCGGATTAAGATTACGTTTGAAATATAAAATGTGTAATTTTATATTTAAATTCCATTTACCCACAATCTTACTTTTTGTAGCAGCTAGTGAGGAATTTTACGTTCATTTTAAAATTAAAAATCCATAAAGTGTCTTTTAAAAATAATAAGTACTAGTTGACCCAATGAACATTGTTTCACCGAAAAACTTTGTAACTTATGTTAAAAGTCATATTTAATCACAATAGCATGTTAAAATAATTATTATAATTTAATTTTCTTTCTTTGACTACGTCACTATAGTGACATCATCCATGATGATCGCACACCATATTATTCCTATATAGTAAAGTTGTAAAATTAACAACTCTGTGTAAGTAATATCGTCAATCATTCAATAAGCGAGTAGTGACGAATGGATTCATTATAAATCGTAGGCTCGTGCGTGTGCCACGTAATCATATACGTGATTGGCTGCACATTGTTATTGAAAAATTTCTTCGAAAAATACAAACTGTGGGTTTTTCCAAAAAAAATAGAGTGATTACACACTGGGCGTTTTTGGCACGACACGCTTTTATGTCAATTTAATAAACTTAACTGAACGGCGATTTATTGCGAACTACAAACGAACTCATAGGCTCCTATACTGATGAGATACACTAATGTGAGATTTACACAAAATAATCAACGATCACGAGATATTAACGCCACAATGATCTTTGGGCGAACTCTCGGGGGAATTATGATCTCTTATTTTCGTATTCTCTATTTTTCTCCTTACTAATACAATTCATTAAATTGCAAATCTAGAATTTGGCGCTTAACTGAATAGATATTAGATTTCAATGCAACTCGGGTCTTTTACGTAGAGCCTACGTTGAATTGTCTTTTATTGATTACTAGTTGACAGGAATTAATTCGAAAGTATACTTATCAGTCGTTATAAGAAAACATGCGACATTAAGTTGCCTGTTAATTAGTAATCAATTAAATTTTGGAAATAAGTTTTACTCATCTCATTAACTGCAAGATAACATGATAAGAACACAGTGTGCAAGCTCTATGATATCTCACCAAAACTAAACTCAAAGTCTGCAAATACCCTTACAGGCAAAAGATGAGTCTAAGGCTTAGCTTAATTTTAAGCCGATTGATTTTACTTATCTCTTATCTAATTTATACATCTAACTTATTTATGAGTTCTTGTAATTCAGCTTCTCAGAACCAAACCGAGTCGTGAAAAAATTTACATAAAGCGAGTTGTATAGGTTTTCCCGGTTATGATTCTTATAATTAATATGTGCATACTTTATCACATCTTTAAAACGATGAATTAACTAGTGCGTAAGTAAAGAATTGAAATCAATCATTGAGTTGTTTTAAATTTAATATTACAAATATAATTTAAAAATAATTCAATCGTATACTACAATAAATAATTTTAGGCTGCGATTACGAACTAAATTAAATTTAAGTTCAGTACTTCTCTTTCAGTACACAACAAAACAAAAGACAGATGGCCTGTAACGTTATTTGACGTTTCTAAAATGGCGACTCTTAAGCTTTTGTGCCTTATTTTGAAGCACATCATAAAACATGGCGATTATAATAAGTCAAAAGTGTATGGATTGTCTAAGTGTCAATTATCATGACATTCTTTAAAGTCATACTATCTTTGAAATTGATTTGGAATGAAAGAGATGCGCATAACTTAAATATAATTAAGTCCGCGCACAACGGAATTTGTGCCATACAATTATTTTAGTTATAATATTTTAGCATCCCTCATTGGTATAGTATCAAGTATTAATCATATTGTAATAAGATATTATCAGTAAATACTTATGTGCAATGCCAAGTGTCATGTCCAACTTATTTTTAAATAACTACCATATTATTTCTGTAAGTAAGGTCCAATAAGGGGTGTTACTCATTTAAAGTAATTAACATTAACATTGCGGAGTCCTTCATCGACAGCATAAAAACGTCCCACTGCTGGGCTTCATACATGTGAGAAGCACATGAGAAGTTTGAGCTATAAAACCATCACATTGACCCAATTAGGCTTGGTGGGTTAAAGCAGCTGCAGTAAAAGAGTGAAGTCCTTATGATAATAAAAATAAAATGTAATATAACATTTCAGTCTAATGGTATGTTCGCTATCAATAAATAATTATTTGTTTTTATTAATGTCAGTATGCTCTCTACATTTGCGATTGCTAGCTTTATGATTGTAACGTAATTAACATACAATATCAAATTAATGATACTAACAAAACATTTGGAATCCAATAATCGCCAGTAAATGCCTGGATTTAATTACAACTATGTTAATGTTAATTTGAGCCTTAATTAGCTTCAAATCGCTTGCAGTGTGATTGTAAAACTATGAGAATATCTACATACCTAATAAGTTAAAATTTTTAGGCATTGTATTTACGGTCATTATATTGCTAGGACTAAAGTTAGTCATGGTAAAAGGGATGCTGTTGTATCTTACAATAAATAAACGAGCCTGACTGATTTTTATTAATAATACAGTTTATTGACATATACAGTACATCAGCCTCATCAACGACCTATATATGTCCCACCATTAGGCACAGGTCTTCCTACTTGGGAGATATTCAGGAGGAGGTTCAGGCTGCAACAACATCATTCTGGCCCAATGGGTTGATGATGAGTTGATGGGTGAAAGCGGTATAAAGTAAATAATAAATATAAACTAGATTGAGAAGAAGTCCAATGATGACGTCACTTGTCAAAAAAGTTCACATTCTGTAATTATTTTCTAAAATAATCTAATAAATTCGGTTATCAGAAGAAAAAATCCAAGTTTCATTATAACCATCTATGTGTAAATAAATAAATAAATAAAATATTACAAAACTTTATGCAGCTCTAATATTTATTATTAAAGTGTATTCTTATTGTGGATGATTTTTTGTGACAGTATATAAAATTCCTTTTCCATTACTCGATCGAAGTTAAAAAAGAAGAGAATATAAATAACATTTACGAAATTACTAGAATATATCACTTGTTTATTACACAGACACTGCCGGCATCAAACTGTCTGTCTAACCTTTGGATTTCTATTAATATCTAAATAATAAAGGTAGCAATGAAAAATATTTTTAACGTAACGAAAGTCTCCCAGCTAGAGCGTCCAGTGAATTAATCGGAAACTCTGTATTATCAGCATTATATGTTTCCTTCTTCAAAGCTCATCGAAATCTGACATTGTAGGTAATTAAAACTCATAATAACAGGAATACGCCCAGTCTTCATTTATAATATTAAACATAAAGTTTAACCACAGCTGGTTTTTCAATGTAAAAGTTATAACATTACCAATAATAACAACAATAATAATACAAATGTTATAACTTCACAAATATAACTGCTTGTTGAATAACACAGAGACGTAATATACATTTACCAATATACACTTCTAACATCCTGACATATATACTATTATTGTACTCACGCTTGGTATCAACCCGCCTGGGACAAGATAATACCTCAGAAATAAAAGAAAAAATAATAGCACCAATATTAAATTATATTGGTCAATGCTGTTAATGAAAATCGAATGCAAAACAGAGTCAATCTCAAAAAGCACTTTTCAATTTGACCAGTTTACATTTAGAAGAATAGAATATAATAGAATATATCTTTATTTTACATCAACCAATTCAAAAGAAAAATACATTGGGAACATTTAACTAATTTTGTAGTAAGGGCGACCTTATCGTTAACAGCGATCTGAAACCTAAGGATGGACAGTGTTGAGGATCCGGTTCCATGTTTATGGTCCAAACTGATCCGATGTTAAATATTAATAATAAAAAGAAATAAAATTAGCTAAACAAAGAAAACCGTGTTTGTAACTGTAAAATTTTCCTTTTAATAATATATATTGACAATTTTATTTTTTTCTTGTCACTGAGCAACCACAACAGACAGGATTAAAAATAAAGTACTCGAGGGAAATTGGCGAGGGAGGTTTTACAAACATGATAAATAATATTACATACAAATACTAAATACATAAATAGGTTTTACCAATCATTTCAGCTGCTTTTGATAAAGTTTAATAGATACAATACATACGAGATTCGAACTTTCTTAAAGACAAATTTATATTCGTAAATAAAAAATTATTAGGTGATCTTCGACATTGTTGACTTATAAAAGAGAAAATAAAAGTTTTTCTTTATGATATATATATTTTTAAATCTTGAGTGAAATAGAATAACATGCATTAAATTGTATATGTATAGGTCGAAAGAGATATCTCCGCTCAGCTCATTTGGTATCCTGTTACAAGTTTACCTGCGATGCTAATTTCAAGTGGAACCTTTTGAAGTTTTGAATATATTAGGTGCAGTTGATTCTTCGATGAGAAACTCAAACTGATTTTAAAGTAGTCACAGATACTGATTTAAAAAAAAATGTCTAGTGGCTATTAATCTACAAAGTCAGGATCTGTTTAAAATACTTTATTGCTTTTGACGAGATGATTTCATGTTAAATTATAAGTGATGAGTATTTCGTTGGATGGTTATTAACCAAAATTGTGGAACGTTTTCGTTCAATAAATTTCAATGAAGTGTTTAATTTTTTTTTAGAAACCAATAAATTTATTATTTTGTAGTGTAATGTAATGAAATTCATTGTTAAGTTTAAAAGATTTTGTAAAGAGAATTAGGGTTATGTTAAAATGGATAACATTAAATTTCAATATAGAGACATAATTTTGTAATGCATTAAATAAAAACAATAGATATAACGCGAGATTTTTATTTTCTAAATACCACATATCGCAAAACCCACGTAAATACACATAAATACAATAATCTATAATATTAATATTTTATAGCTGAAGGGTTTGTTTGGTTAACGCGCTAATCTCAGGAACTACTGATTCAAATTGAAAAATTATTTTCGTGTTCCATAGTTCATTTATAGAAGGCTATATAACATCACCCTACGACCAATATGAGTATGCAAACGGTTAAAGTTACGCAAAGTAATTTACGCCAGATGTGTTCTTCTTTAAACATTATATCTTTTAAGGTGGACTCACATTAACATTTTATTGAAAATTAAAATGGTTCAAAAATAATGCTTTGTTAACAAAAGACAGAATGCGTCAGTCAGTAGTTTTGTTAACATGATTTCTTAAACACATCAATACTCAAGTAACATCATGTTACCTTTCCACCTATATATGAAATGATGTTATTTTCCTACATCGACGCGAACGAAGTCATGGGCACCGCTAGATATTCATATAAATATAAATATTATATGAATAACTAGCTACTAGCTAAGTATTACAATATTTAAAAAGTCATATGGTCGTGAGGTGTATTACTTGAAAAAATCTTTCCCCAAGTACACCTCGTCTAATTCATCATAAAATCCAGGAGGAAGTTTTCATTTGTGTAAACGTGACCATAAAACAGTACTACAATGTAAACGAATATTGTGTTGACAAACACGTCTTACTACAAGCAAGTGATGTAGTACATTTGGGTCTCGGTTTATTACATTTTATTGGATGAAATTCAATAATAACAACTTTACTTTTGCGGTAAAATTCTGATTTTCATGAAATTTTTGACGTGTTCTCTTATAAAGATTTTTGGTTTTTAAAAAATTTTAATAAGTTATTGAGATAGGTCATAGATTTATGTCAGTATTTGAACAAATTTAAGACAATATCCTTAGGCATTGAACGAAACATCCCTATTTATAGCTAGTTGCTGATATTGTTTGCAAAAATAACGGTTAAGTTTCGACCAGTTCTTGCAGTAACGAATCAATCACCTGTCAACAAGAATCAACATTTACCATAATATTTTTTAAATACATTATTTCAGATAAGATTCTTTAAAAGCGAGCTAGCAAACTTTTATGTATTAAAACAGCTTCTATTTGTGATTGGAGAGTAACATAATTCGAACTATTCCGCTTTCAAGTACAGCACATCGAAATTCCAATGATGCCAGAGTAACTATTCTTGTGATCTAACAGTACTTGAATGCTTTGATACTTCAGAATCTCCAAAGTGATCGTAATAGGAGAATCTACAAAGGCATGTCCGTTATATGTACTCGTATGGTTGCTGTTTTGTCGATCCCTCTGCCCGGATTTAAGACATTATTCTATCTTGTTTTAATTGACTTTATATTAAAAATAAATGTAAAATAAATACATGTTTGGAATATATAGTTAAGTTATAATTCACGTAAAATTGGTTTTAGCATATTACAAAATACACTTAAATATACTTTAAATTCGTTTGAGAATCGTTGTTGTCAACATGATAAATACTTCATTCTCGCGCAAAAGAAACGAAATATTAAATACGACTTAATTAAAGAACATTATCGATACTACACCTGTTTTAACTAAAGTCTAAAATATAAAATTATAACTTACATTTTAGTCAAGGCAGGAGATGTTGCTAAGATGGTGATTGTAGTAGCTAGCCAAAGACAGTAACGAACTGAGCAGGAAATTTCCACCCACTGGGAGTTGAGCCTTGGACCTCCGATCTGATCTCTATATATAACAAACAAATAATTACATAGTAATATGAGGCGTAGTGTGCAGCGATAAGTGTTTTGACACTAACCTATTAACTGACTCATGTCCTATGCGAGCAAATTGTATGATGTTGGGTATTTCCACATTTTACTCTACATACATTTGAAAATCATAGCCCTTTGTTCTATAAGATTAAATTAATAAACTTTGGATCATTTGATTAGTCCAGTTGAATTAAAAACCAGTATCAAGAAAGTCAATAGTGTATGTAATGTTTTTTCCAAACATTATATGTATTCATAGTTGAATGACCTCAACAAGTATATACTGTTCTTCAACCCCTCAAATAATTGATTTTATGCCTAAAAAAAAAGTTTTGGTATTAAGTTATGTTAAATTTAAGCACAACTACTATTTCCACACAGCTTTATATAATAATTTTATTTTCAACTATAACATATGTTGAAATTATTTTCCATTTAATATTATCTCTTTTTAGTTTAGCGGATGTGGAAATATCGTATTGCAGTTTGCATCGAAAAGTTGAATGAGTGTATGTACCTCGCAAAATCCTTGTAATGAAATTATAATTCCTTCGCTCAATATCAATCTTGTAAAGAAAAATTACAAATGTCAGATTTATAAAAAATAAATTTCAGCTTAGATGCAGCTAATAAAAAAATATAATTTTTTTGCGATTTTATTAAACTGATATATCTTATACTACATATTATCGATCAGATTTAACGTAGTGTTTAACCGCATTATTGACGATATAAATCGTCAAGCACGACTCAAACACACGCAAACAATTCCGTACAGTAACTTCCACACAGTTTCCTGTTGTAAAAACTCATGTGACCTTAGTATTTCGTATACAATACTATGTTCGTACCATTTTCCTTATTAAATAGGCTCCGAGTTGTATTTTTTGTTTAACGTTAAAAAGTAGTTCAGATTAATTTTATAGATTCAAATGTTAAAGGGCTCGCGAACAGGCATTTAAAACAAAAATTACATTTAATATATCTGACTCTATTGCATTTATTGTGATTGAAAGTTATCCTTATTATGTTAACTACGCAGGATTCTGGAGTAAACACTCTGAGTCTAAATTTTAGGTCAGTGCATGTTGTTCTCTCAATATGTTTGCAAAAAGGATGGCTCATACCACGTAATATTTAAAAAGGACCATAATGAAATTATAGAAATGCATATTTTAGGAAAAACTCTTTACATACTGTAAAATTGTCAATGGTTATTAACAAGCCGTTTGAAATTTACAGTTTTTATGTGACATTTCTCTATTTTGCTATCAAATGATAGCAAATTTATATAATATAATATATTCCTATTCATAATGACAGATTGGTGTGTACTGAAATCTAGTTTAGATTTAATATCCTTTAAAAATCGAGGCTACAGTACGAGACCAGACATAAACTATAACACATGTTAGTAAGAACAATTCCAAAATCTGCTAATTCTGGTGATTGTGATGTTGAAGGATGACACCTCTTTGTTCTATTGCTTTTTTTATTTAAGAAGATACAAAACAGGTTAAAGTTAATATTAAATAAGTGTATGCCTTACAATAACCCTCAAACATGCATGTGTAAAAAATTAAATCTTTTATTATTAAAAATAATAGTGTATAATTAAAAATTTTGAAATCTATTTATTTTATAAACCTTTGTCAAAAATTAAAGAGAGCGTGATGTTTGAATGAATATCAATAATTTTGATTTTCGATGAACTGACGTGGTTATCAAATTATTACAATTATTGTTTGAATAGGGTTATGATTTGTGTTTGATAGACGGGTGATTGATGAAAAGTTGACATGTAATATTTAATTTGCTAAATACTGAATAAAGAACCCTGAAAATCTTTTTTAAATATGCTAATCATTTTCCACTGTAAAATTTATTGAATAGTTCATTTGATCATTTACCGCACCCGCATAAGAATTTAGTATTCGATACTGGTACTTTATACATTATTGAAATAATGTTAAGAAACTATCAAAACGACAGTTCATTGACTAACTATCGTGGCTAGTCTTATTGTGTCGTAATTTATTGTTTAATTGCCTTAATTAATATAAGCAAATACTTTACCTCTACGAAAGGGTTTTAATTTATTATTTAGGACCAGTTTCAATGGTGTTAGATGTACTTATTTGATCTGTAGCGACAGAATTGTTTTTAAAATTGCAGGTATTGGTCAGCAAAGATAAAAATCAAGCATACGCTATAATTGTAATTTAGTAGAGGGCAATATTAATTGAATACTTAATTGATATTCCGAAGTGCTACGAGTAGTAAATGATAAAAGTTGTTACGAAGAAACTACGTAGCTACTTTTATAATTTTATTCAAGAACCCACATATAAATTACAAAAGATTTGCTGTTTTGTTAATCGCCAGCAGGTAAAATACAGCGCATTTAAAACTCAAAGCCGCGCGTCTGCAACGATAGAATTTCTAACCCGGGGCGTGCGTGTGGAATGTACCAAAAGCGACATTATTTCTCGACTCTCGTTATACCTGCTCTATTATAGGTTGACATAATTTTTAGAGGCTCTTGCAAATAGGATGTAAGCCTTATCATAACCAAACCTAAATATATAAAAAAATCTGGTTTATGTATTTACATACAATACAATGAGTGAATTCATTTCTGCAAATAATACATTTATTTGTTAGTTAATAATACATTTTAATCAGAGCTCCAAAGAGGAGAGCAGAGCTTTTAACTCTGATTGTGGATCTGCTAAAGTTGTCAGGATGCTCCCAACATTTAATCTGTTAATATTGTATTTTGCATTCCAATAATGACTTTTGGTGAGAGTGAATTATAAAATGAGGAATATTGAATATATTTAAAACAGTTTCTGTAACTACATAGGTAGTTAATCAAATAAATGTTAGTATAGCATTATGTATTCCAATCAACCGGTAGGTACTTGACATTTGTAATTATAAAAAACATTGAAACTTCGATGTAAAACTTTTTTACTTACAGCTCGAATTAAGGACACGAAGTGCGAGTGAAATGGAAGATTGTCGCCATTTATCTTACTTTTACTTTAATGAGAAAAACAAGAGCAAACAACCGTTGGTTCTTCCAGTTCACGGGGACTAGTAAGCCTGAGCATGTTATATTGTTGTTGTATTGTATTTTTATAACGTAAAAATGAAATAAGAGAACTTTAGTTTATGTGAATAACTTTGGTATGCAAAATGATCTGGCAAATTTATTTATTTGAGTTTAAGATAGACAAAAAACATACCTAAGGATCGATATCCTAAACCGAAACTATTTTAGAGACTCCTTTTCCAAATTACTAAAAAAAAATTCTCCGGTAGATAGAAAATACTCACAAATTTCGGAATTTTATCAGTTTTCGTTCATCTCGAACGCTAAGAAAACCTATTTAGACCCCTTGGGGTCGATATTGACCATTTTGGGAATACTATACGGTATCGTAAACCGTCCGTCCCGGTTTTTGTTGATACTGTGGTGGTTTTTTGGAGTATTACAAGTAAATAAAAAGAAAAATGCGTTTATTTCAGTAATCTTAGATACAATAAAATGTAAGAATTGTAACTGTAAGAACGACAAAACGATTCGAAGAATAACTTCAATATTTCATAAATATATCTGAGAGTAGTTTTATAGGAAAAGAAAATTATTTATGTTGCGGTATAATAAGATTTTATGTCCCACAAACGGTATGTTATTTCCATGTAATATATGGAATTTATAAATGCATTCTAATTATCACCTAAAACTAACTGGTTACTTGTTTAGCGACTTTATTGACACTGATCGCGACATACAAATTTTTCTAGTAGTATATATATATATTATATAATAGAATAGTAGTATATTAGTATGTAGAATAGTTTCTATAATATAAAAAAATATATCGGAAGATGAATTCTAAACACAAGAGACTATTTCGGTCAAACAAATATATTTTTCTCGCGACCGATTCAATCACAACCTAGTAAAATTAAAAACAAAACACCAAATTAAAAAAAATAGTCACCGTTATAGTCTAGTCCAGTTATCTAAAAAAAGGTCGTAATAAAAAGGTTTTAACATAATAGAAATTTTGTGCCATGCAAAGTAGGTCGTATTTGGTCTGGTAACGATGAGCAGACCATTGCTGAGGGCTGCGGACATAATATCGAATTCGTATTTTCTTACAGACCAATCACCTTGGATATTAAAATTTTATCGAAATACAATTTTTATTCTGAATTTCTTCTTTTATGTAAATTCAAAACTTTATTGGTATTCTCTCCGTGAAAAATTTTTAAGGCTTCATTTTCATAACAGATAAGGAATCTTCCTAATAATGGCCTTTCCTAAGGATTTAAAAACCGAACGGTCCTAAGATTCCACGCATCCAGCCTTCTTGCAACCTTTAACAGGTACTTTGTAGGAGGCCTACAAGCACTGCATCTCCCGTTACGCGACCGCCATTTGGGAACTTTACCGCCCCAACGGCAGCAAGCCCCTTCGCAATATGCCCTACTTACTGCTACTTAAAGCTTGCAATTGTTTGGTTTACGTCGACAACTCTAGTTCTCTTGCGGTTTAACAATGACACGAATAATAGAAAACAAACGATGCAGACAACTATGATCTTCCAAAAATAAAAATTACTTTTTAGTTTCCTGACATTTATTTCAACTTAAACCATAGCTACACATACATATTAATAAAAATACAGACTAGAAACCTTAAATATTTAAACTTTTTAATTCATCCGTTCATTTATTTCAAAGCATTATGTATATAATTAATAATTTAAATAAAACCTGCTTTAAAACAAATGAAGTGAAGAATATCATCGACACGTATAGTACGGCTCATAACTTGGACTATGAATGTAGAACAGTATATAATTAATGTAAATGCATTTATTACGCTAGGTCATCGGTACACGATGGCATATCCGTAATATTCTATGGACATGCAATACATATATTTCATTTTGAGTTCGTATACGTTAGAATAAAATTCATGAAAGATTAATTGCGTAACAAAGGTAATGTTAATAAAAGTAACAACAATTATGCCAATGAGTTAATAAAACAAAACAATTGTTAATAATCGATATTAAGTAATACGATAACTTCGATCTGGTTTTGAAATTTATGAGTTATAAATTTTTGGACTATTTTTTAAGTACTGAATTAATATATCTTTGTTAAATAATGCATATGAAAGCCTACTCCCAATTGGCTTCGATAACAGCTGTAACTATTATTTTTAAAGAGTAATGATAATAAAGAATCTCAATCCAACTGAGATCCTATGGCAAAATAAAAACTACTATTTCTACACCAAAATAGACTGTAATGTTATAGACATAAAGCTTCTGGAATTTATTGTTCAGAAGCCATTTCTACAGAATTGAAAGGGTCATTCAGGTAAACGACCGCTTACAAAGAGAGCGTGCAACACTGTGAATTTGACTGAGTATCTCGCCAAAAAAATTAGATATGCTACAGCAAATTCAAATAATTGCACAATCATGTTTCATTTCGAAAGAGAAAACTTATATCTATAACGTACATTTCCTATAGAAATTATATTCACAGAAGTAAAAACTAATGAAAATACTGAATAGGTAATAGCCTCAAAATGTTTTCGTTCATGCGGAGGATGGAGAATATTTGTCTCTGAATGCCTGTAAAGCTGCATCTACAGACGCCCGGCTACAGATTACGCTTCTTCGGTCATATCCTGTAGGACAATCGAGCCTCGTGAAACATTCCCTCTGTTGATCGTTGCAGCAGCTAAGAATGGCAGCATCACAACGAGATGTTGGTGTTGCGGGAATCCTCTCCTGTTTCGGTGAGAAATTCTGTAATGAATATAAAAAGTACATTAATAGGATAACAACCTCAAGTGGACTTTTTTCTTTATCTATGAGTTACGTAAGTTTTCCACAATACCTTGACATATTGTGCAGCTTGCTTTTACAATGTTAAATTATTTAGAAAATTTTTCACTGTTAGAAATAAGCAGTTTTATAAAATATCAATACTTACATTAGATGATTGTATTGTCCCATGTTCAACTTTCGGAGCCGGTCTTTTCATTGGTCGGATCGGTTTGATCGGATCAAATGATATCGGTCTGGCACCATCGTTGCCGTCGTCCACTACTGGTTCCTGGTTCAAGTCTATTAATCCCCAGTTTTGATTAGTGTCTTCCATTTCAGGGAACCTGTTAGTAATGTTAGGGTTGACTGGAGCTGGTCCACATTTGCAATTCTGTGGAATAGGGTACGGGACTGCGTATGGTATATATATAGGTTGAGGTAGTACTGGGGGTGCATTCGGTCGTCTGACATAAATTGCTATTTCATCTAATAGCTTTAAGATTTGCGGGATAAGTTCCTGATTACGGTCGTAGTCCCTTCGTTCGGGGTAATAGGGATTAGAAGGCGGTGGATAATCGTACCCGTAGTTCATTTGCCAGCGTTTCCTTCGATGCCGCATTTGACTAGCGCGATAATCTCTAATGGACTCTGGATTTTTTGTTAATTCGTCGTTTCCTCCCTCATTATCACTTCTATCTACGTGTCGGGCTTGTACTGCGAGTAGACAGAGTACCACTCCCAGTAGCGCTGTTATCGTTTTCATCTGTAAAAAGATGCAGAATATTAATTGTTTACATTTGAGAGAAGTTTTAGTTGCTTCAAGCCGGTTCTTGTGACATTTCATTCGTATAATGCATATTTATAAATGCCAGTGGCAAATTACTCGTTTGGTAGCTTTTAAATTAAAAGTATTACTGCAAGACAAACAGTTCCTTGATTTATCCTTAAACATTAAAAGGTTTCGAACGTTCAAAAGATTTTTCTATTGCGAGTATAACATTTTTTTAGTACACTACATTTTAGATATTCAATGACCTTTTGGATCTTGACTTGTTAGAAAAACAAGTCGTTAAATACCTGCTACCAATATCGATTGAAGATAACTATTTAATGTAAATTACGATATTAGTTGTAGCATTAGCATTAATTAATGACTATTCTTATCGCGTCATCTTGGTAAAAACAAGAATTTTATAATAACCTAATGATCTAAAAGTAATTAATTTTATAATCTTTCAGTGGTGATATACTCCTGGGAAACTAAAGCCAATTGAAATTTAATTGTTCCTTTTTGGTTAAACAACATAACTCACAAAATACCTTTCCTATCATAAAACATGCAGATTTTTGGCTTAGACTTGCTTCCTACGCACTGTTATGCCATCGATAGAAAGTATTATTTTTTCTCATAGACACAACATATTTTTGATAACAATCCAACCAGGCAGTAGGTAGTCTTAAATAAGATCGAAAAGAACTCCAAAAAAAGAAACCGTTCAGCACACGTAGTAACATATATAACACATAAACTACTCATAAACACCGTTACGCACCTTTATGTTCTATTTTTGAGACGGCTAGTATTCGAGGATTAAATATACACTTTAGCATCAACTGGACGCACCAATCACAATCACTGAAACTTATATTGGTTTTAAATAATCGTAGTTTGAATTCGTAAGCTGCGTAGATACGTTCACTCGCTGCGGCTATCTGTCACAGACTGACTAACAAGCCACTGAACGCTGTAGTTGAGCACGCGACCGTGACAGTGGGTACGTATGCGCAGACAACCAATGCTATTCTAATTTATATCAATATAAGTAAAACTGAGTGCCGAACCTTTTACGCGAATCAACAGTAGAATTCTCAGTTTTACGTCAATATATCTCTATCCGATAAGATAACCTAAAGCTTTTCGGAAATAACATTTTTAAAGAGACAATAATAGTTATGAGTCACTGAACAATATAATAGGGTTCAAAATTATTTTGGGAAGTCATTTAATTACATTACCGTAGAACAACTTTGTTATGATAATTTTACTGCTTGTAAGATGCTAAACACAGTTTTTTCCCTTTAATGTTGTTTTTTTATTGAAAAACCTTTTCCATTTGTGTTGTGTTTAATGACCTTGTTATTTCCACGCATTTTTCGCAGAAATGAATAGGTAGGACCTCATTTTGTCATGGTATTGAATTCTCGTTGTAATTCAAAAGTTGTATTATATACGAAGCCTAGCAAAAACAAGTCCTCAAGACAGGGAAATGAGGAAATGTAAATTTGTTTCGCTCAGTCAAAGACAACGTATATTATTGGTTTCATGTGTAAGTTAACAATACTTAGCTTTAATAAATAATGACATCACTGAGATTAAATAGAGGTAAGGCAAAGTTTACTCTTTCCAGATTTGGAGACATCCCATTTTACAACATTGCTAATCGACCTACTAATTTTTTTGAAGTTCATTAGCCAAAATACCCTACGCTACTATACGCGTGTCACCAAAAAGAACATAATCGATCTGTTTATAAATACATAATACCGTGTTGAATTCAGTTTTTCACAAACAACATAAAACACAATAAAAAAACTGTGCATCAAGTGCAGAATATAGTAAGTACCATGGATAATTTTTATGATCAAACCTCATAAGAACATAAACAGATTGGTTTTGACCAAGACAATATGTTCTTGGTTAGTTTTTAATATTTTAAAGCTTTGTCCGAATTAGTGTTATTTCCACATCTCTCACATTTTTAATGGTAATAAAGGAGCTCGTTGGCGTAGTGGTTATAACGCTTACGGTTAGATAAGGAAAACCAAGCAACTTTCAGTATGGTTGGTTCCTAGATCAAATCAATCAAATTTAAGCTCGAGCGCAGTGCTTCAAAAGGCACGCTAAGCCGTTGGTCCTGGTTGTTACGGCAACTGCTTTCAACCACCAACCCACTCTGGGACAGCGGTGGGTGAGGTGGTGTTGTGGTCCAAACTCCTCGTGTCTTTCTCCCATAAAGAAATGCTGAAGCCCAGCCCCTGTGACGTAAATAGGCTGTATTATGAAGAATATGATTATAGTAATATGAATATTTGTTATAAAAAATAAAACAGGGGCTTTTTTAATTAATATAATAATGGTAATTTTGTAAACAACGTTTGATAAGCAGTTTTACCATTGGATTATACCATTTGCGACACTAATAAAGCCGTTAGTAATTCCGACCTTATTTACTCTGGAATACCAGGAAGCATGCCAAATTTAGTTGTCACCATTAATTCAAATATTTCCTTAAGAAAATGTTAACTCATTCTCAATATTAACGCAATAATCTATCAATGGCCAATAAAATAGAAGCAAGACGAATAATTACAACTACGAGTAACTTTATTCATTTTTTCCTCCATATCAAGCTATACGATACTTGTGTATTTGGACACTGTTTAATAACATAATTTAGTATTTCTTATTTCTTATACAAATTCCCTGTTGTGACGATTTAAAAGAGCTTAGTAAATAAGTCTATTTAAATAAAGTTATTTTTGACTTTGACTTTGATTACATTAACGGTATTATGAAACGGTCATAATAAGTAATGTATAATTTTTATACTAAATATAAAAATTATACATTACTTAGGTAAATATAAAAATGCTACCTATTTATTGTTTAGTAAACATAAAAATCTTAATAACATATAATTTAACAGTTTTAAGTAAAAGATACCATAAAATTAGGTTAGTACCTAATTATAATAAGAACTTGGCCACATAGTAAGTTTTATACCTATATGGATAAATGTCCTACGTTCAAAACTGTATATTTTAAAGTATAATCGAGTAACTCTGACCTTAGTATAATAGTTGTAATTTTATTCTTGGACTCTTGAGTAACCTACGAAATTTTCAAATGTGAAGGTTAATTAATTTTATCTTATAACGAATTAATATCACGGAATATGCTTAGTAATATTGGTATAATAAAACCGAAATTTTGTTGATTTGGTCATTAACTATTCAATACCTCAATATTTATAAATATGAATTATTCGAACTTTATACTTTTAGTAAGTAGATTTAATATTCCATACAGAATAGTCTTTTTCATATTGTTTATATTTTGTTTATGTGAAACATTTTAATATTATCACATTTATAGATAAATTGTATTTTTAACTGTAATATTATTTTAATCTTAAAACCGGATTTCCGTTCAGTTTGCTTTCGAAAATATTTTTTGGTTATTTGTAACCGATATAAAAGTAATCAGTTAACGGTATAAAATTTTCTTTAGTTATATTTACATTAATGATGTCAATAATTTTATTACTCCTATCATTATTACACTAATGATATCTAATTAATTGACGTCACTTTTAAAATCTGAACCAAGCTGTACAAAGAAATATATATTTCTTTGTTTTGAAATATATATTTCTTTGTACGGTCTGAGAACATTCTCAGACCTATATATTTTTAGGCAGCACTCATTGTTTGTACAGTAATGTATCACCTTTTACAATATTATATGTTTTACTAAAATTCAAACTTGCTATTTTTGAAAAGGCTTAACTACCCATTAAGATTGACAAGTAAAGAATATTTTTTAGGCTGACGCAAAAAGAGCACAATTTTTAAACTATTCGTTAACATATTATGAATTTAATTTGAATTTTATAATAAGTGTGATCCGTGTGCCAAATTTGCACAATAGTTGAACGAAAATAAGCAATAAAACAAATTTATAGTTCGCCGTCGTCGTCGTCTTCGTCTTTCGAAGGATTTTCGGTTCGCCCGTACCTCTAGTGTAAGATCCAATCGAACCGTCGAATTGAACCGTCTCGATCGATTTTGAAGTCAGATCTTATATCTTAAGAAAACGAACAAAGAACGAACGAGGAATATTTTTCCTAAGAAGCGCCTCTGTACCCTATACCCCTAGAGTGAGTTTCAATCGTCGATCGCGCGATTATCTTATGAATGCAACTGCGATCGAATCAAGTTTCGATCGCAGTTGCATTCATAAGATAATCGCATATATTAAAAAACATTATTCCATTGCCTCACAACAGTGGTGCTGCTGTCATTTGTATACAATTTGACAACTGAGGAATGGTCGAAACAGTCATTTGATTGAATCTCATACTGGGGGTAATGTTATGAAGTATAGGAAATTACTTTTTTTACTGCATTTCTCAGGTAAATGTAACTAAGATCGTAACGTCGCTCTCTATTAAACAGACGCGTGACATGTATCAGGTGATAGCTATGTTTCTTTATAAAATTTGTCTTAATTTAAAACTGCGTAACTTACAATAGTGAACAAAAATCAGTTACTCAGTTGCGAACCTTTTGTACTTCAACAGGGCACACTATGTAGTTTGATATTATTGAATGTTAAAACGATATCGTAAATTTGTTTTTTTGTATGATAAAAAAATGGCAATTTAGTCATTATCTATCTATCTATCCTATTAAATTATGCGTTGTAATATTTGCACTGAAATCCTGTGCTTAATATTACTGAACGTGCGTATTAAGCATACATAAACACACTTGTGCAAACAAGAAAAATGTTTTGACTCATCCAATACTTCATTACAGGCATATAATTCACCGTAAAACGGAAAAATTAAGGAGAAACTTGAAGAACAGCTATTCGTGGTCCTAGTTTGAAAACCATGAGACATATTAAGGCTTTATAACCCATTAGTAGTTATTTAACCCATTTTCGACACATGGACAGCCTAATCAAATATACAAAAACAGATAATGTTATTGTTTATAATTATATTTATATCTTATTTTAGATACGTGTATTTACTTTATAAGTGCGCGATGTTGCTGCTTGCATAGCTGATGACTGGTTCGTACACTTCTGCTGAGCTTGAAGCAGTCCATCTCATAGATATTGTTTAGCTCTTGGCATAATACAAAACTATTTAGGTCTGGCTTCGGCTTAAGACTGTACACCCTTATTTGATAAATTTATCTTTTCGCCTTTCACTCAGAGTTCATCGTGAATGTGGTTCCTGATATTATGTAAATATTTATTAGATTTAAAAAAAGGTTATTGTAATTTAGGTACTTACTATCTTACGTCAAGTCATTTATTAATTGCAATATTTACATATATTGTCTAATAAAATATTATTTACAAAGTTTATATTAAAATAAAATATTATTTATTTATATCTAAAATTTGTTAGCAGTTTACAATAATAACTAGAAGATATAAGTACATATAGACAATTATGGGAAAAACCAAAGTAAATACCGATATTGCATTGTTATATGCAAAATGAGTCATATTGTCAAGATAAAACTCATCAGCGTTGTAAAAGGACGATGGTATAAGTAACTATTTATACATTTTATAATATATCCACTGCATACGTGGACGCACGCTTATATTACATACATTCGTGCCGAGGAAAGAACACTTAATTGATTTTTTTATATAATAAAAACACAGACGCTTCTTGCCCATACCTATGTAATGTGAATGGAAACCAATTAAAGTTGAAAAATTTATTTTCAAATATGTATTTCATGATTTAATTGTTTCATAAAAATTATAATAAGATTTTTTTGACTATTTTCTATGTCATTACTATTATTATAACTTCAAAGTAAACTGTAAAAGAAATAGATTAGTTACTTGATTGAAAGTAATAGATTACAGACGGCAAGATACGATTAATAAGAATGACAATATCGCCTCACACTAATAAGCCGAGGTTGGCTCATTAGCCAATTTTCAAAGTACATTTGTCGAGTTTATGTGAACAACTTTCTTATTTAAGAACCTTTTTCTCCCTACTACATCTTTGGTAACAGCACACATCACATCTATCAAATATAATTGCGGCTATAATGAATACAAATAAAATCACTATCACAAGCGTTGGATTTTATTTCGTTGGAATAATACCGAGATTCAGATAAAGAAGAGACATCTTCACAAACAAATGAGACGTAAATATTAATGACCGCATATTTTTTAAGTTGATGTTTAGAAAAGTTTGCATCTACAATCTTATGACGTAAACTAATAAGGTTACGCAATTGAATAAAAATGAAGAAAGTTGCTTAGTTAAATGAGCAACTTTCTTTTGGTAACTATATAAAAATCGTAAATTACAATACATCGATGAATGAAGCGCGTTCGGTGGATATATTTGGTACTACTCAATAAGACAGGAATTACACAGTGACAAACCTTGTTAAAAGTTCCGATTATTATTATTTTTAAAATACGTACTATTTAAAAAAAAAATACTTTACCTTGATATGTATACCCGAATAACGCTACCCTAAGTTTATCGTAAGTTTAACTATAACCTGAAATTTAACTGGCAGCTTTTCAGTTTTCACACATAAGGCAAATCAGAATAAATGATCTGAGGCCTTAATTAAATTTTAAATATTAAACACCAATTGTAAAACAATACTCGACACAGAGAATTTCGCAATTTCAACGTACAAAATATTCAATTGCACATTATCCTACTGATATAAGAGTCATTTTGCGACTGTGAGGATGATATGCGTTTATTTGCCTATTACGATATATGTACCATATCTCAATATTACATTGTGTATTGTTATACTCTATTGCCTTGACAATAGATATTCATTTCTTTCCAGAAATTATAATAGTGATGATGTTTTTTCATTATTGTTATAAATAGCTATTAAATTTTATTGTACTCTACAATTACTATCTGTATTCACAACGATGACTTCATTTCCTTGACATAGATTGGACTTTTGTAGTTAATATTTATTACGGTGACACATTTACTGGACTACTTAAAGACGTTCTGTAAATATGTTAATTAGACACGGTATGATGTCAAGTTATGTGTTTGTGTTCTTTACACAGTTTTGGTAACCATTCTATGCGCATTTGTTACACCTTTACTAAATTATGTTATGTCTCAACCATTTCAGGAAAATTATTGACAACAATATTGCGATTGCGACAGGAGCGTCTGTGAGTTAGTAAGCTCCTAATTTATGTCAGCACAGTACCGCTGGCACTCGGCAGAAGGTTGTGTACCGAATTTCAATTCAGTTTCGTAGATCACGAAAACAAGTTATAGTTAGTACTATATTATTAAGGGCACAATCACCTCAAACTAAAATTACTCCTTTGAAAGAACATCAAAATGTTGACATTATTAAAATAATAAACGATAGTTATGTAAGTAATTGTCTAAATTTATTTACTTAGTGTACGTTTTAATCGAATCGTACTGTCTCAAGCGTGTTTTTTTTTCGTAATCGTATGTTAATAATAGTAGCGCGTATGTTGTAAAATATTTGAACCCACTGACAAATACATACATAAAAATATATGTATTTGTCAGCTAAAAGTAACTACGATCGAAAAGTCTCGCTACGATACAATTGAAACGTGTGTTCCATACCAAGTCGTATATATAACGGTATATGAGTTTGACAATAATGTAAAAATTTGCTCACATCGGTAATGCTGTGTACCTTTAAAGTATATTACAGAAGTTTTATAAGTTTCTATTAAGGATCAGTCAAAATCACTTCAATGTCAGCCATCATTATTACTGGGAGCTTACATTTAAATTTTCTGAAATATTTAATATTATAAAATGAAGATATGCAAAAGTTTGACAACTAAATTAGTTGGAAGGTTGGAAGTACATTCTTGTTCATTGATGTATGTTTTATTTATTACTGTACTAACAATAATCGACATAAAGACGGCGACCCTTCTAATTATGTAACTAAAAAGGTTTATATGTATATGCTGCACTTTATACATGCAATCGTTGTTAACTATAGGGTAATAAATTTACTAAACTTTGCCGACAATTTCTGATGCGCACTAATGCTGATATTGACATTGGATAACTGTTTGATGATTATTTGCATTTTGTCATCATATTTCTGTCTACGATAATTTTTATATCATTCTTAGAATAAAGGAAACAGGTGGCATTTCAAAATATGTTTATGTGCCGCAACGATTTCGATAAAAATTTTCCTTGTGTGCTATTTCAGATATGGAATAAGTCGGTTATAAGTTAGGCATAAATATTTTTGGGCTATTATTCAATAATAATATTTTATTTTAAGTTTAAGACTAATAATCATACTCCCCTATTCTTATATAATAGTTCATAAATACAAAAGTATATGGGATAAGTCGTAAAGAAGTCGTCGTTTTGTTTAGTGCTGGTTTCTCGTATCACCGAAGCTTTTAGAACTCGCAACCTTTTCTGAATAATTTTTGTAATAAGAACTTTTGTAAATATGTAAGGGGATTTTTTTTGACCCGTCCCGTATGGCCCACCAAATAGATGATACCGTAACCGGATACATCATTTGAAGTTTCTGAAATGGCGACATTGTAAAATATACCGCTTTAAAAACGTCGATTATTTATGGGTTATCAAAGTTTCAACTTACTTGTCGAAGCTAAAATTTATTCCATACTTTTATTATTTCATTTCAATTGACAAAAAAATTTCGCTATATCATGATATAGCTAAATTTTTTTCAGTGAATACCAGGATCACCACGACTATCTTATTGCCTATAAACTAGATAAACATAATGTCGTTGGTATCCAAAAATAGAATATTTATATATTATTTCATTTATTATTAATGATAAAGATAATTTCTATCGTTTTACGATTGAATTGATTCATCAAAAATGTCGTTTTTTATTACATAAACCTTAAATTAAACGATTGTACGTGAAGATAGTTTCATAACCTGTATTGAACCATCATTGTGAATTACATTAGTCTTATCACATTTAGACAAGCGGTACAAATCCAATAGAATAAATTCTAAAACCAATTTTAATAACGGATGAGTCATCGATACAGTACTTACGTTGCATTCAAATCTTAGTCCAGTTCGCTTTGTCATGTGTACACTGATTACATATTGAAAAGGCATTATTTGAATGATCTCATCAGATGCGTAGGACGCTGCTTAATTTGAAATTAAAAATTTAGTTTTAGTTTTTAGGTTCTACTCATGTGACAAAATATAGAAAATACTTAGGTGACAATAATGATTGTATAAATAAAATGGTAATGATTAGATCTTATATCTAATCATCGTCTATAAGAATGGAGTATTTGTATATGAGTGTATGTGTGGCCAAATCCTCATCGACATTTACTAATTACCTTAACAGCGCGCTGGTGTTGTGGTTATACGCCTCGTGTGTTTCTCCTATGTCGCATGGAATATCTGCGCAACAACAGTGGAACGTATTTGGCTAATGAGGATGATCATAATTGATTTTAACAAAGCGATCAATCATTCAACAACAAGCGTTACATTACATTATTATTATTAGCTGAATGATGATCTAATGTTGATTAATTGTAAAATTATTTGGCTTAACCACTTCCTTTATATCTGGAATTGCCTGACGCAGGAAGTTATAAAAAAGGGCAAACCTAATTTTTTTCGTAACTTCCAGTGTAAATATTGAAATCTCGACAGCAAATATATCCACAAATCGCTAAACACCAAGGTCAAACCTAATCTAATCAGTCAAAACAAACTCTAACGTTGAAAATATAAGATGGAACAAGATATAAGAAATTAGTATTTTTTCTGTGCTTAAAGTGCCTAGGCTGTAGATATAGGACCAATAACTCTATTTCGCTTTCGTTTGTGTTTTAAGTCTTAACGTTATCTAAACTTTTGTTATGATTTTAGAATCATTATCATAGTGTCATATTAAGACGACATATTAAGACGTTTATTGTATATCTACGTTACCCTCTCGCCGATACAGGTATGTAGGTGTATCCCGGGTCTCACTTGGTAGGCACAACACTGATGGCACTAGGATAGCTGTGATGGGCACAGAAAACGGGACAACGAGGGCAACTTGGCGCACACCGCGGGTACCTATGTCAGTCAGTAAAGCGTCGGCAAGGAACTGGTAGATTGGTGGGGGTTAACATAATGAAATGAGTGGGTCAGGTAGCTAAGCAGATATAGGTAGGCAAATATCATGCGTCCAACGAGACTTTCCTAAACACTAAAAAAAATTACAAATAATCAAAATTTGACCATTCTTTATCCAATAATAGTAATATATTATTAACCTTCTTTTTTATGATTGGTTTCTATTTGCAAATCAATTATGATGATTCTATCATCCTCATAATGCATCTTGGTGAGTGAAAGTGGTTGCCGTAACACCAGGATTGATAGCTTAACATGCCTTCCGTAAAACACTGGTGCTTCTGATACCAAAATTTGATTGAACCATTCAGGGAACAACAACAGTGAAGTTGCTGTTTTCAAACTGAAACCAGAGCGTTCGAACCGCGCCAACTTCGATTTGTATTATTTTATTAATTATTATGATTCCTTTAATATTATAAATTTACAGCTGAAATTGAACTGTCATAAGTGTTAGATAAATAAGATTATTATTAAATGCAAGTTATTTTTTTCGAATAATATAAATGTTATCTTAAAGTGAAATGGGAAACAAATGAATGTGTCGATTTAAGAGAAACAACAATAAAGATAACTATAAAAACGTAAAACTATTATGTTTTAATTGATTATTACATTAACACTATATATAATTACAAGATACCTGAATAATATATACTTCAGAAATTAATATTTGATAATTTCAAATGAAATATTTGAAACTGCACTAGAGCAGTATTTCTTGGGTTTTTTTTCACTTTGTGTAGGTATAAACAAGTTTGACACAAAGTAGTTCGGAATATTCAATGATTTTGTACTCAGTGGGAGCTTAGAGGGAAACCGCAAACCGGGCAAGGCTCTGAGAGTGTTCTCTTGTAAGCCCGCTACTTTCGATACATTGTTTCTCATTTTGCTTTTGCACTGTTATAAAACCACTTCTTGCTATTATAGCTGTAAGTAATTTTATTGATGACCGTTTACTCGATATTTCGAGTTTAAACAAGAACGTACCGGTTTTGAAGGAAATTTAAAAAAATCCTGCACGGTTTCTACTCGGAAGCAATCAGTAATTATTGTTTACTTACTTACCTTGGTGTCCATGTTTGTAAATTTGAACAACATTCTTCTTTTCTCTTAGTCGAACTTTTTACTTCGTTAACCCTTACAGTACGGAATAATCAATATCAAAAGATCAGGAAGGTACTTAATGGAGATCAAATTTAAACTTTTTTTTTTCTTTGAATATCTTAGTAATTCACTAAAGTAATTTTAAAAATATTGAATTTAATAAAACACCATAAATACTACATTTAAATACAAAAATTTGCTACTGCACGTTTTTCTTATTGTGTTATTATTGTATTTTATTAAATTTAATATTTCTCAAGCGTATACTTTGAAACACAGAAGATTCTTTGTGCAATTTTTAAAATGGTTTTTATAAAGATTAATAACCTATTCATATTTAACGAAACTAGCTCACAAAATGTGAATTTTGTAAAATCATTTTCCAATCCAATGTTAATTATATTATTCGTTTAAAAATAATAATTGCGTATTGCAATGTGACCACGACACAGTTCAAAGCAAAACCGCTTTACGACTTCGGTTAGTGACGTACGAGCATGGACCTAAAACTCGGCTCGTAAATTTGATGTGTAATAAACTTGCACAGTTACTGAGCCAGTGTTGACAAAATATACGTAGGTAATTAGATGAATCGTGCGTTGCTTAACTAGGTAAACACTTATTTATGAGTACATAAAGACAGCGATATTATTTTCCGCTTCAATTTTGTGGCAATTTTGCAAAAGATTGCAAATAAATAATACTTTTGCTATGGTATGCTTCTGCAGCGAATAAAACTTAATCAAAGTAGTGTTTGATTGGTTATATTCATATTAAAAATAAAACTTTTTTTGTATAAGCATTTACCTTCAGCAATGGGAGAAACACATTACATTTAAAACATAGTTATAAATTAAAAAATGTATTAATACCGATAACGGATTAATATTTTCCCTTAATAATTTTACTGAAATTTGGGCATTTAATTATTCTTTTATTTAAAATTTATGTTACAAAATTTGTTAATATAATCCTATATTAATATGAATCATACAAATGGTGTGTGCGTTATATTCCGTAACTTTATTTTAATGTACCTAATAGGAATTTAATGTTTAAAAGACTATTTCAAAAGTTTCATGACATGTCCTATTGTCCCCGTAGTATTGATAATAAACTAGAATAAAACCAATATTAAACTCATAAGTTAGACATATAGACATATAGACCTTCAGACCCTTATATTATTTACATCAAAATTTGAAAACGTTTGCGGTCCGGATAAGTTGTTTACTCAGACAATTTTATTGTATATTGTACTACTAGAAAATTATTTACACTGATATAGTCAAACATATATATCTGTAGTAGCTTCGTTTACAGAAGAGACACCTTGGCATAACTATTGACTGTATTAACCATCTGAATGTTAATAGTGAGACTATAATTATCGCTTCTGACATAAAAGAGCATGATATTGAGATACCTACTATGCTTTTAATCTAGTTATTGCAAAAGTGACTGAGACACTATTGATGGAGACACAATTTAGACCAGGGGTTCCCAAACTTATTTTGTGTACTGCCCACTTCGAGAATAAATTATTTTAGCCCCCCCTTTGTTCACCTAAGTAAAACTCACTACAACTGCAGATTAAATTAAGTCATTATTATATTAGCGGAGATGAAACATTAATACTAAATGAGATTTTTACTAAAACTCGCAAGAGTTAACCTGAGCGCAGTAGATAATACACAACGGCGCTCAGGTCTCAAGTTACGGGCAGTTCTTACGGGCTACACCTACCAATGAAAATGATTATTGAATCGCAACTTTATAGTATTTAAAAAGAGTATCTTTTATTCGAAATAAAACAAACAATTGATTCTAATATATATAAAAACACCCCTCAAGCCTCTACACAACGCCCCCAAATTTTTATTCTGGGTCTCTTACCGCACTTTTCAGGCCTACAGCGCTCACAAGTTGGCGTTAGCGCCCACTTTGGGAAAGGCTGATTTAGACTTATAAAAGTGACACACAGAAAATAAGATCTGGATAAAAAATTAGGAGTCATGAATAGTTAGATTGAATACCTAGAATTTGTATGTAACACTTCCATCTTGCGCGCCGGCTAAAATGTCAAACGGCGGTCACAAGGGGACTAGAAATGACGAGCGTGGGCGAACACGAAGAAAGTGGACAAATGTTAGATTCCACATACATGAGAATATGAGTATGACTAAACTGTATATTGTCTTATCGTAACTAAGAATATTATTTGGACAGTTTGATGTACAGTTGAATAATTAATTTCTTGCCCAACCTTCCTAACAAAAATAAGTGGATCTCATCTAAAAGCAAATTACAGCGATAACCCATTACAAGGTTCTTCACTTGCTTAACCGCATTGAACTGTTCAATATTTTCTTGCGTTAAAATATGCAATTTCTTTTGTGTGTAAGTTGGTATTTATCTGTGTCATAATCATCATTTAAGCTTATGGTATACCCTTCTGCTGCTGCTATACAGACCTACCCACGTTCTTGGCACTCTGCTTCATCGGCTCACGATCCTATTATATATGTGAGTATTATTATGTATCTCCAATGATAATGGGAATGGGTTTCATCTGAAATTAACCAAACTTTCCATTGCTATGTGACAATTACTTGTAAAATTATAATATAAAAACTAATATCTATTATCTAGCCATTAGATAAAGGCGAAACATAGCGGAGTATATAAATAACAGAAATATTAGGTCAGGGAAAAAGTCTATTCGCATATATTTTGTATAAACTTGTAATAAAATATCTTTTGGGTGTACTATTTGTATCTGGCTGGTATTCATGACATTAAAAAGGTGACATTTCAAAAAAAGGAAAATTTTGTTTGTTTTTAATTCAGTCATAATCAAGAAATTAGATACATTTTAAAATTTTATTACTTAAAAAAAAAATTCAACGATAGTCGCGAAAAAAATTGTGACGTTTATGGACCTAATGCAGTGTCAGTAAGAGTAGCACAAAGGTGGTTTAAGCGTTTTCAATCGGTTTTGATGTCAAAGATGCACCTCGCTCTGGTCGCCCTGTTACGGATAAAATGGACGCTATTTTTAAAAAAGTGGAGCAAGTTATATCAGCAGTTACGACATAGCTGAAGAACTGAGAATTGATCACAAAACAGTTTTAACTCATTTGAAAAAAGCCACAGGAGCTCATTGAAAGAAAACTAATGAACCGTGTACTCATTTGCGATTCTTTATTGAGACCAAATGAAACTGAACCGTTTTTGAAGAGATTGATAACTGGTGATGAAAAGTGGATTACGTATGACAAGAACGTGCAAAAAAGGTCGGGGTCAAAGGTCGGTCATGCTTCACAGACTACGGCAAAACCAGGGTTAAATCGCAAGAAGGTGATGCTGGGTGTATTGTGGGATTTGAAGGCCCTTGTTCATTATGAGCTTTACCGCAGGACAGAACCATCGATTCGAATCTGCAGTACCAATAACTGATGAGATTAAAGCAAGAAGTTGAGAGAAAGCGGCCGGAATTTATTAATAGAAAGGGTGTGGTCTTTCATCACTATAACGCTAGATCATATACATCTTTAGGCACTCAACAAAATTAAGAGAATTTTATTGGGAGGTGTTGGGTCAAGGTCAGGGCTATATGCATCCGCCATATAGCCCCGACCCTGCACTTTTAGATTTTCACCTGTCTCTTCAAAATTCTATCGGGATTTGAACCTAAAGAACCAATTGAAGATATAGTAGCAGGGCATTTACAATCACCTACAGTTAAAGACCGTTACCACTTGAGATACGTAAAAGGGGAGCAGGCCATGTGCCTATCTTTAAGTGTATATTTTACCGATTGAAATGGGTGGGATAACTTTATTAACGGCATATTCGTTTTTTACTCCTGTTACTTAGGCATGTACTCCAAAGGTCTTAACGTTCTGTTAAAGCTTTTTTCAAATTTTTTCGTAAGTACTGTATCCGAAATTCAAATTCCAAATATGCCAATTTCATTTAAGGCGTAAATTACAATTGTTACATATTTACCAAGGTCATTACCAAGTACCTAACGTTTTATTATTCACTTTGAAGATATACACTTCCAGTTGTTCAAACGTGCGTTTGCATCCGCCTTAAAGCGTCGTAAACGATTTCCGTCACTTGAGAGTTTTTTCATGTACGAGGTTTATTCGGATTCTCCTCCAAACTCATTTACCTTTACAATACCCAATTTGTTCCGCCTAAGTGTGAACGTTATTGCAATTTAACGTTGTGTTAGACAAAGTAGTTGACCCTTCAATCACATAAAATGGTAATTTTTTTAAATAATTGAATGTGTTCTTGAATAGTTGAACCGTGAAACAAAGCATTGTGTTCTTCAAGGACTCGGGTCAGATTTATTCTAAAAGGAAATTCAAACTCTCAACGCAGTCATCCAAGTACCTTAATTCTTATACGTATACAGAACTTACAAGAAATCTAAATTTTCCGTAACGTTATTTTAAATTGTTTTCGAAATTAAATTAATTCTATGCCATGTTCTAACTATTACAAGACATAACTAAGCTTGTAATAGCTACTTTGCTGCTTTAGTTTAATATATTGAATGGTTAACCATTGAATAATTTTTCAGAACGACATTCCGATCTCTTGTAATATTGTCTTGAGGCCATCACATAAATCTTCAGAACCGTGTCCAAGATATTAATAAAATAGTTTCCTCGTTGTTGGCCGTAGTTTTAAAACTCTTTTGATGTTGAGTAATTTTTATTCATTATGAAAAGTATTTTTATTTTCTTTTTTTAAATTAATCTCTTGGATAGATTTAGACAGAATCAACTCAATTTCTATTATTATTAACTCAATGTATATTATTATGAAATTCTATTAAGTACCATTTTTATATGAGTTTGTATTATATATGGGTTGGTAAGTAAGAAATAACAGAATCAGATCATAATTTATATAATATAATCAAAATATTTATTGTTTATTAATAAAATGCTTTTAATCTGAAACCTTGATAGCAGCTTACACTTGTGCGTTGGGATTTTTATGCCTGTTTACCGGTCAGTGAAAAATATTTACGAAATTTAATCAGATATGTAATTTAATAATTTAAGATAGAGAATCGTTAAACCTGGAAATAAATGATAGTGATTTATTTTTATTTAGTCATACTCGTCAATTAATACTGGCTGTGTAATGTTTTAATATCTAATGTTAAAAATAAAATACTCTGAGCATAGGTAAGTTCCTAATTTCTCAAGTTATTTTGCCTTGCTATCTTCTTAAATTGTTAAAATTTCCAGGTAAACATCTGGGTAATAACGAAAGCAATTCGCGTATCTCTCGGGCGCTAATCGAGCATTAAAGTAAACCATTTGCCTGCTAAATGTTTTACTGCGCAACTTTTGACGCTTCTGACCATTGGGATGGGTTTGCTGTTTATAATTATAATTTCAGTATTTTAGTGCTAGCCAAACATTCTCAAGAACAGTAACAGATAATATTATGACTAAAATTGTAGTGTTAAAATGGCCAATTTTAAACTCATTTAAGTTATTCGCATCTCTTTCAAACCAATTCAATAAGAAGGGATGCCTTTTAGAAATGTCAAGTTAGTTGACAAATTAGACGATCCATACACTTTTGAATTATTTTAATCGGTATGCTTTATTGGGGTTGCTATTTTAGAAATGTCAAATGACGTCACCGCTTAACTGTCTTTTTGGTTGTATGTCCTGAAAGAGTAGTACTGATACATAAATTTTATTTAGTTCGTGCACTACGGAATCGAGG
Source organism: Acentria ephemerella (assembly GCA_943193645.1). Lineage (NCBI taxonomy): Eukaryota > Metazoa > Arthropoda > Insecta > Lepidoptera > Crambidae > Acentria > Acentria ephemerella. The sequence goes on from OW971882.1 coordinate 4,273,016, forward strand.
CCAATTTCACTGAACTAGCGGCTGCTTAGCCGCATCTCAAAGCATCAGCCGCTGTACGGCCATAATCTCGTTTATCATCCTTGTTGTAAAACTTCATATGACTTCATTCCATCTATTGTCGTGTCTTCTCTCAGAACAAAAAGGCGTAATAATTTTTAATATCCCATCTTAATTAAGCTGTCAAATCATATAAAACGAGAGCAGCACATATATTGTGAATTATTGGAAACTACTTTTACCTACTGAATTTACTAGTTGAACGCAGCTATTATAGAATCGTTTCAATTCGATAAAATACTTTTTTTAGATGTGTATAAGAACGGTACCTAGCTAGCTATAAAATGTGAAATGATATATACATAAACTTATATAAAATATATACATAAATTTAAATACAAATATTAAATTTATATAATAGAAATATAGATATACTAATAATAACGATTTGAATATTTTTGGAGCTTTTGAAAATGATAATAATAGGTAAAGTCCTAAAGAAAAGCTATAATGAATAATATCATTGTACGTAATTTAAAATGTAACCTCTTCGGAATCATTTTAATAGCGTTTATGGCAGCCACCCGCAGTGTTTTATACTCTTAAGATAAACGACCAGCAAAATATATAAAAATGTCTGATACAACGTTGACCGGGTTATCTATGTTCACAGATAAAAAAATACGAATATTTATTTTAAAACAATTTACCTTATTTTATAAAGAGTTCTATAGTTAATAAATAAATCCAGAGCAATTTTTGCGTCGGTTCTCACTGACTGCATCACTGCGTTTTAATTAAAAACTCCAACGAGTCTCGGTCGAGCGACGGTAATGTGATATTTTAAAACGAGCGATATTCGCGCTATGTCCAAACTCCAAATGTAGTATACAAATGTCCTATTAAATTGTGTCCCTTATATATTTCGAAGCGGATTTACGCACTTGTTGTTTCACAGTGTCTGATATTTTATTTAAACATTTTAACCGTCTCTGTGGTTTAATGCGTGAGACTTCAGATCAGGTTTCTGCAAGTGAGCCTGAATTTCCTGTAGCGAGTATGTAGAACTTTTTCTAGTCCGCCTAACTAACACCCATCATCTTACCTAATTCTGTTACATAATAATAAGTTCCGAGAGCTGGAGATATGATAGCCTCTGCGGTTAAGGGATAAGGGTGTAGCTCGCTTCCATCTTCTGTGATGACTTAGCATCAGGTAAAGGTTAAGAACTACCCCGTTAAAGATGAAATTTCAGAGTTTTACAGCCACTTACACAACTCGAAATTCTATTTTAATCGAAAACTTAAATGGGTGGTGTTGATATTATTTAGATTTACTCAACATTAGTCAGCAGCTACTTATGTATCATGTAAATACTAAATTGTAAGAACTATTAAGATAAGCCTATTTAAACCAGGTGTGTCAATATTTCAACTGACTAATACCGAGCCTTATCAATACGCTATCGACAGGAAATTAATTGAATCATAATTTTTAAATTCATAAAAATGTATATTCAGATTAAGTGATGATTTTATTTATAAGATTATTAATATTAATTAGGGGTCATATTAAAATAAAAACTAGGAAGTACTAAGCTCGATACGCGACAAGGTCGATTAATGTCAATGCATTAGATATTTGATTTGTAATTATATAGGCCTTATCTTGCTTCAAGAAAGGTTGTGTCCATTCCCGTTGCAGTAACTAAATGGCAGTTCCTAATAGTCACACGTTCACATTTAGATAATAAATCCTATTTGGATTTTGAAAGTTCAAGGTATACTTAAAAAGAAGCAAACACAAATAAAAACAGCGTACTTAATGTTATGAGAATAAATTTTCCGATAAAAAATTGCTTATGATTTGTTCACTATAAAGGTGTCTAACAATTTTTGCACGCTCTTTAAAACTTTGCCTCTAGTCACTCCTTTAGCCATGGTTTCGTGTTTTAAATTTGTATGGTATACTATACAAATTTAAAACACGAAACCATGGCTAAAAAATTCGTAATTATAAATTCAAATAAGTTTTGTGTCCTCACTCATCTGGAATTTCAATACCATAGACACATTTTCCATTTTGAAAAATCACTGTATGTATTGTTTCTGAAGCTGTCGTAGAGTAAGATTGAGCAGTGAAATTTGTTTTATAATGTAAACGGTAAGCTACGTCGGTGTTCATATAGCTAACTGATATTTAAAAATGTCTATCTTCAAGAGAAATCACGTATGTGCCCAGAATCTTATGACCCGGTGCTTATAACAGACCCAGTCTTATTTTTAATAACTAAAATTAAAAAACAAATGTACAAATTGAAAAATAAGATTCAACAATATACTTCATCGCCTATTTAATTTTTGCGTCAACTGACTTAAAGGCTACAATCAAAAAGAAAAGTTTTATAATACGAAAAGTACGGCTCTACTATTTTATTACGCTCAAATTTGATCCTCACTTTAGAGTAAATCAGCCTATTAGCGCTTTCTTTGAAGTTTTGTGGCCTTGACCTCGTAATTTATCTAGTCGCTAATAAGCATATTGTGAAGTTACAAGCCGCTGTAAAAAATGAAAACAATAAAATAGGTCTCTATGAAAACACATAATTTGTTTATAGAATTTCGTGTCACAAAAGACTTTCCTTGTTTTTTAATGTTTATATTGCTTGGTTTACCAAATAACCAATTATCACTGGTTCAAGCAATCGAATAAAGTTGCATGGAAAACACTGGGTTGTCTTTCCAGGATAAAGGTTTAATTATCATTTAATATTACTGGACCTGATTGTGAAGTACACACTCTAAAATTAATTTATGTGCATTGCATCTCATTCTATCTGAATACTGTCACGTGACATAAAGATAGGCCATTTTCAAAATGTATTTATGGGGAAGCTACATGCTTTGAAAAATTGTATGTCATCAATGACCCTCTAAATATAGTTTATTTGACAGTTCTCATTCTTACTATCTTTTTGTGAGCCTACTACGTTTGGAGGATGATGAGCTGGTTTATTCAAGCCATTCCAGGTCCTTCAGGGTGTCCTCTAGACCTACAATATTGCTTAGCACCCTCCGGAAGTTACCTGGGTTATATTTAGTTTGTCCGGTAGTCCCAGTCGTCTGTTTTTGAGCATCAAGTGCCAGTTGTTTCATTTGTCTCCTTGCGTCCTACTGAAGAACATTCACCTATGTTAAAAATGTGCATATAATAATAATAATTACCATAACCACTCAGGGCGTTAGTTATAACCTTTAATTGATTTTGTAATTAGATTTTATTCATAATTATAGCATATTATTGTAATAATATCTAATCTAAGGTCGTCGGTTTTAATCAACGACGTTCCAAATAGAAGAAAAAATTGTAATAAGGCGTGGCTATTATCTACGTCACTTTATGAAATTCTTATATCTATTTTCCAAATATGTACAAGTAGCTTTAATTTAGCGCTTGTGGTGGATGCCATACTCAACAAGATGTGATCTCATAATTTACTGTGTTATTGTTGTAGGCAGAATAAGATCGTGACTTGTGGGTAATCTAAATGAGTTGTAGGTCAAACCAATATGACTAGTGATCCTATCCAAGTTCAATCATTGGGGTCTTAAATGCTGATAACGATATAGATTAGTTAATTATAAATGGTGTTTAATGCCCAGATGCAAAGCAATTGTGAAATGATTAAATTTCAATTTATAGAATATACATTTTATTATAATTGTTGTGCAATATATGTACAACCACCAACGATCAACAACTGTGGGCCAAACGATGCCTGATATTCGTATCAGGCATCGTGATGTACGTACAGAGTTACAGTCGATCGATATTCGGAAAGCTAGTGGACCTGATAGAGGAGGTGAGGGTGGCTAGGGCAGTATGTCGCATGCTTCACTAGCTATCTTTACATATGGATTCCTCTAGTGCTTATCATCAGGTGGTGAGTAGATATTTAAAAATTACATTTGTATATAATATTTGGAATTTATAGCTAAGGCAATATATCTGTTTCTAATATTCATATACTGTATAAAGGAATTAAAGCAAATTCTAAATCGCTTCCGTATCCTTATTGCAATAAACTAAAAAAATAACGCAATATTACTTTATTAATTAAAAAAAAACACCAATATAATGTTTCAAAGTTCGCTTAAATGTGTTTTCAATGTTATATGTGTGTTCCGAGGCTCTACTATATGACTGTAGCAAGTATCAAAAGGGCTTTGTCACAAACGAATATTTGTGTGCCAACACTGGTATGTGACCAGTGCATACACAAACGAGATCGAAGCCGTGTTTGTACACGAATATAAATATAGGAGAGTTCTATTACTAAAACTGTACAAGAAAGTAGTGCTGTATTTATTTAAGCTGTAGGACAAGTCGTGTAGTTTTGTTAAAAAATTGTTTAATAGTTAATAAAAAATCACTATAACTTCTTTCATTGTGAATCCCGTTACAAAGTTATATACTATTTAATAATTTAATAATATAACAATAAATATACTATAAATACTATATTCATTTTCTTCTCCATCTTATATATATATATAAAAAAATAGCTAATCGTAAGTTTTGCTAAAACCCAAAAACAGTTTGAATGATTTGAATAGTTTTTATTTGGGTCTTATACGCGTTTAAATTAGTATAAAAAGCCATGACGTCGTAAGTTACATGCTTTTCAAAAATATCTTGCTTAACACCCAATATAAACCTTAAACCGATTTTAGGCAAGAGATTTTTTATTCCCAGTCTATCTGAATAGTTATTAAAATCTTACTTAGGTTCGTACGTATATTAAGAACATCTTTGTGTTCCGGCAGTTCCTCTGTGGTCGAGGAATCCGGAAGTATACATCCGGAAGTATCAGCTAAAAACATCTTAAAGACAAAAGTTAACAGTTTAACGTCATCACAGCCACTAATAAAACTCGGACAACTATTTTACTCGATAACTTAGTGAGTGTTTCTAAAGCGTTTCTAACCAAAATGATTATTGTACATATTATTTAGATCTATTCATTAAAGTCAGCAATTAATTTTACATCATATTATCCTACGCCTTACCACATGTTCTCCCCTATCTTTGAAACAACACCTTTCAAACAAGTTGTTTAGATAGAGGCATATTACTAAACTAAGAACATCCAAAATACAATTTGTTATTTAACTGTATACAACATTCCGTTGATTTTGGAAGATAAATTAGGTACACTTGATACTGAACAGCCGCGTTGAAGATCTTGTACAACAATTTACGTGTTTGCGGAGTAGTTTGGTACGTGAATCGAATCAGGGTCAAACAATGACTGTGAGAGCAATATTTACCACTACATATAGTTAAACTAAATTTAAAAAAGTATTTTTAAAATTATTATCAGATAGTATTCGATGTTTTTATATACCTGCTTTAAGGATGGCTTATTAGGTTAGATTGGCCAACAAGGGCAACTGTAAGCCATTCTGTATTACGATGCGGTAGCAACACGGGGTTTGTTTAAGTGGGTAGTCTCCGCCTAGCCCATCTTTGGTCGAAAAGAGCTATTTTGAATTACAAAAAGGACAGTTGTCATATCACTATTTTTTATTTTAGTAAAATTTTGATCTAGAGTGTGTTCTTCAAATTAGATCTACTGCAGGTCTAGTATTAATTTTTGTAAAACTGTCAAACCAACACCTTAACAGATTTATTGGTATAAAAATCAATTTAACTTAAGATGATAATAATTTGAAATTACTTGGATTATAATTTATTCATTTTATTATTATCCGATAATCGTAACAATAATATACTAATATTCAAAAAAACAAAAATATTACGAATTGTAGATGTGACGATAAACCATTAACAAAGGCAAACTATTTGTGTAGGTTTTTACGTTTGTCCTGCACGACTTTATCATTTAATAAATATATAATATAATGAAGGCGATCAAAATTCGTGATGATATTATCGTGTATTGCGCAGGATGGATTTTAACACGTTTCCCGATAAAAGCATGAAGCTTTTAGCTTGTTGGCGGTTTATTTTATCAGAATGAACGGATATCAGCTATAGAGTGTAGACATTGCAGTGGTTACTAAAGTTAATTCTGAAACAATGTTAGCTCATTATATGCGATGATGGGGCCATTGTGTTTAAACCTCAATAAACAATACCGACCACTTACCTACGCCATCATTTTCCTATATAAAATTTTATTATATATTGAAACATTTAACCCTTCGTTATTCTAGAATACGGCAATTATTTCATTAGAAGCTTAATTTAGCTCAACTAAGCAAAATTATACAGAACAAGAGACGAAATTAATCCAGAAAGAACCGAAGCGCTAACTAACGTAATTGTATTGGAAAGTGCGCATGCACTTAGAAAACCCAAGACTATAATGTTACATGAACCTATGCTTCAGACACGATGATTTAATACAAGTAGTTGCACAATATTCATTAACTACCTAAACAAATCCCTTCCCTCAATCCTTTCTCTAATTGACGAAACACATGCAACGAGTTGTGGGGTAATTTTGATTTGATTTGATATCTCGTGATTATTCAAATTGTATTAATTCTATCATCAACGTAAACAAAATTTTAAATTAAGTTTTACTTTCCAATGAACGAATTGAATCGTTAAAACCTAGATTTACTCGAATATGAATTTGCGTCAAGTTAGTCGCACTGCAACGAATTAGCATTAATCTATGCCAGTCTCCGTTCCTGTAAAGTAGTTTAATTTTTATAAAACTTTAAAAAAAATATTTTACAGTACTTATGCAACATTATTTAAAAGTAACCTCGATTTTTCAAGCATTTGAAATGTAATAAGTAAACGTCATGGAAACCCTCAGGACCAGTTACTTGTGTTTTATTGCTTCTTTGAATACCTGTTCATATTTAGGATTTTAAATATATGTATTCATTTCTAACTGAGAGTAATTAGAAAGTTAACTTTCGCCTTTTGAGTTAAGAAACGTAAAATATTGTGCTACAAATTGTTTAGCATTTACTATTTAGAAATGTATAACAAAAGAGAGATTATTTATTATTTTTGGTCCAGTTTATGCTTCGTCTTTGAATAAAGCGTTCAAAGGTGAATAGATAAATCTGTCAAACAAACGCTATACCTAACAACAACGCGTTTAAAAAATCGAGAACATTACCTAGCGTTTATTTTTAAAGCATCATAATTCCTCGACCGCAAGCATTACCATACCCATAAATTTCACAAAATACCGGAAAATGAGGAAAATACGGGGATGTGGAATGAAATCTCTTGTAGTTAATGTAGGCATAACAGATATTGTACAATTACTCCATAATCATTAATTTAATGTTTAAAGGTCTATTGGAAAAGGTTTTATATCCCTCGTTCTTTAGCGAAAAATGAGCCTTGTATTAGAATGATATAAGTTTCTTAAAGACCTTAGTTTTGTTTTAATAACCTATTCCAAAAATTCGATACTCAAAATCGAATGCTAAAAAATTAGAGAAATTACATTTAGTTACTATATATTTGAAATAACTATTATGTTATAGTAACAAGATTACCAATAGTTTATAGCGTAGCTAATTTTAAATATTTCTTTATATTTCCTAGGATCTATCACGTTTAACTTACATGTGCTAAAATTTTCTCGTGAACAGTTAAAGCTCTAGAGAATTTGCATTAACAAACAACATTCCACTCCTAAGGAGATGAATAAATGCGAAGTAAAATATAGAATATTCTCTGGTAGTAGGGATTCAGAAAACTTGAGTAAATTCTTATAGTCAGCCCTGATATTTTCGTAAACAATGTCTACAACGTTTAAACTTGTAAAATCTGTTTATAAATTGTTTCCTTTTGAAACTAACAATGTGTTTCAAACTTTGTTTGAAGTACAACAAGGAATGCGGATCAACCATCTAAGTCCTCCATTATTTAATACTAAAACTGACCTCTGGCAAAGGCATAAGAAGATATTAAAAAGGGTCTAAGTTTTTCTATTCGATTGTTTAGCGCAAACAATCGAATAGTTAAACTTAGATTATAAAGCGCCGCTATAGTAAATGTATTTTTATGGAACTATCATCTAATCAATCTATCAATTGTCAGCTATGAAATTAATCAAGATAAAGCATTATTTGGACACGAGAAGAACCAAATCTTTCTGTCCACAAGTCTGTTTATTATATATTCTATGGGGAAGGTCCTACAAAGGTCGTGTAAATAATATAATCTGTTAATAAGTGTAACCTTATTATATAAATCCAAGATTTTTCTATATCTGACAAGTTTGACAATAAGTATAAATCCACCGCTGGTTTGACTAAAACCTCTACTATTGACAAACTCATTCTAAAGACAGTGGCCCGTATTCCGTAGTGCAAGAATTAAATTTAATATAAGTTCAGTACTATTCTTTCAGTACAATACAACCAAAAAAAGACAGAAGACGGGTGACGTCATTTGATGTTTCTTTCGCATCATAAAACAAGCCGATTAAAATAAGTCCAAAGGTTATGGAAGTGGTCACTAACTTGACATTCCTTAAAGTCATTCTATTCGTTCTAAATGAATTGGTTTGAAAGAGATGCTAATAACCTAATTGAAAGCCTTTGATATCACTATCATAGAAAATAACGGGATAGATCTTCATAAATAACTGATAAAGATAAAGACGACACTTTCAAACAAAAAAATCATCTAAATCAATTCATCACAGACAGTCACGTCATACTCATAACAGCCCCTTATTACGTCGGGGGTTAAAAAAAAACGTGATGATGTAATGAAGCTACGTAGGTATATTATAAAACAAATATCGTAAACATACACACATCAACAGTACCTATGAACTTTGATTGAAGATTAAAGGTAATCAATGGAATTGATGAAGACATCATAATTTAGTACCCTAATGTTATATAAAAATATGATCACTGATGAAATATGTCTTATAATAATGTACGACCTTTTTAAAATTGCTATATTTCCTTATGAATAGTTTAATACAAGAATACTATATCATTTTATAACTAAAAATGAATAGATAGCCTCGTTTAAACTACAAAATGGCTTGACATAGTCGTTATAATTGACCTATTGGCCTTTATTCGTATTGATTCCATATGAACCTTGCAAAGCAAGCCCAAAAATTTTGAGATTTTACCTTTAGAAACTTCCCCGGTTCTAATAGAATTAATGATGAAACCACAAAAGAAATAAATCACTCTGTTCCCAATACATTGCTATCGAAAATATTTTTTGCCTTAATCATCTCAGGAACACTCGAAGAAGTTGGCTGTGATTTTGACGTGGCTAGTTAATTACCCCTAAATACAAGCTACTAAGTGTTCGAGTACCGGTGAAGCTGATATTTGTGTGATAAACACATATTACCAATTTAAAGCTTGATATTTTTCGAAAATAATGGCATTTAATTAAATATTACGCGCCATTTCTGTCACTTAACGCGTATAGAAAGGTTAAGTGGTCGCCTTGAACTTGCTCTGAACTAGTCTGAACCGAACGTCAGTAACTAATAAGATGATCTCACCGCACTAAAACGTACACGAGGTCTAATAGCTACGTATACACTAGTCTCTAATTATTGTTTATACATCTAACTAGTTTAATTTCTTACTTATCTTTATATATATTTTCAAATACTTTTAACTAAATCACAAATTGATATCCACTTCATGTCGACTCAACCTCTTCAACCCTAAAACGCCTCACGTAATAAAACATATTTAACCACATATGTTATTAATATCTCTAATACAATTTATAAATTACGCAACAATGGAAGGTGCTTTTGGTATATTGAAAAAAAAATGCTTGTCTCGTCTGTTAAAGCGAATTCGATACCTAAATATGTATCCAATTCACTTTAACTTTCTAGTCTAGCGTGTACCACAATAGGCCTCATAATGGCTTTGCATCGTTGCCTCATAGCCTCACAAGCATGCCAGATAAAAAATATAAAAAAATCCTTAAATAAAAATCTCAAAAATTTACTGACATAATAGGCAGGTGCTGCGTCACACAATTTACGTGATTTAATAACTCCCCTTTCCTTCTACACCTTTTATAATCGTCATAAGTCTAAGTAATGGCTTCAAGCAGTTACAGTAGGTAACACGGAAAATATTACTCGTTATAAATTATGTTAATACTTTTCTTTTTAATTGGAGTAAGAGAATTTTTGATATATAGGTGCTTTCGGGTACAATAAGATCTTGGTTGCAGAATATTAATATGAAACTAATATTCGACCATAATTGCGAAATACCTCGATTATAGAGTACCAAAATGAAAACAGATTCCTATGTAACAGTTTAATTTTACTATTAATATGAGGAGACTTTTTAATAAAAAAAAGAACAACATTTTTGTTACATATAGAGACGTAGGTAAATACTACTTTTCTTTCAACACGCTATTTTATTGTTGTTTAAAATTGTACACTCATTTATGCTGCCAAAGAATCATCGTAAAACCAAGTAATGGGTAAAGTGTATGTATAATATAAACTTACATTTCTAAACTTACTTTTTATACGCGGCCCATGCAGAGATGTTTTCAATAAGAAGGATACTCCTTTGAAAATAAAACGCACTAGAAAATTCCGCTTGAATAACATCTTACCGCCTGTCAGATTTGCATTGAGAAGGCCAAAGCACTCAGGTACTACTTCTACTACGTCTGACGTTTAGATAATCTGATCTGGCTAATAATTTAGCCCACTCGTCCACTGACATTTTATCAACATCCTTAACATTTTATCCTTCTTATTAAAGAAGGATATATATATTTTTTGTAATGTTTCGATAATATTGAGCTTTTAGTAAGTTAATAAGTTCCCTGAAACTTGTTTTAACTTTAGATTACAAACGTTTGAACTCAGTGACTACTCAATTGCAAAATTAATTTTAATTTATTCCTTATGTTTTTAAAAATATCTAAGGCCGAACATGTAGGAAATGAAACCGTAGGCCTATACGTCAAAGACATAAAAAACAGCAAGATGATATCAACAATTTCAATTACATTTCAATAAATTACATGAACAAGGTAATTAAATATCTAACAAAAATAATAAATGTTTAAATACAATTGTATTAATATAAAAAATATACTTTAATCAGCAATATATAATTGCCAAAATATAAATAAGGTTAAAAAATGTCATATCAACTTGTCTACACCAGATTTAGTAAGAAGGCTATTACTTTATTTGTGTCTTATTTCAAAAGTCTTTGGATTCAATTTTTTATTCAGCTAAATTTTGTCAGGTGTAATCAAGTATAGTATCTAAGACGTTGATTTACACTATTCCCAACGATATATCTCTACCCTTGATACATAGTAGCAATTACGTAATTCTGTTATAATTTTTCCTTTGCATTCGTCTCTATAACAAGTGACCTAGACCCTATTAGATAATATATAGGCAGATATTTGAATGCTGAGTACGTTATTTTGTCCAACCTGGTCTTAAGGGGAATAAATCTGAAAATCCCGGAATTTATGGGCTAGGTAACCTCAATCAACTGCTGAGACAAAATACATTTGGTTTTGAAGCTATTACAACTATTTAATCTTTTTCATAGTATTTTCTTGAGTATTTTATTCGTCTCGATACTGTACTAGATACCATCCACGTGTTAGTCAAGTATCTAGGTTAATTTGTATTATGTTGCTCACCGATAAAAGGTTGAGTAGTCTACTTACTATGGAAGATATCATCCATTACCTAACTGCAACGAAGCCTTACTCATGCAATATGGTCCTTTTTGTTGGTTTCTACTTAGGAATATTTTACAGCGACAATCAATAGATTATGTACTTGTTAAAACTTAAATGAGACATCCATAGACAACATTATTCTTATCTTGTTGATCCATCCTGAAGTTACCTGGAAGAGATCTCTCTTAGCGATAGGGCCACTCATTATGCAAAAATTATTATTATTTGTAGGAATTAAACATTAAGTTTTCGAGTGAGAGCGTGAGAAATTAATAAGAAAAAGCCATGACAAGAGAGAGGGTTGTGGGGTGTACACCAACACACGGAAACACATTTTTGATATTGTAATTTTTCTTAACACGGAAACACATTTTTGATATTGTAATTTTTCTTATACTATAGAGTATAAGAAAAATTACAATATCAAAAATGTGTTTCCGTTATCAGGTATGCATAATACAAGTTTTTAATGATGCTTACTAAAACTAAGCCACATCTCTGTGTGGCTTAGATTTAGTAACCACACCATTAAAAAATAAAATTAGTTCAGAATATCCCAAATCGAAGTACCTACGATTTTATTAAATTACCTTACGCCCTAAGAACTATATTTGGTATTTACAAACACAGGGTACATACAACTGTTTTTATCGATGATCTTTTTATATAGAAATGCATATTTTTTCTTTCACTATTTCAGAATTGTTGCAATAGAGAGAGTTGTTTAATTTTATGTTCTAAAAATGTGTGCGTGCATAATTGGTACAATTAATCGTATATATATAATCGTATATACTTTTCTGTTATAGTAATAACTATAACAGAAAAGTATATAATAAATTTATTCAACAAAAGTATAGCTGGTATGTATCTATGTAGAGACTATGAAGTGATACTTCTACAAGGTTATGTAGGCAGACTAATATTATTCACATTAGGGGACCACTCAACCTCCCATAAAAATACACCTTACCGTATCCCCGGTCGCTTGAAAAAATCCCATCGCCTCTTAAAACGATAGTACACTTCAAAATTTCTTACTTTTCGAATACGAACAGCTTAAATAAAGCCTAGCAAATTTTAAAGTGAATTTAAAATACTTATTATCTTTCAATTTTGAAACATGCATATGTATTGTTTCGTCTAGAAAATTTGACAAAATTTTCAACATATTACTTACATTACATTACACTTTATATAATAAGTGTAATGTACATGTATATGTATATAAAGAATAATGTGTATGTGTGTGTATATATTATATATATCACATTGTATTGTTACTGTTAATGTTTTTATCATAGTTAATTATAATGAATTTTATATGCCGGTTTTACTTATTAATGTTTAATTGTAAAACTTACTAAGTTACAATGTAGGAAAATTTTGTTAAGTCTTTGATTAAAAAAAATAAAAAAACACATCCGAGTGTATTGCTCTGAGAAGAATATATAAGAAACTCAACATACACGTCAAAAATAATAACTGTAGCAAAATAGACCCTATATAAAAAGTCCTAGTTCCATTCATATTGTAAGTTCTAATTCTGTACCAATTCATCCGTAAAAACTGCATTAAATTTTTGTTTTTTTTTGTGTCTATCTATAATGTAAAGATATCGGCTTGGTACAATTTTATTATATGTATAAATACAAATATGCATGCAGCACAATCGCTTTCCCATTTGGTGCCCGCTTTGGACTCTCTTCTCCTAAATAATATACATTCAAAGTTTAATTGAATGCCTGCTCATGGATCTAGTTTTACTGCTTGCCATATGACTAAATTGAATTTCTTAAGTTTGAATAGATGTTTGATTGATCTACTACACGAACCAATTAACTCATATTCATATTCAAGAAGTCTTTATTGGACAAACAAAAGTTAAATTAGTACTTAATGCTTTAAATTTTGCTGAAATATAAGTAAATGCTTCTAAGTTAATTGTTCTGGAAAGTACTGAAAATGGTAATGGTATAATAATAATATTTTAAGGGTTATATATTTTAAGTGTGATGTTCTTATTGTAATAGAGCCATGATCAAGTCCAGGTGCACTTCGATACAACGGGATCTTCAGTGCCTCCCCAGCCATTATCTTTTTCGGTACCTTGAGTATCGCTGCCACAAGCCTAATGACCAAGCCTTATCACTGGTTTTGCCGGTATGATTTCAATTTAGAGTGATATAATTCAAATAGACTCGTGTTGCTTCTTGCCAGGACATTTCATTGACATAAAATATTTCATTAATTAATACAAAGCTGATTATAGTTCGTTGCTTAAAACAGACAGAATAAATCAAATTCTTATTATATGTTAGCCTACCTTTGCTATGTTATAGTATTCTAAAAGTTTTCCCTACATTATAAAAAGTATCCTACATTGAAAATGTTTTTTATTATCTCTTACAATATGAACAAAGTAATTTAACCTTTCATCTCTGACCAAACCGGCCCTCGCACGAGGTAGAAAATCTATTGTCATACATCCTACAAAATATAACTCAACTACTTTCACGCAAATTTGAACTTAATGTTAAAGATGGAATGGATTAGAACATGGATAACCTTCAACCTTATGGTTTTAACGTACAGTATGTCTTACACAACCCGAATATGTGGACACAGCGACATGTGGGCAAAGATTTAGGATGTGGGTATACCTACACGGTTTTATAACCTTGTAGTTTTTTAAGTGATATATTCTTGGGTACTTTGGTATTCTCATGTCATGACAAAATACTTAAAAAATAACCCTAACATTTACAGAATTAAATTAACAGTTTAACAAAAGAATAAAGGGAGTTATAAATAACTCGAACCCTTTTTTCAGTATAAACCTCTGGAGCATATGGTAATAGGGTTCGACCAAAACCAAAGTTATGAAATTCAAAAATTTAATACTTTTTTATTTATTATATTAAATAATTTAAATTAAAAATATTTACGTTCCGTTTCGTGTAACTTGTCTTAGTACGTAGACAATGTGAATTATATTGTGGATTAAACTCCATAACTTTGTGTTGCTTAATACTTTTAATACTAAGGGACAAAAGGTTTAGAATAAAATTTTCATCCCAAATCATAATCCCAAATGACATATACTTGGTTTATTTTTTCTTCAGTAGAAAATTAAAACCTTTTCGTAAAATATGCCCTAACGGTGTTTCCCCAATTCGGAGCTCAATAGTTTAATGTTAAATGCTCTATTCTCCATCTCCATTGTAAACAGAGCTATGGGGAATTAACCCATGAATTTTAATGATCTAAGCCGGATTTACTGTAATAAAGTACGAGTATTTGAACTAATGAAAATTTGCTAGTGGTGCAGTAACTTAACTGATAGATCTAATAATTCCGGGATATATTAATAGCATCTACACGTAGCCAGCCAGCATGCCGTGCGTAATTAATGACTGACGTCAGGTCCATCGGCGGACATATGCTTTACGCTACATAGCTTCTTTGTTCTTTGATGGATACTGCAGTACATGGGACTGTACAAATTTATATAACTGTAAATTACCCATATCATCTGCCAAGAACAAATAAATAAATGTATTTTTGACTTTCTATAATCTGAGTATTTGTTATTGTCAAGATATCTATTAGCTCTGTGCTAATACACATTTAATAACAAATACGACAATATTTACAATGCAACATTGAAGGAACAGGACTATGTTTCTTATATGACTTTTAGCTTTGCAGAATACTAAGTAAGAGTAATAAATAATAAGGAATAAACTTTTATTAATAGCCTGCTAAATTACTTAACAAAGTTTTTCAAAGTTGATAAAAAGTCAGTTCATTAACCATGTAACCTAAGGCACTAAGTGCTTAAAAAATCTATGTATCTAAAGACACAAAAAAATGTTTGCGTGCACTGGATTGTTATTTAAATGACAGTTAAAAATTTGTAGCTTATAATTAATATTGCCAATTTTTTCCAGACACTTACATATACAAACGTGACTACGTTACGCAATTTTTTGTTCATACACATATATCTATCAACACTAATTATAATCAGGAACTACAAACAGACGCTTACGTAACTAGTACATTCATTCGTTATTGAATAAATCACTGTTTTATTGACAGAAATTAGAAAGCATCATTCTAACTTAAAACCTTTTTAGTAATTTATTTTTATTCCACTCGATTAATTCTAACTTCGCAAGTAACACTGAATGTCAAAATCACGTGATTTTTACATCTATTTCGTAATTATCGCGTTATACGATAGAATATGACGTCATTTATATCGTCTTATGGCGACGTATATTTAAGGACAATAAAGGAACGTAATAATTTCGACTTAATCATGATAAACTACTTTAACATCTGTTGAAGACTAACCTCTGTTATAATATTTCAATTTAAAAAATACTTTTTAAATTATTGTAAGAATTGTCAGGGCCGATTTGTCGATACAGAAGTTATATCGAAATAAATTTTACACTAAACATCGTTTTTTCTTATTTTATCTTTATTCTCATAATACTTATCGTATAATGAGCGACATGTTTGTGTTACCCCTGGCAATTCTTTAATGATAAATCGATCACTATGCTTAAAGAGAGAGAAATTTTATCTTAATTTAAAAAATATTGATTAAACGTAATTGTTGCTAGAAAAAAATATTTAAATACTGTAAAATACACCTTTCAGAATATGGCGGATTTTGATTAGATTTTATATTGATATAGAAATCATAGAATTTTCTTATTTTTTTCCTCTTTATACGCTCGTGAATTTCATGTCGATATGACCTCTAAATAATGTAATTTTTATATCCCTTGCTATTTGGGTTATATCTATTAATCGTAAGCTAGATAAAAATTCAAAATTACAGTAATCGATTTATTTCATTCAGTAAGTTTAAAAAAATAATTATAGTAAAGTAGTTAGTTAAAGTTATAGTTATAGTAAGCAGATTCACACGCGTATAAATGGGACAAATTTACAGGAAGCAATAAAGAAAATACAAAAATAAAACCTTCATTAGAATATATTACACTTTAAATTTTAAAAACATTGCGTCAGTATAGTTTATTCGATTTATCTATCTATTTCATTGTTGCTGTGCAAAATCTAGTATACAGATAATAAGAACAAACGACAACAATGATATTAATAGCTCTAGAGGTATAATCTATGATCGACCGGCGGCTAACTGACGTAATATATAGTAGTGCCCTGTAAAGGGTCGAAGCTTATACTTAATATACATATTTAAATATTACAGTTTTATGAGATAAATGATCATTATTTTAGAGATTATAAATAATGATCATTTATCTCGTGCTTGCAGGAAATATACCCTTAATATTGTTTAAGGAAAACCAAGAAAAATATTTTTTTATATAAAAGTTTACTCACGTAACAAACTCACGTTATTTCTAAAGAAAACTTATCAATTTGCTCAAAATGAGATCCACTTTCACAAACGTATTCTTCGATTTAATTATCTACTTGACACTTCTAATATTTAAAATAATATTTTGAACTTCGTTTTTAGTTCCTTTGCTGACCCGTAACATACTTTATCAATAAGAGTAACTTTCCTCTGAGCACAGTCTTTTTTTCCAACCAGTTTAACTGAACTAGAAAATACTTAATCTAGAGTTATAACTATTAGTAGCGTGGATAATCAAAAGCCTAAATGTTACAGATCCATAAGTTATTAAGCCGATTATCTTTATTGCAACTCAGCGTTATTTAAAGCTAAGCTGAGGGTCAACATTCGGTATTTGCCACTGCCCTTTATTCGGCGTTAGTTGACACTTAAATATCGTCTATTCGGCTAATGGCTTATACAGCAATTTGTTTTCGTTTACGAAAGCTATAAAAGTGAGAATATAGGAAAAACAATTGCTTAACTCTTTACTTTTATACTGTTAATTGCTCCAGACAGTTTTTACCAGTCTTTTAAGGAGAGTTAACATAAAGGGGAGTTAAAAAAATCCTCTTAAAACAAAAACAAACTGAACTGAATAAAAATTTTTACATGGGACCAAATGGCAATTATTTCGCATCGATCAAAAAAGAAATAATCTAACGTAAGTTAAACTATTAATTTGATTACATTGATGTTCAATCTAATTTTGTACAAATTTACTTAATTTTTTACTTGTATATTAGAAAAAACTTGTTGTATACTTTTACGTCACGTTACACGTTACATCAATAATTTTAATAAAATATATAACATAATTAAAATTTACTAAGCGTACATAAATAGTAACTAATCGCTTAATAATACATTATTAAAACAAAAATATTTTTAAAATTGCACCATGCTAATAATTATAATCTAGCCCAATAATTCTAAATTGTAAAAAAAAAATTAACCGTCTCCATACAAATATTTAAATCAGAGAAATAATTTAAATAAATAACTTCAATTAATATTTTCAAAATAAATTTTACAATTTTTAACTTTTGTAGTTTTTAAATGACTATATTAACATGATTATGCTTCGGAGTGGTAGGGTATGTCCCACCGACCAGAATAAACAACCCAATTCAGAAAATTAATATTCTTGTTTATCACAAAAATATCTGTCATGGCTTGGACTCGAACCTAGGATTCTTGTATCCGACATAAGTCGGGCTACGGAAACTTTAAAGGTGATATCATCATATACGAATAGTAACATAATCATTAGACAATAATAACAACGCATTGTGTACGAGTAATGGATTGCCTTGGACTTCAACGCCCACCGTGCCATTGAACTACAAAAGTGTGTAAATTTAAATTTTGTATAAAAAAAATGTCAGAGTTGCAAATCAAAACCTTGTGGGTGGTGATATTCGTAGGAATGAGTAAGGAGTAAGTAATAAATAATTTGGCGCCCAACCAGTAAAATAGTTAGTACCCCTATTACAATTGTAAGTTTCAATCGAATCAAATAATATCGACAGTATAAACCATGAACATACATTTGATATCTGAATTCATACGACCTTAGATGTCATATAAATTCTAATAAGATGTTTAAATTTTTCAACAGAAGCGTTGCCATCTTTTTATAGGATTGGACAGCTGAATGCCAATTTAATCGGGACGTTTCAATGCAATTGAAACTTTCGAGTACCGAAGAGTAGCCAGTTAACAAAACAATAAGTCGTAATTCTACCACGGATCTTGATCTTCTTTGTATAATGATCACTAATGTGTATCTCAAAATAATAGTTCATCATCTAATATGAGAAACATTTCGATCGTAGTTGCGTTCAGCTGATAATCTCATATATACAAAAATCTTTCCAATATTTCACCTTGTTGCTGTTGTTTGCACACAATTTTACAGGTGATGATAAAACGATCAAGGCGGTTCAATTCGACTGAAATTCGCAATACGGTATAGTCGGGGATTTAGTGAATCGTTTCTTTGAAACAGTCAGACTGAGGAATTCTTTATCGGCATTTTTGCGTGAGCTCCTTCAAGAGTTGTGAAATGGCAATTTTTGGGCCGGCTAGGAGGTGGTGGCTTTTATGTCCCCTATGTGCTTATCACATATTCTTCATTTATCACGTACTTTCTATAATTTTGATAAAATAGATCGATATAAATGTGATGGATTCAATTACTTTTGTAGCACTGCAGTCTAGACTAAACTATTATTTATTACTGACATTCAAAAGAAGCATAAAATGATTTTCAAGGTAAGCTAAATAATTATAACATGTTTTTTTACTTCTGTCTAGCGTTGTATAGCTCTTAGCCTTCATTTCACCAGATGTTAAGTGATATTAAGACCGAAGATAGATGTAAGCTACACCCGTATTCATCAGCCACAGGACCATAACTGGTTGGCTGTATGTTGGAACATTATTGGTAGTCGTGTGTACCATCGAACAACCAATTCCGATACTAAGCTGTATTATGTATGCAATAAAAAAGCTTATAACACTCTGCTGACGTAACATTTCAGCCTTATAAATACGGTTCAAAATTAAGCTTAAAAATATTATAAAAAATTACTCTTCCGCCGTAGCGTTAGTATTCAAATGAGCTAATTGTTCTCTTCTGCAAAGACTTCTGGTATAGTATTGCATTCGTGTCAAGCAAATATGCAAGATTAAGTCACTTTTAATATAATAATTATTTAGTATTGACATAACGATTAAAATAATAATTTGAGTATTTAAAACGTTAATATTAGTCATCTTCGTTGTACTTAAAATCACATTAAAGTATTCATCTAATGAGATAATCTATAACTTTAAATTTTGCGTTAACCTTCCGACAAGATCAAACTATTACGGCAAGACTATAATAATGAGAAGTGATGGCCTTTAGTTCTAGATGCTACAATTTTTAACTTAGTTCTACAAAAGTAACATAATAAAGTAGTTTTAATTTACTTATATCGCACAATGCAATTTAAATATGGAGGAAAAATTTAAGATTTCTGATAATATTGTTTTCTTTAAATGGAGTAAGAAGGTATTTGCACTGAGTTAGATCATCTTCTCATTTAAATATTATTTAAACAATAGCGTTTGACTACAGCTTGACTAATAGTAAATTTAGTTAGCGCGTTTCGGTTCCACGCGTATTTACCAATTTAGATACATAAATAATGCCTACAAACAAAATGTCAGCAGAAATGCTACGGTATTTTAATCTTTTTGTTTAAAAGATAGGATGTTTATTACTGTAGATAGCATGTCTTGCATCCTACTTCAAGAAGATAGTCTTAGAGTAGGGTACTATTAGAATGGAGAACGTTTTTCGTACCACCCGTAAAGGTATCATGAATTTTTCATACAATGTTCCACCCATTTCCATACTGCCATAACAATACATGATATCGTTGTACGTGAGAAAAGGCGAAATATCCAAGATCCCTTATCTATATTGTAAAAGGGATGACGCTTTTTGTGAAACTACGATAGCACGATATCATTACATGTAATGCGAAAACTGTGACCCCTATTATAATAGTGTTGCAGTTAGTTTATTGGAGAATAATCAAATATAACAGTCTTAAAGGGCCCTTAAGATGGTTTCCCTACTGAAAGAAGCCCGAATTTAGTTGATATTATTATTAATACACAAAATATTAAGCTAGACATTATATAAGATAGAAAGTTTAAGATTTTAGTGTTTTTTGAACAATTCCATTTATCTTTTTTTTCTTAATAAATACTAAAATAGACTCAGGTTTAAAAAATAAGATCGTGATTTGAGGTAAGTGCTCATTGCAGTATCCGATCATCAGGCACCTTGGATATTTTAATCCTATTAGAAAATTCTGAGATTTTCGGTTTTCATTTTAAAGTGGAAGGAAACAAATGTGTACCGGGTTCAATCTGTGTACACAAGTTTTTTTTTACATTTAGGTACATTTTACTTGCGTTTATTTCACGTGGTGTTTACGAAAATCAATATCAAAATGATATAATTTCACAGCCAGCATAGGCAAGCATAATATACACTGTTTCAGCCAATACACAATAGTGTACAAACTAATAAGTTTATATTATATGTCTTTGTATTGTGGTTTTTAACCTCTCGTTTGAAGGAAATCAAGGTGTCTGAAAGAGGGAATACGTGTCCCGGTAAGGAATACCGGCACATGTATTCCCTCTTTCTCTACGCGTATTCCATTTTCCCTCTTTCTCGCTGTGCAACAAAGAAAGGCGTGGAAACAGTGAAAGAGTGATTCCGTAGACCAGCGCGCGTAGTCTTGAGTAGGAAAAGAGAGGGAGGAGTAAGGTCAAAGAGCTCTTCAGAGCACTCTCTATTGTACAACCGATAAAAGGCACTGAGCGATGCTGTCACGACGCAGTTGCACAGGCTCTATATCGT
Source organism: Acentria ephemerella (assembly GCA_943193645.1). NCBI lineage: Eukaryota > Metazoa > Arthropoda > Insecta > Lepidoptera > Crambidae > Acentria > Acentria ephemerella. The sequence goes on from OW971882.1 coordinate 4,294,582, forward strand.
ACTCTACCTCTGCATCACCATCCTACAATCTTTCCACAGCATCGAGGTAGTACTGATCGGAGCCATCCCTAAGGTCTGAGCAATATTCCACGTAAGACCGGACCTGAGTTTCGTACATCAGTCGTAACTGGTCAAGCATGAAATACTTACGCACCATATTCAGGACTCCTACTTTCTGCGTGGCGGTCTTGATTACGGTCTCTATGTAGTCTCTGGGATTCAGATCACTGCGCAGCTCCATGCCGAGCAAGGCGATACTGCTCTGTACTGACAGAGTAGAAGAGAAGGAAGGGAAAGGAACGGCGACTTTTTGGCTGTAAATACCACTCCAAAAATTCATTATTAATATCTACAAATCTCCAATTAACTAAATTATACACACAAAACCTCAACAAATATTTTTATCGTGGTGGTTTTCTTGTGTAAGGCTTAAAAAGATTGCCAAATTTCAGTTACAGGGCGTATAAATGATGATGTTTATAAATTTACTTTTTTGTAATTAATCATTTATTTATTATTATTTTATCTTAGGTATTTTGGAATAATAACCCATGTAACAAGGTCATTCCTAAATTAAGTCTTTCCTAATCAATACAAACACTCAGCTAACATCTCCCGATAATGCAAATTCTGTAACCTTTGCAAAGCGCTTTCAGCGCTTACGTGTAAATATTTGGCAGCAACGACGCAGTATTACGTAGGTAAATTAATTCAATGATTATTTTGCTCATATATTTGCATGTGTTTACATATCTAAAATATATCTTGTTTATTTTAAGTTATGATATGAGCTTCAGCGTAGTATTAAGACTACCGATAGAGTTCTTTTACACAATAGGTCTCAAAAACACGCATACAATTATCTCAGCCAAAAACCTGTATCATAATTCAAAATGGAAACATCATATTGACAGCAGAATGGGTTTATGATTCTATAATCTTAGTACACTATTTGATGGTACAATATTATAGCATGTTTTTTTGTATTTTTGTTATGTTTTTTTTCGTTGTTTTTCATTTTTATATTTGGAAAATATATGCTATGATCTTGACATTTGGTCAAGATCATAGCATATCGTAATCGATTTAATTCATATTTTATATAAAAATTTATCAATGTACAGACATTGGTACATTTCTATATAAAATATTAATCAAATCGATTTTGTTTTTTAAATGCGCGTCCAGACAGACTTACTAAATTTGTGTATTTATGCGTATAGTTAGATTTAGTTATAGCTATAGTTAGTTATATATAAACCAAATTAAATGCACAGCCCGAGGTGCCATTGCGATTTTATTATAAAGACATTTAAGAAATGAAAAGGTATGTAAAAAAATTCACGGAAAAGATCGAAAGTATATCTCAATACCTACATACCAACCACGGAATGCCAATAAATCTATCCTCCTTTCATCAAAAATATCTTACAATTCTCTCAAGTAATAAGCTGCTAAATAAAATATTTCCAAGGAACAGAAAGGACGGTAAAAATTTATTTCGTACTGAGGAACAACATTTTCCCTCGACACGGGGAATTCAATAATATTCCCCAATAAAAAATATTCCCTTCACTTTTGCGGTCTGTCTGAGAATACGGGTCTAATGGTAGAGCAACATCTTTCTTGGCAATAGAGTTTTATTTAGGGTATTAACAAATTATTTACCAAGGTTCTAGTGACAGAGTTCCATATATTCTAATGTTTTGAAACCTTGTAATCAATGGAATCAATATACTATTACGATTATAATTAACATTCAGAAAATCATATAATTAGCCATTACTAATAAAGTATAAATGTATTTAATGGTTTACGTCGTTCTATTGAAGCCCTACTTGTGAAAAGACCTCCTTTTTTCTATTTAATTTATGTTTAATGTCTTTGACCGAAAGTAGGAATTTATATCTTTCTAATTGAGTACTTAGATAGAATATTTGTTTAACTATTTATGTCTTCACAAAGGTAATTAAAAAGGACAAGATAATTCAACAGAATAACAGAAAATTGTATTAAGTTACTGCTTATTTCTGTAAGTACTCTGAATATGTTCATCCTATGATTACCTGTAAGAAATTCTGGAAGAAAAAACGCTTTTAGCGATACGGTCGCCCTTGTGACAAAATTAGTTAAATGTTTTTTGTGTATTTCTCTTCTTGATTTGGCTAATGTACAATAAATATATATTCTATTCCATTCTATGTTCGTAGTCCGATTACAAACGTATATTCAGTAGGCAAAATTTAATCACAATTTTTGAATTGGTAAATAAAAAGGCACTAAATCAAGACTCTGGATTTCTGCATCTATTTATAAAATTTTAACAAAAAAATTTAAATTATGGGTAGCTGGTATTTTTACACGTCTTAAAATAATTGGTTTTGAATTCTTTATGTTCAGCGGGCCAGTGCTTTTGACGGTTTAGTGTATGCGGTAACCATGAAAACTCATAAGCCATTGACAATATAACACCGCGTCAAATATAGTTTGATAGTTTTTCATCATATAATAAACTGTTAAAAGCGAAGACACTAGTTCTTTATGTTAAAGGAGAGATTTCAATATCTACTTTGTAAATAGTAAAAAAATTCTAATACATTTTATTTAAAAATTTAATAACTAAATAGAAATCTACTTCCCCTACCCAATATATGAAAACCACCACCAGAATGTTAATGAACCTGTCTAAAAACTGTTACGTAACTATCTGAAACTAAAAGTTGATAATTGTTATGCACTATGTGTGAAAACTTGTAACAAGCTCTCGATGAAATATGTATATTTCACTGTGAATATTGCTGAAAACTTTCCAAACAAAATGAAACTAAAATCAATCAAAACTTAATTGGGTAGTTTTACTTGGTGGCAAGTATACGTTGGCGTAACAAAGGCAGTGCCACTTATGCGTCAACATCCAGTCATCAGAAACTTCTTCCATACAAAAAAGTATGTCACTTTCTCCGTTAAATTAACATACTTCTTTTTTAAAAAAGCAAGTTTTGTTTGAATATTCAGTCAGTACACTTTTTACACAATCGCTTTAAGGAAAGTCAATTATGGGCTATCGAGGTATAAATAAACAAAGATCTATACCATATTTGAACTTAAATTTCATACAAAGATTTTTAAAGCGAATGATGTTATTTTGCCTTAAGTTTTTTCTATTAATTATTGTTTAATTTACAGGAGTAAATATATACGTACAATATATACGTAAATGTATTTAAAATAAAATTGACAATATACGTTCGTTTTTTGCCACCAGCTTATACTTATCGCACTGTTTTCGTGATGAGAAAACATCGACAGCAAATTATGTCGCCTGAGATTCTTTTGTTCTGAGACACCATTGTATCCTAACCGTTAGTACTGTGTATTACACTTCTAACGGTTATAAAGTCAAAGAACTGTTATACAGTTCTATATAGCTAGCACAATCACAGTATCTGAAGACATTTGTTTTTTGTAAAGTATTTGAAAACCAGAGACAATTAAAATTCAATTGTTCAAGAGTCGTGGTTGGTTATAGTATATAATTATCTTTGTATATAAAAGTGATGTCAGTTGTAATCATTTAAATATAATATAATAATAATATTTATTATATTTAACTTGAATTATATATTACTAAAACAATACAATACAATGATGAAACGTAGAACTAGGTGCTTTGTCTTTATATTTTGTTACATAAAAAGAAAATGTCTTCATTAACTTTATTCATTTTCATAAGTAAGTTTTATTGGCGGCGATTCTGCTAGCAACTTAAATCTAAAATTAAGATTCTATATATATTTAATTAGCCTGACTTTCATTCTAATTTAATATGAAAAGGATAGAATGACTTGAACGTCAGATTTGTTGACACAAAAGCCATAGACTATAAAGTTCTTAAATTCGGGATGGTTAATTATAATTTTGAAAAGGCAACTATGCTTAACAGCCCCTAAGGTCAAATGACGTCACCGATCGTGTGTTTTTTGGGTTGGTTTGTATGGAAAGAATAGTACAGAACTTTAATTAAATTTAGTTCGTGCATATAGAATCGAGGCTAATGTGTTGTTTTTTCTAACTTAGTCGCGTTGTATCTCTAGACGGAAGCTATCAATTCATGAATTCTTAATATTAAATTATTGTTTTTTTTTATTACTCATTGCATTGACATTTTTATTGTCATACAAATACCATTAACATTTCATTTCAGTTGCTATACAATACTGTTCTATAAATAGGTACATTTTAGATATTCTCATCATGTTTCCGAAATGTTTTAGTGGAGTTTTTTTATATATTTATAAACGCGGCGCACTGCACTAGCCACCTCCACCTTGGCGGCCCAAAAAGTGTCGTTTCTCGCCTTTTTTAAAGGAATCCATATTGTATGAAGGTGGGAATACATGTACCATTAAGGAAGGCTGCAGTTTTGGCTGAACAACAAAAAAGGGACTCATGAAATCTCTTATGCGTAAAGTAGAGGTGAAATCAGCATATAATTAACTTCTTAGACTAGCACGGAGAATATAGGGTAAGATAAGATCAAAAAGTTCTCCAGAACACTCTTCATGGTACAAGCTATAAGACCAAGCGACGCTATGTCTCGGACAATTGTATAGGTTCTAGGGTGTTGGTAACCTCTGCATCATCAATTATACACACAGCACGACGCTGCTTACTATCCTAGAGAATCTAGGAAGTACTGTCATAATCTAGGAAGAAGCTGAGTATAGCTGTCTAGGAAGAAGCTTTTATATAGGTCCAAGCACACTCACCACTTATGACCACACAAGACCGGGCCTGAGTATTGTATAACAGGCTTAACTGGTCAGATGTGAATACGCAACTCTAGGCAACTTATTTAGGACTCCGAATTTCCGCGAGGCTGTTTTTGGCAGGGAGCTTTAGTAGGTCTTCTCAGTGGTGGAACAGCGCTCTGCGAATCCCCCACACACCCGCCACTAAGCCGGTGGCGATAAAATCAGTAAACGAATTTCTTACATCATCTTTATCTTTCACCATCCTAGCATCAATCAGATAAGTTCCACGGTCAACTTATTTCGTGTGGAGAATGGTCTGTAAATCTAGACAATAGACAAACCTCCACCAGTGCCCAGTTTGGCAACAAGATACGATTGTTCTGAAGATGTTACTTGATAAAACTAATGTCTGAGGTCGAGGTCTGTGGAGAAGGGAAATGCTACGGATACAATACTTTATTAAATTATAAAAACAATAGCCTCTATTTAAACTTACAAGTAGAGTTTGACCTTACTCCTATGACTTTTTTTAGTAACGTTTTACATACATATAGATGTTTTATCAAGAGCAAAACTTTGTTATTACATCACTGTATCTAAGTTTTTATTATAACATCAATCAAATTATTAATAATATCTAATAAAAGTACAGGACCTACAACCTTAGAATATTTACTTAAAAATACTGATGAATGTTTTTGTAAAATATTTAGAAGGAAAATAATTAGTATATTCCTCTACGAGAAAAAACAGGACACCCGGCAATGGCTTAGAGCCTGAGTAGAGTAGTTAGGAGTACTTACCACTCGACCAGACGGTCACCTTACAATAGTAAATTACTTTCAAATGGAGTCCGAGTGAGAACAAAAGATTTCAAAACTTATTCATTATAAAAAATCACACTCTCATTATGAGGTTTTGTATTTAATACCATAATTTTTGTGTGAAACTAAGCTTACAAATGGTAATAATTCGGCTCTAATTAACTAATCAGCCGCAATGCATAACAAAGTACCTTCATTGCAATTCTGTTTCAATTTGGAAATACAGGGTAATTTCGGTGCGGTGATTACATTGTACATTCAAGTTGGATATGTCAAAAAGTTTTGTAATTAAATTTACAAGTTGTGTTAAATTCTATTAGAGTATCAAAGTTTTCTAAAAAAAAGGTAGAATTAAAAATAATTTTTATAATAAAGTTTAGTGGAATAACTATATAAAAAGTATTAGTTTTCAGTCAGCATATCCGGAAAAATAAAGTCATTGCCTAAACACATGGAAATAGAAAGTTGAGGTATCGATGGGCATGAATAGCACGTAGAAAGCGCAAAGTGGAAAATCCACAACATATCTTTTTCTTAAAACCATTGAAAGAAGAAAGACCTTTTTTTAATATTGTAGTTGCCTCAATTTAAATGTATTTGTAGACTACATTTGTAGACACGTAATTTGACTATGTTATTGAGAGATCTTTACATATAATAAAACTCTAAATTTTTATACCCATGAACATTCATGGGTATAAAAATTTATGAACATTCACAAAAATTTATTAAACAAAACTAAAAACTGACTTAGGAAGAATAATTAATGTAAAGATAAAATTTATAGCCTTTACAACCGATTTCAAAAGTTTGATACACGATGTCTCCAACAATAGTGAACCGATTTTCAAAACTATTTTTCTATTCGCTAGAGTATACTCTTGAGGTTTATTTTTATATAGAAAGATCAAGCAAATCAAGGTTGTCCCATTGTCAGGATCTGATGAAGGGATTCTAGGGAAATCGAGGGTAATTTTCAAATTGTATAGGCACGTATTTTGTGTTGTTAGAATATTTTTTTCATTGATAACTTTGATTTTTTTGGAGTTGGCTTCACTGTAACAAAAACAATATTAAATTGGATAACTTCTGACATTGAATAGTTTTGCTTTTTTAATATTTTGAAATCCTTTTTAACGATTGTGTTGTTTAATACTTTTTTTCATAATTTTGAGTGTTAAGTTTCTAAGGTCAAAGTTATCAATGTTAAAAATACACTATCCACCAACGATAAAAGGTTATCCCCAAATAAAGATTATTGCATTGTTTATTACATGCCAGGCTCAGTTACATCACTAATGATAAAGAATAACAACATTACACGACCAAAAACGTACGCAATGCATTTATATGTTGCCGATATTTTATTTTTTCAGATAGCAACATATAGCAAACCATGAGTGAAACTGATAGATAAAATCACATTAAATAGCGTAATGATAATAGTAAGACATATGACGTATCACTTCGAGCCATATAAAACGAAAATTGTTTTTTCACTATGACAATATTACTTTTGACACATTTTTAGTGTGGTGGCTAGGGCAGTATGTCGCATGCATGCATTTTTAGGTGGCTAGGGCAGTATGTCGCATGCTTCACTTGCTATCTTCACATATAGACTCCTCTACTGCTTATCATCAAGTGGTGTCAAGTCTTTGCTGTGCTTTATATAAAAAAACCACATACATCGTCTTCTTTATATGTCATCTACTTACAATATAAATATGTTTATTTTTTAATGTCTAGCACTTTTTATAATTTCTGCTGCTTGTGTTTATTTTATTATATGGTGGTTTAACGCATTCTGATAATTAGTGTTGCAACTGGTTATACAGCTGTAGGTCATAGTAGGATACCAAGTAATCAACAGAGTGGAAACCAATACAGTGGCTAATATCTTCATCTATCGATGAACTTAAACATCAAACTACGTCTATATTTATGTAGCATACAGCATCACAAAAGTGCCACTTTGACAATAAATAAATCAATGAAATGTACAATTTTCTTTTTATAAAGCTTTTAGAATTCAAACCAATGCCTCAACACAATACAACTGAACAAAGGAAGCATTATTAAATAAAAAAATGAACTTCGAGGGCTGACGCAGAATTATAAGCTGTAAAATAGGGTTGGTAAAAAAATTATTTCTTTCATTTTCAAAAGTTAAATGATGTGTCTGAAATGATTAAGTATGAAATTGTGAAATTTCGTGAGCTGGCGTGTTTTTTTAAGTCTTCGACATTTGCTTATCCTTCATTTGAAGAAAGAAAATTTCAAAAAATTTAATTTTTCATAGAAGATTTCTTTTTTTATTTTTATTTAAAATAAGCTAAAGAGATGGTTTCTAGGATACGGCATTGTGGTATTTTCCATTTGAACTTGTAGGTAAAACAATTCAAGTGCTGTATTTCTGTAATTACTACGATCATTTTAGAAACACTTTGTTAGGTTACTCTGATGATGTCAACATAACACTTTCTCTAAATTTTTATAGGGTAAGCAACGCGTGTACCTACCGATTAGAATTAAAATATTCATCGTCTACGGTAGTAACTGCTAATCACCTACATTTATCAGTGTATATAAAAAAATAGAATTTTATCTTTTGTAGGTCTCTAGCTTGTAAGAATCATAAGCCAACTAAAGGTAAAATATATATAGTGGCAAGAAGATTAAATAAAATTGTATTGGTACTCTAAAATGTCTTAAACTTGAGCGTTTTAAAATCGTTTTTAATAGGAAAATGTAGGTCCTTAGTTTTAACATAGAATTGCTTGTTAAATAAGCGCTCTTTACTTCTATTCGCAGAAGTCCATGAAATAACTTTAGCCTGTGGTGTTTTATCATTTTATTAGTGTCAACCCTACAACTGAAAGAAATGAAATCACTTCGATATCTTTTATATCAATATTAGCCATATTATTAAGAGGCGGCTCCCTAAATACGAGTTGAATCAAAATAAATACTCAATTCCGCACAAACACTATACCAGTGAAATTTAAGTATAAAGTTATTTGTTTATTTTAATACTTTTTCAAAGTTCATTTGGTCCATTGTTGTTAAAATAACGTATTTCTTCCTACTTTCTCGAGCTTCATAGAGAAAAAATAATATGAATTGATTATTAAGATAATTAATGACTCAATGGCTAATCCGAGTTTTAATATAATATTAAGTAACCAAATTGTAAACGGAAATATGTTTTGTGACTAACGTTTTTTGTTTCTGTTCCATATTGTATGTAGCAGTAATCAATATTGAACCTTCAAGCTGTAGATTAGTGTTTAGATAGCTGGATTATATTTAGGTAACCGCCTCTTAAGAGTCAGCAAGCAGTGAAATGTCTTCCATTTTAACTTTGAGATGGGTCGGTGGCTATTTGCATCTTGAGTAGATATCAAATAAATATATACATTTACATATGAATCAATGGCACAGTTGATATAATAATAAGAACAGAATGCGCCATCATACAAAATGTCTGAAAGTTTATTGTATCTGATTGTGTTATAATGTGATTCAGAAAAACGTCCACAACATAATAACTTCCTACTTACTACACCATTATATGTGATTTGCTGCTCCTAGTTCATATACTGTGGCCTAACCCCTCGTGGTTATTCCCTTCATAAAGTTATTAGAGTTTTTATTATAATAATATTAATTTTCCCTACCTCTTAAGTTTAATTAACTGAAAAACTACCAGTATTCTGAATAAAAAATTAAGTCAAAATTATTTTTAAAGTGCTTTGGATATTCATTTTAAGAACCTTATTTTATAGGTGTAATATTAAAATATATATTTTTTTAAATTATTAATGAGTCTTACATCATAATACAAAACCCAACCGTAAACAAAGCGATCAGTTTTCAGCCCCAGCGGAAAATTGAAACACAGAGCTCTAGATCTAAGGTAAGGGTCTCTACTACTAGACCACAGAGGTGGTTAAAAAAGAGGGTAATTTGTTAAATTTTTTTGAAACTACGTCATATTGGTATAACATCATATTTATAATCTTATAAAGATATCTCTCTCTTAAATTAATAAATACCACCATTATATTATATACAACAAAATAAACAAGTCCGCAATATAATCTTAATAACATCACGTTTGTTTTTTGTCCGTGCGTTATATGGAGGTTATTCGGCAGTATTCGCTGGATATTTCCTAAGAACCCCTCAATAACTCAGTATTTCGGGTTATCTCGGTGAGACAGGGGATGACTGTATGTTTCTGATAATACGGGTACTTTATCAAAACCAGAGGTAAATACTCCGGCAATATAAAAAGATACGCACTGAGAACTAATAATGTGACCAATTATATTTGTATCTAACTTTTAATAGTATTAATATATTTTGTAATTTTATTTCAAATTCACTTATTGCTTGCTACTTGTTACTTACTGAAGAGGTAGATACTTCTGATATTTTTAGCAACTTATCAGAGTGTAACAATAAAACAGGGCTTAACAAAATTATAATCATATAATTATTTAACATCTTAATGTTAAGTACTTATACTTATATTAAAACGAGCAGAACAAGATCAATCGATTTGAAGATTCTTGGTGGCCTATGCCCAGCAGTGGGCGTCCCTCGGCTAATATGATGATGATATACTGATAATATAAACATAGAATATGTCATCTCTATATCTTCAATTGACTGTAGTTTATATTTATGCATTTATTTCTGATTAAAATTTATTATTTCAAGAATCACTTAATTATTTATAGCAAGTCTTTATTTTGACTCGAGTTGAAAATTTAAATGTTTCATAAATTAGCAATTTTATTTGACTTGTATTTACAATATTACACCGAATTAATAAAATTCTGTGTGAAAAGGGTCTTCCAAAATACTACTACTTCGAGTAAATATCGATTTTCATTCTGCTAATTAAACTGTCAAACTATATGAAAAAGGAAACATCAAATCTGCTGGAGACAATTATCCATTCATTACTCTAGTAAATCCACTCGATATACGTTGTTGTTGAGTTTGTCATAAAACCTTTTTGTCTGTTTTATGCGTAAAACCCATGCTGTAGGTATTGATCTAAAATTGTATGAGTAATATAATAAGAACCTTACAGTCTTTAAAACTTAATGCTTTGGGTCCGAACAAAACATAAGATACTTAGGTATAAGGTAATGGGTGTAAATTAAATCAAACTACAAACTTAACTGACCTTTACATATGTATATTCAACGCAATGTAAATAGAACTATCAAAGTTAAAGTCAAAAGTCGAAGTCAAAATATCTTTATTTAATAGACTCATTTACTAAATACTTTTAAATCGTCATAACAGGGAATATATATGAGAAAAATAAACAAATGTAATTAAAGGTATCCGTAGATTTATTATTGAAACTAAGCACATGACATTATGAAGATCTTAAAACCAATCCAGCTAAAACACTCAAAATTTCTTAAAATGTAAGGCCTTATGGATGACACATAAGAAATACGTCTAGTTTGAGATCTCGTAATTGATTTCCAATGATTGAAACTGTCAGAGACACTGTGGCCGATCGAATCGATCTTATTTATTTATAAGATAACACGGAAATGAGGTTGGTTAAAGCAGTCTCCAGATTAATACGGCTCAAAAGTTAATTTCCTCGGGTCGTTTCCGAGCCGTAAAAAATAAATCTCAACAGACTGCTATTGTAAGACGTTCAATATATATGACAAGGTTATATAAAGTATTCATTTTTTAAAGTCAGAAACAGTTAAGCATCCATTTTATATTTGCGATAAATTCAATAACACATAATCCTTAGAATATCTTTTCGTTATTTTCGTTTCAATCCTAAAACCAAATCGGATAACCTCAAAATAAGTATGCCGTCTCCGTTAAATGGTTGCCGAATTGTACAAACAACCTTCTGAAAATTCCATCTCATTAACACAATTTGCATACTGTCTGCCAATTCCAGTTCGTATTTGACTTCATGAGTTAAATCGAATCCAAGTTAGAGAGAAAATTCAATGGTATCAAGAAATTAGTCATTTATATAGTTTACGGTAAAATATTAGGTAATTACATATAGAATTATCCTTTTGTATAGAACGAATATAAAGTGTTTTTTTTTGTGAAATATATCAAATTGGTCTTTGTTGAAAAATTGGTAATGTGTTGGAGCAAGGCTCGAGGAGACCGGTGGATGTCGCAGACATTCCAATTGCAGCTCCTTTAGTTTAGCAGTCTTCTGTTGTGTAGTGTGTGGTCTAGCGTTGTACTGAAGCAGAGTGGACTAGAGCGATTGACCAGCCTCGGTTGTGTACAGCTAGTTCTTTCATGATAGTGTACAGCTGTTGACAATAGATATTTGTTGTAATTTTTTGGCCAGATTTTAGGAAGCTGTATTGAACGACAGCGGTACTAGCCCATTAAAAACTAAAAAAAGAGTCAATTTTCGCTTGGGGCACGATCTGGCTGGTATATGCGGCTTTTAAACACTTAGACTTTCCCGATTTGCTTCTAGTGGATTGAAATACTTTTATCGTTCATACCTGAAGCCTGTAGCTACATCTGAAATGGTTTGAGATGGATCCGCTTCCGCAATAGTCTTTAATTATACATTATCCACTTTGGTCATCCACGGGACTTGTTCTGAAGGTCGAAATTTTCAGAATGAAAATGTTGGAACTAAAAGCGAACCTTGTTTTTTTTGCGACACCAGTGCTATACAAATCGTTAATGAAAGACCTATTTCAGCACCAGGGCAACGGTAGAACCCATACATGAAAATACAGAGATATTTCATGTTTTCCATTATGATATTTCAGATCAAAGTGGCCAGTACTACAAAACTAAAATTTCGTAGGTAAGGGTCAGGTATCGTATGTTTAACTTCTTCTATCCGAATATTGAATGCTGTAAGTAGAAATTGAATATTTTTTTGGATTTAAATCAATTTTAATTTTTATTGTTAAAAAGACGAAAAGAAAAATGCTAGGGAACAGTCCGCTGATTATGTAATTTTAAGTCCGCTAGTTTATCGCATATCCATTGCTGTGTGCCAAACCTTATAATCACATTAGCATTTGATAAAATAGTTGCTATTTCCGACGCACGCGCACGTCCAGATGCCGATTAATATTAATATAGGGCCATTATTATTACTGAAGCAATGTGATAAACGATAGGTAAGCAAAAATCTAAAAAAGGGAATGCTTTAGGCTTTCCGGAAATATAACAGCAGAAATCCAATAAGCATGTTTGTGGAATTACGTTCTATATTATCCAAGAGAGCTTCAAACGGTTTCTAAATTTAAATAGAAACAAACCTACCCTCAAAACTTATAAGTGCTAGTACCTGTAATATTATGTTGATTGAAAGCCTTTGAAATAATATTTATTATGTCTATTTCTATTGGTATTGGATACGTAATAAAAAACATGATACAGATGCTACCCAATTAAGTAACAATATTCTGTTACCTTTCAGTATCATATTTTAGTATTCGCTTTATTTCATTCCGTTCCCCGTATTTCAAAACAAGACAGGAGCAATTTTATTAGTAGAATTAATCATCGTCAAGAGTTTTCAATCAGAAAATGATTAGAAATAAAATGATATATATATATAATCGTATTTCTTAGAAGGTTTTCTTCACTCTCCGATAGAGAGAGAGCTAGAGAGAGATAAGAAAAGAGCTAACTTTTCAATCACATGTCTTTTATGTCAAAGAACGCCAAAAAATCAGTTGACCTACTTTAACGTTAAGTGGCAATTGTCTGTTTTGGACACAAGTGATATTAAGAAATCGTTTGATATTGCTGCGACGACATTCTAGATACGAGATTTTGATATCCCCATGTCCTGTAATTACACTAGATAATAGTCCTTTCAAACCGGAACACGGTTGAAATAGGAAAGGTGGTGGTACCTATCCAGACGACCCTGCAAATGAGTTAGTTAAATCTTATGTACAATCATAAATAGCTGTTTGTTAGTCTCGATAAAATTCTAACGGTTTGACAAATTTGTATTCGGTTTCATAAACATATTTCAAATCAAAGCATGCTCAAAATGCTCTGATTTAAAAATATATAAAATAAAATTGTAAAGAAAATCCAAAAAATTATAAATTGAAATAAGTAATTTATAGTATGGAAAATCTTCTGACGTGCTATTCAAAACTGTCATTTTTCATCTCTAGTTCGGATACCTATTGATACATGGCGGTAGTGGAGGACAAATTTAGTGCCTCTAACTCTAAACACAGGTGATAGAAAGTTCACCAGGATAACTAATTATGTTTATACATTCTACTTTTATTAGAATTAAAGATAAATAATATAAACACTGGTTTATTATATATAGGGGGGTAGATTAGTTAATATGTCGCTCAGTATAATAAATGCCTTATTTATCTTGAGAATAATTTTGATGTTTTGTCTCTATCAATTTGTCAAAACTAATCCTCGGATGTAAGTTATCCGAGAATTGGAAAATAGAACTTAATACATACTACGAAATCCAGTTGCCCAAGATGAAGATGTAAAAACAAAAGCTTTAAATTGAATTTTTATTATTGTGATTGTAATTGCATTTACAATCATAATAAATAAACAAAATTGAAAATTTTAACCTATAGTTGAAGAAAATTCCAATCTTAATTCCAATCTTAACACAAAAATTTTACGAACATACTGTTTTAAAATCACTTCTATTCATTTCGTTAAGAGTTTATAGCTTTAGACAGCTTAAACTTTACAAAGCCTTGCGTGATAATATCGTATAGGTACCTTCTATCTGAGGTATATTCAAATGGGATATTACTTAGAAGCACCAAATTTGCACCAATTGCGTCGTGACATAGCGTCGCTTAATGTCTTTTATCGTTTGTACCATGGAGAGTGCTCTGAAGAGCTCTTTGACCTTATCCCTCCCTCTTCTTTCTTACTCGTGCTGGTCTATGGAGTCACTTCTTCATTGTTGCCACGTTTACTTTGCGCACAGAGTTCGTGACTCCTTTCTCTGTCACACAGCTAGAGGGTGGAATTCCGTACCGGCACACGTATTCCCTCCTTCATACAACATGGGTTCCTGTAAAAGAGGCGTGAAAAAACACTTTTTGGGCCAGCAAGGTGAAGGTGGCTAGGGCAGTATGATGCATGCTTCACTAGCTACCTTCACATATGGAAATATAATACTCTCTACTGATGGCCATCGGGTGGTGTCGAGTCAATTGCTGAGCAGAATATAAAAAAAAGTTTTTGTTCAAAGAAAATTATCATAAAACTGTTGAATTTCCTTGGAATACTGAAATATATGAAGATACACAATAAGTAAGTCTAAAGAGTTAAGAGCAGTGAATTTATCACCATGTTGTATCATTTATATATTTTTAATTATATGCAATCAAACCATACTTCTTGAATCTTTTTCAGGCCAGTAAAGCATCTAAAAATCATTTGTATTTTCACTTTTTTATATTTTGACAATGTAAAAAGGTTACAGCATTTGTTTTTTAAACATCCAAAGAGTATTAAATTCTTAGAATATAATTGAATATGGTAGAAATAATAGTATTTTTTCTTGTTTACTAACGGTTTCGGCGTCTCTATTGAGAAAATGTCTAGCCAAGTGGCTATATAACGATGTTCTTCATTATCATTTTGTCCAAATTTGCTCATTAATCTGTTTGTATTATCTAGTATAGACTAGATTAGTCTAGTCTATGATTTCTTATGTTAACATACACTACAAAAATACTTAATCACATTTAGGGCGGACACATTTTAGCGCACCTGTATTTATGGGACCACGTAGTATATATGCGTACAAAGACTCCTCATAAAAATAAATGTTACGAGCAATGAATCCTTGTCTCACTGTTGTCTTTATTGCAAAGTGCACTTAAGTACAAGTGTAAAAATAGTACTAATTTGAACCATAGATATTGACGATTCAAAATAAGACCGAAACAATTGAAAATAAACTATTTCATTATAAATTTTTTTACAAATTTTAAATTACTTATTTTCTTTTACGCAATTGCCAGAAGTATAATTTTATGTGTGTATCGATAACTAAATATGCCACGAGACGTTACATCCCGCAATAATTATAGGTCATTATTGTGCGTTTTTTTAGTAGCACGGTTGAAAATTAAACTTAATACCTATGAAGTCAAGAATTTTAAAGAAAATTGAATCTAATGTTATTGGTCACAAGAAGGATGATTTTTCACTGTCTTATCTTGATGTAGGGCCAGGATTATCCCCGGAGCACGTCGACCCAATGGAATCTTTCGTGCTTTCCTTTCACTGTCTTAAACTACTTTGTCATCTACACCACTAATTACATACTTAATAGGATATTCAACGGAACTATTGGCTTTAAATTTTTTGATTTACTCGAACTGTTTCTCGACCAGTGTGTTTATTATTTTATTTCTAGTATATTACCAGGCGGTCTTATAAAAAGCCTTACAACCAAACAAAAACTGACATACACAACTTACTCTCCCTTTTTTTCCTTTCCGTGCATGCCAGAGCAATACCCCCAAGGAATTTTCTACCGGAGTGCTCGCATATTGGGCTCATTTAAGGTTCATGTTGTATTCCATTTCTCACAATGATCTCGCTATTAAGATTTTATTGCCAATGGGGCCACAAATTTGCATTGTTTTGTTTGTATCTTGTTTGTATATTCTCTTTTTCGTTTTTTGTATGTTCAATAGGTAATATTTATTATTGTTGTTATTTTATATCTTAAGTTTACTTAGAGAAGCGCGCCAGCGTAATGGTTATAATTCTTTTGATCTGATATCGATTATGAAAACAGAGCAATTTTAGCAATGAGTTATGCGATGAGTCAATTAAAATTTACTCCTGGGTGAGCCAATTAAAATGGACACATTCTGTGCTTCAAAAGGCAAATTATCACGTCTATCACCGCCAGCGTGGAGGTGTTATGACTGAAACTGGTAAATAAATAAATCTCTCATCTGGATCGTAAAATATTCAAAAATCTTTCGGCTCATGGCGCAAACGTAGCAAATATACATAATGCTGATACAAGTCGCGAGCTCCCACGCATTTTGTCATATACGCGTTCTATAAATGAAACGTACATGTCTCTTTCACGGTTAGTTACTCTGCCATCTGTTACGTCACTGTAATTGAGACTGTATTATTACGAAACGATGATATAATTGTCCGTAATTACTTAATAAAATATACATCGCTTCGCAATATATTGTATTGCAAACCCCTGAATGTGGACAATGCAGGACTGATCGATTTGGAGATCCTTGGCTAAGGCCAGCAAGCAGGCAAGTCCAGCAGTGTCCACTCATTATACCAGTGATGATGATGATGACATATAAAAAGTTTTTAATCAATAAAAAATGAAATATATCTGTAAGGTACGCATTAAAGTAAAAAGTAATCAATATAGTATTAACAAACTTTTTACATTAATCTCATATATTAATAATGAATCACCGAAATGTACGTAAGTGCGTAACATTTGAACGACGGATAATTCTTTTTTGTTTGGTACGTTGTTGTCAGGAATAAGTTTTGATAAAAGATTTTTTTATATGCAGGATTTTCATTATATAATATATGGATTTGTATAAAATTTAAGAGACGATTATTTATAATCTAAAAATGTACAACACTTGGACGACCCTTATTTCCTTCTACGTAATTTTTTTTATCACTTGTAATTGATATTCCCTCCACCAACCCATGCTCCTGCCTACCTTGCGGCATACGGACCGAATCACGGGAGAGCGCGAGGATACTTGCATAGGGCTCTTTCCCCTTCGGCGCTGATCTGTGCTCCCTACAATTATCTTGTTGTCACTTAACTAACACTAATCACTTGTAATTGATATATCTAAGTTCAATAACCTTTCAATTTAACGTCAGTAATAGATAATCCAGTTATAATTTATTTTAGGGCGATAAAATTTTAAAAATGCCAAATATTCATTCTGATTTTAACTGTTTCATTTGGCATATTTACAAAATATTGCTGTCAATTTTTTTTAATTCTACTCAATTTATAGCATTTCGTGGTTGCTCTGATAGTGATAAAATACAATCTGGTTCATTGAAGATGTGATTTGAAATAGATTTTTTTGCGCCTGGTTAAGTTGTCAAATTATTTTACGTTTTTTTTTATTCCAGTAGTCATTATAACGAATTAAGCTAATAAAAATCAAAACAACCATAGCTGCCTAAGCAAAAACTTGAATTTAAATCGAATATTTATGCCAATTATTTCATGTCCAACAATATTCACATGACAAATCTATTCAATCTAAAGTTTGTTTTGTACCCTCGCTATTTGACTTTGTGACAGATGCAGATGACAGTGTTACGAACTAAACTTTTCGTAATTTTAACGTGGCGCCAAATTATCAAACTATTTTCGAGGGTAGTTACTGTCCCCGAAGATTACTCAAGGTCATTGACGGTGGTAGGGGCCTTAACTGTCTCATGTTTCCTGGGAGTATATTACGGCTGAATAACATTAATATCCATCTACTTTAAGAAATTATAAGTAATTACTTTGTTAGTGAACGATTGTGTTAGGTCAGTGATAGGTCCGTTTTAATTAGATAATTGAAGTTTCTCTAGTATTTTTTTTACTTTACTTATGGCAGAAGTATAGAGAACTTATTTAAACTATGATATCTAAACTGCTTGTTGTTACCGTTGTCATGAATTTAACATAGGTACTACACAATATGAAAATTCTTTTGGTATATTTTGCTCCCTAAATATCAATATATAAAACATGTTCTGTGATTTTTATGATGCTAATTTTTTAATAAATAGCAATAACGCCCTAGTAAATATTAACTCTAAAGTAAATAGTCTATATATTTTATTTACTTCGAAGTCTAGTGGAGAAATTGCTTTTCACGCAAATACGGGCAAATTAATTGTAGTCCGGTTCGTGGCGATGTGCTCCCAAGGGAACACCTTTCCAGACCGAATTGTTTCCTACGTGAAATTACGCTAGAGTAGTCTTAATGACAAAGACTTAAGGCTTATATAATTAAGCGTACTATATCTAATCAATGTGTCACAGTTTTAGTGAATTATGGAGTCTCTGAAAACGGTTTCTCACAATTAACTATTTCCACGTAATATATACCCTTGGTTTCATTAAGGTCCTTAGATACTTCAATATATAATATATTTTAATAGCGTAAGCACAATAATAAAATATGAAATTTTCTATGACGCATTATGAATAACGTGTGTGTTTGGCGTCAGTCTGACCCAAGTCTGGGCGACTCATAATACCACAAAACACTAAGGTATAAATAAATAAAAATAAAAATCTTATAATTGCGAACAAATTGTATTAATTAATATCAAAATGAAAGTGTCAAATAAACAAACACAATACTGCATTAAAATAAAACAAAATATATGATTTGTTGGCAAAATTGTTTTCTATTATGGTTCTTAAAGAATAAAATTTTTCCACCAACAAAGTATTGAAATGACCCGGAGTAACAAGCAAAACATGCATGGTGAATCAATGCCATGCCCACGTTGGTCGTTTCAACAACTTATTTGGTCACGACACGTGACTCAAAATGCTAATCTTCAGTGATTCAATCATATCTTACACATTGGGGATAGACCGACTGATCATCGCTGAAGTCATTTAAAAACTACATCGCAAGGGATACGTCTGAGGATTAAAATAGAGGACTTTGTAGGGATTTTGATTTTGTTGATATCATTAATTTTATTCTACGTAATATCCATTTGTATGTTTTTATGTTTGGAAAAACTTTCCCTACTCTAACACTACAAGTATATTCAGTAATAACACGAATATGCTACTATTTCTCAAAATCTTATTGATTTGACTAGAGATTTCTGAATATTTAACAACAACAAATAAACATTTATCGTAACGTACTCAAACAGTTACATTTATACTCGAGTACTGCCTACATTGCAAAAATCAAGAAAAATTTGGCGGTGCTATATACATACACATATATATATATATATATATATATATATATATATATATATATATAGCTAATTTTTTATAATAATTATTATTAATCGCCTTCAGCGTTTTAGTGGTATTCTGCGAATGTCGCTAAGGTTTACTGCTGTCAGGGACTTGTTGGCCTCGTTAGTGATATTTATGTTTATACCCGTTTTAAATGTCAACATGATTGTAACATTTAAGAGTATTATCCATATTTTTATTTTTTTCAATCTATTTAAATCACCGAAATACTCGCAATATGAATAGAATGAAACATTAATCTATCAGCATCTTACTACCAAACGATACGTCATGCTCCCCAATAAATTCCGACCCTTATTATTACGTACAATTAAATATCAACCGATACCTCCTAAGATCTCAGACAAAAAAAGAAGAAATTCCCAACATAAGCTTACAGAAACTAATGCAATTGACTGACATTAACAACGTACGATCTTATCTCACTTAGATTACTTGGAACATTGAAAGACGAGACTTCCATTAAGTGAGCCTTATAAAAGTGGCTGTAATAAGTCTTGCAGATAACAAAATCATTACCTTCAATTTTGTTAACTACTGGGATATGTTATAACTCTAATATGTTACCATATTAACCAAGGCCTCCCATATCCTTTAAAAATACATAGCGAAATGGTGCCTTTAAATAACTCAGATAGTAATAGAAGTAGTTAACAATCAACAGCTTACAATTCATTTCTCGTCCGAAATGTATCGGTTCAAAAAGATTGGATAAATTTCAATGCGCACTTCTCCTTATGATTCAGTCAAATCATGGGGGTATCCACTTTTAATATTGTTTTACTGATTTGGTGCAAATGGGTCGTTATTGTGGGTTAGTTAACGTCAAACCATACCGCTAATTCTTTGGCAGTTTGACAGGAATCGGCTTCCATCATCGCTTTCAATCTGTCGTTATTTACCTAGGTCTTTCTCGTGGTTCATTCTTCAAGTTTCCAGTTCGGAAACGCTTGATGTATGCACGGTTCATTAGCCCTATCCTCTACGAACACAGCATAGATGTATCTTTATGATTAAGGGTGAATATAAAAACAATTCCAAGTATAATATCGATTGTCATATTTTTTAAATTAAGAATGTTGGCTTTCTCGTATGAAAAAAAGTTTTATTTAGAAATATCACACCCATGTCTGTTTAATTTTAATTCAACGTGGCCAGTACGTTAAAAGGGACATTTCCTATTTTACCACCATCGAGATTTTTTGTTTTTAATTAGATTTTTGTTCATATACACACTAACAAACAGATCAAGGAAGCATAGTGTTAAATTAAATTCATAAAGAGCTGCTAATGCCTGAGCCAAGAACCAATTAAGATGATCGTGGTAACGTGTTTTACAAAAGACTAATTATATTTCGTTCTAACCTTCCTGACATATAATATACAAGTGATGTTATATAAACTGGTCTAATTACTCGAGATACTGTAAGACGGACTCAATTATTTAGTCTTTATTTAGAAAAATCTCATGTTAAAAATGGCTCCGTAAAACACTGAAACATTGATGGGAACTTTTCGTTAATCTGTTATCATAAGAACAAATCTGTAATATTATTAAGTCACCTTTGTTTAACCTTCATAATTATGTTATATCTGGATCGTTTATAGCATAATAAATTTTAAGAAAGTTAAGTATAATTTCCTCACGCATTTCGGGTGCCGTCTGGGGCAGACCTACCCCTTACAGAATACAGCAAAATTGAATTTCTTCATTGTGTTAAGTTTATAGGTTCTTCTATGCTTTCAAAGTTTATTCTTAATGTTCACAGAATGGGCAACGTGTGAGTAGCATTTATGTGCTACGGTAACATATCAACAGAAAACTGAACTGAACTGTTAAGTTGTTATCACCAGTTATTAGTCTAGTTATATTAAAAACAAAATTAATTCCTTCGGATTTTTAATTCATACATTATTAAGCCTAGTTTACATAATCACCATAATTCCATGCTGTTTAACTTTTTTAATAATGTTTAAACTGTAAACATATTTTATAAGCAGACATACATTTGCTATACTATTTTAACATCATGATTGTCTTATAAAACGATGAGAACGCTCGTAAATTGGGGATATCTGTAATATGATATCTGTACTTTTAAGTTCCAATTGACATAAGTATAAGCTGCGCTCCTGAAAGCCAGGATAATTAATTGACAGTTCATCGAGTGTCGATCTATCTGTGTTTATAATATGTACAAATGTAAAAAGGATAGAAAATAGCAAATGTAAGCAATCTTTATCACTAAGAGAAATAAAAATTTGATAATCAAGCTTTTTTTTTGGACTGACTAATACTGTTGGTAATCAAGCAGTTACCGTACCTTTTAGCATGCCAAAACAAAGCACATTCAAAATTACTAATTTATGCTATTAATTAGCTAAAAGAGTATTGAGAAGAAGCAAATGTAAACCAGGCCTCAGACTAAGATTAAAGCAAGCGTTATTTTATAAAATAGGTATTTCGGTGTCAAAATAATACTTGTACTAGAACAATATTCCCAGGATAGCTTCGGGATAAGTCTTCGAGGGTATAATAACTTTATTAAATCGGCAAGCCCAATGCGAAACTTAAGGGCTGGTAATTAATTTTCATTACTCACCGACGGGTTACTTTTAACGTTTTCTCAAAATTCCAAGACAATTTATCGCTGACTTTGCAATTGGAAACTTCTTTGGTTTTTTAATAATTTTCTCAAAGGACTTAAGTTTAACTTTTAAATTAATTTAATTAAGTTTTATTGGGTTGTCGCATATGTTTTGTAAGTTAAGTGATCCATTACTATAAATTGATTTCTCAAACGGAATAATAAATTGAAATACAAAATCTTCAATAGAATATAATTTGTAGATTCAGTTATTGAGATTTAAACTAGAACGGTTGTAGTGTTTTATAAAAATAATTTTCTCTTCATTAAATTTAAATAATATTATTAAAACTTATATTTACTATTCAATTATATTCTATTAAGTAACTTACGGACTACGTTAAACTAGAAATAGACGGAGATAATGGAACTCTCAAATGGATTCAAATTAACAAAATATTATTTTCTCATAAAATTTTACTATGAGCCTTGGATTCAGTAAATAGATAATCTTGTAATTTAAAATAGTTATAAAGCGTACCATTCCCTCAATACATTATATTCAACATTACTAAAATACTAAATACTTATTATAATACATTGGTTTCTATTTCCTATTGGTAGTTTTAACACAATGTAGTGTAATTCTAAATTATATATTTTCTCAATTAAATAAATGAAATATTTTAATGCTTTCGGGGGGCATAAGAGAAACCTTTTTTCAATCAACTAAACCCGCACTTCAATAAAGGGACAAAGCGAGGCACCCACAAGTGGTTTCTACTCGAAATCTCATTATTGCCAGGCCGTGTGAAGGTAGAAAATGGAACAGCCGTATTAAATGTAACATCTGCTTTCACGTAATGTCTTATTTTTATCTATACAAAGAAATTCCTAGCATATAAGAGAAAAAAGCCTAAGCTGAATCCAAGACATCCAATTTGCTATTAGTTATAATACTGTAAAATTACTTTAGTATTAAATTAGCTATCTTGTTAACTTGGAGATAATAAGAAAGTAAAGAAGAACTCAGTTTTACTTCTTACATTCGACTTACATTTCTAATAAGTTAGTACTTATTTATTAATGAGTTGTAAGTAAAGAAATTTCTAACAATTTAAAACAAAGTTATGTTACTGACTTCTAAAAGGAAGTGAATAATAACTGAGACAAAAATTTGCTTTATTGAATTTTACGAAAAATTCTGAGTTAGAATATTTGAGAAAGCTGATACATTTTAAACCATGATCGTAGAATGGAAATCGCATAGGTATTTAAGGCAAGTCTCTACTACCTACTAACAGTCGCCTAAAGCCAAACGCTCAAGTAGCCTCCGCCCGAGTCGGGGCCGGTAGGAGGCGCGGAGGCGGCGGCATCGCATTGTCTGCAACTTTTGCATTAAAACTTTTTTATAAAAAAACTACCACAATTTTGTGAGTCTGATTACTCACAGTCAGCAGAATAAGTTTTTATATCTCATTAAAAAGTATTTAATAGCAAACACATGAAAATTTGGATTAGATAAATAAATATTTGCCATCGCAACTCGGACCGTGTGGGTTTACCGCACAGTCAGCCATGGGGCTGCCTGTGTGTTTGCAGGTACGTCTCCTCCTTGGGAGATTGATGTCCTGATTCCAACCAAGAACGCAGTGCGGCCAGAGCGCGGAGGACTTCAAGATGTGAAGGCGGAGGAGTGGGTGCGGTGCCGGCAGTGCAGCCTCTTTTATCGCATAGTACAGGTACTGACCGAACATGATTACTTCGATCACTACCTGTACCATATCGCCGTCGTGAGGAAACACCTCAGTGTCATTATTGTGACTCCCTGGACGACACGGCCGAGTAAACTTTTTTGGAGTGTCCGGCCTGGTGACGCAAGCGCCACGAGCTATGTGCGCCGCTCTGCAGTGGTTTTCTCTCAGTACCAACCATGTGTAGTGAGAGCGGGTGCAATCATGGAAGAATTTACTTTTTTTTGTGATGTAGGAAAGCTCTACCAGCCTCTTCCTGTTACCCAGGGAAGGTAATAGGGGATGTTTGGGCTCTCACCCACTAAAGCCCACTATAACGCACCAGTTTGCCTATTTCAAGTTGATGCAGACTCACAATGTCCAACGACATTTCGCCGCTTTGTCAACGGGCAGTGTGAGTGCTCATCGGTTTCTTCCTGAGCGAAGGAAGATTCCACCGTTCCTCTATCTCGAGCCCCAAGTATTAGAATGACCTCGTCAACACAATCCGTACAATACTTTTACCGAAATCCGATGATAAACTTACATAGATCTACGATACATGTCTGTTGCAGCTGTGACAGTTTGGCCGACCAGTACACTAGACTCCTGGTGGCTAGGTCCGGGATATGGACATGTCGCACACCAGCACCATTGCTCTACGAAACCAGGCCACCTCCCCCTTTGGTGACAGCTAGTAACACGCTAGCAGATTCGACATTAATGTAATTTAAAATTACTCCTGAAAGCATCTACATAATTATGCACTTCGTATGCTTGTGGCGCGGAAACCAGATATCATGTATAGTAATATATAGCACGTAATGAAAACCCGCATTGCGCGGGTTACACAGAAAATATCAAGGCGTACGAACTTTTTCTATACAATTTGTAGATACGGCCAGGAATGAAAAGTCATTAACTCATACAAACTGACAAAGAAATGAGATTTTATAGTGAAAAATTGTAGAATTAAATTTATTAATCTTTCGAAAGCTATGTATGTTATACGTGTATTTTACTTACCAAAGTGATTCGTCGTTCAAAACGTGCATTCGCGAGGTATGTAACATAAGAAACAACTAACAGTTGTATAAAAATATTCATATGGTACAAGTCAAATTATTAACGAGAACTCATCAAATGCCACAATTTTATAATTAATACCGTTCTCGTTAACACAAAATCTAAAGTATTCTTGCGTTCCTCCGGCAAAGTTTTTCAATTTCCAACATTAACCGAGACTGAATAGTTTATTTCTGAATTAAAGTTACTTTTTGCAACGTTTTCCTCATAAAATAGTACCATTAATAACTTTAGATTTAAAGAAATTATTTGATATTTATTTTAGTTAATTTAATTTGTACATTTTTTGTAGCATGTCCATATTTCGATGTTAGTATTTTTTTCTCCTTTCTATTAAATCGAGTAAGTTCATTAATGTTTTAGAGTTTATTTGATTAACCTATGAATCTATATTGAAGGATATATTTTTAGTGAGTCCTGCGGCAAGCTGTAGTAGTCAAATGATTATGTATATAAAATTTTGAAGCTGGTCTGTTTTATTTATTTAAAGCATTCAATTCATTTATATGTATAAAAGTCCATATTAAATAATCATATTTAACAACACTTTAATCGAAAATATTATACATCCAATAAAGTATTATCATAAAGTTACTTGTTCGAACGAGACGAGTGATTACAATGAGAGGACTGGAGAACAAAAGCAGGACCAGTCCTGATGCAGCCTGTTTGATATGGAGGATTAATGATCGTTCTGAATATCCATTATCCGATTACTTATCGGACACTGTCGACATTGAATTGCGCCAAATAATTTTAACTGCTCAATCTATTATATTTTATATACCAGACTAAGGATCTGCATACATTACTTTTTTAATATCTGCCTAAAGACTAACATTTTTTACTTCGAGTATTTACAATTCGATGAAAATGAAAATTCTGAGCGGCTTATTCCTATAAAAAAAATCATAACTTACACTCTAAATGATATAATTAATGATAATATGAGAGTCTTATAAATATACTGATATTTAAACGACGGAAGGTTATTAAATGATACAACCAAGACGGGTGGTGATGGAACACTGATTTAAATATCTCGATATACAGTTATGATAATCAAATACTAATATAATTATTTATAACAAATATGTTGTTATGATTAGCATATGTACGATAAACGATACAATAGCTATTTTGTTAAGGTACATGGAAACAAAACAACAATCTAACATGATTTCATAGAAATACACAAAATATTGAGGCAAATAACGATGATGTGAGTTTTTTTATAGTAACGGTTCGAAAAATTTGAATGCGATATTACGAGATTCGAGGAGTTGTTTAATAATGAATAAATAGCATATTTTTATCGGTAATGAAAATCGTTAGATCCCCACCCCAGGATATATATGAAGGTTCAATAAATAAGGGAAATATAGTAATAGATTCATAAATAAATTGTTAATACATATACAGTATTCTGTCCACGCTTCTTATTGTTTCATAGAACATTCAGATTGTTAAGAAATAAAAGTAAAACTACAAATAATATTTCTGTGTATCCCAAAGTAGTCACGTTCGGTTTTGCGTTACCGATTGTGTAGTAGGTCGTACTACATCGCAGTTCCTTTTTTGTTCAAAGGATGCTTACGAGCATATTTCTGGTATTAAGTGGTAACCATAGCCCTGTAAAAGCAATGACCAGATTTACTTTTCTTTTTTCAATACATTTGTTTATAAAAGTC
The DNA here is from genome assembly GCA_943193645.1 of Acentria ephemerella. Taxonomy (NCBI): domain Eukaryota; kingdom Metazoa; phylum Arthropoda; class Insecta; order Lepidoptera; family Crambidae; genus Acentria; species Acentria ephemerella. The sequence goes on from OW971882.1 coordinate 4,321,314, forward strand.
AAAGCGAATTACTTGATATTGCCCTGATAAACTAGTAGAAGACGTCCATAATATACGAAGATAGCTATTGCAGATCGCGGTCGAAAAGATTCCTCTTCGTTAATGAGGTAATATATGTGTAATAAAAAAGGATTGAAGAATTCTCAAATAACATACAAAGAAGCAAGAATATACCGTTAAAATATATCGGAAATTGCTCAGGAGTTAATCAAATTATTAGGACTAGAACAAATGAAATTCAAATCTATTTACTTTATATAAAACAGAGTATAAATAATGTGTAATTTTTTTTTTACTTAATCGCTTTACCTTAGGAAATATAATGGAAAAAAGTAAAATTTTTCCCGCTGCCCACAAAATTGGCTAAAAAAGTATGTAATTTAATTTGTTACTGTAATATGGCATTTGTCAGCGACTGCTGTTCTGAATAACTTCTTTCTGGAGGCAGTGACAAATTATTCCGTTGAGCTACCAAAAGATTAGAAATAATGTTAAAAATTGAGTAGGTTTCCTCTGGTATCTCAGTTCTTATGTACATATATTCCTACAGGCAAATTCACAGAAAACCCTACCGTTATATTCACAAATCATATACAATCTCATGTAGATTGTTCACACACTATGACTGCTTGAATTACTAATCTTCAACCACTGGTGCTTAAATTTACACATCACGGTTAAGTAAATTGTAGTGAACGTTGGAGCATTCTTCGGTTTTCAGCGGTCAGCTCAATTGGCGCAAGCTCGTCACTGGGTGTACAAGTGTGTCGGGAACCGGCTAGCGCCACAATATAAAATTGTTTCAAAAAGTTCTAGATAAACAAGAACGACTTCGTAATAATTGTAGACTTCGGAAACCATAAACAAGTTTATGGTTTCCGAAGTCTACAATTATTAGTTTTAAATGTTTCAAATTTTAATGTTTATTAATGTAATTTAATTTTCATTAGGTTATAGCTTCCTTACGGCCTAGTGTTAAACTTTTCATATTTTTCGTTTTTACCTAATAAATTTTTTGGAGTCAATCACCAAAAATAAAATTAATACATACCGCAATATTCTTTTTCTCTCACGATTACTCCAGTATATGATAATCTTAGAATTGTAACGTTTATCAAAACTTATACAGAAATCCCTTCTTGGCTCGCACGAGCTCATATTCACACGACCTTGTTACCATCTTTAATGTGGCAGTCTCATAAAGTAAATAATTTTGTTTCTAACTTTAATCTTTATTTGTTCTAGCAAGCACAAACTTGGTGGGAAAGTTCACGCAGAGCGTCCGCCGGATAGTACAAGACGTCAAAGATGAAGGCACTTCCAGTAAGTACTTTCGTGTTCTTGCACTGAATCTATAAACTTCTTTATTTCATTAAATACTTTCGACCTTTGAACGAAAAAACGTCGCCTTTTTACTTATACGTGTGCTGTCTTGTTCTATTGTTTTCTTTTGTATTACTTAATCCATATCCAATAAATTGTATTAATAACTTGGACTTTTAGTCTATTTCGATATGCACATACAGTATGCACATACTTAACTATTTCAAACATCTTTGTAGAATAGATGAAGCTGAATACAATTTATAAACATTGACTTTGATAAAGGAGGTCGTTGTAAATCTTTTTTTAATTGAAGGCTTTTTCATAAAACAATAATCCTAAATTAATTATATAGTTTCATTTACTTACTCCTAGTGTTATGGTACAATATCTATATATTTTTTTATCATATCTGTTTATAGTTTCGTTATATATTTACCTACAGGCAAATATACAAATGTGTTAAATCTATAAACAAACACATAAGTTACAATATTGTCTTGTCTTTTTCTTATTACGTATATTATATACATATATATATATATATATATATATATATATATATATATATATATATATATATATATATATATATATATATATATATAAATGTATTTTGCAATAGCCTCGTTAGGGCTGGCACGATCCAATTCATTGGAACCATACACACAGTGCGCATACCAATTTAGTGCCAAAAGAATAGTCTTATAAACAACGTGTTAAGCATATTTACGAATGCGTGGGTTGTGCCGCTCTGTGATCCTCTGAATCGTATTAAACAAGGCCTACTTAGCTACTTCGGATAAATATTTTTCGTAAGGCAGATAAGTTACTTTTCGTAAGATCCTATATAAAAAAGTCGTGATCAAAGGTAGTTCAAGCTTCACAGACTGTGCCAAAATCTGGGTTAACTCGCAATAAGGTGATGCTGTGTCTATGGTGGGATTGGAAGGGTATTGTTCATTATGAGCTTTTACCGCCGGGCAGAGCCATTGCTTCGGATCGCTACTGCCAACAACTGTTGAGATTAAAGCAAGAAGTTGAGAGGAAGCGGTCAGAATTGGTTAATAAAAAGGGTGCGGTCTTTAATCACAATAACGCTAGACCACATACATCTAGACACTCGCAAAAATTAAGAGAGTTTGGCTGGGAGGTGTTGAAGCAGCGGCCATATAGCCCTAACCTTGCACCTTCAGATTTCCAATATTGCAGTCTCTTCAGAATTCTCTAGGCAGTGTCTAGTTAACACCAAGAGTGGACTGCCAAAACTACTTTTTGCGATTTTTGACCAGAAGTCCCAAAATATACAGCAACAGGATCATGTCTCTACCTTCAAGATGGCATAAAGTCTATGAACAAAATGGCACGTATATATTGTAATTAAATGTAAAATAACTTTGAAAAAAAAATGTATTGAATTTTCATTAAAAATGCGAAGAAACTTTTTCTCTAACCCATTATTATATTGCGCAATGTAAAGATAATAAAATAATATTCATAAATTACTATTGCAATCACTTCAGAAATTGCTTCTATCACAACATAATTTTATCCTAGAAATCGTATTACGAAATCCTCATTGGTACAAACAAGACACAAGGAACTTTGTCGTCAGACTTTAGATTCTTGGGGAAGTTCAACTGCCGATTTAACTTCGTTTAGTAATCTTCAGTTAACCGAAAGTCTTGGAAAGTTATTCAGTAAATAGTTTGAGGGTCATTTACCAAACAATTTCAAACAAGATTTATGTTTTAATCTCTTTGATGTACCATCAAATCTCATCGAGATTTCTGATGTCTTTATGAAGGGAATTTGCTTTTATCTATTAGCTATATTAATTTTCAGCGATTGTATACTATACTTTAAGCTGTACATAGAATCATCGTGGACTGTTACCGAAACGTAAAGAAATTTTTATTCTTTTAAAAGCGTTTATTAAACTCTTTAATGTACTCGTTCTGACGGCGAAGATATTTACCTAAGACCCTTAGGTAAAATTTCTCGCTTAATGCAAATTTTCTGCCTAAACTGGTATTTGAACCCTGGACCTCGAAGTGAGAAGTAGAGTCTTAGCCACTAGTCTATAGAGGTAGTTAAAACTTTCTTCGATTATTTAGTATTATTTATTTTATTTTCATAATCTAGGGAACAAATGAGATTTGTCGGAATTTTGTGAGAGTCAGCTGTCTAATGTATATTTCATTCCGTACACGTGTCGAAGTCCATTATTCTTAGTAAATATAATATACTTTCATCGAAAAGAAACCTTCTAAAAGGATCCTCGCGTCGTTTAATATATGAAAATACATAATCCAGCATCATTATCATTTTAATGACTTTTGTAAGACTTTTCCATGTTAAATGAATATAGTTTCACTTGATTATCATTTATGTATTACAACTACTTAGAATTATTTGCCGTCTAGTTTTTTAGCGAATAACATTCGAACAAAGTTACTATGATAGACTTTGAAGCTAAAGTCAAGTCAATCATTACTCATTCATAAGATAAATTTCATATACCGAGACATGAAGAGGCATTTTGTTATAGTTATTTCGTCATTTAAGGGCACACACCCTTGAAAAACTTCAAATCACATATTTTAATCATAACGGAACAATAAACTCCGCAATTCCATTAACTTTTTATTTATTGGCTCGTTGATTGAATCCGTTCATAAGCAAGATTGATTGTGACGGGCTACCCGCTGATATAACATAGAATTTTAATCTCATTTTTATGAATCATATTTAGTAAAAGCAAGAAAAATAAAGGTGATCCGACAAATGTTGTTTTGCAATACAAATTATTTCACAAAATCTGGACAAGGGTGGCCCTTGTCACATCAGGATATAAAAAATAATAACCTTTTCTCAGACCTAGCAAATATCCAAAAAATCATAGAAATCACTCCAAACGTTTCGGAGAAGTGCGATAGCAAACACTGTGATACGAGATTTTTATATATAAAATGTATTCTTTACATTCAAAATATAACTATCACTTATCTTAATTTACATTGTAAATTATAAATAAAACAGATACTATTTTATTTAATTGATTGCTATTTATAAAATGGGTACCTTTATCATGCATAGTTGCATTTAGAAGATAGGAAAAATCACCATTTCAATATTCTAAGAATGAGATGGGATTATTTTGATTGGCCTCTATTTCACAATTACTCTGTACGTCAAAGTAAATCTGCTTAACAAGTTAATCAAAAAGTTATCTATGAACCGTTTCTCAATCAATTGACAAAGGTAGACTGAGCTCGTAAAGAATGTAATAAATCTTGCTTTAATTATGTATCTATTTAAAAGTTTATTTTTAATGTGAGTGTGTTACACCGTTTATTACTCGAGAATATCAATAGACCAAAATTAAAAGTCTCTAATTTTTGGATTAATCTCCGCTCCCACTAGCAGAATAACTATTGAAATATTAGAATGAACTTTATTACCTACTATTATTATTAATAAGGTTTGGAACTCTCACTAACTGCTCACATCACGCATTCTTTTACAGCTTTATTGTAGTAACATTTTCGGCTGTATGAAGTAGGCAGAATCAGTTAGTTATTAATAACTAAAATTAAAGAGTAGAGTAGTAATTAACTAAGGTAACTTTCTATCTAATACCAGCCAGCACCTAATCATGAGACCGATTTATTATATATTTTTTGCTTTATACTATTTTATCACCAGGCGGTCAAACGAAGGAGGAGGTGATAGAAACGAACGAGCGGCTCCGCAACGTGCGCGTACGCCTCGATGAGAACTACGACACAGCCAAAAAGGCTCTGGTGACCCTGATGGCGCGCTACAGCGAGTCCAAGGCGCAAAGAAACGTCTTCACCAGATACGCTTTGCTAAAGGCCATGATCAAGGTTAGTAGGTGATGTTTAAATTTGAAATTAGATGTTTTGAAAATTAAACGAAGTAAACTTTGCGTTAAAAATATAATATGTGTTATTTTTATACGATGATCGAAACGTGAGTCGCCTATTTTTTATCAACTTTTTCAACTAGTTGTCGAGAAAATAAAACCGCAGTGAGACATTTAAGCTTCAGTACGGTACCATTTATCTTAATGTAAATCGATTCTTCATTCTGCTTATCTTGTTTGGATGTTTCGCAACATTTGATATCGGAAACGTCTTGCTGCGCGACATTTCATTGAATAAAAGATGCAGGGACTTATCGTAGACCAGTCACGATCATCAAGAAGCTTTGCTCGTTATGCACGTAAACGTGACTACTTTTTGATTGTTATTGATGGATGCATTGGTAGATTTATATCAGTCTTCCTTGACCTCTGCATAAATGCTAAGTAACCATTTAGGAATGAGTATTTTTAGTTTCTGATAAAATTCTTTTAAAAATTGTGTTAAATTTTTTTCAATATTTTTTTCTTATTTATTGAACCGCGATAGATAGTATCCTATTTAGAAAAGTCCCTTAAACTTTAAGTGAGTATTGTGTTATATAGATGGTGTTACTGATAGTTTGTATAAAGCCTGTTTTGTTTATATGTCAGTTTAACAGACGGTAATATTTTGATATGAATAAGACCCAAAAGCAATTTTACTTTTTGTAATAATGCCAGGCAAATGAGTTTACTACTGTTAAACGCAAAATAGTTTTGTTTCTCTTTATTTATTATGTATGTTAATGAGTGTATCGAAATAAAAGAGTCTTAAAAAAGGTATATTTTTATTAAATTTAATAAAAAATATTTAAATCAAAGAAGAAAATAAACTTATTAATAATTCTCTTTCCATTTCTAGTCACTTCTCGATGGAAAAATACAGGCAATATTTAAACAGTGCAAAATTAAGTAGAAGTGTAAGGTTCAAAGAGCCTTTGCAAGACCACACCACATAACTGAAAAAGCAAATTCATTAAGTTCATTTTATTTTAACTTAAATATTTGCGATTGGTAGTGCGAGGGTATGGGAGGCTGTGGCCTCTTTCTGTGAGACTTTTCGCTCACAGAAGTAGGCAGCGGACAGGAAGCGAGACGTGGATCCTATAGCTGTCCCTCTCCGGTATAGACGAGTGGGTGCCCGCCTTTCTACGCTGTAAACGCAGCTGCGTATGTGGATGGCTTCCTTGCTTATACTTGCATTGCACAGGCCACCACGGTACAGATTGCCCATGTCAATTTGTGCAATCACCATTGCCTGGGAGTGGTCTGGTGAATTGCTGAGGCAGAACTTAGGTCACTCCCGTGAAGGGCAGCGTAGTAAACAGAGAGTTGTAATGGGTATTCCCAGTATTGCTATCAGGCACAGGGCCAAACACACCCGGTAGGTACGTAAACGGATTCTTCTTTGACAAAAAAAAGCAACTTTAATCCAGATATACCTACCTATTATCTTATATGAATTTTCTACTATTTATTAGAAAGATACTTAGTATCGCATACTCTACATGTTAGTTAAAATAATACTCAATTGAGACCAGAGTGTAATTAAGCTAGTCTAACAATATTGTTTTAACAATGCTGTATATTCATCTAACTACAATTATTCAACGCAAAGGAAAGTTATGAATATACAAAATAAGCTATTATTAATATATATTGTGAAATAAATAATTGCTTTGTAAATGTCGTAGGTAATTAAAGTGACCCGCAAGCCACATACATTTCTATGATGTCTTTGTTGCTTTCACATTGTAAAATATTAATTGTTACCCTTTTCACCTAAACATGATTTAATCTTGTATAAGAATATCGATTTGCCAGAGTAGTGACTCTAATAAAATGTCTAGACAATACAAAGAAAATAGGTATATAAATCAGCGTAGATAAAATATTTTTCTGAGTTAACATATATGAATACGTAAAACAAAGTAGGTATTATATAACAGTATCTACCTCCCCAAATCTTCTCATCATTCTGTTCTCATCCGGAGCGTTACAAGGCGAAAATGAGGCAAATTTTACAAGACAAATGGTTCTAGTTAGGAACAAATAAGAGGCTGTATTATAAAAGAAATCCCTTCGGCGCCTGTCTCAACTAAATCGCTAACTAAATTCTGTACTGATATAACTAGTTTTGTTCAGGACAGCTATAATTGGGTGAAAACATTCTAACTGAGTTAGCAATCTTGAGGTGGCTACGTGCTTCCCAAAATTCGCCTTTATTGTAAAAGAGTCACGTTCACGCGGTATTGAATAGTCAGTAGCTTGTGTTTACAACTATACACGGAACATGAGATAGGCACCCAATGTAAGAGTTTTACGTGGGTAATCGAATATCGTAACAAAAATGGAGGAAGGCAGGACACAGCTAGGCGGAATGATATACGTTGGCCAAGGCAGTCACGAAATGGTGGCCAAAAAGAGCGACAGTGGGTCGACTACTGGCCTGATAATCCAAATACATTGGGTGATTTCATATCACTGGATGATGCTGGTACTTCTATTAATATGCCCATCCTCACGGTTCTTTATGCCTAGCAGTCTACTGATATGGGTTATTAACGTTGATGATGATGATTCTCTGATATTCTGTTCTGTCCTTTTAATTGTCTTTGTGTGCATAAATAGTTAAATAAATGAATAAATGATTACGTAAGTAGTGTGAAGACCACTGAATTCCAGTTTCCAATGTTATTTCTAATTTCTTAAATTTTTAATATTCAACTGCAGTTAGCGAAAAACTGTGAAATATCTTCCTTAATGAACCATGTTTGTACAGCTTAAATAATTAATTTAATTTTCTGAATCTTCTTGAATATTCACAAAAATCAATCAATGAATTTCCATTTTATATTCCCGTACTAAACTTCTTCTTTCTTATATAAAAATATAAAAATTAATTGATGTTCGTGAGTCACGCTAAAACTAAAAAACGGCTTGACCTATTTGAATATTTTTTTAATATTTTATTCGGTTTAATTAAAGGGTTCTTTAAAAATAAAATAAAATGGTATTAGTGGTAGTTTGTCGATGAAACAAAGTTCACCGGGACAACTATTTATGAAAGAATTGACTAGATAGCAACAACAAATCGGTTACTTTATCCACACTTTACTTTGGGTATTTCCTGCTTCAACTTATCTTATTCTTAAACAATAAAGCTGTAACATACCAAGAGTCCCCGTGGTCTCCGAATATCTGAATCAAATTGAAGTCACAACATATTTATATTCTCTTGACCTACTCATGACCTACTCTCTAAATAAGAAATGTGGTTTCTGGCTTCAGGGGCTTAGATTTCGTCATAAAAACGACACATATAAAAGCTAAATCTAATTCAGTTAACGCTGAATCAATTCCCCAAATGTGTTGAATACTTTTGTGAGCGACGCTCTTGATTGTGAGTTTTATATCAAAACGTAAGGGTTGCGGAAATCTTCTTTGAGTATTTTGATTCCAATTATAATAATAATATTTCTCACAATCACACCTATTATCTAGCCCAAAGTAAGCATCATTAAGAGCTTGTGTTATTTTTGATAACTGAGAAATATAGATACTGATATGTATATAAATATCAGAAATATATTAAATAAACATTCAAACATTCATGACTTCCATGAAAAACTATAAAAATTAAAAGACTAAAAAAAGTTAATGACGATAGCAAATGGCAGTAGTATTTCATAAAACCCCATATATTTATTCTAAATATATATTTATATTTCGTATAAACTAAGTAAGAAAGTAACTTAAAAATAGAAAATAACTTCATTATAATAAATCCAGTAATAAAATAAATATATTTAATTATTTGACTTTATTTCTATGAATCTAACGAACTCTTGAAATGAACTCTTTGTAGAGCTAAGCTGTTTTTTACTTTCATGCAATAAATTTCGAGCCTAAAATTTTATAGACGAGCGCTCACGTTAAATATATAACAATATATATATATCCACTGTAATACGTTATTAAGTTTGAATACCTACATAGTAACTGAGCCTCGTTATATTAGATTGTTAACAACAACCTAGTAAGGGTTGCGAATCCCTCAAGAGCCATTCCTTCATACAATGATCATGGTCTGATGACGTCATAAAACAAGCACTTGACGAAGCTTCTGCAGTTTCAATTTAGTAGTTTTATTCATACTTTTCGAATTATTATATTTATTACTTAATATTACTTACTATTTTATCATAAATTTTACTATCTCTGTAAATTTGTAATTTTCTCAATGTCCGTCAGTAATCATCGCGTTTCGGTTGACGGATAAAGAAAGCTTATTAATACATTTACCAATTTTTCATAATATTGTCCTCACGTTACTAATTTATAACAAGATTCAATTATTTCGATGATTTTTTCGATACCTAAAAGATTTCTGATTATCAGTCCTCTAACTAGCTTAAAACTACTTTATTTGAAATGAAGATTTTTTTTAAAGTTGCATTGTTATATTTGTCATATCTCATGTTTTATATGAATTTAATAACAAGACATGGAATAACATAATAAACAAAGTTAATCAAGGAAGATCTTTCATGTACGTAAAACGAATCGTAAAATATAAGCTGCAAGGTTCTACAAAGTATCTGAACATGGAGTATTTAACATTTCAAAGCAACTGAAGTTTTCACTAAGGAGCTCTAACAAGGGTCTGTGCCAACAAAATGCCCCAGTTTAGTATATTTCATTTAATCAAGCAAAAGAAGATTTGAAAAGGAAGCAAACTTAATTACATGAATTTAAATATCCATTATGTAACTTGAGCAATCATTTGACTGACAGATTAAACAAAAGACCAAGCAATAATATTGCACATTGCTTATAATTATTTTTTTAATGATTCCATGTTTCTTACCTTTCTTTTCATTTTAGTGGTTTGTTTATATAAAAAGGTGTTTCTGTGGTGAATTGAAAATAAAAAATTACTTTAATTTTACTTGCAATGTAGATTTTCGCATTACATTTTCCAACTGAATTTTAAACCATTGAACATAGGGTCTCAACCACTTGCCCGTAGAGACAGTTGATTTAAGTTTTATTTTATTTTAATTCAATAACACATAAGAAAAGAAGGAAAGAAACAAGAAAAAGATCACAAAAGGTGTGGGTTATTACTTATTAATGACGATAAAATAAGTGCTTGGGGAAAATATACGTCGCGTGTACTGATAAATTTAATGTCATTACTTCAAAAAGTACAACAACTAAATTCTTTGCTATCCCTTTTCATTACATAATGAGAGAATGGGATATGCTGACCATATTCAAATTAAGAGTGTGCTATCAGAATCAGGCCCAGAAAGGCGACTCTTATGTTTGTTTAATTGCCACCCACTCCTGATATATAAAAAATAATATCTCTTCTGAATACTTCTTCTTATTCAAGGATAACATTCAAAATCAAGATAAAATAAGTTTATTTCTGAATAAAAATTAAACCAACAAATACATTGAAATATATAGTATTTATACATATACCATTATTTCCATGTATGGTACTGACTTTTATTGAAGATAAGTTTGTAATAATGGGTTAAGGGGTTAAAATATTCATAGTGTAATAATATTATAAATATTGGTGAAAACGTACATTTGTATCTATTTATTATTCACCAAGTAGATCGTGTACCAAAATTCGCAAAGAGAAACGTATAAATTTTATTATTACATCCATTATGTATGAAAGGTATTTCAATTTATTGGTAGCTGAATACGATCGTTATTAAATTCCCCTAGGTAGAGACAATAATGTTTCCAGGTAATATTTCAGATATTTACAATATATCCTACAAACTAAAATACACTTTTATTTTATATTATACTAATGAAAAACCCAATCGAAAAAAGATTGTTATTTACACATATATAGATTATTCAGGCAAAAAACATTAGCGAACGTAAGTCCTACTTACCAAAATTCATCAAATCCGTTGAATGGTTTGAAGGTACATAGAGACACTGATATTATACATTAATCATGACCTAGATTATAAAGATGCAAGTATTTATAAGGCTGTCTTTTAGATAAAGTTATTAATATAAACCAGAAAGATGAATTTTATTCATTCATCTGAATTCGATTCATAATTTTATGGGCTTTACATTTGAATGGCATTTCGGGTATGGAGTAACATGGAACTTATATGAAATAATTTGGAGGTTCAATTTTCACACTCTCGTCGTGAAAAATCAAGCTATATATCAGAAATATTGCGTGGAATGCTAGCTAGCAAGTTCTCGATTGAATCTGGGGTATCGATTATCCAGAAAAAATAATATAATAGCGTCAAGTCGCATGAATAAGGTGACTGATGTTAAATGTTTCTTTCTGTAAATTAATTTTCTTGTGATTAAATATTGAGAATTCGCAAATTGTGCATTGTACACTAACCTCAAAACAACTAGACAGTGTAAAAATGCTATAAAAACAATATTTTATGTGTGATGTGTATATATGTATAGAAAATATAGAAAGAAAGCATAGAATAAATTATATACGTAACAGTGTTTTCAATTCAAATTTCATAGACTGCGAATAAAAAATGATTTTGTTCTCTGTTCATAAGTAGCTACATATCAGAATAACAAATAATCTTTTAAATTATTTTCTCGCATAATTATTATTTAATAACAATTTGTATATTATTACATAACACTTTATGTGAGTATCTGTTGTCAGTGCAAAATCCATTGAATAGTCTCTTCACTGTCAGCTAAGGTGTAGTATATATGTTGAATTATTATAATGTTGTTCCAGCGATAACTTCTTCCTTACCTTATTTTATTGGACACAAACATAAACAACGCTCCGAGATAAATATATTCCTGTATGCATTCATACAGGAAGAAGAGAATAAGAGAATTATTCATTATTCATTCATAAGAGAATTATTTGTAAAAATTATACTACATTTAGTATAATTTTTACAAATAATTCTCTTAATTCTTTTTTCTAAATTCAACAAGCACCGTTTAGCCAAGTCATAAAACAAACACAATATGATAAAAAAGGCTGTCTTATTGCGATCAGTAATCTCTACCAGCCAATCATAGAGTAGGGAATGAATTGAAAAAATTAAGTGTCATAATATCTCTTATGACAACTGACGAACTTTTGTTGGTACCTAAAGACGATAATAATCTAAAGATATGCTTCACAGCTTCATTCGAAGCGATTTACAGTGAATGTATTGTAGACGCTTCTACAGCCATTAGCTATGCATTTTTTTTGAGAGACTTGTTTCTTAATACCTTTGCTTTTTTTGTAAAATAAATAGTTTAATAATTTTAATTTTATTAATTTAAATATAAAATTTTTTTCAGTGTGCAAACTAGACCATTTCTTTCAAGGAAATACATCTATTTAACATTTTATTCCGAGCCATTTCATGAATATTCAATTTCCGATTATATCCGAGCTATTTTCTTTCGTGGCTCCGGGAGATGGATAATAAAAAGCAGCTTTTCTTACTAAATTTTGAAATATGATATCTTTATACCGTGATATTAGCTGTATGGTGTATAATGAGTAAGTTCTTCTTTGTGTCGAGGACATCAGTTGATGTCTGTTCGCAATTTAAAAACTAAAGTAATAAACGAATCTATTTTAAAATGTAGATTAAGATCTTCTACTTTATATTATATTCTACTACAATAATCAACTAGAGAAATCTATATGTTTTACATACTCGATATGAAGGAAAATACTCTAAAAATTAACTGATCAAGAAAAGTAGATTTTGTACATCAAAATTACTGATTTCACAGCTTAATACATGTTTCTTCCTTCTTCTTCCCTCATATTTCTATCTTTCCCGTCCATCCATAGGTTGTATGGGAGAGGTCGCTAATGTGCTATGTATAATAAGATCGCCCATTGTAACCATTATCCTTGTTACAACTTTATATCTGTATTATATTATAGTATCCAATAAAGAATAGTCTATCTATTTATATTTCGTTATGTTAGGGCAGCATGATGTTCAGTGAACCTGGTGAATTGCTCGGCAGAACCCAGGTTACCCCCGTGAAGGGCAATGGAGTTGCCGGGGAGTAACTCCATTGCCTCCTCCAGTGGGTATTCTCAGTGCTGCTCTATTGAGGTACTGAGTGAGCCCCACACACGCCCGTCGCTTAGTCAGTGATGGGTAGGTCAGTAAATGAATTCTTCTTCATAAAAAAAGGGCAGCATGATGTTCAGTTAAAGACAACCTTAGGTATAATAAAGTTGAAAATATAAATACTACAATTGCAACTCCACACTCGTGGTACGAACTCAACGCCAAATCAAATTGATCCCAGATACCTCCTTTTCATTTTTAAAATCCTTTTATTCTTTTACGAGATTATTATGTAAATTGTACGAGAACCGTCGCCGGGCGCTGGGCCAACTGTAAGTCTTCAGTTTGTTCTTGATACAAATATTGTTTTAACTAACTTATCCCCAGTGGAGATACAACCGTTTCCGCTTTACGGTAGCCGCTTGTCTTAGTTGGCTGCTTTGAATAGGAGTTCGGGAAATAAAGGAAAAACCGAGTTTGTTATAATAATAAAAGAGTATTAAAGTATCAAATGCATACACACACAACACACACACACTGACACATATTCATCGTTTTAAACATTTAACTTAAAAACTTCTCACAGCTTTTATCGGCTCCGATTGAATATTTATGAGGCTTCCTAATAATTGCTTCGTTAAAACAATGGTGGATTTAAAACAAATAAGGATCGAAGGCAATGAGAGAACATCTGAATTTTACATCTATATAAAGGACTCGTAAATATTTACGAGCAGTTAATATAAATGTAAATCATATGTTTCATATAGTATAGTGTATTTCATATTGTAAGTAAGACTGTAAACATATTATAAATGTATATTTTTCTTTTCTGAAATGTCAGTACAATTATGAAGGTCCCCTTTTTTAAATCATAATTATTAACTCTCCTTTCTCCATATCATAATCATCTAAAATCATAAATTGGGTCATTTCATCATCATTTTCGCGTTTACTAGGTTGAGGTCTACTTATAGTACTTTTATGAGCCTCGTTTAAAATGATAATTATTAAGTTATTTCTCATTTCCAAGACTAGTCGGTGCACTTTCCTGAACAAATTAAACAACATAAAAATAGCTTACCGTAGGAAGCTCTCTCAATTATAGATTCAATGCCCTAGTTTCTTTTACCTTTTCTATTTCAATGCTGCGACATTTATTTTTTAAAAGTTTCTATGATTCACATTTAAAACATTCTTTTCTAACATCTTTTATTACAGCCAATATGAAAACTGCTTCGAGACTAGTACTTATATTAAGACGAGTGGTTACAAATACAGCTTATGGCGCGATCTGGCGGTGTTCCAGAAAATGTTACAGTTTATTTTATTGTGTTCCTGGACTATAGACACGTAATCAAGTTGTAACTGACTCAGGAGGATAACAATTCACTTTGATACGGTTATTATGGTTTCAACTTGTGTTATGATCGTAGGAATTAGGCATTTTCTATGTAGCTCCTAAGAGTATAGTGCTGTACTTAAAACACTTATCAAACCTATTTTACTTAAAATGATGTTTTGTATAATCTACGATATAATACTTATCACCTTTACATACCTTAAAACCTCATTGCTTATATTCGATATATGTAATAAGTCTGATGGGAATGAAACATACATAGTTCAACAATCTTATTACTAACGCAGGTTTAATTTACTAAGCCGCAAATACTCTGCGGAGTATTATAGGTAACACTAATTAATTCTGTTATTCTATTGTAAATATAAAATATGTTTATCTAACATGAATATTTATACTACAGGTATCGTTATAAGGAAGTTGCACGTAATTCCGATATCTTATGAAATTTACATTGCAAATATCTTGCACTGTATTTGCATGTGGAACTAAAGGCAGGTGTGTATACCATTTATATTGCCTTTGGTTTTCAATGAGTGTTAATAGAAGTTCGTGTGGATAGTAGCAACTGTATTATGAAACAATAAGCTCTCTTAAAGACTTTTCAGTTGAGTGTTTCGTTTCGCACCACGGTGCCAATGGCCAAATACCAATCAAACCAATACTTTTTATATTATGTCGATTCGCGCCACTATGAAACACTTTAAAAATTAGTCATTTTTGGATTGGCGTGTGAACAGTTCTTTCAACAATCATTAAGAATAAAATGTAAAATATTATCTTTAGTTTTTCTTAGTTATCTTTCACAATATTGTTTGTTACAAAGCGTAAGTATAATTAAAAGATTAGGGCTACCTCGTCAACTAATAACTAATTACAAAAAAAATGTTTTCTCACAATATTTGCCTTCACCTATACTAAATAATAGCTACAGTAAATTAATACACATAATAATATAACATCTATTCATAGCTTATGTTTGGTAAGATCCGTTATTTTATTCTATCCTCTTCAACTTAAATTATTTTCATTTATTTTCTAGCATACTTCTATACCTATAGTTACAGAGATAATATAGGTACATTATTTTTAACAAGCACAGTTGAGGACAAAGGAAGCAGTTCTCAACTCTCTCCAATAACGCCGTAACCGCATCTCGTTCAGGTTTTAAACTTTCGCTGTTACCGACAGCACGTATAAGCGTTAGCTTTTTCTCCGACAACATTTCCAGCCGTTAAATACTCCTAGCAAACTTTTGTATCTTTTTCATTTTATCAGATTCAACAGCGTCAACTTATTAATGGAAGTAATCTTATTTTATGGATAATAATATAATACAAATTTATAAAGAAAGCAGAAGTAAAACCAAGGTTAAAGGATATTGTAACACGGCTTTTAATTTAACTTTACGTACTGTATTTCTCTAGATTACATTGATATGTCTTGTAGTAGTACTTACACAATCGCTTCCGCAATAAACTAAACATTTGAAAAGTAATTTTTGGAATATTTTACATTATTTTCAGGACGTCATTCGCCTAGAAACTCAGTATTGGTCTCTGGTAGAGATACCTCGGCAAGAGAAGGCGGAGACGGTGCCAGCATTCGTGCTGCGAGCTTGCGCCATCATGGAGAAGACACAGAAGTCTGGAGAGGGCGTCAAGACCTCTTCCAAGCTTGCTGAAGAGGCTGCTGATAGACGTGACCGGATAGAAAGACTAAATGGTAAAGACTTTGTTAAAGACTCATATTAACAACAGTTTTCTGCTCTAGCTACTAATGCCCGTATTCGCCAACCATTCCTCAAAGCTTTAGGTGACCTTAATAATATACTTTTATCTATCTTAAAGAAAACAGAGAGATAAATATCGATACGTTGCGTACCCCAAAAATTGCCGATTTTCGCCACAACGTAGCTGCGGTATAGCAGTTATGTGATAATTAGGCCGAATCCCCATAACCAGAGGCAAAACTTCATCACACAGGCTAATAAAAAATCCAACCGATATACAGCAGTGGCGTCGCAGTGATAGCGCTCTTCTGTGACAAACAAAATTGCTTCTTTGATTCCTTCTGTGTCCAGTATTATATAAGGCTTAGGCTGTTGGTTGCGCAAAACAAGTGCATTTTGACGTCGATTCACGGAAACCGCACGAACAAGTAAAAAAGAAAAAAGTTTTTTTAAGTGGCCCGGAGTGGCAATATTTAAGTCAGTTCAGGGTTTTTTGTTGTGTTTCAAATATATTTAATATATTGACAATACTATGAGATGAGTATAACGGACCTATTGTATCCTAAATAAAACTGCATAATATAAGGCGTTAGCAACATTCATTTGATAATATGGAAATTTTACTCAAATCTTTATAAAATATATATGAAACTTGACTCATATAACTATACATTCTACGATTTACCCTATATTAGCAAATCCCTAAAAAGCGTATAAGGAAACCCCATTATCATATAATATAAGTCAATACTGCAAAATCAAGCAAACAAGTAATTTTCTTATGTGTCATTCTAAACGGGTCTATTTTTAATTACTCCGCGTTGCAAATTCTCTTGTAAAATTAATTGGTGTCGGGTACTGAATTCAAATTAAGCGCTGCGGTCGCACGAAAACCGTCCCTAAGCACGAATTAGGCACAAACAATAAAACAAGTTAAGCCCGAAAACCAAACCTGAAAACAGGGCTTATGTGCCCTTCCCGTGAAGTTTAACCTCTTAAAAATATACCTGACAGGGGGTGTTCTTGGGCCGTCTTAATTATTTTGGATCATGCATATTGCCCGCACTTGGCCAGGGTGGTTGACTAAGGCCTAATCGCTCTCACTTAAGGCCTCGTGCCTCTCTTAGAGGACGTATATGTGCTGATGACGATGATTCTGTTCTTCGTTATCATTAACCCAGCTTAACATTATCTCATCTTATATTTTCAGATATGACTACATCACAGATAGAAGCAGAAAACACGCAGATGACAAACGATCTATACCGCCTACTTAAGAAGTATACTGGCTTAAGGAATCTCATCAGAGAACTAAAGGTACATATCTAAGTCAAATTATATGAAATCCAACCAGAATTAAATCACTTATTAAACAAAACTTGAACAAAAGCTAGTAAATTATAAACATTAGAGAGCCTTATAGAGGGTTGAAATTCCAATTCACGAAATTACATTTCAAAATAAATAACTGGCTACCTGTGCTACGTTTATTTATAAGCATAAAAATTATTGTTAAATATTGTTATATTACAGTAATCTTTGATTTTTAGCTACAGCTTTAAAATTTGTTTTTTTAGTCGGAATACGTGAGCTCCAAAATATACCCGATGTTCCCACGGTACACGATGCTGAAAGACATGATAAAAGACATCATGCACGATCCTGACTACATGGAGGTTTGCCACGAAGTGGACCCATAGCGCGGGGTGCGCAAATAGATGAGGCACTCCTTCACCGACCGCCAGAGGTCGTGTCGCCGCTAGGCGAAGCAGCTTGAAGTTTTTAGGGTACAACCCTAAGTGACTTCAAAAGCAACGCTTGCGATACTTCCCGGGCGCTGAAAAATGCTTAAGGAAGCGATATAAAGGTTGCTGCACACGAGAGAATTTAGCTAGGTTTAACCATGTAACTGTCTTTTGGATGTATACCCGAGGCAACACCATACGTCATTGAGTAGTCAATGATAGCAAGAGGAACAGATAATAATCAATTTATTTAAAGACACCATAAAAGACTTCCATTGCATGTTAACGAAAAACTAATCTTCACTCGTGCTAAATTCTATCGTCTAAAAAAATGTAGTGCATTCGCTTTTGACTGCATATCTGTCACATTGTCTGAGGCAATTTCGAAGTTTCGTAGTGTTGGTTTTGAAGTCGGTGTGGTAACTGGCGGCGGGGTAGTGACGAGTACTCGTTTATTTTGCGCTACTTTCTTCATTGGACTATTTTAATTATAAGTTTAGATTTGTAAGTGCTCGTCGAATGTGAATTATTTTCTTGTCATAGGCGTGAAAACAATTGTGTTCCCAGTATTTAATTGGACTTTGTGTGTCGTTGGTTTGGAAATTAAGTTTACTTGAGTTTTAAAATGTTGTTGCTATGCACTTCATAACCTTATTATACATTCCTATCATATCATATATACACACATTTACACTAGTAGTTATGAATTTTTTTACTAGTTACTACTTTGATAGTAATACGTTTAAAGAACTACAAAATTTAGAAAAGTCAAATAGTTCATTAGTTAAAATTTCGACACAAAGAGGATGCTATAAAAATCTTTTACTTATTAAGTTTTTGTTTGATGACATCGTGATATTTTTGCTTCGTTTTATTCGGTTTAAATATAGATTACTTAACAACTATTTATTATTTTAGTCATATGTACAATTATGGAATTGTAACTGAACATATCTTTAGCATGAAATACAGGATTCCATCCCAATCCAACATGGAGGTAAACTACAAAATTAAATTATTGAAAATGAGATGTTTAAAATTCTTATATTATATACGTCATTTTATTACAACTTATTGACATTCAATAACTTATGACTAATTACTTGTTGGAATTAGCCCACTGAAACCATTTTATAAAACTGAACAAAGGGAAATTGTAAGAACCAATTCCTTTAAACTTTTGCCCGTGCAATTTGATTTCAATGCTTTACGTTGTTACTCAAAATTTGCCATATTTTTATCGCTACATTACTTATTAATCACTAGAAAAATTGAGAACTCAAAAATATTTCCAACATTAATTGGTTGTATTCTTATC
The DNA here is from genome assembly GCA_943193645.1 of Acentria ephemerella. Classification (NCBI taxonomy): domain Eukaryota; kingdom Metazoa; phylum Arthropoda; class Insecta; order Lepidoptera; family Crambidae; genus Acentria; species Acentria ephemerella. The sequence continues at coordinate 4,340,798 of OW971882.1, forward strand.
TGTATTGAAACTAGTCAACTTGTTATGTAATTTCTACGTATTTAATTGCAATATTGCATTCTATGAAATGGTACCTACATATCTACTAATTGTAATACCATACTATATCATATCATATCGTGTCATATCATTTCTGCTTGGTGTCTATTACTTCGGGGATACAGGCTTCTTCATCATATCTTACTACATAATCATGTAATTAATAAGCATTCCAATATTAGATGTATTTCATAGAGTACGTTCCATAAGTTACTGTAATTTGTAAAATACATATATGAATGTTAAGTGACGTGCAAGTATAATGATGATTAAAGGCCATATTATGTGTTCAATATAAAAGTAAAAAAAACAGTATAATCTTATATCAAAACTTCTCAAACTCTTCTGTACTTCTTAATCTCAAATTAGTGCATACTGTGGTAAATAAATAAATTCTCAATTTTTAACTAATTGTATAGCTTATACAAATATCCAGTTAGCCAAAGCCGGTAGCCGTAATACTAAGTTCTTGCAGACAATGTTTCTACAATTTCCACATTATTGAAACACTATTAATGTTACGTAGAACATTAAGCATAATTATTTCTTGTTCTGATACTAATGCTCTTACAGAGAGTTTCGTGTGAAAAGCTAACTTGATGTTCCTATATGACAAAACTCTGTTTTAACTTGAGAAGTAACATAACTTGATTTCATTTCTCAAGTTCTCGTTATTTGGTAGGGCCTTTAGTAACTACTCATTGTGATTGTGAAAGAATGAGGTTCCATTTTTTTGATGTCTTTATAAGCACACATTAATATGGGCAAGCCTAAAACAGTTACTATTACTTTATTCAACATAAAAGTAAAAAAGTTTGAATACTAACATTTACTTCAAACCCGTTTGCTTTGAACTTTTGTTACACGTATGTCTATTCATAAATAAAACTCTTAATAAACTTGCATCTATCCTGTAGACCGTGTGTTAGGTTAATAATCTAGATATTATGAAATAATAAAAAATGCAGTGCGTTTACGGATTTGGAAAAATCTAGCATACGCAGAATCTAGTAAATTAAGCATAATTTTTAAAGTTTGGTGAAATGTACAAACTGTGATTACCTAAATAAAAATTCTTGCAAAGAATTTACTAAGATGTAATTTATTTCTTAGTGTTTTAGAAAATACAGCTTTTTACTGTTGATAATAATGTTGTTTAATATGTTAATCAAACTAAAAGCCAAACTATGTAGGTAAAATAAATTCTAAAATATGAATTATAATATATTATATAATACATATAATATGTGGTTAAGTGATAGAGTTTGTGTAAAATTATCTTATTTGTTGTAATAATAAGCTTGGTGTATTGAATATAACAAAAATGAAAGCAAATAGTGAGGCCGAAACATTAGAATAGAAACGAATAGTGTGACACACTATAACTTTTACGGTAAAATAGGAGTATCTACTAAAATATACTGTTACTTAACCTATTACAGCTTGACACAAAGTCTATTAACATAAATTTATGTAATTTTATTAGCAACATTATATAACCTATAATTAAATAAAAAGAGATTATGAGTTGAAATAATCATAGTTGTAGATAATACAAAGTTTAGCTTTAGGCGACATACATAATAATATTGGAAGCTAATTTTGACATATTTGTCCAAGAAAATAAGTCAACCTGAGACTCGAGCATACCATTTTTAAAATTAAGTAAATACTGAAATACTTATTAAACAATAAATTGAATTGTAGAAATTTTATAACATGTGATTTCAATTGGTATCAGTTGAGATTAGGTGATAAAGAAGAATTGATGCACCAATCCCCCTTCTATTGCTTACAGAATATCGTGTAGGAATTTAACGACGGATGTTTTTAGTTAGATAAATGTCTCACAACTTATCAGAATAATTTGTTAGCTCAGAAATTATGAATATATCAAAAATAATGTTTGCATAAATGCAACTAACAACAAATCATAATATACAAATCATAATCATATTATTTATTCCATATATTCTGTGGAAAACGTCTATCAATGTTAAGTTGTTATATATATATAGTAAATTGTACTATGTAATACTGAAATGTGTAAATGTAGAAGTTTAATTGAAATGCTACACGCAATTAAAAAATGTCGCAAGTTGCTTTGCTATATTTATAGGAAATCACTGATTTTGTTTAACACTATTTTTAAAGTTTTTAAATCACATTGTGTTAATATATCTTTATCTAACTGAATTTAGGAAATAATATACGATAGTATTCATTCATTCAAAATATTTTTTCTCTACATTTTCTTACAAAAGAGATAAATTTAACATTTTCGAACTTAATACGATAGCTGCTAAACCTGTCAAGAGGTAGAATATTAAAATGAAAAAAAAACGTTGGGGTTCAATTCTACAAAGAAATAATCGCAACTATACTCTATCTTTTATAACCATTATACCACAAAGAATCTATCTATCTTTATTTTTACGCATTACGATTTAACTTAATTTTCATCAATCATTATTTTAATAAGATAGATAGTTTTAAATGCATGAATACAAGAGTAGAAAAACAATCACCGTTAACTTTAATAGTGAATTTTAAATTAAGTAAATCTACCAATAGCTATATTATATAGTAAAGGATGTGTAGGACATATTCGTGGAATTTGCCCCCAGCTACTAAATCGAAAGAATATTTGTTATTGTTTCATATGTCGACAGTCTAACATATTTATTGGCAATACCCAGAAATTTAACATTATAATAAAACTTAATAGAAATATTATTGTTTTAAATACTTATATGTCGGAAAATTTTTATAAAATCAGGGATTCATATGAAGATATGACAATTATACATTCTAAGGTGGTAGATTCACGGTATTTTTACGCATAATTTTGATGTGTGAATTAGTTTTCAGTAGATTTCAGTTTAATTTCAAGTAGAATTATAAAAAGAATTGTGATCACGGTTGTAAAATCACCGGGAAAGCGATATTTCATCATCTCTGGATTTACCATTTTTATTATATGCCGTAACATAACAATTTAAAATGTTTATAATTAGATGTAATACTGAATACTGCCATTGTATTAAGTAAAATCATTGTAAGTAAAATAGGTAATTAATGTAAAATTATGTTATTATAACAATAAATGCTTGATTAGATACATTAATTAACCATAACAGTTTGTTTAATGTAAGGGCCAGTTACGTCAGTAACTAGTAATAAATTGATGGAATTTTTCTAACCAGTAGATAGGTGTAATAATATTAGCAAAACCACAGTTTCCAAGTCTGTTAGGCGCATATTTGACCACTCTCACCTGAGGGTCTATTCGTCAGTAACTCCTAATATTGATAGCTTTAGCCACCGAGTTGTTTACATTGCCACTGCTACTTTTATGTCTTTATGATACTTGCCTTGTAACACAGCAATGGATAAGCAGTTTGCTCAGTAGTTAGTAATAGTTCACTTTAGTTGCCGTATAAGTTAGACAATAGGCCGGCAAGATGAATATCTATGTCATAAAATGTACGGCCTTAATATAAAAAGAACACCTTAAAAGAACCGAATGAATCCATTGAAATACTTAAAGTCGTGATCATCCTTTAATGCTACGACATTACTACGATGACGACAACTTCTACAACTAGATTCCCCAATACACCTGTGGCCTCTGGAACTCCATCAATTCGTTGAAAATATGTCTCTAGTTATATATTAATAATATTGTTATGCTTCGTATTATACTTTTTTTTTAATATAATCTTTTCACAGTCCATTTAAAGTTAAATATACTTACAATATTATAGAATATATATAAATGTTAAAGATGTTGCTTATTAGTAGTTAATTAATATCATCGTAATGTAGTCGTTAACCAATCTACATATTTAATACTCATAATAAATTTAAGTATTATCTTGTCTATTGCAGTATGTCAAGAGAAATACTTCTCTCTTATTTTCATATAAAAACACATAGTAGGTATAAAGTTGATCATGGCAATATATAAAAAAAACATTCGAAATCTATGATTTAAAAAAAATTATAATATCGGACATGTTCGCGTAATAATTACGCTCGTTAAAATAAGATAAATATGCTAAGAGTCGCTATTTTAGAAAATTTCTCGATGCCAGTTTACAACGGAAAATCAAGTCTGGTTATTTCTGAGGCTGGTTCTCAGCTAAACATTTATCTGGAATTTTAATATCTAAGACAATCATTTTTACGTCCATATCGAGCTTCGTACCTACTTAACTTTAAAAGGCATCTCAAATCCTTATTTATCAGCAAAGTATATCATACGTGTATGCAAAAGTAACATTCATAATTTCTATTTAACATGACGATCTTGACTCTATGGAGCTATTAAGGCAAGGAAAAAGTACTATATGTTAGAACTTGCGTCTTTAAAATGAACTGCAAAAAATATCAAAAAAATTATATACCACTAGACTGTGTAGCCCCGTCACTTTGCATTCAAATAACATTATCTACATTTGTAGTGTAGTATTTCTCTGATGAGTAAAGTCGCCACAGCTCATAAGAATATTTGAAAGCAAGACCCCGATTACATGACGCCCATTGATCTTTGTTCTGGTCGGAAATCATAAAAGTATTACCTGGTTACCACTCACCGTCCAGGTCTCTATGTATATAAATAAATAATTATTTCATGGCATACTCAAATAGGTAATAATAAAATGTCACTCTTATTAAATAGTATGTTGCTATAAATGTTAAATAGAATGCAAGGAAGATGTGATCTCTTGGACTTTGTCCAAAATGCTTTGTTACTGAAAATGTAATACATTATTTTTTGGGCTGTCTGACTTTGATTTTCTTTTGAATCATAATCCCAACAATCTTAAATCAACATCAAAAAGAAATACATAAATCAATTTATTAAAAAGAATATTTTAGACTATTAGAATATTTCTTTCTATTATTTTCTAGAATATTTCTTTCTATGTGCTACTAAAGTTAGAAAGCCTAAGCAAAGGTAGGCATAGACTTAAATATTATTCCTATTCTCATTTTATATGCCCTGTTTTCTCATGGTCTCAGGGATTTTTCCCATTACTGGGACTACAATGGAACTGTATCTTAGAAATTCTTAAAGAAAACAGATGTAAGCCAGATAAATTGGTGATACTGATGATAACCCAATAACCATGTACTGTATAAACACTGTCCAAGTGTTTTACGGCTGAATACTTAAAAGTCATTTAAAATTTTAAAAATGTTCAATATGACGCAATGTTTTAAATGTATGATCGTTAGACATCTCTGCAAAAAAATCTGCTTTACCTTTAAAAATACATAACAGGTTGTCTCGCACTCAATTTATAGTAGCGCCATCTATTTATAACCTTCGACTTTAAAAGATAATCTTTGAGCAGTTTTGATTTCTGTAAGCACTTCTGTCCTGTGTGCTTTACAAACTAGTCCGCAAAGTATCAAAAAGTTCAATATATGATCAATAGATGGCGGGACTTCAATAATACCAGAAGTATAAATTTAAAATATCCTTTTTTTCTGGGATTTTTATAAATTTTCAGATCCAAATCAAACTTTTGAAAATAATGCATTGTTTTGAATTGCTATTTTACGAAGCAAATAGTAGCAATGTCTCACTTGCTACTGTTTGTTTCGTAATGAATGTATTATGTATAATGTATTATGAATTATGAAGTGATTTTTAATTTAATAGAATGTATAACATCAGTCTACATATGTCCCGCTGCTGGGCACAGATCTTTAAACATGGGATAAACACGAGTTTTTTAAAATGATTTAGAATAGGCTGATCGTTTGACCACAATCACACCTAACAGAAAGCTATGATGAAACTTGTTCACAAAAGTTTGGGACATAACACTATCACGCTGGACCAAATTTGGCCAAAATTCAACAAAAAGTCATCTCGCACCACACAACACAATACGAACCGTATTAGCAATTCTAGCAAATCACTTCGCGACAAGTCAAAATTCATTTTATATGAATTTCATCAAATACATTTACAATTAAAGAACGTTAATCTAAGCCACATAAATCTACCAGGGGTCTTCAATTGACACAAGTAAAATAGAAAAGAAACTCCGAATATATTTGTCACTCCATATACACATTATTAAGCACTGAAAGTATTGCATTAGCTTAAAAAATATTAATTCAACAATCAACCTTTCATATTATATAGTACATTCCATATTAAATAATCGTACTATATAATCGACGGTAATTAAATTAAAAGAATAATTCTTCATGCATTAGGGAGCACAAAAGCCCGATATGGCAACACTGGCTGATGCATTCTTTTATTTCGAACGTTCATTCACACGGCCGGGTGCTTTTGCTAACGGTAGAGGTGTTACTCGCCACGTTAGTTATGGCGGGATTTCGTGTACAGAAAAGTTCATTTCAAACTTTTCAACAGCTTATATCATAAACTAAACTGTACTTGTTACAAATATATCATAACCAAACTTATTAGTAACTAGAAAACGCTGCTAATAAGTGAAAGTTTACCGGTCAGGATGTCGGTTAATTCAAAGTGGCGGTTACCTGACGTTTTTTGTGCATATGTGTTGAATGGATGTCGAAATTACGTATAATTCGCGTCGCGGGGATGGGTGAGTAAGTGGTACGAGGTGAATTGAACTTTTCGAAATGCCTTTCGTGCAGCGTGTGGTGGAACCGAGGTATCTATCGCGGACGAGTTTAAGAGATGAAAACGGGAAGCCTAGAGTTTTGGACGAAGAGTTGCAGGCAGTGACGAACTGCACCCTTAGCAATGCGTTACGACAACTCGCTTCCCTCGTGCTTCTAGCCGAGGACATATTCAGCGAGTTGACTTCGCAGCTTCAAGGCATAACCGAACGCTCAAAAGTAGCTCAACTTAAGATCGAAAAAATCAACGATGCCGTCAATAATTATGACCCAAAGAAAGTGCCAGTCCGTGAGTATCTGAATTACAATTTGTATAATACCTATTTACCCGTAAATTCCAACAATTTCAAGTATTATACGTTAAGCTCCAAGAACGATGCTTCTAATTATAAATCCGTATAACATTTAACTTGGTACCATTTTTTATTTATTTATTATAGGTAATATGTACTCTACTTCCGTATTACCTACAACTACACTTTATTATTAGATTTATATATTTTTATGTTATGTAGGTATATATAAATATTAAACAGCTTTAGTTGCCATGGAACGTGTACGATGTTATGACCTATAGCTTTAGTGTATTTTAATCACGTCGGTACAAGTAATGTGTTAAATTGATAATTTACACATTAAGTTTTCCATGATAATCTTATCTGGGTGTTAGTGGAGTTTTTCGGTGTTGTGTTAGATTTCATAAAAAAGTTACGATATTGCAGTTATTGAATTATTTTGTCTTACAAATTATGGCAAAACTGACAAGTGGAAGAACAATTACGCAACCTGGTGCGATTAAGGTCAGGATATTCCGAAGAAATAGTTTTTTTTATAATAGTTGAGAACAAACTCTAAGCGGTGTTGTGTAATTTAGGTATATACATAGTCTACCTCACTTACAATTGAAACCATGTGCACTGAGACAGTGTTTCTGTGTTCTATATTCTAATTACGATTTCACGCGAGGATACGTCAAGCAACTACTTTAAGTAAATAAGCTCATTGAATAAATCGACTACTCGAAACCTCATTACCTCGTCCTCCTTGAATATGCCGCCTTCACAAAAACGCTCCAGGTTGATGCATTGCTGAGCGCTATCTAAAAACCTGTTTGGACGTCTGAACGGGCCTTCGATGGGAAAAAAAGCTTCCAGATTCCAATGCGGATCATAAAAACGTTTCGAGATAATTTCCAAGCTATACTATACTGCGTGAGCCCTCGTCACGATCTTACCGCTCAAGTATTTAACACTCGAAGAATGTATGGATTAATTTAATTGTTCTATCTGAGATATAACTTGTCTAATTCTACGGGCGTATCGATAACGAAATTGAGAATTTTTATTTTGTTGGTGGGATGCTTGTTCAGTTCATTCACGCCGATAGATATCAGCTAATGGATGATGGTCGAACTTCCATCGATTTATCTAACTAAGCATCTATTGAGTTAAAATATTACCTCATGCTCAGGAACGCAGCCAGGTTTATAAAATTATGAAAAAAAAACTTTAAGAATGGTATTCGCAGGCGATACACGCATTTTTCTTAATAATATATAATTTACCTATGTCGGTACTAATAAAACTTTACACAAATAGATTCATTAAAAAGAAATAGTATAAGTTATGTACATTATATTTTTATATAAAAGCAAGTAACGGAAAAAGATTTATATGAATTTTAAGCGGGTTATGAGGTACCTACCTACTTGTAAAATAATGTAAGCTCCCTCTAGCAGTAGCTGCGTGTGCGAACGCAAAGACGATCAAGACGATGTTCTTATTTCTATATCTTTCAGTTTTAATACTTATGTATGAATAATATACAATTTTATGTCAATTATTGAATGTTTTATCTCAAAGAATGCCAAACAAACAGATAGTTCACCTATGCCTCTAATGTAAGTTTTAATTAGATCGAGAAAGTTCTGAATTGAAACTTACACTACGGGGCTAGTGATGAACTATTAAAACTTACACCAGCAATATAAATATTACAATTGATTGATCACCAATAAAAAGTTCTCTATTTGTGTACGAGAAAAATCAGTACTATATTACAAACATTAGTTAAAGTTGTACAGTTATGTTATCATCATTGACAGAAAAAATCAATAAATGGGAGTTACAAAAACAGACACGCTCCATCGACGATTGGGCGTGAAAATGACACTGAGTGCATTCAGAACGTAAATGAAACAAATAATGTGTATGGGAACATAATAGAATATTTAAACAAAGATATCGTTAAGTGACCAACCAAGATCCGTTGGCTGAGACCTGAGTGTAAACACCGCGATTCATTTGACAACCTTTCATCTGGACGATAAGAGTAAATGAACCCAACTGTCCCCGTGTTGTCTTAAATCTTTAGCTTTTTCAGTCTTTGTTACAAGCTAGAGATATTTACAGACGATGAGAACGTGAAACAAAATTTCTGACACTAAGTAAACAAGAATCTCCAACTTTAAATTATCAATCATCAAAAATTACAAAATAGATTAAATAAGTATAATGCAACAAATATGAAATATTAAAAATAATAAATAGATCTTCCAGAAGCTGTATTATTTTATCATTAATTTGGAATCAAAATGTTGTTTCTAGTGCAAATGGAGATCATTAAATCCAGCTAAGGAGTATTGAGGGCTGATAATGATAATGATAAATGAAGATTTTTCAGAAATTTTGTCAAATTTACTATAACGCTCAGAACACATAGTATTTCTTGTCAATTATCATGTATATAATCTCTAGTACACATTTGTGTACATTTCACAAGTGTTCTTGGGTGAGAGAAAGAGAGGAGATCGCTAATATAATCTGTAATAGTTCCCAATGCGTGGGTTTCTCCCGTGTATAGATTCTAAAGAACCCACGGACTAGGAACTGGGCAGCAGTGGCTAGTACGTAAGTGTCTTCTGCTCCCTATTCCGTTACTCCAATGACTATGGTGACCTAAGGTTGACTTGAGTTATGACAAAGACGTCAAAATGAATATGTGTTTTGCAATCAACTTAATATTAAGCCCATTGCTGATGGCATGTACTGTTTCTCAGCAACGATTTATAGAACGTTTGATGATGAGCCACCGAATATTTAAGCATCCATGGTAATAATCCATATTAGTTCCACTACAAATCATATTCTATTATTTCATAACTTGGGTAATGACGAGAATGAATTACAAGAAAACACTATTTTACTCAATTTAAATAAACTAGTTAAACAGTTATAGAAAGAGTACGTACTATGAGAGTTTCGTTACTCTATAATTTGGTACAGTTTTAATTCCAAAATAAAATTGCTCATAAATTTAATATTCAGTCCAGACGTTATGCAGCTCATAGTTACAAAAATAGGCAATAAGTATACTTAGCTATCGGTTTTGCGCAATTGTTTCAGAGTTCGGTGGCCGATAAAGTTCTTATCAATTTCTTTATTACTGGTGAACCAGTTTTGTAAGAATTAATTAGGTATTGCGATATTGTGGATTTTTAAGACTTTGATAAATACTTCTCTACTTCCTACACTACTCTTACTTACGACATGTTTCTTAGTCTCACTTTAATAAATACTTACAGTAGGAGTTTCTGTACTTATTTGGGTTTTTATTCGTCTTAATAAAGGAATTTGAATTTTCATACCAACAAAGGGTTTATATTTTAAGCATCTATTTAATGAGATTAAATAGCTTTTTGAATCCCACGAAATCAAAATAAAATTAGTTATATTATTTTTTATCAGATACATGTATTTACAAGAATAAGATAATACGACTGCGGCTTAGATCATACAAAAGTGATACAGAACATGACGGTGCCATATAAATCACAAGACTCTTAATACTGTAAAAGAGAATATTATAGAGTGTTTCCGTGCCCGCATCTTGAATAAGGGATACGAGTACTTTAAAGTTATTAACAATAATCCTATAGGTAACGAAACCTAAATATAGTAGTGAAAATTAAACTTAACCTTTCATAAAAATTCCCATGGCATCATGTCCGTCAAAAACAGATGGCTACCAAATTTTTTAGAACCTTGATAAAGTATTTTTATAAAGTCTGCGTTTAGTTATTGATGCGTATTTAAAAGTTGTATATTAATTAATTAATTACCAACAGTACATTTGCTTATGTAACTCGTCACAACAGAAGTATTTATACCACTGCCTGTACCGGATGCGATATAATCAGATTCGATAAACCGCCATGTTATTATTAGTTAGATTACCAGATTCCTTTGCCAGCTTTCTAGTAAGGAACCGGGTTTTATTGATATCATTAAGAATTCATAACACAAACTGTGATAATACGTAAATTCACTGTTAACCAGTCCTCAGTTCAGCTGTCTGTCATAATTAGCAGATTCCATAGGGGCATTGCCTGTTCAACGAGACATTCTAAGTGGACATACCAAAACCAGGCGTTTGATTATAGTTATTAGATTATCCGACCACCAAACTATTTGAAGCTAAACCCTAGCGTCTTATATCTTAATATTATGAATCACTTACGACACTAAATAATAATGTTTTGGCTTAACAAGTACCAGTCCCCCATATATCTATTACCTCAGGCATTGGTGTCACCTTTCGTCCTCGATAGTGCCTTTCCTTGCAGCGGTGTTGTTTTGCAGGCTATTGAATGACTGCAGTCGGTGCGTATTAAACAAGTCTTCGTCAAGTAATCTGAAGCCAGGCTTAAATCTAACTACTTTACCAAATGCTTTATGCCTGAATTAATAACGAAAACCAATACCCTGTGGAAGGTAATTTTAAATGAACACCGCCTATATTTTATTCCACTCTATTCAGCCTAGGTTTCAGTTTACTTCAAGAGGTTACTTGCATTAGAGGATCGAGTTTTATTATCGCACTCCACAAATAGAAAGGAGACAAAAACACTTCAGATGCTCACCCCTCTCGACTGTCCCTTTGTGGGAACTTTTAAACTAACCGGGAAGGCCAATATTTTTTGTCACGGTTCTGAGAAAGAAGACTTCCAGGTACACAGCACTAATTTAAGCTTTTGTATGCATGGTTTGAATTATTATTTGCAAATGACGTCCCAATTCGAGACCACTAATGGCTATTATAAAACTTCACTTTTAAAACTACACATTGCGTCAACCTAAATTTTGCAATTTATGCAATAAACTTAGTAATTCGGAAAAATAGAAATTCTGTTTTTGTTTAAAGAATATCACATCTGTTTGTTATTTAATAAACAATATTCGAGGAAATCTGACGAAATATGACTTTTTTTAAATTTGAAATTTTACACATAATTTGTAATTGTTGTTATGTTATGTATATGTATATTGTGTATATTAACAGTTCATTTGAAACGTGGGATCGTACAATAGGTCTATTACAACTTTGATTCTTGTCGGAGAGACAGCGAAGCTGTGACAATGACCTTTAGAAGCCCACGCTAATTATATACACCAAGTTCTACGACGACAACTAAAACCAGACTAGTTGGCTCGTAACAACGTCACAACACATTAAATTCTTCACTTTCCAACTTCCTCTTCCTTCTTCTCTTATTATGGCTTACCTCAGTAGTAGTATTTCAGCTATGATTTCTTGCGATTAACATAAATTTCTATTTAATTGATGCAGACTTTTAGACTAGTAGGTTTTTTTTTATCTGCAGCAAATAAACCGGACGTCAACTGCACAAGTACTTAATTCAGCTTTTAAAGACACAAAATAGAAAATGTTCAACTATATGATTCTATATAGAAATAACTCAAAAATTATATTAGTAGGATTGAGTTATTTCTATATCTATGGTGATACGACTACAAAGGACTTATATAATTATTTTTACCACCCAGTTGATTTACTCCAGTTAATCGAAGTCTCAGAAGTATGTGATAGGTAAATTATTGTTTGTATCAAACTTAATATCGCGTAACGTAGGTGAAGCAATTATTTGGCATGGCAATGAATTTAACACTCCCCTATCATCAACATATGTCGTAGATCATATATTTATTTAATACGTAAGCATGTACTGCAGTAAATAATTGTGATGAAAATTAGATGAAGGGGACAAATAAAACAAAAATAATTATTTTCTGTTATCTACTATTGAAATAATTTCTGATACCCAACATAACAACTAATCTTTTCTTGTTTGAAAATGTATATAATAAGAGAAACATAATAGCACTTAACGGAGAATAATTAAATAAATGGAAACAGTTTAAATTCACCTTTCATTTCTGGAGAAATTTTCTTGTATCTTGTAAAATAAACATGGAACATTTTAAATGTAAAAGGAAGGTAATATTAAACGCTCAAAAGACTTAAAACAACAATATACTTACAATAAGTACCTAACTGGCTTAATCATTATAAAGTAGAATAAATAATATTCGCCAACATCATAAACAATTAGCTTAATGAAACAATTTTTGTACTAACACTAATGATTCAAGAGGCATTTATGTACGCCATATCTATTTATGTTTTCTACAAAACGTCAGATGGTGTTCTCATGCTTAACAGCTTAAGTACGAATCTACAATCATCCCCATGAAGTACCGACGAGGATTCAAACTACGTATTTATAATTCAAAATTAATTTATAATCAAATGCTGATTAACATGATGCAAATAAGTGCTTATTGACACCAAAGTTTTAATCGCTTAGACGATACGCTTTAGGTGCGTGTATAACTGACTATACCTAGATAATATTAGAGAAGCCCCGGTAAAACGTGGGGCGCCGTGGCAGCTGATCGGAAGTCCTGCCCTTTGTTTGGCTCTTTACCACATTTTTTGTAAGCTTACGGAAGGGAATTATTTTTTATTCAAATACTATCAGTTTCAAATCGATAGTTACTAGTATACACTAATATTTGTTATGATATTTATTATGTCATTTTATGAGACATTTTGACTAAACGTAAACATTCCTGGATAACATTTCGGCATTCCACTTCTCTGTCACGAATGTTCTGTTCCGCTCCATTGTGCTTCGCTTGAGTTTCGTATTTTTTATTCGGACAATACAGAAAGTTCCATTATTCCGAATATTTTTGGGCACAATGGTTCATGCAACGGCGTATGCGCTGCGTGTGATCCATTGCTGAAATCGATTGTTCGCAATTCACAGTGAGGTGATTATTTAAAAATGTCACCCTTTGTCTGTTATAATGCGAATACAAAGAACCTACACACCTATACATTTGACTTTATTATTTATTAACAATTTCCGGGCACTCCCATTAGACGTTATTTCCTGATTTTTGTAAACTATATTCTATATTGTAAACTGTATTCGTTTGAATGTCATATTCATCTTTATTTTTTCTGTCTTAACGTCTTAGCGTAAAATTGAACAGCCGTGTTATTAATTAAATAATGCAAATGGAATAAATAATCTGGATTCATTTTCAACCAATAAAATTACAGTCAAGGATATAAACAACGCCTGACTGGCTTCTCGTAAGTACAAGTGCGATGATTACAAATGTATGCCATACTATAGAAACCATAAACTGTAATTAATACTTGCCGTCGTTCCCTTGATTCTAGATGAAGCAAGTGACTGCTAAACTTGTTACTCGCAACGCTATTAGTAGACACTTCTCTGGTTTCTGCAAATAACGTTTATTGCTTTTGCTTACCTATAACCACTCTTACTCGGGGAAGGTTAATTATGGAAATAGAACAAATGAATGATTTTAAGTATTCAATCGTTGTCCAACCACCTTCAGATCAATTTCCAGACACTAATTTAGTAATTGGATTCCACTAAATATTGACCTTAAAATCTTAGTAATAGAAACAAAACATCTGCATTAAATCTGACGTATTTATAATCGAAATCACTGTTTCTGTTAATGGTCCAACGCAAACAGATGACGATGTGGACGTGGGAATATGATGCAATCGTTTGTATATACGAGAAAGAGAAAGGATATTTTCTTAAACCCGCGTAATATCCTGTAAGTGCTGGCGATAAATTATCGTTATTGATGTGTAGTAAAAACTTAACTGACTTGTAATTATACTCTGGTCTTTTTTTTAGGTGACAATGATCTCTCAGTATTTGTTCACACATTCAAACTAAATATAAAACTATGAACTTATAAAAGCGTTTTCTTAAAAATGTCATTTTTACTTTCCCAATTTCCCTGTTTCAAGAAGTTTTATTTCTACAATTTTAATGTTCGGAGCAAAACAATAAACATCTTTAATTCCGTCGACAGCTTTCTTGGTACTCCTGTGCACTTCACGATACAAGTTTTGTATCGCTTCTAACTGTTTCCAATTGTGTCAATATTAACCTTCGCTTACTAGGAAGTTACATTCGACGATAGGTGAAATACAGTAATGTCATTATGATGAATGATTTAAATATTTTTAAGAATGAAGAAAAATTTTGAAAACAACGATATTTTACGACATTTTATTTCAACTTATCCATACATACTGGGTACTTTTACAAGAATGTGTCGTCAGTCAGAGTAATCATTCAATTCATGGAACATACGATCTCTCAATCAGTGGTTTACATATGAGTATACTGATTTATAATTTTTGTTTATCAATTTGTTTTATTTTTGTCTCGTGTAGTTATACTTCTCGTTCTTATATCGTTAATTACTTCATATTTCCAAATTGATATGGTTTGATGAACTAAACTAGTCTTCCACGCTTTGAAACTGTTGCAATAATGGTAAGTTGCTTGTAGCTGCAGATGAATTTCCCGGTTTTAAAAATTATCGATAGTAGACACCGTTGTTTATTAGCGACGTGTGACCGCATACCGCATACCCACGCCTACCTACCGCGCTATGGCGAGACAGCCGGGCGAGTTGCTAATATGGGCAAAACAAGGCACTCTCATCCATATTGCAGGCTCCCGTTCGATCAACTCGTTTATATTGCAGGCGGATGTTCTTGGCATCTTAGAACACACTCGTTGATTTTACTGTGAAAAATACAATTTATGATCTAAACACTTCTAATACTTATTTTGTTATTATTTGCCTTGATATTAAACCTTTTGCATCATATCTTATGCGAATATATTTCTTTAGACATTCAATATGTTTATTCAGAGTCGAGCCGTACGCACGACAACCTATGTTCAAGAAGAGAATGATGCTACAGAAATTTTACCCGCAAGCTTTCTTATTCTATTTGTTGCCAGCATAACAAGGGAACATCAAACTATCAACATTAACAAGATCTGACAATCGAATGTAAATTTTTGAGCAGGCACTGGCATGGGTTTTATTATACAGCATGACTATACCGTTCTCACTGGATCAAAAGAAGGCATTTCCGTCTTCCAATAGTAATATTGTTGCCTTCATTACAAATTCAACCAATGCTTGGCGCATCGATTTTCAAGTCGAAGATAGTTTAAACAATAGACTGCTGTTATTAATGACAGAATTTTGGATGACATCATACTATTTCTTACGGTAAAGCATTCTTGATATGGTTTAATTTTTCATTAAAATGTAGAAAAATTTGGAAACATTTTCTACATTATTGAAATAACAGTACAATATAAAATTTCATGTTTTGAACAGTTATTTCAGTTGTCATAGAATCAAAGTATGATTACAACGATTTTAAGGATGATGTAAGCGCTCACGATAAGGCCACTCGTTCAAACCAGAGACCGACTTCAGCGCTTTTATTTACAAAAATGATACAGCGTCCATTTCAAACTAATACTAACTTCGAAAATGTTTTTTCCTTGTGCTCAGTGCGACTCAATAGGTACTTCAACTAATTCTTTTATCAGTGGTTCAAACTTTTGGTAACTCATTTTCAAACAGAAATAGACGGCAACGTCTTACTTGAAACTACTATTTTAACTACTACTCATATCCAACTTTACATGTTAGTTAGAAAATGACTCTTATTACAATTAAGATTTTGAAACTTGATCGGCAGGTGTACCATTGCTGTTGGCATGACTACGACAAAACGAGACTACATAGAATGTATAATAAACGTGCATCATTTGTAAAGATAAAATCATTGTTTCTGTCGGGTGACAGCATAAAAATAATGGCGAACATATCTGATTGCGAACGTAATGGTTTAGATAAGGGTCTGCAGTTCACGTCGGTGGAATAATGGCCATTTTACCTGCACGCCTTGCGATGTGCAATGACACATGACATATACTTTTTATAGAAAATGAGTTACTATCTCATATTCCCATAACAAAAACCGTGATTTTGTATAACGATCGAACGTATAAGTAAATGAGAAAAATTTGGAAATGACCCGAAAATTTCATGTTCAATTTACCTTGGATAATTTTTTCCTTCAAATAATAAATAATACAGAAGGGAAAAGTTAGTATAGTATACAAGTCTGTTAAAAGAGAATATCTATATTATTTAAATGTAACCCTTACAGCAATGGCATTGCGGCTTACTGTGACGGCATATATTTTACAC
Source organism: Acentria ephemerella (assembly GCA_943193645.1). NCBI lineage: Eukaryota > Metazoa > Arthropoda > Insecta > Lepidoptera > Crambidae > Acentria > Acentria ephemerella. Next base: position 4,357,924 of record OW971882.1, read on the forward strand.
AAGTTTAGAACTGATAAGTTAACCTTCAGTACGCTTCAATAGTTTGTTATGACAACGTTTTGCCGAGCTCATGTAACCGATGATTTATTTGGTGGCTGCGCAAGTGTACCGACTACTGCGGTGAACGAACCCTGTCAACTGCAAGTCGGTGTTACTGGTTTCAGTTTCGGGAACAGATTTTGAACTGCATATTTACCGATTATGGACGTGTAACATTTGCGCAGATATTTACTAAGATGGTATTCATTATTAAACAGGTATGGCAGTGGTTATACTTAAATATAACCTTTTATTGTAAATATATTTTACTTTAATATTTCACAATGATACAGCGCTTATTAACCAAACAACCGTAGGTATACACTCTTTAATTAAATTCAATCTTTAATTTAATTTAAATATTTAGTAGCGCGAAATATTAAATGGTACATGTAAATGTAAGAAAATTTCCTTACTTTTATGAGATGCTACTTTACTCTCATTCCAATGTTCATAATTATTAAGTTGCAATTCGTTGTACCCAAGTGTAAAATAATGAATGCTATATCTGCTCCCCATTAGCATTTACCTACATACATTTCGTGTCTTACGAAATGTATGTAGGTAAAGTCACAACAATTATCTTTTAACGCTCACCTTGGCAAACTTAAAAATAATTTATACGATTAATCTCGTTTATAGCGAACAGCTGCTATGAATTACCCAACAATCCGTGCAGCTTACCCACCCAATTATTAAAAGCCATAAAACGAGTCTCCGATGGAAGGGTGATCAGCCCCATGTCAACTTTCGTGTGTAAAGCTCGCATGACCGTTTATTATTTCACGACAGGCGAGCAGTTCGATTCTGTCGATAGATTTTTAAGTAAATTCCTCGTATTATGTTTGTGAGTAGGAATGTTATCGAGCTATGGCGAATACGTGTTCCAAATGCACAACTGTACACACCAGCTGTTGTTCTCAAGAATCTAAACAACTGCAAGTAAGGTCCCACGATATAGATAAAGATTACCTATTATAAATTTGCTTTGCAATAACAATTCTGTTCATATATGGCCAATAAAAATTCCATCAAAGTGCTAATAACTCAGATCCAGTAAGCAACAAGTCGTATATAAATAAAATCTTATGTTGAAGAAATTCATATAACAGACTGTAAATTATTCAACTTTTCACCATATTGGACGTTAAAATGCAATTTAAACTCAACTTAGCTAGCAAATGCTGTAGACAAAGTTGCACAGTACTAAGACAAGCGTCGATCTGTTTGTCGCACCACTCGCACCGGTCTCGACGGCCGGCGACCGTTACTCGCCCACCTGCAACGAGTGCCCACTGAACCGAAGGAGACGTTGCGCCTGACACGTGTGTCAAGGGTTAAAATACTTGTTTGCATAATCAAATTGATTCGTACACCTATTTATTCATCGATATTCCGATTTTGACTCGGAAATCCGAGATTTTTAAAAATGGAATACGTAATAACATTACCAACCTTAACTTTGAAGAAATTATTATTGTACTTATTTAATTAAATATAATTGCAAGATAATTGTTTTAGAGTAATAAGATACATAAAATGTCAATGTCAAATGTTATATACTATTGTAAAACTTAACCAATCATTTTCTTTCCCAAGTTTTCGGGTCCATCAAATAATGCCTATTTACGGTGGGGCTTAATCAACATCGACAGAGATCAACATGAATATAATTGATAAACAACATACAAACTTGTAAGTTATTGCGTAGCATGCCCGTGATTTAACATATGTATTTGTAGAACGCGCCAATGCAGCGCAATCCATTCGTCCATCGGTTATCGAAACTTAAACATATAAAGACGTGATAAGGGATATCGATTTCTGACGAGTGATCAAATTACATTGACGAGACACCCGATACTTTGACACCTAGCAACTAAGTTCTTATTAATTAATTACTTTATTCGATGATTACACTCATATTCTTGTATTTCACACTTACCTAGCCTAAACTGAGCATGGTTAATATATTGTGTTATGCAGACGAGATAACGGTAAAATATAGATTGTAATATAAATATAAATATACGTAATAAACATAGAAATATACATGAATCGCGAACAAATATTCTTACTCATCACACTAATATCTGCCCATACTGGGATTCGAACCCGAGACCTAAGGCTAAGTTTTCAGGGGTACTAATCACTCGACTAGATGGATGAGAATATTATAATCATTTTAAATATCTACCATACTACGTTTTGAATTGTTTCCCAAAACAGAATAAGTAATAACATACATAATTATGTTCGTCGTTTTGATGTTATTTTTTCAAGTAAGGTAATGTAAGTACTTTACTTACATTACGTTACTTGAAAAAATAACATAAAGGCACTTGCCTTTACGTAAAACATGCCTGCCATGTTTACAAAATTACGTTGTCGGGCATCTTTAATGCGCGGACTATTTTTGTTTTAATTATGACATCATCTTGTTTGATTGAAGCCAAAGCATTAATCTCATGATAAGCAAATAAAAAAGAGACATGTAAACGAATCTAACCTTAATAATTTGTATACATTACACCTTGTTTAATGGACCTATTACAACAGACATCTTTGCTTATGTAACGATAACGCAGTTTACAAGTTCCCATTTTTTTTGCTGGATTGATGATCAACCAAAATTTGAATTATCGTATTATCAAATTTCCAATTTCGTTCTTCACTTTCATGAAATTTCACACGGTTTGTTTTTGCTGAAAACAGCATGGGATATTATCATGGATGACATGGCGCTAAGCCAAAGCCGCCTTATTGTGATGTAAATAAGGTTTGAGCACGTACAATGGAACGTAGGAGGGTGTGGGCTAAACGGGCCCTCGGTGAATATAAACAACCACCCCGTGTCTTGGTGACCCACTGGCGTTCCCAGGTTCGTATAATCTCGTAAAAATAAAGAATACAAGACATGCAAAACAAAGATTTAAAAACTTACTTAACTCAAAAATCTTTAATTTTAATTTTAACACATATAAATGTGTACCTCTATTAAATTCAAAATATAATTTTCAATGGCTCAAATTTAAAGGGCTGAAATTTATAGCGACATCACAATCCAATAAAACATGAGTAAAGCCACCAAGAATTATCAGGTTGATCCACTGAATATACCTAGCTACTACTCCTAGCTCTGGCGTGGGTGTAAGGTTTCGATCATTCATACAGTGAAAGCGTACAGTCAGCGTTCCACATAATGCGTCTGAAGGGAAGGAAGGGAGGGACGCGATACTTGACACCATGGTTAGTTTTCACTATAGACAAGATCCTTTTGTTTTTGTCTTGGAAACTAGAGATCTTGAATATAACGGTATGCGAATTTACGTGTAAATTTACTTATCTTTAATCAAAATAAGTAAAAACCACAGAAATTGAAAGTTTAATTAATTTAGCATTATTGAGAAATTTACGATTCTATCTAACTGCGCGGTATGAGATAATCAATTGAGGTTTTTAGACAAAACGTACCATAAAGACGCTGTACAACCTTTCGTAGAATGCTACCAGAACTGACAATTTTATTTTTCGTTTTTGATATATGAACTACCAACACTCCCATGTGTTGGTAGTTCATATATTCATTTTCTATTTTACGTGGATATGTACAAAATTAGGTAACTGATTGCAATGTCTGTCTTATCAGCAGAAGGTGTCCGTGTTGATCTTATCATGTTGAATTTATAAACGTATCTGCACGTTTATAAATTCTACATGATAAGATAGGTTTTCTATACTGTACAAATTATTTTTCACGTAATATGCTAAAAATATGATTTTTAAAAGAAATGTTTGTCATATGTTATGCTTGGATATAAATAAAATAATACGCTTAAAAGCATTCTCATAAATCTAGTTATGTTTGATATGAATCTTAAACAGGAGGCATGAAAAAATTTGTCACAAGCAATTTCTTCAGACAATTTTGGTAATTCGATAACAGCATTCTGTATGTACTTAAGTTCATGAGTTTAAAACTACTCGTCGGCTATCTTCGGCTTTGAATATAAATGTAAAGTTTGTAAGTATATCATAAAATTGATCCTAATAAGGTACTGAGTCATTTCGTTTTATAAGATAATAGGCAATAAGCCGGTGGCTGTGGATGTTAAAAATGCTTTTACGTCATTACGGGGTCTTACAACTCGTAATCATCGCGTCGTCTCCCTTCGCAGCATGTTCATCAACTCTTTAATCCTCGATATAATGCTAATTTATATTATTATACAGATCTATCAAGACGAAACTTAATCCGTCTTATCTAGTAATTTATGAAACTTATTAAATCTGCGAATTAATTTATCTATGAATTTTCTATTGTTTAGATAAGTAATGGTAATAGGCTTGTAAAGGACCAAAGTATATAACTGAAAGAACTTTGTTCTTTATTATAAACCAACATAAATACCGCTGATGATAACAAAAACTAGAAACTATCCATAGATGCTTGTAACACTTGCGTGTTGCTCGCCTTCTTAAAATCAAGACGAAACATTGTTACGGCAGCATGAACTGCATTATCTACTCCCAACACAAAGCTTCCTCGATTCGCTCTGACGTACTAACTTACTACAGATACAACAAAACCAAAACGCTATGTGGCTAAAAAGTTTCAATTATATTAAAATAAGGTTCAAGAATCCAGTTTTAATATTATTTCAATATAATTATATGTCAACTATGGTAGTAAGTGTGAAAAAAAAAATTAATTCGTGTGTCAATACATTAACAACTTCATGATCAAAAAGGCTATATTCGCTCGAGTATTTTGTATATATGGATGGTTGGACACACAAGATGCGGTTATGTTGTAAGTAGTTGTGTACAGTTACATGCGTAGGTGGGTGGAGGTCAGACGCACACGGCGACAGATCTCATCCGAGACTCCTACGCGTTTGCATTATTGTTTAGTTCTTCCACTCGTAAATATTTCATAACATTACTTTTCAATGTCCTTATTATATAATATAAACTTTTATGAATTAAATTCTTTTTGAATTGTTTATGTATGTAAGCTATTCTAAAATACCATTCCCCATTACGGGATATGTATCTAATTAACTCCTCGTAAAATTTTCAATTTCAAATTTGTTTTCATTAAGCATAGACGTATCCCTCGTCAAGATAGTTAAATGTGTTCCCGAAACTTCTGGTTTTATCCATCAACTTACCTATAACGGCAGTGTAATTAGAAAGTTTAGATTTTTGTGAAAAAAACAATTTGTAGCACGGGGGAGCCTCTAGTGAACAGAAATAGGCGAGTGTTATGTTCCTTGTGGTAATCAAACTACATGGCACTACACGTGTAAGGTGTGAACTGAAGGAAAGCACGCGCGCTTTGCCCCTCATTACGATATTTTTAACTTGAGCTGTAAACTTACGAATAAATAATAACATGTTTGTTGCTTCATTGTAATCTTTATTGAACGATACATTCTGTTGGATATTTGTTTTCGATTTCGTGAAAATAATTCACTGTTTTATTATTTAATAGATAAAATTGAATCGACGTATCGTAACATTCTTAAACTCGTAAACATACCAATCTAGTTTAGTTATACGCCTACGTCCGCTTAACTCATATTCCTATTCAATATTCAAGGTTGGTAAGAAATAGACGTACAGTTGATTTTAGTTCTTACAGACAAACATTATAGTAAATTCATATAACGAGTCCAAGCAGCCTCTTCAGTTTGAGTCCAATTTTATTATCAAGTTCCTTGAGCGTTTCAGATATAGAAACTAGATACTGCGGCTTTGTAGTGATCTTAAAATTATATACAATATAACATCAGTTAGAAGTTGCACGACGCATAGGCCATTATCCACAACATTTTTTATAATATGACTGTACATTTATTATGATGAACTGGTGACATCATTACAATGATATTCATAAGAAAAACTAATAGAGGACATAAATAATATATAGGACACCTAGTTATTGTTAGTTAGGCCAGTTTATGGTAGTCATTGGCTCGACTGTTCTAGAAACTTTATATCAGAGTACATATCCAGGGTACCTTCTACAGACGGTACTGGCGCCCGCGGCCCTCATGTCACAACAAAACAAACATCTTGATGGTATCTTCTGAACGAACTTGAACCCATGGTCCGCTTGAGTTTACTGAGCTCTGTTCATTACTGCTTAATGTTTCATCATGACACGTAAAATCTCAATCACGTACTAAGGCATTTAAAATTCATTTGTTGCAAAATGTTGCGGTTTAACAGTATACCTACCTATTACATATGCTTTAGTTTAAGAACCAGAATAAACGTAAAATTCAGTACATGAAAATTTAACATTATTTATAGATAAAGGATACTAATAATAATTGATTTTAAGTGATACGTAAGCCTTAACCTAGATTCAATTTTATATTCAAATGTGGTGTGATATTCCGTTTTTTCACGAGTTCATTACTGATATGATACGTGATGTTACTCCAAAAAGCTTACAGGGCCCTATGCCGCAGAGGTTGGCACACACAGTATTGGTTATAAAACTCATGTGAGTTTTAGAACCAATACTGTTTAAAAAAAAATGTAATGGGGTATGTGCCCCATCACACGTTAACACCCGGAAATAAAAAGCGACAAATATACATTCGTTATTCATTTAAGAATAAGGGTGTAGATGCACAGAACACCGTCAAAGCAAATCGTTTCTACTTTTATGATGTTGTGAGTGGCTACCGATTTACGCGCCCGAAAAACAGTAATCTAAAATTATAGTGACCTGTATACTCCTTGTTCTATTTATGGACTCAAGTAGGAAACTCACTACAATGGGTGGTATGGAAAAAAATTGTATTATATATTAGTACATTAAAGAATCAAAAGATTTTCTTTGGGTAAAATTTTTTTTGACTAATGCCGTTATAGCGTTACCGGGGTTTTAAGGAGATAACCTCGGAGAGTCCTCAAGCCTAAAGGGGCGATCCGCCTCTGGAGGATTTCTAATCGACAGGCATCACCTCCAGGGGAGGTGTCCCGCTGTCTCTTAGAGTCTCCAGGGCGCTCGAGCCATGAGGGAAAATTATTGTGAATATTCAAAGGATGTAATTTAAGACCTCCTGTTGAATCGGAAGTATTGTCATAGCCAAAAAGGCTAGGCCATGTCAAATTGAGAACTCCTTAACATTTAAGTAGTTCATAAATTTTGATTTGACGTTTGAGTTTTTGGCCGTAAATAAATAAATTATTATTCTCCTGGAGTCCTGTCTCAAATTATCAGAATAATTAGTATATAGCAGTGTAATTATTAATCCGGGGGTATATGAAGGAGGGGTATGAAGCAAGACAAGGTGATCATTCAGGGAAAATATGGATTGTTTTGTTTTGTTGACTCTTAGCCATAGTAGTAATAACAAACAATACAGGCATACCACTTTACAACTCTTCAGCACTTCCTTTGGTTTGCCATTATGATGAGTTATTACCACTACATAAGATAAATCATTCGAGCAGTCGTCGTTTGCCCCTTACATTTGTTTTTGTCGGCATAAAATCATTATTTATGTGATTTCTTTTTGTTCAATAGTTTGTGAATGAGAACTTTATACTGAGTAAAGCTTAATATTGAGGCAATAATTCGATTAGCAAATAATTAAGAACTATAAAAATGACTTCAAAATTATGATTATTTTTATTTATTTGATTGTTTTGATCTCATTTGTTTGATACCTATTATTGATCATAAATTTTAACAAGCAAAAGTAACCATCCGGAAAATAAACACGTCTCCCTAAATATCCGAGGGTTATGGCCTTGATTCTGCCGGAGGCTATGACTTTCCGTATCTATATTGAATTCAACTTATGATGAGAAAAGTTACTGTCCCATTTCTTGCAGTAATCTCTTTTGAAATAGTAACTTTATTATTATTACAATATCAAATATTACCATATGCATTTTATTACTCAAGAGTATGAACATAATTTTAATGCGGTTTTAAAGAGCACTTGGCCATACGCCAATTATAGTACGGTAATCTACTCACTTATGGATTGGCAATTGGTGTTATAAGGTATGCTGTATGAATTACAAAACCTCTTTTGTTCTTTTATCATATACACTAGTAGATTCCCTTTTAAAATTGGTACCCTTTGTGTTTATTAATTGGATTTTATACTTCTATGCGACAAGTATGTATTAGTCTGAAATATGGGTTGAATTAAAATTATTTTATTTTAACAGAAAATTGTAGATTGATGTACTTATGAAAGACGTCACGTAAATGTCCCAAAAATACAATGTTCAAAACTCAAAGTGTTCATTCACTTGAATATGAATGAGATGACCATGTGGCTGCATGCAACGCGGGGTGCATTTTTATTGTTCAGTTTATAAAAGAGCAGAGCAGATGATAGGTGATCAAGGGAGATTGTATTGCAACATAATGCAACTACAGCGTGTATTTTTTTAAACATCTAGCTTTTGCGGCAGCTGTGTCGATGTAACGCGTGCTATCATATAAAAAACAAAATAAAACGAATTAATCCGGTTAATTAATTAAGCATCAAAACATTTAAACAGCTCGTTAAAACATTAGAAGATAATTACCGAATTACTTCACCCTCCTAATGTAATATTCAAAGTAAAGGGAAATGTTATGGTGCGCTTTAAATTAATTGGATGTAATTCGATTGTAATATGCGGACAGGGCGTCGTGGTTGAGCTGAGGCGATTATGCTTACGATACCTAAATTAACATACGATGACTGAACAACCGTCGCAGCTACATAATTTCCGTTCATATGAGAAAAGAGATTGCATTCTGAGTTTATGGTTATTTTTCCCAGTATATTACTAACCATAGAGTCTGACCTGTTATGAATTTAATTTTCTTCCGTCAAAAATTGCTTTGTGGTTACATTAAAATATTAAATGCATTGTCGACTTTTACCACGTGCCGCACGAAGCGTAAAAAGTAAAAAACATGGTCATTAGGCATACTCCCTTTCTGATCGTGTGGTAATCTCAGTATAATTTAATGCAGAGGGCGGTGCATTAAAGCGCACGCGTATTATCACGCTTATCATTTTAAAATAATTGTGTTGTGTGCGATATGTTCCAGATGTCGTACGCCCCTACTTCGGTGTACATAATGGGCATACTTACACAATAAATCACAAAATATACATAAAATTACTTTTGTTTAGCATCTTTATGCTTTGAAAAGTGAGGAAAGTAAGAAGTATCTATATTTTGCTTAAAACTCAGTAGGTATTGTTATGGCTTTGGAAGCTTTTAAACAAAGGCATTGTTGTTAGTTCAGAATTTTTGACGGTCGTGGCCTCGCCCTACCAAAATAACGAGGTCGATCTATCTTGATTTCTCGGTTGCCACAAACTTAATGACACAAAAGTCGGATATGGCGACAGTAATTTAGCTTACAAAATGTGTTTTATCTAAAACTTTGTATGTGCATTACTTTTATTAAAAAGAGAGTATACCTACAATTACTAAATTTGTAATCTTGCTTTAGAAATAACACGAAATTAACAAATAGTGTAATCTTTTTCATTAGCTTATTAAATTTCAAATTCAGCCAAGTTTACCCTACCTTACCTACACACGTAGTATCTACCTTCATATCATGATAAAATTGCTAAATCGAACATGCTTTTTGGCTAACGAATATCAAGTGGTTCAATCAATTCATCGCTCTCGTTATCGATGTCACAGTCAAGTCAACATAAGGTACTAGATCCGCATCTGGCCCAAACGTGCGAAAACACATCTGTTGAAAACGTGTTCGCTCTTACCTACTAGGCTTACATTATTATCGTCCCTTCCATTTAATTAGAGGCTATTCATTTATCGTTACGTTCCTATTTCGATCGCTTCACATTCTACGGTTGATTGCGCGGGCGCCGACAAAGTCACAATGCCCCATTGGATAGATAGATGATTATACTACTTTGTTGTCTGCTGAATAATCTGTCAACATTTTTCTTGTTTTTATGGACCTTTCACATACCATACGATTGACGTTAATAATAAGCACTACTCGTGGCAATTCAAGGATTAAATAATAGCTATTTTTAAATGGGTATTATAATTTTTCAGTCAAACTGCTATCAGTGTTTTCTTTATCGCTTAAACCTGAAGTTTGATTTATTTTAGGATTCCCCGCTCAGAAATTTATTATTTGCTAGTACATTAGGTTAGTATTATGCTTTTGCAGAGTAATCTATCGATTTATCATACTCGTCCTTACTATTATTACCAAATATAGAAAACATAAGTATAACAAAACTGTAAAATATCGATTTCATGCTTGTATAAATTGAAATTATATAAAATATACGTATTTCGGAAGATTTCCTTTGGAATCAGTGACTAGGTACCAAGAACTCGTTGAAAATAGATACATAAGATATAAGTGAAGCAACTGACCAAGCTTATTGAAAAAAAATGTTTCAAAAAAACATTAATACAAATGAATCTTCTACCACAGCTTGAAGCTCTCTAATTGACCAACCATTAAAATGACTCTTTCTATTATCAGCTTGAGTTTAAATCGAATATTTTCTAAGGTAAGTCAAAATCTATACCTCTGACCTTTTGAGAAAAATAAACGAAATGTCCAATAATTTTCTTTGGGTCGCAGTTAAGTGAAAAAGAGAAATGGTACTTTGACCCCAAACAATCGTAAATCACATGAAATATTCTCGCATCGATACACAATCGTATTTGTAAGCATTTTTCAATTATCCGTTATTGACCACAATGACCGAACTTATTGGCCTTTTCACTGTCATAAACAATTTGTGCTCAGTTCCAATATTTCAGGGAATAAGAATATTGAACCTAATGTTAATAATTTAAGGTTCATTCTTAAAATTGTATGGGGCACAATATTGAACCCATAGCAACGTGGGGTCCACCTACTTGAGCTCAATTGTTGTCGCCTGCATCTGAAATGCTTTGTGCAACCACTAAAACAAAAAAATGCTATTAATTCTCTCTGTTTTAACTTCCATGTTGTTTTTGTACTCAATGTTTTTTTTTCTTTCCAGGTAAGTACCCATATATCAGCCACCCTTTTTTGAGCAGACAGGTAAGTATTAATTAACTGATTCCTGCAAACACAATATTTGAAATACTATGTTTCCAAAAGATACACAGGGTCTCAAAATGCAATATGCCTATTTGTCGTATTTATTTACTAGAAAAGCTGCGAATAAATACGACAAACTTAATTTGACTTCAATTTATTTCTATCAACTCTAAAAATACCTTTCACAAAAATTTCTACAAGTTAAGCTTCAAACTCGCGTCGATCTTAGTCCTTTTACACCGAACTCTTTAGTTAAGGTTCGCAAGAGTGATGTTGGGAAGATTACCAAGTTGTCGGGCTTAATTAAACTGGCTATCTACTGGCCCTCGGTCCTTCATTTGTGCAGATGGCCTTGCGACCTTATTGCAAAACAAATTACCCCAGGCGCTCCTTGTTGCCTTTTAGTGATACTCATCCTAAGTAGTAATCTACAGTTTGCTTTTAACTTAAGCAAAGGTTATAAAAAAGTTATTTACAAAACTAATAAGACGCACGTGACATGATGTTTGGTCACAGTTTAAAGTTTTTGATGCCCAGATTTCTTCAGGTATGAAATACATTTACAATACAGTTCTTCGTTTCTCAAATTACGATACAGTTTGATTAATCAGTCATGCTTTTTCACAAAACCTTCGATTTTATCTATTCGCATGAGACCATGAAGTCACATAAATATCAAATTCTATATTATTATTTATTGAAATTGAATTTGACTATCGCTGATCTATCTCTAAAATTTTAAAATTTTGAGTAAAATAAATTTCAGCATTTTAGAGATATACTATCATATCAACTTAATTTAACGCTATCTGGAACCAATAAACCATAACGAAACGATTCCGACAAGATCGCCTTTCTTCTGTTTTATCTTAAACTTTACCCGAAGAACGATTCCATGTAAATAACACACAGTTATCTTAAACCCATGCCAATGTCGGTCAAGAAGGCGGCACGCGGCAATACAAAAAAGCTATAGGTTTTATTTGTTTGTTTGGATAAGTGCTAAGGAAACTCGCCACGCCCGGCATTATTTGTAGACCCATAAAAATGGTCGACAAACTTGAAATTTCTCCGAAGATAGTTCCAGCAAAATATAAAATGAATTTGATTTCAATATTAGGAACCATTACAGCCAGCAACACTTTGTTCTGAGAAAAAAAATCAAATAAGGAACTTTTGATGACAGATACAAAGAATCAAAAGAGAACAAGACGTGACACACAAATCTGTAACAGCAAAGTTTTAACAATTGATCTAATGTTATCCCATGTAATACGTTAGTACAAAAGAGAGCATTAGGTGAAAACATGTAGTCTTCCTTCGGGGAATTGTTCGTGGTTCGTTTCCCTTCGACCAACAACTGTTACTTATTTAATGTGTTTGTATTTTTGTACGGTGAAATTTACAGTTTATTGTTTTTTACAGTTTATTTTACTTGTATGTTTTAAATTATTTAACTAAATAATTGATTATCATCATTTATCCACCGAGTAACTTAGCACTGAAATTTATTATTGGCTTCATTCTGACAGTGCTTTTGTCTAATATATAAAAAGTAATTAAACGAAACATTAACAAATATATAAGTAGCGAATTAATAGTATTATAATTATGACTCGGAAACGGAAAGAGTTGAATACAATACTCGACGGATAAAAGTTATTTATTTATTATAGAAACTATTTCAAAGCAAATCAATGTTTTAACTACATACCTACTATACATGAACTTCTTTTTCTACGCATTCTGTTACGGGAACAGCTGATCTTTATAAGATCTAACTTTAAGCTTATTATTATATAGTAATATATAATAAGCTTAAAGCTTCGTAATAAATGATCTTAGAGTACTGTTTAATGTATTCTATAATTTAATATTCGGGAACGGAGATGACATAACTTGTAAGTCTTTGGTACCGGGATCTTTGTTTTACACAGTCACTTCCGGGTCACAAAGTGCCCTTTACCCTGCCTATATAAAGCCGGAAAACGTCGAATCACCGGTTCCACTCACAGTTCCTATAAAAAAAAAGTCTTAAATTTCCTTAAAGCATTTATTTTGCCGAATTACAAATATTAACCTTTCCAAAACATGATCTGTTAGACTTTTTAATCTAATATAAATAAATAAATAAAAATTAATAAGTTCTCGATGAAAATTAATAATTTAGTATCCTAATAAGGTGTCATTTAACTTAGGATTATTCACTATTGTAGCTTCAATTATGGACATTATCGTTTACAGCAGCCATTATAAAGGTTTTGTCAATTAAGCTTCCTCGTTGAATTAATGAGCGGATTTCGAGTAATAAAAACTTCTCTTTTCACTATTTCATTCTAAGCGAAATTTATCGAAATGACGACCCGTCATTTGGATAAATTTCGCATCTTGAACATGATTATCTGTCCTTATCTATTACAGAAACGGTTCCCAAGAGTTTGCTAAAGTTTGATGGTAAGAAAATAATTTTACTTATTATATTGAAGGAGGTAATTTTGAAGTTATCGCTAGATTTCGTACAGCCCTTAGTATCTTATACATATACAGGCTATTTGGTACATACCCTACCCACGTTAACATGGTCATATTAATACTATGTTGAATAAAAATTCTAAATTATAAAATTATTTTAGAATGTTTCCATATTATTAAATATTTAGATCAGTAAAATAATCTAACACATTCTCCATAAGCAAGATTCCTCTTTCATAACAAAATACAATCTTCTCCACCCTTTTCAATCTGAATTTCTTCAGTGTCATAGTACTATTACTGCTCTAATAAAAATCACGGATATGGGCTTAGTGAACAATTTCGTAACAACCTTAGTTCTCCTTGATTTAAGTGACGCTTTTAATTCCATTGATTTCGATATCCTTTCTAATACCGTTAAGTCCTTAAATCATCTCTTCTCAAACTATAATATAGTTCGATTCTTATATTCGGTGCCGCTGTCAGCGTGTTCGCCTAGGTGATCAAGGTAGCCTCTCATCATTCTCCTTCTCATTTATCATTTCTCATTACCCTTCTTCATTCGTTATTCGCAAACATTATTGCAGATTAATACACAAGTAAAAGCGAATATGACTATGTTTATAGGTTTCGGCTTGGTGGGGTATGCGAACACCTGTATAATGTTGAATACGACGACGCATTAGTATGACAAAAGGTGCGTTTCATTCGTGACTTTTAAAATATTGTGTATGGATATGTAGTTGTAGACTCTCTTCTGATTTATACCCTGCGAGAGAATAGCTATGAAATGGAAATGAGATATGTCTTAACGACGACATTCTCAGTGATTTGCGACAAACTGGTGTTCGGGAAACAGACGCCACGCCAAGTTAATGTTCGAGCCGGTTGGCATTTCGAACAATAGAAACGTAACTTACCCGAGTGCAAAGCTATCGTTGACAGGGGTAACGTCCTCAAGCTATTTGTGTCTAGCTCACAACGATTATCAAATTTCTCAAACATTTGGAGACATACCTAGGTACTCCCTACAATTAGACTTTAATATTAAAAAAAATAACTAATAAAATACAGTCTCAGCAAAAGCGCACCGCAAAAGTTCTTTGCCAACAACTATTATTATAGAATATACAAAAAACAGTGTTCGTGCTTAAACAAGATGCCCTCGAGTTGGTGTATACATATAAATACTTTCAAATACTGTCCATATTTTCATTTATTAATTTCAAGTCCTTCAAAATCCATCTCAAGATCATTTGCTGTACCTATATTGTGAGTAGTAAATTTTTCCTCATCTTCGTAGCCAATTAAAAGATATGATGAAATTCTGACTGCATTCCCTACACCCCCATTCAAAGCGGTTTTATACGTAAATTACTATTCCTAACCGTTCCCAGAGGTTTAAAAATGTGCCGGTCCTGGGTAAGTGACGGATATATTTGGGTCTTAGTTGATGGGAATTTCAAATGACCACAGGAGACCTAACATTCCCCGTAGGATTTAAGCGAAAGAAAAATTGATGATTGAAAGTTTTCTTAGCGTTTTAATGTTTTTAATAAACGAACGAACGAAGCTTCTGTGAGAGTACTGTAAATTGTGTGATGCGTGATTTGCTCTTCGATTTTAAAACTTTAAAACCAACACTCTTCACTTTCTCTAAACTAAAACGTATTCTTGGATTATTTATAGACATAGAGACTTATTGCTTCCTTAACTAGCTAATATATATTATTAATATCTCTATATCTATATCAACTACTTAAGGTACTAACTAGTTCTTAACACTAGAATACTTTGGCAATTTCAACTGATCTTTATACAAGGGAATCTCGTTTATATTTTCAGAAAACCAGTTGGGTAAAATGAATTTCAAGATTTATTCTATCACACAAACATACCTAAGTTGTTAGATTTTATCTTTAAATTATCTGAAATATATTCTGGTCACTATTATATTGACAATGATAATATGAAGGATCCTTAATAGCAGCGATTATAATTATATGAGTAAGCAAAACTAAGCCTTATATTACAGATCAGAATAATAATTCGTTTTTTATGGGATAAGTAGCTTTGTCGGTATTAACAAGTACTATTTGTTGGCCTTGGCTCCAAATGTTGGCCCAATGACCTTGCCTCTATCCGCGATGGTTTTAGTCACGCCATTCGATTCGATCATACGAACGTGCTTAGAAGATCAGCAAAATTTTTCCAGTTGTATTTTTTACTATTCTTCTATAAAATTGTTTCCTAGCTACAACTGTGTCGCATGTATATATTGTTAGTATTATGTAATTGCATATATTGTTAGTCAAATTATAAGAACCACCGATAATGGCACTTGGCAGTACGCGGCGAATTTTTTTTCATCCATATAAAGGAAGCTGAATCGAAAGTTGTCTTTTAAAGGAACGTTGTCGCCCAAAAAGAACGAACAAGCGATAATAAATCACTCACTCGTGCAACATTTCCCCGATTGGCGATCATTAATAGACTGGAACTTTTCCTTTTCTATAACGAGCACACTAATTAAAGTGGACTTGCAGTTTTAATACTAGTACTCATTAACATAAGTATTCAAATAAGCGTTCTAATTATAAACGATTTTCGTCATATGCATAGAAATAACAAAACTAACACATTGTAATAGGATCAATAACCGTCATCAACACTATTCGTCTAGTAGGTATAATCCGATTGAATTTCCGTGAATATTCCCTTTTTATACATGTTATACACATTTTTACAACAGCTACATGATTTCTCAACAACACAATCTGCTTCTTATTTAAACTTCAGTCGTGATGATCTTATTAGGTAGAAAAGTTGCATGATTTCATTATTGTGCTGGCCAGGCGTAACCAATCCCATGACTCGACTCTCGACGCGTAATCTTCTCGCAGCTCATAAAAGTAAATTAGCCGATGCTCTAATCCTTAAAAGCTTTCGAGGTACTGAGTGCGTTCAAAATTACAGGATCATAATGGGTAGCTAGAATTTCTCATGTTTTTTTGCGAAAATTTAAAAATAATATAACTTGCTCGTATAAAGTTAGTGCTTATTATGCTTAAATTAATTAACAGGACACTGATAGAAAATAAAGTTTAAAACTGTATAGGCGAGACGTTTATCCTTAACAAATCACTCGAGTTTGCAACAATATCTGATAATTTAATTTAATTTCCTTACTAAATCAAGAGTTAGATCACTAGGTATACACGAAGACTTGCCGTTTAGTACTGACTAGATAATACTAACCTGGTCATACCCGTTTCGGCCTACGTACATGAGTCACGCATCTACAGACAGCTGGCAGACAAACAAACGAGAAAGCTCATCGTTTTAATTATTTCCTTAGCTTTAGCAACAAAAATGATTGAAACTCATTTCCTTAATGTGCTTGCATGTTAAACTGCAACATTACAATTTACCTATATATCTGGATATTAGTTAAAGATTTCATAAACGTCCGTTGAACAAATGAACTAAATTAAAGGTAAACTATTACATACTAATTTTCCATAGGTTGCTTAATATCGTGACTTTATAATGCATTGTCCGCTACATCTAGGTCGAGATGACCATAGACCCAAATGTATCAATTGGAGCCGCTTTGGATTGCCCCACTTACTAAATGCTTTTAATTTCCTGCACAAACAATTATCTCCTTGACTTTTGACCGCTTTCTTTATGAATACACTTATGAAACTTCCTGCCGCTCTCTCATATGTAGGTATTTTTCATATTTATAAATATTTTTATGGAACATAATACTCCACCTTTTTTAACTAAATATTAAGAAGTATCCACGGTCATTTAAACCTGCCATAAATACGTAATGAATACTACCGTGAAAAAAAAAGAAATAAAAGAAAAATGTTGAGATTTTAGAAGTTATTTATGGCTTCCCCAAATATTAAAATATGTCCATAAATTTTGTCACTCCCAACGTCAATTTATTAATGTATGCAAAGTTGAAATTTGGTGCTGAATATATAAAGATAATGTAGGTAATTGACAAACAACAAAGAATCTAAAGATACTCATGGATTTGATGATTTACCTACAGCAACAAAGATTACAATGTTATCCATCTTCAATATAATATCTACGCAAACATAGAAATGCATAGACACGGCTAAATATCAAATTTTTTACCCAATGGCAATGGAGGGTCGATAAACAAACCCAACATTCCTCGACACGAACTACACACCTGAACCGACAAGAATTGTGTCCAAGACCAGTCAATCTTCATTATACAAGCATAATCTCAGTCTTACGATTTTAAACCGTATCTCTAAAAGTCATATAGATCATTTGAGCTGACCAGCAAGTTAGTTAAAGTAACTGCAAACCATAGTTTGACATATGCATAATATTCTCGAGCTGACAGGTGCAATGTAGTCGACAGCCTCTAGCTAAGAATCCAGCTGAGAAATAAATTGTAGTATAAATCTTATGTAACTTGCACGTTCTAAGTTAAACCCAAAAAGCACTGCAGCTTCGAATCGTTAATACTTTGAAAATCATTCCGGTTTCAATTTGATAATCTTGAATAGATTATAGTTCTTGTTTCCTTTTATCGAGGACTTGATTCTACTATTTAATTTTCATTAGTTTTATAATAGTCGCATTATTTATACGTATAATTTAAATAATCTACTTATTTTTGACTATTTTTGTTATGGCAACATTTATCGCTTTCTTTAATCGAAAATCTTATTTTGTACCTGTAAAGTATAATCCCAATAATACTCGTAATAATAACACAAATTTTTGTTCAATATCCGTAAACTGCTGCATTATTTGCATGCTTTTGTTATTATTTTTAAGCTTATTTATTTACTGCAAATAAAAACTAGGCGTTCATTTAATTAAATTTGTGAGATATTGGTTAACATCAATCAACATGTCATTATGTTATGTATGTATTTTATTTTTATGTATGTGTATCCAACATGCCAATATTGGAGCGATTTATCTTACATCGTTAATTAAATTACCACAATAAATTAAAAGATCCTTTAAATCGTGAACTGTATAATCAATATCAAATAAACTTGACAGACACACTTAAACTAAAAGTAATTTTGTTGTTTGGCATTAAAGCTCACAACTACTAACCCTTGATTTTACAATTCGAAAAAATGATAGACTTATCTAGATGTTATTAATCAGTATCCTTATTGTCTAACTGCGAATCATCGCTATCGCTTTCATTTCGACGCCCTATTTCCATTGCCGCCTAACTGTTTATTATTGTGACGTTTCGCTTTACTAGTCATGATTTTAATAATGAAAGCTATCGCGATAGATATAGTTACACAATAATGTGTCCTTATTAATTAATTGGTCTTGGTTGAATTGGTAGGACGCGGTAGACCTAACAAATTGATTCATCAAACCTAAGCCTAAGCTCATCGTAAGCCTAAGTCACGAATGTATGTTTGTATTCCTTAATTATGGGGGAAGGGTACAGGTAGCGCCAGTTTTGTAGTGTTATTGACCGAATGCGGGTTAGATATTACGCAATTTTACTCAATATGTGGAATTCTAAATGCTTCTAAAACTATTCAATTTACTGTCTAATTATACAGCCTATTCCTATCGCTAAACGGAAAATGTGTCTATGGGATTTAACTTTAGTCTAATAAAATTGATTAATGTCTTTTTAGATACTTTTTAATACCATACTTTTTCTGTGTGGTTGTACGGGTTTCGAAAAACATCTTGTCAATTCAGAAATAAAATTCTAAATTCCTTGTCAAGTGCACGTATCTGGCTATATGAACTATCACGAGGATGTTTTCAATTCAATTAATAATAACCTATTTTAGCTTGTTTTAAAAAAAGTTACGTTAATTACTTATTTTGTCCTCATCGCCAATCAAACGACATATGTAGGTAACTACTTACATGTCCGAATGTGCATTTACAAAACAAAATGTGTTTTGTAGAGTTACGTTACGTGTTACATCTATGAGCAACGAAGCATGAACAAAAGAAGCTTTCCTATCGACAGCTCTTGACATGGAAAGGCTTTTTTGCCGTTCGCAATAAGAAACGGTTACCGTAAGGTATTGGCAAAGGATTGACAAGAGGGCGAAACACTTTGTTCCTTAAAAGCGTTGTTGTCGTTTCTGTCGTGTAATATTAATATAGTGCCCCATAGGACCGCGAAAGTGCCAACCAGGATGCAAATACTTTCAAAGGAAGGTATTCTTCAAGGTATTCCATAGGTATTGTTTGGTTAAAAGTTTTTTCGTATCGTGATTACAGAGAAATATCATCTTTCTTTAAAAATTGTAATAAAACTCAAACTAATTAATACAATAATATTGCTTTTTTGGTTAAATCTTGAATTTATTAATTATTAAACATAAATAGTTTTGATTTTTAAATAGTTTTGGTCCTCAATAATAACAGTTTTTGTGGTTGCTGGTCTTAATTGTGTGAAACAAATATTTGCACATTATGTCAGTTATGTGATAAATATCTTTCGTAAAATTTCTCATAATAATATCACATTGCTGCTTAAATGTGGGTAATTGAGAGGTTGTTGTAACTAATAAAAAAGCTATGCTTGCAAAAAGTAGGTCAGATACAGTGTACTAGTATTTTAAAAGAGTGTAGTAATTATTGACTATCTACAAAAAAAATAAACTATCACAATAATAGTCATTTATAGTGGTTCTCGTATAGCACAACTTAATAAGGTATAATTATCAATGTTACAGTCAATGGTAATTAAGTTTTAGCGTAATAGAAACAGCGGAGTGGACCACACAATCGGAACGGGTTGCCGCGAGCTAGTCGTGCACCATAAGTCGCCGTGCCACCACTACACCACCTATAAAGACCTTCCATTCCAACAAATCATGCTATAAAGCTACAAGATCATCTATTTTCCAATGTGTTGACAAAGGCTCTAGACATTGTTTTACAAAGTAACTATTTGACACTCTGAGATGTCTTCTTTCCGAGACTGTTAAAATTAAAACGGTTAAATATTCATCCAAGTTGGATTAAAGTAATACTGTTGAAAATCTATTGCTGTAGCGTATCACACAGTATGTTCCAAAGCATGTCTGAGATTGAAACAATGACCACAAACATCAGGTTTATAAATCTCCAAAAGGTTCCTTCTTTACATACCCACCTTAAACTTTTCGTCACTGTTGTAATAAGGTTACAAAGTAATCAACATTTAAAGAAAAAAATTCCCTGTTAATTGAAATAAAAGAGTATTTTAAGGAAGTTTCTATAATTAATTATTGTTTTACAGTTATATTGTCACTAGAATAGAATGTTAAGCAACGAGCTTCAAAACTGTAGAGTGCGTAGTCGTGTTATACAGTCTATGTGTACAAAAAAATGCTTGAAGTCGGTTTAAGTTACACCTAGGTGCAAATAACCGCGAAGGGGTCTTTTATCTTATCATAACGATGTTGTAGTAAAATTTTAATGAGGCAGACCCTAGTCTCGCGATCCCGCTAATCGAACTAAAGCTTACAGTTACTTTGTGGATACAAAATGCAAAGTGAAACACACAGTAACTAACGCAACATGACTGCATAAGGATAAAGCTGGTTTCTTGGTTGCACCAATACCATAATAAAATAACTATTGTATACTATAAAGTTTAAACTAAATGAAAGTATCTTTGACTGTTTTAAAATTAGATTTGTACTATCATATCATTTATGTAATGCATGTAATGAAATTGTTTTTATTACCATAAAATGCATTTAGAATGCCATTAAACTCTATGAGGATTAGGGGAGTAATGCGCATTAACTGATGGTTCAATAGTATCAATAAACTAGTCACAGCTTACATAGATATGTATTGGTTTATTATTTGACGTTCTTATATTCGGTAATTCATATCTACCATTGATTATTTATATTCTAATCTTTGGTTTTGCCATAATCCTAGCAATCCAAACATATTCAGTAAAGTAATTTCATTAGGCCAGCCGCTTTTATGAAGATTTAATTTAATAATAAGATAGATACACAGTTATCGGTCTCCAAGAATCCGCTTCAAGATATCCAACTTACAAAGGAGAAAACTCAATCTTATCCCGTTTGTACGAATCTACTCTTGTTAGAGTTATTAAAACCTTGCACTCGGGCGAAATTAATGAGGACACAATGAACAAAATGCGATTTGGAAACAATGAAAATGACATTCCAATTAATTATCTCTTATATTACTCTTGATTATGAATTATGATAAATATATTACATTTCACAATTATCTTTCGTCTTCATCTGGCATTTTTTTAGTTCTTTTGCAATCAGTAATACAATTTACGAAACTTTTGCACACATACCGCTTAGTTAACGGGTAACTAAAAATAACCATTTTTTAATTACCCAGTGGCAATAACGAGACTAATTAAATACGAAATCACTTCTTTTATCACGTTTAAACGGTTTATGGTTATTGAATATATAAAAATTTCTTGATTGTGAAGCTTGCGCTTGTAATAGATTTAATATAAAACAGATACAAATCGGAAGCTCCACAAAATCGGTATCAGACCGTAACGGAAATGGGTTAACAACCTTGATTTGTGTGCATGTTGATTTTTTTATTTGAATCTGTAGGTATTATTTACTCGTATATGGAACAATAAAATCGTACAGTGTTACCATTTGGATAATCATCAACTATACATAGATATGTACATTTTTATAACTTTGAAATATTTATATCAGAATCCTATTCTACCTCCCATCCCATCCCATTACCATTGGCACCTATGATTCCCGAAACACGGATCTCGAGATTCCCTATTTTGATGAGCTAATTAGGGACGGTAAAAGTCCAATTAAAACTCTTCGAGATCTAAGAAACCTATCTTCGTTATTTCAAAAACAAGCTTAAAATAAAAAAATGAAACATTCTCTGTACTATATTTTTTACGATATATGTATTGTTACTATTATCTCAAAGTCGACACATGCTTCCTCTATTTATAGCTTTTGTAGTTGGATTGCTTTTAATTATACCTCAACGTAAACCGTGCCGACGAATGTGATTAGGTCAATCGGTAGCGATCAAACAATCGCCACGTTATTTTCGAGTTTCCTCTGTCAGTAATTCAAGATACTTTTGAAAATGAACAAGTAATTGTAACACAAGTTCTCATTGCGATAGCCCATTTTAGCTACGCATAACAACAACATTGTTCCTTCAAGCAGTGAAGTAAGAACTTTTAAATGTGTATTTTGCACGCACTTACTACTTAGCACTTACTACAAAATATAGTTTCAGTTATTTTTGAAACACTTAATATTATTTTCTTAAATGAGTGAACTTTGTCTGTAAAGGTCGAAATATTAGTAAAATTGCTGGTTTAGAATTCTAACGCGAAATGCAGATTTCGATGTTCGTTCGTAATACGTTTCTATATCTTTGAGCTCGGCTGTCAAGTTGTATGAATACGACAGCGAGGCCGCCATTGTAAAGAAGCAGAAGTAGGAACCTGGGGGCAAAATAAATGTACATTAATCCTACCTTAATATGTAAATGCTCAGATGCCGAGCGAAGGTGTTGAATGTGTGAACATAGAGCCCATTGTTTAAAACCACTTCAAACAAAGTCAGCTAGCGATGGACGACGCATTAAAGCGGTTAGTGTTTAAACAACTGATACCGCTAATGCACTCGGAAGTTTGCAAGCTATCTTACAAGATTTACAACCAACTAAGCTAGTACAGAATGCCCAGTATAAAAAAACCTCAATCTGTACAGAAGTGTGGGAATATATACTGAACATTGTTATTTAGCAATATAACAACAAGTTGGTGCAAGTGTTCTTTAAAAATAAACAAGCAAAAGAAAGTAGCTTATTTTTGTTGGAATTTATTTTTCTGTATATATTTCAGCCTGTATCTTAGGGTAAGAATGAGGCAACAAAATCGCAAAAGCCGTAAACATCCGTTTACGGTTCATTTATATTAAGGTTATTCTTATACTTTGATTAAGTAGCTTTATCTTCCAAAGCTTTCTTAGTTATTTTTTGCAAATAATAATAATATTTTAAAAGATTAGTCACGTATCTATTTATACTTCATCTTTAGGTTAAATATGACAAGATTTTCATTAAACTTACGGGTTAACCGATAAAAATGATTTATGTTTAAACTTTATTGATCCTAATTTCTAAACTTCAAATCCCTTGCGTGTTCTAATCTTTGATCTCAACTAAGATTATCATCAACCAACACTTCGAGATCGCCAAGTTATTAGTTACGATATCAATAAATGTGATTTGTTGTAGTTTTGTTTTTAGATGGCTAGTATGTTTTTATTGCCTTAGTGTATATATACACTATCATAACATAAATTCTATTGCTTATTCTGTATCCGATGAGAGCAACATATTTCTTTGGGTTTTATAGCCTGACTTAATAGCTATTCGAATTCTTGGTATTGTAACAATCAAAATGGTCTATCACAAGATGCCTCAAATTTAGCCTAGCCTTGCCTTATTAATTATTTTTTCCTTTTTTAGTCTTATTAGAAATTTATAAGCTTGATTCCCCGAAATTAACTATTTAAATGTTTTTTAGACCAAGACAAAGTCAGTCATTAATTTGAAGTATAGACTTCCTAGAGTAGCCGAGGTTATTGACTCGGCGCACCTCATGGGATGCTGGTACATAAGTCCATACCATAGCGCGCCACAACTCACAGATTGTCGACCGGATGGTAAATAATTACTCTGTTGCTGTGTGAAGTATTTTATTTATCTACTGATTTTAAGGTTTTACTTTAATTTTATTTAATATTTTTTAACTTTCATAGGAAAATTACAGTAACTAAACTATAAATTAATATAAAGCATTTATGAGGTTTAAATAAGCAATCGTTGCAAGTTTAGTATGAATAATAGAAACGTTGTAACGTTTCACGATTCCTTCTATTCATCAATACATAAACTGTTTTACATTCCCTGCGAGATGTCGATAAAAGTCATTGTCGTAAAGGGCCTTTGTTATTTCATGTCCTAGTAGCAGAATCAGCGGTCGTCAATAATAGAGTTAGTGTGGACGTTTAATAAGTCGAAAGAGATACGTGAAATATAAGAAATTTCGTTGTTCAAAACAACTTCTAAACTTTTCTTATTTATGAACGTGATGTAATAAGTTCATGTTATAACCACTATCCTCGGAGAAACAACTTCTCATTCGAAAACTCCCATTCCATAAAAGAAATGCTAGTTTAAAAAAAACATTAATGCTTATTTTTTAAAACAACATTAAAGCAAAAGCTATTATTAAATTCTTATTACAAAATTGACACTTAAGTCCTTTTGATAGCGCTATTTCATAAACCGTTCTGCCCATTGTAGTCGCGGACAGACTCAGCTCAGATGACGTGAATCCAGACACTGAAAATAAGGACACGTCATTCAATACCACCGAGTGCTATGTTTTACTTTATTCATATTATTGTCATAGAAACCGAAGACATGATTAAACAATTTAATGATATCACCGACTGCTTTGCTATTATTTTTGAAGAACTCACTTTGCAAACTTTGCCAATAAGATAATTTTCCATTTATGTAGTTAAATCAAACGTCGTTTTCTTCATAGCTAAATTCACACTATATCCCTTTATTTCATTTAAAAACAACCATTACGAATTATAGACACCCGCCCGTTGTGGCAGGTAAGCCTTTAAAATGTATAACTTGAGCGTTAACGAGGCATCGATACAATCAAAACATTAGCTCCTGGCTATTCAAGTGCCGGCAGGAATCCTTTAAAGAAACCGGTGGCTGCTGGTTGCAACAATAATATAGGAAATATTATTGTTTACTGCTCTAAATTTTGTTTTTTTATTATCAAATTGTGTTCTTTCCGCAATTTATAAAAAACAATAAAAGAAACAGCATCTCGCTCCCCCTAATTTAGGTAAAGTCTCGTGATCCCTTATAATACCTGTTTACGCATTTCTTCGTAATTTGTGTTTGGCTAATGTTGTGCCATAGTCATTAGCGCGGGCGAGGGCTCAGCCTCGTCGCGCATAATTATAATTCATTGCCTCATTTATTGTGCCCGCTTTGTATCGACGTTTATGTATGAGATATAACTTGTAAGACTGATTAAAATTCGCGAGGTTAACTTTAAGCAGCGTTACGATGACTGGAAAATACAGAGAGAGGTAACGTATAAGTAAATTCTATTTCACGGATGTCGAACACCCACAATGTTTGTTAAAACCCTTGGTCCATGAAAAGCAAGGAGGCCCTAAAATGGCGCCGTGTAGCATTCAAAACTACTCACATTTTCGTCGCTTTACCCTATAGAACATGTACCCGAACCGTACATTAAGCAGCACGACCCTGTGTTGGTATATAAATCAAATTTATCCGTTCTTGCGGATACCGCATCGAATCGCATTACTTGCGGTCACTGACATCTTCCTGTATTGCATAAATTCATCAATAACACTCAACACAAAGCTACTATAAACATGATCAAGTTAAAATTAATAAATCTCTAAAAAATTGCATGTCCAATTTTAAAATCTCTGATTACTAATTATATGACCAGCACACGACACTGCTTTAAAAATATGACTTTTTAGATCCCCGGAAAGTGTGAAATTATTATCAAAACCTTTGTAGGAACTTGAGGTTTCTTGATGAGGTGATTTGTTGGGTCATGCTCGTATAATATAAAAACCACAGAAAAAATTCTGAATATATTGCTCGGAGAACCTTCCTTTTGTTTTACACAATTTATTGCTCTAAGGTTGTCTCAACTTAAGCGTATGATGCGGGCTGAAGTTAAAACCACATACACAAGTTTCGCTCTATAAATTAAAGATCAACAGTAAAAATACGTTGTATAACTGTCTTTCAGATACAATATGATATTATATCTATAGGTGCTATATAAGGAGTTCTTACAAGTCCTGTTAAATAGGACTATTAGTTTTTGTCGCGCATTAAGTACTATCGAGTCTTCCCACAACTGAGAGCTTAACTGGAGCCGGTTCTAGGTTGCCTACGATCCTTAAATGGACGCATCCATCAGTTATGGGCACAATTTCCTGAATTCAGTTTTTGTTGCTAACTCTTAGATGAATTCTCTTGAACACAGTGATATTTCTTGTTCATTTCTAATTACTGTTATTAAATGACTCTAAATTAAACTATTAAAATCATTTAAGTTGCTAACCTATAAAAAAATGTCCTTCCTCATTATTATCTTTATTCCACGAGCATACTCATATTCGTCTTATATTCAAATTTTACCAAAGAACTCTCTAATCATATTGTGCTTAAGAGCGCAACGTTTTGGCACTGGATCAAATATTGTACAAACTTACATAGGGTTGATATGTTCATAGAATTAGCATCATTTAAAAAATCTATCAAATTTTACCTTCAATAGTTCAGTAAAACTACGCACTATACTTTCAATTATATCCTAGGCATGATTTACGCTAATAACGCGCATTTCATATTAAAAATGTAACATATAATTTGTATATCCGAAGAAAAATGATGTTAATACGGAACTTAACATTCATCGAATAAAGCAATTGCTTGTAATATTTAATTATTGACCCTCTATTACGTACCAGGTAGTAACCCTGGATTCATTCAGAATTCAGAAGCGAGGCGTCAGCTGGCATCTGATTTATTCCCGGAACGTTCCGAAACAGCGGGGAGTGCCTGCGAACCTTTTGCATCCTGGAAAAAAATTACAGACATTTTACAGTTATTGCTCCGTGATTGGATATTTTAAAGGTGCTTAATAATGGCACTTGTTGTAAATTAAGTAAGGACCAAACTGACACTCGCACAGTCACAAGTAACTGTTAGTATTAAGTTTGAGCAAACATTGATTTAAACAAATAAAATGAAAAATCATGTGAATTGATCATCAAATCAATATTTACACTAAATTCTTTTAGGAAATTTTATTTGATGTGGAGAGCAAATAGCCTTTAAAGGAAAAGAGTCAATGGTTGGTGGTCATTATATTGACCTACGAAATAGTCAATCACAGGCTAAATGAAGTTGTAAATGTAATACAAATGTTAATATTAAAAGAACTGTTTATTGTATCACTTGGTATAGATTTGCACCGTACAAAATATAATTAACTCATTTTATGCTTAAATGAAGCACGGAGTGTTGAAAACCGAGACGAGTGATTGAGTGCTCATTTGTAAGAACAATGCGTTATGGGAAAATAATCTTACTTACGTAATATATTATTTTCAAGGAATGCAAGTTGTAATTGTCATGTAAATTATAAGTAACATGTTTAGTGTGAAAACTGTTTTTGCAGAATAAAATGTGTTTACAACAACTTTGCAGTATAAAATACGCTTCCTGTTTTTATTTTTAATCATTGCTATAAATAGTACACCTAATATATCCGCTAATTTTAAACATTTCCGAGTTATCTTGGTATATTAAACGTCAAACTTTTTGAACTATATCGTTACGTTCGTTACACTCTCAAATAAGCTTCGTAACTTACCTTATATCTACTTAATAATCTAAAAGTTTGCGCTTGCGGTTCCTAGTCAAACAGGATAAACACACACTTTATATTTACATTCTCGGCTTTACCCAGGACAGGACCAAGACTCCGATTTCGATCACCTGTATATTTTATGAGATTTGAATAAAGTAGCCGCGTAATAAAAAATGCATGAGCCTACTGAGTATATGGATAGTTTTACTTCATTGCGTATTTCTTTTAAACATTCAATGTTAATACAAGTTAATGACATCGGCAAAAGTAAAACTCGGTTATTCCATAAATTACATAGTCAATCTATATAATATCGGTATTGTAAAGAGTTAAAAATTGAATAACCTACAATACAAGAAAATTTTATATTTAACTTTAATAAAAGTATTATTGTATGCCATATTATAACCCTCAACTATGCATCTCTAAAAAAATATAATGGTATATTTTTTTACTTAAAATAACATAAACTAGATCTACGTACTACGTTAAGTCATTTAAATAGCTTGCGGATGGTAGAATTGAAGATCTTTAGATTCCAATATTAAATGCATATATATACAACCTACATAGCCTTAAGCGATAATTTACGCCAACTGAGTGCGATAAATCCAATCTTATGATCAATTAAGAATATTCGTTACAAAAATTTTACATTAGGAATATGAATTGAAGTATTAGTAGTAAGACTTAAGACTTTTTGTTTTAATTAGCAATCGTAAACGTCGATATATAATTTCAATAAACATAATGTACAAAGAAAATAGACTCAGAATTACTGTTTAAGAGTAATATTGTTCATTCTGAGTAACCTTCCAAACCTCTTTCTATATAATGGCATGAAAAAGAGAATTATTTGCCTAAAAGTTTTGCCAGCGCCGCACGCGCATTTTCAGTATTTATACACTTCGTATCCAATAATTAAAACATATATCATACAACAGAAAATGCCCGAAGGATACGACGGAAAACCTGTATATACCAGCTCCCGTTTATACATGAGAAAACATAAATTATACCCAGAGGAGACTGGAGAGTAGATTTGATACCCGGATTTTGACCTCGATCAGTTTTATAAACTGATGAAATTCGAGATGATTTCTAAATTATATTACCTTTTTTATGTTGCAAAACCTTTGAGCTTAATTCTGTTTCCCGTATAAAATAACACCGTCACCACAATAAGTATGATGTAAGTTCATTATACCTAATTACGAAGAAGATATATTGAAATATAATAATAAGATATATTATTATAATATAATATTTAACTCTTGTTTCGTTAATTTAATAAATATAATAAAATAATAAATTGATATTCATCTTATGATATTAACAAATTATAAATATACAACTATTAACTAAATTCATGAACAATAAATATTGTCCATTGAGTAATTACACAAAATTTCATGTCATATAGTAGACCCCACATTTTGATTACATTCGTAAATAAATGTGATTTTTGTCAAACCTTTTTAGTTCCACTCTGCTGTTCTAGCCTAGCTAGATTAGTTTTATATAAATCTGATATTAGACTGGCAAGCTGAACCTGCATAAAAACTGGATTTATTAAGCACGTTGTTATCAAGCACACTTATATTGGAATTAAATTTTTAAGGATATGGACAACACAAACCTACATATACGACATAGTTTAAACAGAAATTACGTAACAAACGGGAACGTTACATTAATAAAACTAAAGGGTCTAGTTTTAATCCCTAGAGCGTCTCATTTTGTGAAACACGTGTCCTGTTTACAAACAAAAGCCATTATTATGCATGTCAACCCATTTTGGAATCCCATATGGCTTATTGATATCACATTATTAAAATATAAATGGACGTTAAACTTTTAACATTACCTATGTGAACAAGTTAAATAAACTAACAAAACCTTTCGAGCATCTTTTAACAGACAGAAGTAAAAAATAGTACTAGTTATGATGCGCATTCCTCATGGGCAGACATTAATTTAACAAAAACACGCAAATATAAACATCATTTATATAATATTTCAATTTTTGTTTTTTTAGTAAAAAATACTGAATTTGGTCACTTTTCTTCAGTGCCTCGAATCTGGGGCCTACATACCGCTTTCAAAAGAAATAGCACCGTCTTAATGTCCCCACCGTACCGTTTGTGCATGCAATAAATTTTTCTGACAGTAAAAGTGTCGTATTTATTGCTTGTAGTCATTTGTACGAACATACATCTAGAAGACGTAGTACAACATTAATTGTATTTCGTAATATAGTATTACTGATTGATTTTCGGACTTTACCATGCGCTCTCAAAGGTAATATTAATTTTTGTAACTGCAATAATGTACCATCGTATGATTTTTGAAAATGAAAGCTCATAGTTAGAAGACTAAACCAAATACGAATAAACTGAAGGTTTTTTCTGTTTTTCTAAAACCTTGAAATTGATTAAAAGGTGATATCCCACTTATATAGAATTATTAGGAGGGTCTTATATGATGTCTTAAATTAGATTTAACGGTCTATTCATTTCTATTCGTCCATTTCTAACATAGTTCCCACGGAGACCCCTCTTAGTACAATGGAAGTTTAATATTATACTAAAGGGTTCTGGTTGCTCAAGACTCGTTTGAGACCGCAATATTTCGCGAATGCTGCCATAAGTACTAATATAAAAGCATACTTAGGAACCCTCTTATCTGTACACTGTTAAGCTTAAAGGAGACGTTACAAATATGTAGACACAGCAGGTCTATTTGGTTTATATATTTTGATAAGCAAGATATCACAACGGCTTTATAATATAATATGTAAGTTTGCAAGTACACTATTTAGATATCAATATAAAATACTAAAAAGGTAAATTTACATTTGATTTATAACTTTTTAGAATTTGCGTTCGTAAGAAACTTCTTATTTAGTATTTGTTAACAATCCACACCACACCGAACAAATGAAACACATCGTATGTAACTGTGATGCTCTTGCTAGGAAAAGAATTGGTCTCTTTGGACTGGGCTATCCCAGTCCTGAAGGTATAAGTCTGCTGTCTCCGGGTGTACTTAGTAAGTACATCTTGGAGGTATTCCAGGACAGCGGTCATTAGGATTGGGGAAGCACAAAAGATTCCATTGGGTCGACGTGCTCCGGAAGTAATCCTGGCCCTACATCAAGATAAGATAAGAATTGGTAATAATTACTTATACGTCTATTTAAAACGCCTCTGAATCATGACAAAAGTAATTATAACGAATACTCTTATAATATTCCCGATAATAAAGAGTCAGGTTTTTCATACTTCATATGTATATGATGTAGCAAACCATGATATAAGTCCGTCATTACTTTTGACCCCAGCGTCCCACGCAGTCTAATAAACGGTATCCAAGGCTCTTCGCTTGAATTTGGGTTATATATCAATTTATGCAATGTCCTTATTTGCAAAGGAAACGGCTTGGATTGGATACAGCTGATATCAGCAATTCATGAAGGACCACTTCTCTACCCTTTAGCGGAGACATTTATGTGTACTCAACATAACAAGCTTGTGTTTACTTGAATTTAGGTATCTACAACGTAATCTTCAATTCTTCAAAATATTTTAAATTGTGTTTAAATTTGTATTTAGTATACATTATTATTATTGTATTTCATCTCTGATTCTTATTTGGAACTTTTTGTACTGAACTAGATATCTCCAAAGATATAACATGGTGCTACGCGACAAGCAATCGCTTAATAATTAAACTTTTGGGGCATTTTTCTTCAAAATATTAACCCTAGGTACGTACTACATTTCCATTTAGGCTTTATTAATGTAGGGTAACACAAATAAGAATACGGCCCACCATGTTGGTAACCTTGTAGAAACATCTACATTGCATTACCGTTTTGAATCATAAGACATCGTCGCAAGAAATGTCTAGAATTCGGTTTGACAAACTAATGATCGTCTACTTCGTTCAAACAGTACTGTTATATTTGATGTTCTGTCCCGTCATGTGTAAATACCTTAAGACAACAGGAAAATTGTCATCATTATTTCCCCCCTAATATCATGCTTTTATTTTTGCGCCGTATGGTAAAGTACCCATATCATTCAGATACGAAACGTAAGACATTTTACCATTTTTTACTTAAGTGTGGTGGTCCCTATATGTTTTTGTAAATCATGGCCTTTCTTATAAACGCTTATTAAATCTTTTTAAGTTAAAGTTATGTTCTGTTATTATTATGACCAATAAGAATAAATAACATGTATAACAACGAGGGTTTCTAAGTAAAACAATGTAGCTATTATGGTTTTATCCATTTTGCTTATGTTATTGTCTAACTCTGTATCTATCGCTATCGTTTTCCTTTTGACGTATGCTATATTTCCATTCTGAACTGTTTATCATTGTGACGATTCACTTTAGTGCGCAATAATGGTTGAAAAAGATGAAAGCTATCGCGATAAATATAAAGTTACAAATAAGGTTGTTCTTTTTCGAATGCTTAGGATGTCTTGATGTTCGCCGTTGCTTGGGCGAATAAAGACTAGAATGCAGATTTGAAACGAAACAAATGAGCTGAAAATACCTAGGACGACAGTTTGTCTGTCTGCGTCCAGTGATTCCCAGACGTTCCTAAAATATACATCGAGATACTCGTCTGTTTCTTGCTTGGACTTGTATAAATGCAATTTATATTAATAACATTTGGAACCATTTTGAGGCAAAGCTTTTAAGAATTAATATAAATTTTTATGTTTTCGTTTCCGATTGTAAAGTTTTAATATGTGTTGATTGTTATTACAACGGCAAGATGTGTTTTGTGACATTAAAGAGAATAAACAAACGTACTGAAACATTTTAAATGAGTATAATGTGCTTGTGCTATAGAAAAGCCATTATTATGTAATTAATGCATAACTTAACGATTCGCCTTCAAATGGTATTTACGTATTATAGCAATTTAAGTAGAGTTTTTCAAATATGTAGGTAACCGAGGAGAAGTTTACTGCTATTGACTCTTTGAAATGTAGTTCCACTCAAGAAGCCTTGCCAGATTTTGTTGGTTAATCCATCTTACCAGATCACATCATACACACTAGCAGTCGTGGTTTTAAATTAAACCATCTATAATATCTTAAAGCAATAACCTTAAATCATAGATTTCCGAACATTACACCATAGTATAATAAAATTCTTAATTTAATGTTTCATAAAATTTTAACGACCACAATAAATTACTTTTTAATTGAACTGGAAGATGAGAATTAAAATTATTATGTTTTTAACTCTTAATTTAATTCTCACTTAGGTAATGCACAATGCCTGGTTCGTTACAAAATTTTGTATATCCACAAATTCCTATGTTTAGCTCTCTTGTATAACTTGTTATAATTACAACCCAAGAGTTTATAATAGAAAACAAAGCTACCTTTTTCCAGTTAATCCTTCTTAGTTCCAAAGTTATAGACTCGTTTGCAAAGGCTCAAGTCTTTTCACGAGTCCTTAGCCGATAAATTGTTACGGCCGATTGCGTGCGAATTACTTCCTTTTAGTTCATCGACTCCTTATCTCATACTGAATAGAACCAACTTATTTCTTCAACTTACTTTTATGTTCTCTGACTATCAATTTTATGAAAGTATCCTTGAGATTCTTATCGGTAAAGGTAAAGTAGATTTGACTCATTGTTGTCCGATTTGTTGATACTGTCTGAAAGATTCTAATTTCTATTAAGTTATTTAATGTGTATTAAACGTAATCTGATCCCACGGCGACGTGCCTAAATACGATAGCGCCGCATATTTCGCGTTATCACAGTAATACTCAGGGAACCTGTTCTCAACGGACTACCACAGTCCACACACTGATGCCCGCGCCCTTGTGAGTCCTCAAAGTCGTGACCTCGCCTTGCCTGAAGCAAACTATAAGAATAGCACTTTAATAGAAGTTTCGGCTCGGTTTAATTGTGTATAACATCAACGGCCGTGTAAAGGAACTTTTTTTTTGTATCTCTCTTGTAGTGACTTCAACGAATGGCCTTATTAATTAGTCACGTTTATTGGTTACGTCTAGAAGACAGAACATTATTTTGTATATTTGTCTAAAAGTAAAGAAAATATCTATTATATTTACATCTTAGCGTACCTACTACTTAAAAATAACGTATTTTTAACTTATTTGTTACTTAAAATGTGGTGAACACAATAAAATGGATTTTTTCTTTACGAACCGTTCAAGGTATATGAGTTGAGTGTCTTTTAACTCTCAAGAGCGTTATCTCAATTTCATCTAAGTGGATGTGTGCCACCTACACTTTCGAAATCGGCTATCTCAGTTTTAGAATGAGAATATTATAATAATGTATGGAGCAGGTAACTATCCTGCCACCCACGGCGCGCTATCCGCGGGGAGCCAAGGCCGGCTCACAATGGCCTCAACTTGCACACTTCTTATTGCCCACCAATACTATTCAATCTCACTATCTATTTTATATGGAACTAGTTTCCTGCGGTCCCTCGCCGTATTCACAGGGGAGTTGCTTTTGCCATCTACAATGATATCTAAATCAGTATTGAGTTCTACTAACTATTTGTATAACGTAAATTGCATTTTTGTTATCAACAAGATAATACTCGTTCATGTGGATGAGTATTATCCGGTTTTATCGGCTTTATCGGCATCTTGACTTCTCTTGACCCTGACGCAGCATATTACCCTGTATCAACCCATCAATATTATTACGAAGTAACCTATATCTTTTCTCACACTGTCGTATTTTTATTGGGAAATTTTATGATGATTATTTAATATAAATATTGTTTATAAATACGAACTTCCAATAATTCATGAAAGGCTATCAGATAAATGTGCAGGCGCTCGCAACGATGTATTAAAAATTCAATGCAAATTCAATCCATATATTCTTTATAAAGTACTTTTCTCAATGTTGTATGTGAAACTACGCATACGAAAGCGTATCCGCAGAAAATACACGCCACAATTGCAAATTTATATCCTCTGAATCGAGTCGCGACTTGCGACTGCTAGGAATGCGCCCACTTCGCTGACCGACGTTAATGCATTTTCTCCATACTAACACATAAATTGTGTTGTCTAAAGTCACTTGTATCCTATGATACCTAAAAGATTCTAAATATAGCTTACTGGCATAAGCTAGATAATTTTGATTAAAATTATGCATATTATTGAGTACAATCAAATGATATCAATATCAAACAGACCATTTTTCGTTATTAATTAATGATACCAAATTGATTTCCATCAAATAATATGCGGCCCTGCCCGTTTTGTCTGGTCGCATTATCAATCTAATGCTGTCAGCTTTCATGTTAATTTGAACTTTGACATTTCTCTACCTACAGAACGTATCTTACATTCCTGAGAAATTTTCGCTAATCATGTCTTTATGTAAATAAACATTCTAAAAAATAGTTCAAACTTTAAAATGACAACTAGCCATCGTATACCAGAATTCACATTGCCTGATCATAATTAGCATAGTCTACTTGCAATTGACGCTAAGAATCCTAAGCATAATCACAATTTTACGCTTTGCTATGTTCTTAAATTTTAGAGCTCACATTAGCAGCTATGTCTTGAATCGAATCAGCAAGATTAAGGTAGTTTGTTTAAAGTTGTATCTATCCATCATTTCTATAATGTTTCTGTATCTTCGGGGTTATCTCTTGACCAACCTAGATAATCTCTTTTGTGAGACGACGCCTTTGTATTGTAACAGTAGATAAATCCTAATGCTTGTTAATGGTGACTATTATTTTCTCTGTCCTGTAATTAGAATCCGAAATAGGTTTAGTCACGACACGTCACCATCGCTAGAACACGATTTTATGCAATGTCCATAAATCACTGTTCGAGTATTTTGTATCAGCATCGTTTATTGCTAGTTTAGAACCTCGAGCGTTCTTATAATTAACAAAATTAGTTTATTTATTTATACTTGCAACTAGTCTGCGGACTTGTTTGTAAATTTATATCATTATTACATTTGCGTTTGAGTGTGTGAATTATGAAGATTTTAGAAATATGAATATTTCTTCACCGTATTAGTATTGCACGCGAAAGTGAAAGTATCTAAGTGAGCTAGCTTCTATTTCCTACCTCACCAGCAAGTAAATTCATTCATTATAACGGATCATCTTTATTGAGATGAAATATTAAAAATATAATATTTATTTTCATTTTTGTTTTTTTTTCGTAACAACAAAAAGATATCTCTTAACTATGTATCTCTTCAAAATATAGCCACTTTAACTTTTTTATTGTATTATGAAATACACATACATAAAGAACTAAAAATTAAAAATAGAATTGACAGCAAACGTACCAACATGCTAATAATAAGTAATATCAATTTACATCATACGACTGCAATGGTTTATTGTTACAAGTAATAAATAAGACACAGTAATAATAGTTTGCGGGACCGAACAGTGGTATTGATTTAAAAATGTAAATAAAAGTACCTAAACCCATACCAATTTTAAACATTATCAACTAATAAACTTGCCTCTTTTATAGGCAAATATCTTAAATACTATTGGTGGATTCCTTATTTTATAACTGGAACCCGTAATGAAAGTGACTACCACAAATACAGAGAGTAAAATAAATGCATGCCGTGCTACCAATTTTGTGCTAAATAACAATATAAAAAATATAATAATATACTAAATACGATGTGCCTGAGTAAGAACATTTTCATTTTCAACCTCACGAGTTATTTGATTACTTAAATGTACTTACACCACAATATAGTCCATAACTGTGTGCTGCGATGCCTGTGACTTCAAAATTGTACGGAACAGACTACCTGAGTCTGAATTGCAAACGGTGTTCTCACTGTAATTTCCATTGTTTCGAATGAATGTAATCATTAAAGTTATTTAATGTAATAAAATAGATAACTATAAATTGAAAATGTTAATATGCAATAAAAGTTCAATCCCCGAGTGTAAGGAACTTTATGAGTTAAATGTTAGGGTCTTCAACAGGCCTAGTAGAGTCATCACAAAAGTAAATTAAGAATAAATTTTGTCAGTTCAAAACTTTTTATAATAATAACGACTATCAAGTAGAGCGATTTGATCACTCACGGTTGTTTAGATCTTTCTGACAACGAATTGATACTATTGGACATTAACCAGAATTAAATGCTAGATTTGCTAGAAATAAATTTATTGGTTCGTGCAGCTTGAGAATTTTAAAGAATCTTTTCGTATTGAGAAACGTGCTATCCTTAATGGTGCGGTAATCAAGAGAGGAGAAATGAAATATAAGCTCAGGCCAGTATTATCAATCCCGATAACCTGGGGGGCGGACGGCTGACTAATAGGTGTGTATTTGTCTATTTGACAACTAAGAATGCGCGTTGTTTTTGAATCTAAGTACTATAACGCCTAATCAAATAAATTTCATCGTGTGTTGTGAACGGTGGTAAGAGCGTGCTTAACATAAGTAAATAAATATTTATACTCTAGTAAGATATACTCATTGCCTTTAATTGTCATGATTATTATTCCTATCATGATTAATTGTTAATTTATTATTATAACAATTAATTAGGAGTAAATTATAGGGGTTTCATAAGTAAATAATACCAATATTTTTATCTTGAATTTGTATAAGTTGAAATTGTAGACTGCATATCTTTTTCCTAATAGTTTTTTGTTTTGTTACAGCAGAGGGAAGCCTGTCCGACTTTGCTGCACGCAAAGTTCACTACACGGCGAGTAATCCCCTCAAAAAGGGTCTGTTTACACCTGACACCAGGTACGTTAAACCTTATTCTATTCCAAAAGCTGGCGAGCTTAATATAATTAATATTCGGCAATTAAATAATGAAACGAAATGAAATAGACGATCTATTTTTGCGATAGACATCTATAAAATGTGCACTAAATAGCTTACTTTTAAAATACTTTTATAAAATACTTATTTTAATACATTAGTATTAGTAAGTATGAAGTTTGTTCATGTATTATTTATTTGTTATTAATATGATGATGTTTACAAAATTAAATAAATTCGTACATAAAATTAATAACTTTTGTTACACCTGACGCCATCTCTGAACAATGTTAGGAACTATAATAACAACATACCGAAGATTTTATGAGTTGACATTTTACCTCTAGACGAAAAATTTACGGTTAAGTCTTAAATTCCGTTATCGTGACGCGATTAAAGCATTTAAGAATATTTCAGCTATAATTTTAGGCCATCCAAACAAATCACTTAACGCAAATGTGTTTGAAAAAAAGAGTTTGAGATCACTAAAACTACTCTTTATATTTTTGCACTCATTCAACTTTATTATAACTTAAAGCTTTTTAAGCTTTACACATATTGTTTTAAATATTTCAGACTTGACAAATATTATATACACCAACCTGCACTTGGCCACCGTGGTTGACTAAGGCCTAATCGCCCTAATTTAGGGTAGACTCGAACCCCTCGGTGGGGACGTATATGAACTGCTTATGATGATGATATTTAATAAAATCTCAAGAATATTATATTGATGTGGATAATGTGTTAATTATATTAAGTATTATACTTCGGTCTTGGTTTCCTTGAATATTATATTTTTTACCTTTTGTAAAAAAAATATTATATTAAATATTACAAAGCCAGTGTAAATTTATAAAATTGGGCTTATTTACTATATATACGTAAAACGACACAAAATCTGTTCCAGGCCTGCTAGCTTGCGCCATCTCTATGAGAAGGCGATCACAGACCGGCCACCGGCGTCGATGCTCGACCAGATGCGTAAAGACTCCCAACACTCACCGTATCTGCTTTGCACACCTATCCTAGGCTCAAAGAGGCGGCGCATTTACAAGAAAATTGACGTAGAAATTGAAACGCACATTGTAAGTGACAAAATTCCAAGTTAATCGACCAATAAAATATTTAGTACTTGCCCTAAACGCGAGCTTGACTTATTGCATCCGTTTTGATGTCAGCTCTACTACTGTTGTAATAAATTATATTTTGGTATTTTAAATACTATCAAAACGTCAAATGATGTTATTGTCATTCGGATCAGAGCCCCTAGTGCCTTGATCTTAACGAGACATTTGCGTTCAGCTAATAATGACATATATAAAAACCATTTCCAATACTTCACAACATAGCTGCCATATAATTTGACAGCTGAAGACAAACACAATCGAGATGTTTCAATTTGATTGAAACTTACACTGGGAATACTGATGTTGTATTGTAAACTCTTATTGAAATAATTAGGTGGACTCGTAAGAGTGCCCCGACTGTCATTGTCTATTAAAGTAAAGTCAGCTAACACTATTTTTTATTTTATATAGCAGAAGTGTAATATCACACGATGGCAAACAGTTTTAAAGGAATCTAGAATTCTATAACACATTATAATTGAAATCTATACAAAAAACATAAGAAAATGACCCAATTAAAATTTATATTACAGCCATCTGTAGTTGAGCATTTACGGAAATGGACATCGAAAGAGGCCATTGGGGACGTTACAACGTTACCGGACGCGTCAATACGGATAGTGAGCAGCGTGACGTTAACTCCGGACGAGCTGTCCGAATGCGGGTCTGGAGACGATGAACCTATCGACCACAGGCTACCCAGTCCCGATGAGCAGCTACGAGTCATTGCTTCCAAGTAAGCATCGCATACCATTTTGTCATTTCGTTAGAACTAATAGCAAAAGTAATAATGACCATATTCATCTAAACAACTTAATAAGTACTGATAACATTTAACTGAATATATTTTACAGATTTCCTCCCGAACTCGTGGCGATAGATACGTCGGGCAAATTCTTTGACAGAATGTGCACCTCCCGAAAATCACTCCACCTGGTAGAGAGCACAGGAGAGACAGACACAGTGAAGCGAAGGACACGCACTAGAAAACCTCGGGGTAAAAGACGAAACACCATTTCTGGCACTGATCAGAAAGAGCTTAGAGAGGCTATAGCTGGGTAAGCTTCTAGACTGCACAGTACACTCACTCATTTAGATTGCATTATCCATAAAGGACTTTTATATATTTCTTATGATATCATTTCAGGTTCCTAAATAGATAATGCCATCTCTCATAAAATCAATTTAACCTCTCTGCACAGTAATGTGTGGATAGCTTTCAAGTTCAGTTGAAATCTTCAGCACATTTTTAACAAATCGTTGATAATATTATCTCGTGCTTCTGTGAATACATTTAACATTGGCTGTCATTGTTTTCTTTACTTTTACAAAACGGTACAAAGACAACCAATCATTAGTGCACTTGATCACTAATAGTGCCATTTGTTCATTAGCTTATGATTAATGACGTCTTTGAATGGCTTCGCTGTTACAAGACAAAGCGATGCTAGTTAAAGATTTTTCAAACATAGGCCTTTAGCGTGTGACTAATGCTTTGCTTGGTTTGTTTTATCATAGCGATACATCAAATGCTGTGGCTTCTGAAGAGATCGAAGATAGTACAGTTATCAGGTCGCGCTCTAGCGACTTGCTTAAGAAGAGCCCGATTGATCCGGTAACGAAGAAGGGTCATTTTAATAGTTTGAAGCAATGGGGCAAAAGTAGATTAAGGTTGATTGGTAGATCGCCCAGTGCCAGTAGAGATAGTTTTAAGGAAACTTTAAAGACAGACAAGAGTAAAGAATCTAAATCTCCAACTAGACAAGATGATAGTCAAGTACAAGAAATAGTTACATTGCGTAAGAAAAGATCAGGGGAAGAAGATCGACGGACGCATCAAAGATGTGCTTCGTATTCTTCTTCAGAGAAAAGCATAGGCGTTCCTGCTAATTTACCGACAACGGCAACAATAAATACAGGAGTAAAATTGAGAGCCACTTCAGCTCAGAGACGATTAAGAAGATCAGGAATAGGAAAAGATGAAATACACTCATCTAGCGGGAATTGGTCGGCAAGTTCCGAATCTGGCAGGACAAGCATTGGCTCTGAAATAACAACAACAACAGTTCCACCCAAAAGTACTACATCTGCAGCAACGTCTAATAACTCTCTCAATTTACATACACATGGTCCGCCTAGTTCGATAATAAGTCGCCGGAGATTTTTAAATACATCCGGATCCGGCAGCGTGACGAGTGAAGGAACTTTAACACCTGACATTATTCATGATTTGCATGAAGACTTAGAAACAAGTTCTGAGTTCTCCTGTGACACTGAGGGTTATTATACATCTTTTCATATGGATTCTGGATTGAAAACATTAAAAGAAGAGGAAATATCACCTAGTACACCAATGCATACGAGCAATGCCCTATCAAATTCTTCATCTAATAGTCAAACGATGACTGCAGAAAATGAATACGAATTATTTGGAAAAGGTTCTACAAGTACAACAACCAGTAGTGCAGGTACAGTATGCACAACTCTAATGGCAGCTGGAAGCGATCGCTCATTAGTAATAGGTCCAACAGTTCCTGAAAGAAAAAGCTCACTAACTAAAATCAATCGCAGTCGAAGTAATATCCATAGTGCTAATGCTAGCTTAGAAAGGAACATTAATTCATCATTTTCAAAATCACCTTTCAACAGTTTACGGTATAGTTCTATGAGAACATTTAATGATAAACAAGTTTGCAATCTTTCTTCCCCTGAAATAAGTGAAGTTCCTACATCGACTATTACTATAACTAGTAATGTTGGCAACCACAGAGCAATAACAGCTGTTGCAGAAATTCACACAGAAACTGAAATGGAAAGCGCAAAGAAAAGTACAGGCACAAGTTCCCCAGACTCTGGGCACAATACCTCCAGTTCTCCTATCGAAGACTCTATCTCCAGTGCGCATGGTAAAAATAGTCTTTCAGAACAAGATTATTCAGAATCTTCTGATTTGGAAGGAACTGATAGAATAGAAAGAATAAGATACAAAACTACTATCAATAGTTCTAGAATTCCGTCACTCTGTGTAATA
The DNA here is from genome assembly GCA_943193645.1 of Acentria ephemerella. Classification (NCBI taxonomy): domain Eukaryota; kingdom Metazoa; phylum Arthropoda; class Insecta; order Lepidoptera; family Crambidae; genus Acentria; species Acentria ephemerella. Next base: position 4,400,004 of record OW971882.1, read on the forward strand.
ACACCAACCAATTCTGATGATGAAAGTGAGTCCAGTAAATCTGAAACGGACAAAAAGCAAGAATTTTACAAGAAAAGTATGGAAACTGAGATAAGGAAACCAATTAACCGACCAAAATTAGAATTACCGACTGAAGATAAGACTAAAGACACAAAAAATGTAGACTCTATTAAATCTAATAAACCTCAATTACAAATCAACTTAAATCCATTTAATAATTTAATGTGCAAACTCAAGGGTGTGCTTCCAAACAAATTATCAAGTAAAAAGTCACCAACAAATAAAGAACCTGAACTCACTGAAAGTTTATATGACGCCGGGGATTATGTTACAATTGCTGATGTTAAAAACAACAACCAAAAAGTAAATCTCAACAAAATGATTTACGGAAACAGTGATATCGTTGGGAAAAACTTACAGACCGTGCTGTCTGGTAGACTACCTGAAACTGAATACGTCTCGCTTAACGAATTGCCCAACTATCTTAATGAAAGTAAGGATTTTCTAGACAACAGTTTAGATGATAAAAGATCGCCTGCTTTAGAAGAAATGCAAAAAAAAGGCGCCAAAGTGACTCTTGATTCTCAAGGGCAAGTTATATATTCTTCTGACACATTAAAACGACGTAAAGGAGCACATACAACATTTGAACCAGGACCATTTGTTCAAGAAATTAACCTTACTACGTGTATAATAAAGCCTGAAATACCGGATCTCGTAAAGGTTACAGATGAAACAGATTTCCCTTACGATCCGCCGCTACTAACGCCTGCTAGTAAACCTACATCACCACAATTAGGAAAAATGATTATTAAAGCACCTGTGGAACCTGATGGTCCTATAACCACCGAATATATATCAATGCCAACACCGAAACCAAGTACAATAATTACTGCTGCACCTCTTACTGATATGCCAGTTTCAATAAAAGCTCAGTCCACCAAAATTAAAAACCACCAAGACATTCCACGAGTAGTAGAAGCAATTACTAGAACGGGTGCGTACGTTAACATACACGATGCGGAGGGTGTCAGCTTATCTCCAACGAAAGATAATTCTGCAGGTAAGAACCTAATTTGCTCAAAATCAGTTACAAACAATCTTATTATGAATAGTAAATTTACTAATTTGGACAAGTCGCCACCAATCAGTAACGATATTATTCCTTTCGTACCAAATTTTCAAACTCCTATCATGTTAAAAAATAAACGTTATAATGAGTTCAATAATAAATCATCTAATTATAAAGTTGCCGAAGTTTTGAAAATGTTTAGTAGCAAATGTAATGATGACACGTTTAATTCTTATTGTATGACAGAACACGTTCCTGAAAAATCGCTTAATTTCAAAGTGAAACGTAGCGATAGTTACAAACTAGCTAATTCACCATTGATGCCAATCAAAAAATTGCTCAAACTAGACTCTTTTACGAGCAATACGAAAAAAGTTGATTCGTTAGAAATGATTCAGGCTGAAATAACAGCAGATTTGTTACGTGAACAAATAAATTATCCGCCTACAGTATCCCCTAAGCTTAGTCATAAAAATGTAATTGACTCAAATGATTGCCAGTGTATGGATAATGATGAATCTCATATGGACGATAAATTTGAATCAAAACTAGCTGCTCTGTCACTTAGTCCGTTTACTACCCCTTTGCCCAAAAGGCATTCTGTCGCACTTATTCCTGATACTAGAGATACTTCTCTAGATATGCTTACTGCTATCTTAGATACCGACCCTGATAATATTTGCGTATTACATTCTCCACCTGGCTGTCCCTTGTCTCCAACTAAAGTGACATTACCAATTGATAGTTCAAAGCATAGAGCTAGAATTTTGTCAATATCTGAATCAGACTATGGCACAGAGATTTGGTAATTTATATTAGACTATGACTGCATTTTACTAGTTTACAATTGGTAAATTTATTACATTTTGTTACCAAACTTATTTACATTTAAGTTAGGAATTTTTATAGTTGTTAGTAATATTTAGTATTAATTAGGTTTGTAGACATTTTTGGATCAGATTCCGTCCTTTAAGAAATGTACCTTTACACTTATTTTGTCTTCCCTTTAGTATTAATATTATTACTTCTGTGATAGTTTTTTATATGATTTCATATTTTATGGCATTTTAATATAATGTTAGATCTAATCTATGATTTTCTGTATCAGTATTTTATGAAATGTCGATAATATTTAAAATTTTATATAAATATTTAATGTTTTGTAAGATCGATGCATAGTGGCTTCTTTCACCGCAGAGTGCACAGCTTATGAGTGTTTTAATTTTTGTAAGTGCATGGTGTGTTATTTTGTCTTTGTGTTTTGTAAATAACTTTATTATAGAATAATGTGAATTAACTGATTTATTTCATTTGATGTCACTCCTTCAACTATCACCCACATTACACTCATTACCTTGTCATTGCACAGTGCACCTAATTCTAAAGGTCAGATATTTCTTCAAAATTAAGTTCTGTTTAAACCTTTACTTGTGTTACAGAACGCCGTGGTATCACTAAAGTTAAACCCGACTTAAAACTTTGCCTCATAAGTTAAATTTTAAACCAGATCTTATTTAGTACTTCGTTTTCTAATAGGGGATAACGATGAATTTTGCGAGTATGAATTTAGCATTGTTTATTTAAAATGTGGATAAACAGAATTTAATTTTTCATGATAATTAAAATGCACCTTCTAATTGTAAATTCAATATTCATATTTCTTGTGGGTACGAAATGCAGAGACAAGCTGAGATATGGTTAACTGCCTAAATGCACTTTTCACAACCACCACATTGGTAAATAACAAAACTAATTTGTGTATTAATGAAGAGAGGAAACACTTAAACACACACTTAACGACATTTTATTTTGTTTTCTAAACTTTAAGGTGTACAGTTTCCTTTTAATTGCACTCATCTCACATCGCTTTGCACAGTGAAGGAGTATGCTTCCAATTACGACTTGTTAACAACAAAAAAGGTAAAGTTTTGTGTTGCTTTTTTGGCATGACCTATGTTTAAACGTTTGATTAGGTGCATACCTATTAACTAACATTACAAGCTGGGCCCTATAACAGCCTATTAAATTACTCAAATATTTAATATTAACACTTTTTGTTCTGTACTAACCAGATTCCATGTTAATAAATAGTATTCTAATAAAAAAGTTTTAACCTATATCAAAACTATGTAACAACATTGTATTTTACTAACATAATATTTCGTTTCTAGGACGGGAACGTATTGGATTGCATTGTATTTTAAACTGTTTTATTGCAGTTCTTATTTTTCCTTCATTATTATAAATTGAATCCAAGATGGCCCCTATTTCCACTCTCACAATAACACCATTTAACCCAACAATACAAAAACACCTTAAAATGGTATTAAAATTATATTATAATGTTTTGGTTAAATATAATAGACACGACAAACAAAGAAGAATATCAGATGAATTTTATGGTTATATTTGTAAAAAACATAGACGGTACCTATATTCATCTTTATTTCAACATGTATGTAAAGTTGGAATAAGATACCATGCACTAGCACTAGCTTATTTTTATTTCATTTTATATACGTATCACTTGTGTAAAATAAAATTTTAGTGACTCTAAGCTTTTGGGATTGGTGCCATTTTATATAAGTGTATGTAATGTATAAGTTATTATGTAGCCAAATAGAAAGTTGTGTAGCTTTAATTTTTTAAATTTTTATCCGCTTTTGTTAGCCAAGATTACTCTGTATTGTCGCCACAAATTTACAGACAATTTGTAAAGCACTGTTCCGTTTTTGCTTGGCTTTCATATCTTTTAGTCCGGGATATATATTGTTTGGCTGATACTGTATGCCCAGCTGGAATTCCAATATTTCAATATTATATCCACGCCTAAAAATTGTAGACAGAAATCAATAGACTAATATAATAATAAACCAATACAATTTCATTCCAAAAGTTAAATTGAAAAGTTGTTAAAATATTGGAATTACTTATTATAAAAGATATCAGAGGTATATTATATTTAAAAAAGTAAAAATTAAACCGCCAATATATATGATAGTTACCTCTATGTATTTTATCCATATTTGTAATTGAAATAAAATAATATATAACTTATCAATGAAAATATGCTTGTATTTTCAGACTATCGACATTCCAGTGCTGTCAAGCCCTTCACGAAACCACCACAAAGTGTGTTCCCGAATAAAGGCCCAACTTTGGACTTAAATGCACTAAACCCTACACTGCACAAATATCACACGGCACACCTTCAAGGTAGACACGGTATCATTAACTACGAAACGGCACCGTATCCACAATCAGCAACATCACAACCAAAATTCTGGACTCTACCAAAGAGGAATTCTTTGGACCAAAATGTTTCTAGATTTAACTATCCCACCAATAATAATAACCGTCTACCACAACATAGTATAGGGACACCCTTTTCAACAAATGATACCGAAAATTCTATAAGGATATCCCCTATAGATCCAAGAGCATCAGGCTCTTTTAAATCTTCAACGCCGTCAAACAAAGATAATGTGGTGGATCTCAGTACAAAGTTATTATCACCAGTGAAGTCCACCATGACAAATGAAGAGTTGTATGCCGTAATACATAAAAGTAAGAAAAAATTAAACATTAAAGATCCGCTTGACAGAGCTGAATCACCAGCTTTATCAATTGTTAGTTTATCGCCCGTTAGTTCAGAGACATCGTTATATTCTAAAGGCAGTCAAAGATATCCTGAGACTGGATATTTAGGGGACCAACGTACTAGAATGAGCTGGTCACCATCGGATAAACCACTTATGACGGCCCCTGTATCTGTTGGTTCCAATTACAGCACTCAAAAGCTAGAATCTACATGTGCCGATAGATATGGTCCAGTGCCTCAGACTTCTAGGTTGGATTTTAAAAAACTCTTGTTACAACATAGTGTGAAGCTTAATACTTTGAATCCACAAAGCAAATCAAATAAATTATCAGCAGTGGAACAACTGAAACTTTCTAAAGAGAAACCTCAACTGCCTTTGACACAAACAGTAAATAGATCACAAATAAACATACTGGATCTTAGCGGGTCTCCCAAAACGTATACCCATAGAAAAATAATAAAACCCAATCCACAACCTGCTTCACCTGGAAGAACTGGTGTCTTAATAAAAGAACATAAAAGTACTCCCAAGATTTTACTATCTCCCAAATCACAATGGCGATTTACCAGTCCTAGATCAGACGTTCTTTCCACTCCCATCCCTGAAGCTAATAATGAAGATGAAAACTCAAACAGTTCCGGTGAGAAACATGACATATCTCCTAACCCACCACCTAAAACAGTTCCCATTATTACAAACCAACATTTCGGGGCTCGACGAAATCTTATTCCTATAAGTGAAAATGCGCTTGATACAGAACATGAAATGAGAGAATCTATTGATCAGGGTATATTTCCACTTAGTGCAGACTTTGCGAAGTCACATGGACTCTCTAGGTTGGAGATTATGCAAGCTAAGCGTGCAGAATTTTTTAATAGGTCACCAGAATCATCACCGCCTAAGTTCACTTCCTTCAAAAGTCCATCGACGGCAAGCCCGTCGTTCCCGAATACTCGCAGCAAAGGTTCACCTGATAGAGGAAAGGTTTCACCTAGTACTTTAGAGACAGCATTATGATGATTTCGTTTATTGGAAAAGCGGTGCTGTACCTATTTACTTACGTTTATTGACCAGTTTTGTGACAATTAAATTGAAAGAAGCTTTAATCTAGTCTTTTCTTGATAAGTGCCATTTGCAGGCACTATTGGCGTGGTTGTCAATACTAATGTTGTTTTACTTACGAAAAATGGTATTAAGCACAAATACATTTTCAATTGCTCTGATGGGGCCAATTTTGTTCAATGGAAATGATATTATTGTATAAAATAATGGTTATAATAATGATAACGTAGTCTAAGTATTTATTGAGTACATGATAAGTACTATGTAAGTAGTGTTTTCGACTTTTTAAAGTTTTTAAGTTATTCAAAATACAATTTTAAATAAATGTGTTGAAGAATAATAGTATCGTGTACTTATTTTTTAATTTACCATTAATAATAGTTCACACTATAGTGAATATGAGTATTCACTCAAGTGTGAAAAGTAAAATAAAGATTAACATTTATATTGTTGTTCGTAGTTTATCCTATCGCGATCGCTATTATGAATCATCTATGATAGTAGGACTACCTAAGTCGTGGAGCGCTATGATGAGGTCAATGCTGAGAATTTCGTTCATAATCCAAGTATAGCAAGCTAAAGTGGTAGAGGGCATGCCACATCTGTCACAGAACCGATGAGCTGTAGATCTTTGTCACCCTCCTAGGTAGACCGATGAACTAAATAAGGTAGCAGGTGGTGGCTGGAGAGCCTTTAAGCCTTGATCTATATCTAGCTGTATACGAGATGCTGATGAAGTACGGCGGGTGACATAAATGTTGAGAAACATGTAAATAATATGTGATAATGAAACCACTCTAAGTGTTCAAGGGCCTAAATGTAGTTATATATTTGTTGAAGAAAGACAAATACACTCAAATACTTCTAAAATTACTTCTACGACTATGTGACAAAAACAATGACTATTTATATAGGTACTTAATAGGACCGCATATTAAGTCAAGAAAATATGTAGATGTAGATTTATGATGTAAGAGATGATTTTAAAGAAATAAGAGAAATTCATTAGCATCAAAATTTATTGCCAAATATTTACACCGTTATTTACGAATCAGGCATTTTGAACATTTAATTGTGATGCTTGGGGCGAAATATGTGGTAATACAGGCAAGGCACGATTGCGGTTAGAAAATAGGAACACGATTAGATCCGCAAGCAATATAACTATCATCAACATGGGCAATACGCCATTTAAAACTAGTGCAGCATTATATTGTTTAGGATTTTCTTTGAGTTCTCTGAACACTATTATGGATAAGTATACGTGGAGACCAGAACAAGACACAAGTGCGTATACTTCTAAGAAATAAGAAGCAAACTGCCTACGCATCGCTGCTACAACCATAACGCCAATGAAAATGTATGTTGTGAATATGGCTACTGGTGATAGCACGGCATGAGAAATCCCTGGAGTAGGCGTAGTACTTTCGTTAATCAGGTCCGCTGTATTTACAACCAATGTAAGAAATTTCAGCTTTAAGGACCAGCACCGTTCTATACTCATTGAAGTTTCCTCACTAATATTCAGAACTCCTTTCATAGCGCAAAGTTTTTCTATGGAGCTCAAATAATTGGTGAACCATGGCAGGTTCTTGAACTTTAATAGGTTTGCAAAAATATTTTGCTGTGACTACTTGAAAAAATGTAGGTAATGAGTGACATATGTAGATTGACATAATAATAAGCTGACATTACTCGAGTCAATTTCCTGATTAATACGAAGAACGAATTATTCTTAAGTAACTCCCATTCTTTATTTTATATGCTTGAAATGCAGGCATTTTTGATTGTGTTTTTATCTTTCAAATTTATAACTAGCTTTGTTTAGCATTAATAAAATACCAACATATCTATATAGAATACCAAAATAATCTTAACTTATTTAGAAATAAACTTCAATATACCTAAAGTAGTTCTATTACTAGCATTTATTCTCAGCTAGCAATATATAGTTTCCAGCACAAGTACACCGTATTTGTCAGGAATCATTGCAACTCTCCAGCATCCCTTTCACGCGAGCGCGAAGTTCCATAGCCCATGTATTCGCAGCCTTCCTCTATACCAGCATTTCCCAAAGTGGGCGATAACGCCCTTGTGGGCGCTACAGGCCTGAAGGAGGGGTAAGAGACCCAGAAAAAAATGGAGGCGTTGCGTAGAGGCTTGAGGGGTGGATGATTTAAAATTTCATTTAGCTAGGCGGCCTTGTAGACACCGACTGCATGAGCTCTCGAGTTATAGTAAAAGTCTATTTTAGAATTAATGTTTAATCTCCGCTTATATAGCTCACAGTAATGAATTAATTTAATTTGAAGTTGTAGTGGTTTTTAAGTAGGTGAAAAATGCGGGCGCTAAGAAATAAGTTATTCTCAAAGTGTGATCATACACAGTACAAACCAGTGACTTCTGTCATGTCATCATGTATCATTCATAGGATATGTATGATGCCTTGTGTATTTTTTATTTTAGTGAGAGAACTTGGAAGCATTATTTAAATAGCTGAATGAAACCTGCCATATTACTGCATTTTCTTTCACTATACATAATATTTATGACACATGTGAATCATTTTGAAAAAACCAATACAAAATACTTAATAAAATTTCTGGAGATAATAATAATATAAACTCATTAGAGAATAAAATTTATTATACTATATTAGAACTAGCCCTTACACTATATCCTCAGACATTTAAATGTTTGTGTGTGTGTGTGTAGGGGTCATCTAAATAAATGTTGAAATCTGAATGAAGAATTACTTAGTTTCTAGAGTATAAAAATTGTGTACAATTTACACAGCCAAGTTTTATATGTTGTAATTTTATAAGCAAATTGGTTACAATTTAAATAGATATTCATTTGTTGAGTTCTTGCTGATAGGCTATTAAACGTATAAAAATAAGTAATCAAGTAACCTGTTGGATATTACGATATAATATTAATTAATTTATATAAATGAATATCTGAAAACTATTATTAACTGGTAACACAAAATTAAGAATCCAAAATTCAAGGGAGATTAAGTCATATAAGATTTATGGTAGCAGTAAGTAACAACCAATTATACAAAGGGGTGTTGTTATTATCATATTATATAATTATTGTTATTGATAGCAAAATTAGAATGCCAGTTTATAATTTAGATAAAACAACATGGTAATGTGACATTTTAAATCTTTTTTATGACACTGCTTAATGCAAGAAATTTAAGCTCATTGTTCACATACATCAATAGCTGTCTTGTCAGTTTAAGGGTAAATAATATATGGTAAAATTAAAATTTAATTATCAAAAATGTTGGTATTGAAATTTAAATAGCTACACTTACAACGTTTAATTAGGAAGGTTATGTTTTACTAAAATTTTTCTCAACAAATTTAAAACTTTCAAGTTGGCTAATAAAGTAATGACTAATCAATTTAAATACACTTTCATAGAAATATCTAAGGCTAGTATACAATTGTCACATCAGTTCACCAATTATTGAGGTATTTAACAGTTCAATGGGTTTATGCACTTAAATATCAAAATCACATTCACTATTTGTTCATTGGGGGTCCATTCATGAGAGGTGGTCTCATTTGGCCCATGGGACCCATTGGGCCCATTGGTCCCATTAGTGGACCCATCATTGGTGGCCTCATACCCATCATTGGTGGCATAGGTCCGTGGGGACCCATCATCATCGGTGGTGCCATAGGTCCACCAGGACCCATCGACGGTGGAGGCAGCATACCAGGCGGGCCACCTGGAGCAGGTACCGGAGGTCTAGGTCCTCCAGGGCCCATCACAGACGGATCCCAAGGGGGCGGAATAGCGGCACCTTTATTTCCAAATGGATTCTGAGCAATTTTACCAGCCTTAAAAGCCGCTGTTGTAGCGTCAATAAGATGCTGAGCTTGTTCTTCCATCCATTTCTGATAGTAAAATTTCACGTTGTCTTTATGCTTCCTTCCTGTACAATGTGTTTTTCTAACACTAGGTGAATCATGTGTTAGATATGTATCACAATAATCACAATAATATTTCGGCATTTTCTTTTATCTAAATAGCAATATTATTCAGAACTAACTCACTTTTGCAGTTTGGTTATTATTTTGGCTTCCACATTACAGATTACATAGGATTTTTACATTTAATAATCTGTGTCATGTGTTTTTTTTGTTTCACCCTTTTATAGGGAAGACAAAGGGATATCCCTTAAAGGTCATACAGCCATATCTTATATAAATATGTTTTTATTTCTGACTCTGGAATACCGGTGTAATGTATCCCTTTAGCCCAAGACGTTTTTTTTTACTAATGGTAGGCCCCCCATTTTTTTTATGACTACGAGAAATGTTTAATGGAATGCAATGTTAGTGATTACAATAAAATGATATAATAATTGATAATTTTTATACATTTTTTTTCTTAATGACTAATGTCTTTAATAAAATGGTGAGGCCTACCATTCGTTTTTATGAATTGGTTTGAAAGAGATACGTCAAACATTAATTTAATTTAGTCGGTGTACAATGGAATTGGGACAGGTGTCATTGTCAATATTATCATTCTAAATGTTTTGTCATATTCTTTCTAATCTGTGCATACGACAGCTGACATTGTGGCTGACAGTACGACGCAAGTAATATAAATTCGCATGCGCATGTTGATGCGGAAAACGTTTTGCGTTTCATTACAATTTCTTTGAAAGAAATCGCAACTTGTACATTACTGTGCGAACGGTAATTAATTTAATAATTAACGTGGAATTTTAACATTCTTGAAATATGCCTGATATGAAATACATTTTGGTTACTGGCGGAGTTATAAGTGGTGTAGGGAAAGGAGTCATCGCAAGTTCTTTTGGTACAATTCTTAAAAGCTGCGGCATTGATGTGACTTCTATTAAAATTGATCCTTATATAAATATCGACGCTGGAACTTTTTCTCCTTACGAGCATGGTAAGTGGGTCAAGTTAACTATAGCTTTGGTTAGGTTTCGTACCCGCATGGTCGTGTAGTTTAAACTTAGTAAATTTTGCGTACCTACGTACTAAGTGCATCTGTCTATTTTTATTCTCTAGGCGAAGTGTACGTTCTGGATGACGGCGGCGAGGTTGACCTTGATCTTGGCAACTATGAACGCTTCTTGGACATCACTTTGCATAGAGACAACAATATTACTACAGGCAAAATATATCAGCAGGTTATTGAACGCGAGCGGCGAGGAGATTATCTTGGTAAAACAGTGCAAGGTTAGATGATTATAATGAGTTCTACTTTGAAATGAAAAAAGAAAAATTAAATTTATTTAAATCAATGAGTAATATTATAAGATTGCTGAATTTGAAACCTTTTTGACTATATATTTGATTATATTGAAATTATGGATGTAATTGCAGTGATTCCTCATATAACTGATGCCATACAGGAATGGGTCCAAAGAGTAGCTCACATCCCAGTGACTGCTGACAATGCACCTCCCAGAGTTTGTATAGTGGAACTGGGGGGAACTATTGGGGATATAGAAAGCATGTCTTTTGTGGAAGCATTTAGACAATTCCAATTTAGAGTAAAAAAGGAAAATTTCTGCTGTGCTCATGTGTCTTTAGTACCAATGGTAATTTTTTTCAATATAAATAACACTTTAGGCTTTTAGAAAACACTTAACAATAAAATATTGTTTGTGCTTGTTTTGTGGGTAATAAATAACTTATTAGTGAAATCAAATATTGCTCCATTTATGTTTATTTTTTATTGAGCTCTAAATATCATTAGGGAAATTGTTAATCGGCAGAACTACCATGGGTTATGTCTTCAGAGAATTTGCACATTTCAAAGGCATTAAATATTAAAGTTAATTTTAACAATTGGCTATATATTCACAGATATACAAAATTATTGAAAGCTACCTTATGTATATTAGTATGCTTACATTCAACATGACATTTTACAGCCAAAATCAACCGGTGAACCCAAAACAAAACCAACACAGTCATCTGTTCGTGAATTGCGAGGCCTTGGTTTATCACCAGACTTAATATTATGCCGATCTGAAAAACCAATTAATCACACAGTAAAAGAGAAGATATCAAATTTTTGCCATGTTGCCCCAGAACAGGTATGCTTATGCTTATTTGATAAAAGTTGTTCTCAATAAATTTGTTTATAATTTTAGGAAGTGTTAAGATAACATCATTCCATAGGCAGTAGCAAAACAAGTGATTGCCCCTTAGCTTATGCCATTTCATATGTATATTCTGTTATCTTTTCCTTTGTAGGAATGTACTATATATATCATACACATTTTGATACTATGAGTTACAAATTGCTGATTATTATTATTATTATATATAGGTATTATACAGAATTTATATTTATCAACAATAAACTATAATTAATTTGAAGTTTAAAATGTAAATATAGTAAAAATCGCTTGTAAAGAAATGTTTAAAAATGAACAATGAAATTATTGTTCATATTCTCAGTATGCCTACAAGCATTGAAACAATGGTTTGTAGTGTACTTAATGAATTTCATGAAACTAGCATTATTATAAAATCAATGCAGATGTTTCATATAACATTGTAATGAATTATTAAATTTTAACAATATTATTAATTACACATGACATGACATAGTGTCTATAAGGCAACATGCAACAATAACAATAAATAAAATATTAGAGACAATTTCTATCAAGTAATATAGTCATTTGTAAACAAACGGATATAATTAGTTATACATATGTTATTTAATTTAAATTTAGATTATTATAATACATATTGTTACTGTTTGTTATCACTCTATACTTTGGACATGCCATCTTCCTCTCCTTTTTCTTTTCTGTTCATGCTGTAGATTGTGGAATAATTTCCTTGAGAGTATCAGGATTAAAAGAACATTGAAACTGTCAAGTCATTTAATTTCCTTCCCAGCCTAAGAATCTTTTATCTGTTTCCTTCTGTTTTTTCCATGGAGTAGTATGTATAACATACTTCATTTTGTATTAATTATGCACCCAATTTATGACTCTTCTTGTTTATTCATTTTTATAAGGCCACCTATTTGAACTGTATTTGGTTATTTCTTTCATGTTTATTTTTGTGTGCAACACTAATTGCTGTTGCATTAAGCCAGCATGGTGCCTGTTGGCCTAAACTCCTTATGTGTTTCTCATATGGAAGGTCTGTGGTGCCCAGCAATGCAAGATTTATTGGTTGATGATGTACAGTAAAATAAATTTCTGCATCTTTTGTAGGTATTATGTATTCACGACTTGAGTTCAGTATACCATGTGCCACTACTTATGGAGAATCAAGGATTAGTGCAATACCTAAATGAAAGGCTCCAACTAAATATTTCTATGCCTAGACCTGGAAGGTATGTTTATATCATAGAATTCTATAATCGTTTTATCTTTATTTATACAGTCTGCCCTGAGAAGTGACCTTCAAAGTTATATACCATATATTTAATTATTAAGAAATCTGTAGATTGCATCGTATGCAATCTACTCAGAAATAATAATAATATTTACTTTCATTTAAAACTTGTAAAACATAAGACAAGATTCTTTAAGAATATGTATACATGGTTTTATATTAGAATTTTGAAAAAGTATTAAAATTCATTGGGCGTTCATAGTTAGACGGTGCGTGTTGAATCAGTCTCATTCCCAAAGCGAGGTAAATATTATTGTGACGAGCTTTGCTCCGTAGCCATCCTTCAAATGATGCACCTTAGACTAGATAATATTGTACACTTATAATAACTAATGACGTGTTACTATAAATAATCCTAAAAAATACTATTAAGGTATTTATTTAAGTCAGGTTTGTGCAAAAATGTCGTTATCTTGCTAAAGTTATTGATCATGTTAACAAAGACGTATACATAGTTTCCTGTTGTTAAATCCACGAAATAAGAAGTCAGCTTTCCACGAAATAAGAAGTCAACTTTGAATAACTGACACTCCTATAACAGCGTAAATATTATTGTAACATGCTCTGATCCGCAGCCGACCTTCAAGTGATGAATCCCAGATTAGACGGTAGAAGTTCATTTTTATAATAATCCATTTTATTCAGTATAAACATTACACAAAAGTAATACTACTTTAAGTTTTTATTTGACTATTCAGGATTATGCAAAAATAGCGTAACCTTGCGAAACGCGTGGATCATCTTCGCAAAGAAGTAAATATAGTTTCGTGTTGGTAAGTTCACGAAGTTAAAAACTACGCTTTCAATTACTAACATTCCCAAAGCGCCGTAAATATTATTGTTACAAGCTTTGATCTACAGCCGACCTTCAAATGATGAATCCTAGATTAAATGATATAAATACATTTTATAATACGCAGTGACATCTTATTAAGTATAAACACTACCCAAAAATAATACTAAGTTTTTATTTCACTTTTTAGATTTATGCAAAAATGGCGTAATCTTGCAAAACGCGTGGATCATCTTCGCAAAGAAGTAAATATAGCTCTTGTAGGTAAATACACGAAGTTGGAAGACAGCTATGCCAGTGTTACTAAAGCTTTACAACATGCCTGCATCGCCTCTGGTTCTAAATTGAATCTGACTTATATTGAGGCAGTCAATTTGGAGAAACAAACAAAAATAGATGACCCAGTGGGATATCATAAAGCTTGGCAAGACCTTTGTAAAAGCGAGTAAGTAAAAAAATACTTAAATAGTGGTTCAATTGTATTTATTATTCATATTATTGAGATTTTTTCACTGCGTTTATTTTATATTTCAACCTTTTAATAACTCATTCTTTCACTATGGTTCAACAACCAAAAGTCAAAGCAAAAGGAATATTGATGTGGGAAAACAATTTGAGAATGTATCAGTTAGACATAGTATTTTTATTGCCACTGCAAATTTGGTATATGCAGAATTGTATTGTTTTCAGTGGTGTCATAGTACCTGGTGGATTTGGCCAGCGAGGTATGGAAGGTAAAATTGAAGCATGCCAGTGGTGCCGCGAAACTCAGAAACCACTGCTTGGTATATGCCTTGGTCTTCAAGCAGCTGTTATTGAGTATGCCAGAAATGTCCTAGGCTTCAAAGGTGCTAACTCTACCGAGGTTGACCCCAATTGTGACGATAGCCTGGTTATAGACATGCCTGAGCATCATCCTGGAAATCTTGGAGGCACTATGCGACTTGGCAAACGTAAAACTTATTTAGAACCAAGTGTATTAGGTGAGTGATACTTTATAAAAACATACAATTTATCACTATCAATATACAATTTATACATTACCTTTATTTCTACATTTACAATTTTATGTAGTTTGTTTGATTTTTTTGTTTGTATTTAATTTATTAATTTAATTAAAGTATTTTATTTAAAGTATTTTAGCAATATCGTTAACCTTGAGTGTTAAATAAATAATATTGTGTAACTTGTTCAACTCTGCTGTCTGTCTTGCTTATAAAAAATAATCAAACTATTACTTACGAAAGGAAAATCAACAAACATTAAAGTTATACTTTCCCTATTTGTATTATAAATTATAAAACATTTTCAAGGCTTTTCAAGAAAGAAATTTTTATTTTAAAATTCAGTTTAATTTGATTGCTCGGTGAAATGTAGTTCGTTTCAAGTCTTAGCCGTAAAATTTGCTGAAACCTAATCCTATTTTCATTTTGACCGCGTTGTAAGAATTAAGGGAACTTAAATGATGTTAAAATGAGGATTTCTCCTTATTGGTAACGCATTATATTCTTTTTACAATGGTGATATTACTCACATCTTACTTTCTAGCTCGTCTTTATAACAAAGACGTCATTGAAGAACGTCACAGACACCGATATGAGGTGAACCCTGAGTATATTGAGAGGCTTGAAGCAGCCGGCTTGCGGTTTGTTGGCAAGGTAAGTTGTCTAAAGAAGTGCTGAGTCATTAGCTTTGAAATTATCTAGTTGTGGCGAACCGACCTCTTTTACCATTTTTAAATTATACTTTTATACGATTCTACTGTTTTTTATGACGTTGTCTTTATTGTTTTGATTTTGCGTTGTGAAAGCAATCAACGAAAATAAATATTAAATAGCATTTAAAATATCATTATTTGATCCTACGTCGCTAACACTAGTCGCTACATTGCAGTAAAAATATTTCTAGTTAAGAAGTCCTTTATTTATTATATTACCTACATTTACCTTACACCTAGGCGATATCATACAGGTTTACCAGGTGAAATAATAATAATTATGATAATTTTGTCATTTTAATTAAAATAATGATTTTTTCGTAAAGGATGAAACCCGAACTCGCATGGAGGTGGCGGTAGTAGAGAGCCACCCTTACTACGTCTCCGTTCAGTTTCACCCGGAATATCTATCGAGGCCGTTAACACCAAGTCCACCTTTCTTGGGGTAAGTTTAAATATGTTCGAAAAATTAGAGTTTTAATGCGAAGGAACAGTTTAGTCCTTCAAAATACACAAATAATGCCGGCTGTATAATAATGCGGCTTATATGTTTTTTTTACGAAAAGACAACCTCCTTGCATAGGTAAAAAAAGCAAATTGTTATTATTTTTCGCCTCTAAACCTTATACCCTTAAAGCACTGTTAGTGGTTATATTTCTAAAAATCATTATTTAAATTCTTCTACTACATTGTATTCGCCAATGAGATACGTCTAATTAAATAATTAATGCTAGTAAAAATTAAGTTTTTTACATCTAGTATTGGATATTACTGTTTTAATGCATAAGCATTGACTGCATATTGGATTTATATGTTTGTATTCGTACATTGTAATATTAATTTTTTGATCAATACTTTAGAATTACCTTCTTCTGATGCGCTGCTTTGTGCTAACTATTATTAGTGTTGGAAAACAATTTTTCAGGGTATAACATGTTTTAAAAAAATTCTCTATTGATCTATACTGTACGGAAAATGGCAAAATAGACAATGTTTATTTACATTAAGTAAGATTAGAAATATAAAACTAGACATAAAGAGTTATGTCCAGTTTAATATTTCTGATCTGACACAGCTTTAAATTTATTGAAATATAGTTCATATTGATTACATATCTAGATGATTACAGTTGTAGGATACCAATTTCAGACCTTATAAAATTATTTTTATTTCCAGGCTCATCTTGGCTTCCCTTGGAAAATTAAAAAGCTATTTGTCAAAAGGATGTCGTTTTAGCCCTAGAAACCAATCGGACGTCAGTTCTGGTTTGTACTAATATTAGCCACTTTCATAGTATTCTGTGACAATGTAATTTTATACTTTATACTACCTTTTTCAACTGTATAACTCAGTTTACTGTTGCTATGTTTATAGTTTTTAAAATTCATACAAAAAAATAATATTAATGTAATGTTTTTTTACATTAATAACTTTATTTTTTTTACAGACGAAGAAGATGAGTTATGTTTGAGTGATGAGTCAAATGATAAAACAGTCATCGAGAATGGTCAAAAATTAAACGGGATAGCAAAATTAAGATTAGAGTAATAAATTTTTATTATCTTGTTTAAGGACCGGGATTAACTCCCGGAGCACTTCGACCCAAGGGGATCTTTTGTGCTTAAGAGTAATCAATTTAGTTTTCTATTGCAAATTATCAATGCGTTTGGAAAATTATATATTAGGGCTCGTTCTACAAAATAACAGGGTAGCCATTATAGCAATTGTTATTTAGTATACTTGACTTGGGCATGGTTATAAATTGCCAATTTTGCCAAATTACCAAATGACTAACTTATGTTTCGAGAATAAAGCCACTATATCATTAGCAACCATACAATTTTCCATCCACACAATAGATGATAAAATTGTTATTTAGGAGTGTTTAAGTGACTTTGTTTTTTCACCAATGTGGTGCATTATGTTTTGTTTACTTTTACTTCATTCCTAAAAAATTTGTTTTCTCGCGAATCTTAAGTTTAAGTAAATGGTTTTTATTGCAGTTTATGCTCAACAAAAATTCCAAAAACAGTCTCAGATTATATCGACTACTTCACTAACTACTTCATATTATCTTTTATAAATTCTTACAACTTTGGGGATTGTAACAAATTTTTAACAACTTTGGACAAGAAAATAATTTCCAGAAATTACTGCAATTACACTAAATTAGTTTCTCGAATGATATTTGATTTGATAAAATAGCTTCTAATAGTCAATCATTTTAAATATATTTTTATTTAATGTTACTATTTCCCAATAGCCTTGTTTAAACTGAAAATATATGTATGACTGACTTTCTGTGTGCCAATCCAATTTCGTATATTTAAGTAACATTTGATCTAGAATCCTAATAGTATAAGAGTAAAGATTATAAGTACACATTAAAATGTCTGTCAAATTAAAATCTTTACATATATTGATTGTTATATCAAAGAGGCATAATATAGGTTAAAACAATTATTATCACATATTCAATTTTAGATGTTGCTAGTGCCATTTTACCTAATCCCTAGTCCGTCTAATTAGATTTTCATTTGAGTGTCATTAAAAATATAAAAAAATAAACACTTGTACAGTATAACACTAGTGTATAGTACCACACTATGGCGCTATTATAGTGACAGATATGAAATTAAGTTATTTCTGTTTTGTTTTCTTAATTAGTAAGTTGATTAATTATGATATTATTAATCGCGTTTGTGAAAAACAAATGGATAACTATTATTCACATTTGAAACGTAAATGAACATTCAACTCTAATATCTTTTTTAATATTATAGAATGGTAATAAAGTATGACTGTATGCCCCAATAAATGAGTTATTTATGAGTAAAATTAAACCTCCAAATAGAATCTCCGTACGTATGGATGACTGTTTTATAATTAATTTCAATATATATTCATACCTTATCGGTTTTATTTGTATCTATCGATCGGAATTGGTGACTCAAAAACACCAACAAAGAGCATTTGGCCTTAATAAATAAATTACATATAAATGAAAGAATACATGGCTCAAAAATATTTAGGCTTAAATGAAATCAAAGTATCTAGTTCTTAAGCAAAATTGTGTACATGCTCCCTGCTAAAATGAGCTGTACTCAAAAGACATATTTAATTCATCTAAAGGGGCTGAAAAATTTGTAACTTAATTTTAACAGAATGTCAAGTAAAATGATAATGTTATATAAAGGCAAAAATTGCATAACGCAACAATTGATACGTTACAATGTCGCCTCATATGTTGAATTTTTGTTTAGTGACTTTATTTATCCGTATTTATACTTTTGCGATTTGCAACTTTGCCAATCATGTTGCTCGTCATTTGTTAAGACTTAATTGTTGCTTAGTAATCATAAAGCTTTATGATACGTACCCTAAAAATAGTCATATAAATGCTATGATGATATCAAAAATTCGAAATTGTGAAATTATTTTAAAATGTATCCGTACGTATGTATGTATTATGATCAGTAAAATTTCAATGTAAATTTGCAATTTTACATATCACCATAGTATTTAAATGACCACGTTAACATGGGTAAGTTTCGGCTTGATAGAGTATGTACCAAACACCTTGTACAAGTGATTAAACATTTTAGATTGATGTTTTCTGGTATCATCCACTAATTTGATTATATTTTAAGTAATTAAGTGAATAACATTAAAAAGATCCTTTGGTTAAACATCGAATAACTTTTTCTGTAACAATATTGTTTTCTATTACGTTCATTTCATTTTATAATTGTGTTTATTTTGCTAATTATGTTTGGCATTGGACTAACATGCTTTAAGTTCTATATGACTTACTTTAACTATTTTAATTTCATGCGTATATAGATTATATGTTCAATTTGTAATATTTTATGAATGCATGACATTTTTAATGATAGAAGATATTGTGCGAATTATTTCAAAGAGCAATAATTTTTCTGGTGCAGTTCGTATTGTGCGTGAATCTAAATGGAATCAAATAAAATGTAATCATCTATTTTTAACCGACTTCAAAAAAGTTCTGTTTCACTGTATTTTTCGTATTTACGTTCACCGATTTTGTCATTTGTGAACCGAATTGCAAAATTTTGTTTTTTCTAATCTAATTTAGTATTTACATATAAATTGGAAAGCATCCTTTTTGCAATTAGCAAAACAAAAGTCAATTGACTAGCAGTTAATAAAGCAATTGGAACAACATGCAGTTGTTGTTCAGCATAACTACAAAAATAAAATAAAATCCTTCAGCTAAAAACATTGTCCCGATCTGGAATTTTTAAAATTTATGTCATGCGCCAGAAAATAATCTTCCCTGTGCTCTCATCGCGAATGCTGTTTAGATTCTTTCTTCTATTGTTTATGTGCCTAGCTTTATATAATAGAGGTTCTCGCGGTCATAAATACAATCAATATTTTTCATAAAATGGCTTTTATGAAGAATATTGATTGTATTTTATGAGAATACTTTAATTTTTTTACCTTTCGAAAAATACCATTAGAGATTGCAGGTATTATGGATTTTTAACGTATATTTTATTTAATACCGTGGTTTTAATTTATTTCAGGACGATTTATTTATAATTTACTGGAAAGGATGTAAAATGGGACCATGGACAAAAGCCTATTTGATTTGAAACTTGTTTCAAAATTGGAAATTGGTTTATTTTAATATTTGCTAACTTATATCGCAAATGTCCTAGCCATTACCAGATTTAGACATATTTTTTAATTACGTAACGTATTAATTATTAAAAGTTATGTTGATATTAATGGTGAGATGTTATGGCTGTTGTATTCTCAAATATATAATATTAGTAGTATTGATAATAATTATAGTAACTTAAACTAAACTCATATAATTGTTTTTATAATAATCACAGTAATGAAATATATATCAATTTTTATAAAGGCCAAAATTAGTACGTACATTACCTTAAATTTTAACAATAGTAATTGTAATTGTGTAACAATAAGCATTCCATTATTATTCAACTAAAAGTTTTAACACACAGCCTCGTGTTTTAAAAGAAAATGAATTTGTTAAAATGACCATAGTAATAAAAATTTTATGTGTACTATTGTTTATATTATTATCAAATCACTCCACCAAGTTTTTCTGATCTCTTATTTAGTTTAAATGGTACTCTAGACTGGCATCACCGCGTAGAGCACAATATAGAGAACCGACCACGTCAAAACTGGAGAATTGAATAATAATATCAAAAACGTAACGAATGAGCTACAACTCCGTGCTACTTCCGTGAAATTGTGCGTTGCGCGACTAGTATAAGTTGATACACACCTAAGGTTGCCAATCGTACTATAATATATAGTATTAACATATAGTGCGCAAAAATATTATATTTCACCTTGCTACGCGCCTAGCCTTGTCACATTGCCAGTCGCCGCGAAAAGCACGGTTTCGCCTGTGACGTCGAGTCTTATAAAGTGAACTTATATACTACAAAAATATGGAGACGGCTCTAGAACCACGAGCAAGCGACAAAGAAAGCATAGCAAATGAATAACTTTTGTATCCTTTTTTTAGGTAAAGTGATTCTTTTTTGTTCCTGTTCCCAATCCCAAAATTGTAACTCCTATGATAAAAATGTCCTTTGATGGTAATGACAATCAATGAGCTTCATCTAAAGTTCATGGCTTATTTATTGCTAGAGATAATATTTCAGTACTCAATTTTGACAGTTTGACCAATTAAGTTATTTTATGAATAAAGTAATGAAATATTGACCTTATATCTATATTTATTTACTTATTTAATACTACTTGTCGTGTATCCGTAATGATACGTTTAGGCATTATATAGTATCATTCTCAAGTCAAATGTAACAAAAACAAACTGACATGAGTTGCTATTTGCAAAAACCATGGGTAAACATTAAAAATACCTTATTTTTAATGTTTACCCATGGTTTAAAAAATATTATACAATATGGATTGTAATGTTATACACACCATTCACTGCTAAATAAATAGTATGAAGTCATTATTTTTATAGATATACTCAATAAAATATAATTATTTCAAGAAACTGTGTAAATTCATCAAGCAACTCTAACAACTAACGTTACCTTAACAACAACGTACGTGAGAAAATAAATAAATTCCTGCATTACAATTTTCAAATTTCTTTTTTGAATAGGGTGTTTATCTAAGCTCGCTTTAAATGATTGAGTCACTTTATATCTTCAGGAACTTAAAGAAAGAATGAAAGATAACTAAAAATAATTGCCTTGATCGCTGTAACAATTAAAAGTCAATGGTGCTAGTATTTATTCCCTCACTCGTTTTTCGCACATTTTTGTTCAATATAACCATATTTATCGTATCATATCCGTAATTACTGTATCGATCATATTTTCTATGGTCTATATCTATAGTATAGTATTTGAATTTCACGTGAGATTATAATCACGACAAAATTATGAATAACTTAGTTTTACCACAGCCAGAATTGTGGGATAGAAATAAAATTATTACAAAATTTAAGAAATAATTTGTAATATTTCGTATATATAGATTGACTTAACTGTAAAATATTGGTTTAGTTTATTTATTTATTTGTTTTGATTCTTTCATATTGTAAATAAAATATAAATACAACCAAATTGAGAATCCACCTTTTTGAATACGGTTAAATAATAAGGGACCCCATTTGCTTGTATATTGCAATACCGATATTTTATTTGCTTTGGAGAGTTCTACTCTCTCTCTAATCTGTGGAGGAGTTTTTGGCGCGTAATGGTGGGGTCGGTTGGGTGCTGTATATTTTATTTCATATATTATGTTGTAAATTTTTGTCATGAAATTGGTTGTTTTATGAAAAAAAAGATCGGTAAATCGTGCAATATATGGAATAGATCATTCAGCGTTTTCATTCATTTCCATACATTCATTTGTAGGGTATGTTCATTTATTTAACATTTTACTTATCATTTCATCAACATCATTATCATTACATTCATTTCGTATCAGTTTATAATATTCGCTTACATTGCATTCCATTTATAAAATTTTCTCGTAAATTAAAAAAAAATTGCGGGGCCTACCATTAGTCGCCAAAAACTCCATGAGCCAAAGGGCTACATTGCACCAGTATCCTGGAGCCATAAATAAGGATAAAAACTACATTAATGAAGATATGGCTTAAAAGTCTTGGTTACCAGGCCAAATAATTAGAAAAAAAAATTGCTTTGGAATTTGAGAACAGATGCGATTGACGACTCGTAAATCGTAAATTCGTATTGTTTATTTACTATATTTATGGTTATGAATTTGAAAAATAAAACGTAAAATTTCATTGAAGATTAGTACACTCACTTGGGTATGGATAAATAACCAACAAAATTCTTGATAATGCATTGCCGGAGCGTGACATAAGTGAATAAAAATAATCGCAAAGTATTTTAATTTCTAATAAGTTTGATAAGATCACGATGGTGTTCGAATCAATTGTAGTGGATGTGTTAAACCGTTTTCTCGGAGACTATGTGGAAAATTTGAACAGGTCGCAACTCAAACTTGGTATTTGGGGCGGTAAGTTTTTCTAAGCATGATGTCATACTTGTCTCCCAATCTCATTAATATGATAATAGTTAAATAAAATATATACCTAATTGTCTTTCAGGCGATGTTGTATTAGAAAACTTGGTATTAAAACAGAATGCCCTTGAGGAACTTAATATACCAGTTCAAACAGTTTATGGACATCTTGGTAAGTTTTACTACAACTTCTATTACAAACATTGAATTATATTATTTTATTAAATGTTTAAACTCAGCCTTCAGTACTCTTCAATCTGTTACTTCGCACTACCTATTATAGTTTTATGTTTGTTTAAATTGGTTAACATATTGATTCTTATAACTTTTGACATTATTTTGGAAATTCAGTTCTGAATTTATCTCAATTATTCTTAAATATATTATTGTAAATAGTATGTGGATTAGAGGAATCCTTTCCCTTGAATAAATTATATTTTTACTAAATTAAAGTAGTTGTTTTACTAACACACATCCAAGTTGAGTATCTATATAAATAAAAAAAATCTATTTCATTATATTTTATTTATATAAACTATTAGTACTTTTGAGTGATGATCCATGTTTCATTGTTATTTAAATCTAATGAACGGTTAAGGAGCACATAGAGTATAAACAAATACATGAATAAACATTGAGTTTTGTTTATAAGTTATATATTATTATTATTATCTATGTTTAAGATATAGTATATATTCACTGGTTAACTGTATTTAGATGTTGAATATTGAAATAATATTATATTTCCTTTTAATAGTTTTGAAAGTAGGTTCCTTTTCGATGTTGCACCCACCAGATGCAAATGGTATATGGTATGGTATGGTTCTACTGAATGGAAGGCTAGGTGGCTGGTAAAGGAGTGATTTAAAATACTTTTTTTATTTCACAATTTTTATTTGTCTGTGAAGACAGACAGACTGTGTCTGCTTAACTGTAATAAAATCCAGGTTGGATGACATCATGACCTCAAATTATCAGACGTTTAATTGCTTGATGTAATACTTGCCTTTTAAATTTGAAGGTCATAGATCAACATTAGTTAAGACAAGTCAATACTGTTTCATGGGTTAACAACTTATTTATATTTTACTTAAATTAATTACTTATATGTTTTGAGTATCTCTTCTATATGAGTATCTATTCTATTGTACCGCTAATATTATAAAAAATTTAAACTGAAATGGCAGAATTCGTAAAAACAAGAGACGCCATAAGAATAATATATATATATTGATTATTACCTTAGGATAATTCATTACCTTAGCATTTATATATATATATATATATATATATATATATATATATATATAAATGCTAAGGTAATGAATTATATATTATTTTTTCACTGTTCAAATATATATATATATATATTTGAACAGTGAAAAAATAATATATAATTCATTACCTTAGCATTTGGTCATGATGCTTATATGGCCAGCACATTAAAAATGTTTCCTGTTTGTATGTTGTGTGTACAGCTTAGTTTTATTAATTAATACTAAAGTATGATTCACACATGCTATATCGCATGTGTTGTAGGACTGCCGTTTCAATTATTAGGATTCGTAAATGATAGCAAAAACCTTCATTTTCTTATATGAAAATGTAAATAAAAGTATATAAATAAAAGATGTGTCCAGAGAATGCTGAGCACAGGATCGCCTTGGGAGCACGATTATCTGATCCTATATATATAGCACAGGATTTAAAAAAATTATATCACAAAAAAATTATTTAATAAATGTTCTGTTTACGTAAAATAAGGTTTCTCTTTGAACGCGCGCTTATGTGGTCCAATACGATCAGTTACGTCAGGTCAGGAGGCTCAGAAATGAGAATTTGATGAATTTTAATCACATCATGTATAGTAACAGTGACGCTGTTAGCATAACAAATAGCTAACTGGTAATATAACCTCGAAAATCATTAAAATGTAATGAAGTAGTGATAATAAACAAAATATCATACTTTATTTTTATCACTATTGTATGATTCATATTAAGTGTTATCATAAGTGTTTACAATTGATCATTTTTTCTTAAACGGAGAATTAAGAAAAGAAGTTTTATATTCCAAACTATAGTCCTACAGATAAGAAAGTAGAGGCCCTTTATTTTGAATTTAGATTTCCTTTTTTTTCAATTAAGAATTGGAAATATTTTTCTATTGCTTAGCTGTGTATGTTCCCTATTTGATCCGTATTACATTCTTAACTTATTCTTAAATAAACTAAGCAATTATTATCAACTTCAACTATACATTTTTATTTTATTATAATAGATTAAGATTCTAAGTTGTAGATTAGAAATTAACCAGTGTATCAGATGACCAATGTTTTAGTCAATAACCATAGACCAAATACGTACCGATGTATAAGGGAAATATTTTTTGATGAATTCAGAATATTAACGATCATCTGAATACAAGTCTGAAATTTTGGAATCAAATAAAGAAAGCAATTTTCTTAGTGACCAACCAGCTCTCTGACATGCCGTATTAGCGGATCGATAGACTGTGATATTCATACGTTTTTTTATATTTGCTTCCAAAAACTTGATAGTTTTCAATTTCACAGGAAAACTTGTACTTAAAATACCATGGAAAAACCTTTATGGAGCCTCGGTAGAAGCGACGGTAGATCGCTTGTTACTTATTGTGAATCCGACGGCTGAAATCAGATATGAACCCGAAAAGGAGGAGAAAATGGAGCTGGCTTCCAAACAAGCAGAGCTAGCGAGAGTAGAGGAAGCAAAAAAGCGTGAGGCAGACAAAAGTAAGTTTTTTCTATAATAACATACACAAATTAATTATTAGTTATGTACTGCGAAATGAAATGATTCTTGTTGCTAGATCCCAGCAAAGTTATCTAAATAGAGTTTAAGCAGTGTCGGCGCATCAACGCAAAGATGCAACGTCTTGTGGTTGGAATATCACCCACAATGGTTGATTTAAACGATCCGTGCTAGTAAACTATAAATTTTTATACAAATGAATGCTTGACTATGTTTTTTGGTAGCTGCAGGTGTACGTTGATATCATATCCTATATATTCCAATTGACTACAGTTGGTCTTTAGATTTACCGGATAGGAAGAATACTATATTATAATTTTAAGGTTATTATAATTGGCTGATGTACAATAAAGATATATTCTATTCTATACTTTTCTTCTTTAGATGAAAATAAACTAGACGAGACTTTCGTTGAAAAGTTGGTGACGCAAATAATTAAGAATGTCCAGCTTAAAATTACGGATATCCACGTTCGTTACGAGGACAGTATAACGAACCCGAAAGCTCCATTCTCATTCGGCATAACGCTCCACAACCTCTCTGTCCACACCACTGATGAGAATTGGAAACAGACAGTTATACAGGAGGCTGTCACTAAGATTTTCAAGGTAAGTTTAAATAAATAGTAACAGATTGTTTAATTATGTTATTGTGTAGTTATGTTTAATTATTTCATCTCTTTAGGTTTTAAATTTGGAAGGATTAGCAATCTATTGGAATCCTAAAACCGAATTTTACTCAAAATCTGATCCTATAAACATTAAAAATAGACTAGAATCTGAAATCGCCACAAAATCATCTAAACCATCGTTCTATCAATATGGTGAGTATAGATAACTTACTACTGTACATGAATCAAATCATTGAGTTTGAATTTTGGTTGATAAAAAAAGTCATGTTATTTCCAGCCCTTGGTCCAATAAACGCAACGGCAAAATTGAAATTGAATCCTAAACCGGAAGGTGATACACCTAAGTTTTGTGTGCCGAAAGTAATACTGAGTCTTCATATGGAAGAGTTGTCTGTTAGTTTGACCAAGGCTCAGTACCAAGATATGATGCTTCTGGCTGATTCAATGGACAGGATGGCGAAAGGCGCGCCTTATAGGTTGGTGTCATAGTGTTACTGCAAACTGTGTAAACGATACTGGCTATAATGTATTGACCTCCCTGAAGTATCAATTCCCAGTACTGAAATAAAAGTTCAAGTTATATTTGACTAGAAACTAGTATTATGTTTGACTTGTAATGTTTACTATCTATGGGTAGTCGAAAATGTCTTAATGGAGGCTTCATTAAAAGTTCTTTATTTTATTTAGTTCTGTGTACATACTGTTTTACTAAAGAGATGACAGACAACCACATTTCGATTACTAAGAAAAATGTTATATATTTCTAGAAAATATCGCCCAGATATAAAGGTCTACAAAGGCTTTTACAAGGATTGGTGGAATTTCGCATACAAATGTATCTTAGAGGACGATATACGTCGTCGTCGGAAAAACTGGGACTGGACGCATATGCTGGAGCACAGAAATCTATGCAGGAGTTATGCTACAGCTTACCATGCCAAGATGAGTAATAAAGGGAAGGTGTCTACTGAATACCAGTCAGTGTTGGATGAGGCGGAGAAGAAACTGGATCTATTCAATCTTGTCGTTATTAGGCAACGGATAGAGTTGGAGGTAGGTTGATAATAAAATGTAATTAATGTAGTGTAGTGTTAACCAAAATTCGTAAACTTCTTCCCCAAGAAGTAGGCGTTGCGTAAGCCTTGGCCATTACAAGACGTTACCGGGATTTTGACTATACCTACCCTACGGCCTGATCACGGCCAACGTGAAACCAACCGTGTGTATCGTAGATTGATGCACTGCTAGCCAAGCTCAACATATCGTACTAATTTTCTCAAAAGAATATTAATAATATGCCTAAGCTTTAAGTCTAAATTATATGTCTGTCGATCTCAAAGTTATTAATAAATTCACTCGCTTTATACATTCAAAATCAAAATTACATTGGTCCTAACCATCTTAATCTTACTTACACCTACCAGAAATCTATAATACAATAATATAATACCTATTTACAATTATTTCCTGCGATATTATGTGAAATTATTGTACGCGGTACATTGAAGTAGTTTTCTGTAACCTTGGAACGTTTGGATATTATTTACATAATTCAATGTCAAAATATTTTAGGTGGAAAGATTAGGAAAGCTAGAAGCAGAAGCGAAAAAATCTAGAGGCTGGTTCAGTGGTTGGTGGGGAGCAGGCTCCAAAGATGAAGAGCTCGCCGAAGGCACTGCTATAAGTATGTTGAAATAACTTATTTTGATCTTAAATAAAATAACCTACCAATTAAATAACATTTTTTTTATAAAACACGCCAAATTGGTAGTATGTATGTTATTAACGGATCTTAATATTGCTTTCTTAATAGTGTTGAAAAAATATTGGGCGCTTTTGTATTTTGGTGAACTAAAGAGATCATGTTATATATTATCCTAAAAGGTGATTTTCTTGATTCCAGTGAGGCAATTCGAAAAAGCAATGACTATAGAAGAGAAGGAGAAATTGTTCCGTGCCATAGACTATCAGGAAAACTCTGCTCCCCTGCATTTACCAATTGAGTACGTGGCCATAGAGGGTAACTTTCATTTAGACCGACTGCAGGTGTCTGTGAATGATGTGTCTGAAGTTCTTAAGGCTTCGGTTGATAATGTTAATGTGGATGTGAAGCAACGGCCGAGTGCTAACGCTTTGAGGTGAGTTTGTAGTATAAAAAAAGATGCAGACTTTGTAACATTTCAATTTTACTTTTGAAATAACACATTGTCTTTATTAATGGTTATGATTATAAATAGGTCTTAAATTTCCAAATATATTTCTGTTTATTTATTGTCAACAACATATTTTTATTCTAGAGTTGATGTTCAGATGCAAGCTTTCACTGTCTCTGGAGTGCAACAAGGCAGTTTTGTGCCTAAATTAGTTGTTTCGAAAGAAGTGACACAGGATGTTAATCTGCTTAATGTCATTTTCGAGACGAATCCTCTTGGTAAGAAAGATTGGATTTTTCAGTTTAGTTAACTACAGTAGCTAAGTATCAATCACTTGAACGACTATCATTGAAATTTCTTCAATGATAACTAAAATTAAGGAAAGAAAGTGAACTTTGTAATGTTTCCAGATGGCGCTTGCGATCAACGAGTTAAAGTTTCTGCTCGGCCTCTCCAAATTATTTACGATGCACAAACAGTCATAGAGATAGTAAACGTATTCAAACCACCCTCGGAATCCACAGCCTTATCTACGTGAGATATTAATACTCTTTAAACTGGCACAGATTTTCACAAAAATTCAAACTTTTTAAAATAATATAATAATTTAAAAAAAATTGTCAGCTAGTGATTAAAATATAATTCTTCAAGGTATTGTATTGCATGTTATTAAAGTGTATTCAGAGAATTTAATTTTATTAGGTAAAAAAAACGTTGCAACTAGCTACGTATTACGGTTAAAACGGCGAGCGGCAGCAGAAAAAAAGGGACAGCACCATATACAGTGTAATAGCGGTATCCCTTTCTTTTCGCTGCGGAAAAGGGCAAA
The DNA here is from genome assembly GCA_943193645.1 of Acentria ephemerella. Lineage (NCBI taxonomy): Eukaryota > Metazoa > Arthropoda > Insecta > Lepidoptera > Crambidae > Acentria > Acentria ephemerella. The sequence continues at coordinate 4,429,639 of OW971882.1, forward strand.
ATCTATTGGTCCTTTTGATAAACATCGTCTTCCGTTCAGCACGAAATGCTTGTCAGGGGTTACGTAGTCAGTGCTTCATAATGTATTTCGCTCCACGCGTTGCAGTGTGCTTTAATATCAGCTTTTTGACTATGAATCCTAAAAAGCCAAGGTCTTATTTTTAATCTACAACATATGTCCTACTTTAGCTTGCAAGCAGCTGCTGAAAATAAACTGTCTGATCTGAAAGAGAAGTCCGCTCTTGGAATGCAGTACGCTGTACACCACCACACATTCATAGATCTGGATATTGACATAGCTGCCTCCTATATAATTGTGCCACACACTGGAATATATAAAGGGTAAACTTTCAAGAGTATTAGTTTATAGAAGTGAGAATTATTCGGCCGTATTCGGGTGACATATTTAAAATCTATAGTACACTATATCTTTTAATATGTTTAGGAAAGTGAACAATTAGGTCTGTCTAATAACTTAAATTACGACAACTGTATGAAATCTTACAGGATTTTAGAAGTAGTCTATCTACATGACTTCTTAATTTTTCTAATATATTACAATGTTTTTACTTCCATACCTATTATGTAGTTCAAATAAAGCTCTATAAGAGTTTGATTCATGGATACTGGCTAAAGTACGGTTAAGAAACTATATAATAATTCTCAGTTAAGTTTTCTCTTTTTTATATTTTGCTATGTATGTACAATAAAGTGCTAAATAAATAAATAAAGTTATATGTATCAAACTTGAAAGTCATGACTCGAACGTACGTTTGTACTCTTCAATAAAACATCTGCCTCACACGAGTTTGTAATGACCACTGGCCTATTAAAACCAACAGTTTTTTACGTTCAATAAAGTCCAAATTTAATACAACCCATTTTTAATATAAAATTTTAATAACAACCTTACTTTTTGCATTAATGGCGAGAACGAAACGAATTGATTACGGCCCGTTGCTATAATTAGTTTGGTTGGTTTCACAATTTATAGATTAAGAACATCAAAGTCACTAATGATTTATTAATTGATTTATTCAGAGATACTTTGCGATTCCTTGCCAAATTTTCTGGAATGTCAGAATCAGCAACTCAATCAATTTATAATAAAACTAAATATTTTGTTTTATTATAAATCATTTGACATTTCCTTCAAAAGCATCCTATATTTGGATCAATATAATGTGATTCTCCGTTTCCATTTTACTTATTATAGTGATTTTATATTCGTAGTATATTAAAGTAAATTTCAGCAAAGAAGCGTGCGTAGTAGTAAAGCTCGGTGCCATAAACGTGAAGTCAGAGCCTCGTTCCCAGGCTCTTGATGTTCATAAACTTTACAAGGAAGGTTTGGCTGATGAAGAAATATTGAAGGAGATCACGCATCACAGCTACGACAAGATGATGCTCAAGCTGACAGAGATGCAGGTAAGTGGTCTTTAATTCATTACAGATTTTCTTAATACTCAGTTTACGTTTACTTATGTAATAGTAGCTGTTACCGCCTACTTTACTGGTAATACTGCAAAGCGTTAGAAGAATAAAGTAAAATATCGTATCTTGATGGTTAAAAATGGCAATTCAATCGTAAATAGATTATTTCAATTTTCAACATATGTATACCAGCCCAAACCATAATACATACTGTGATATGCTTAAAGTGCCAAAACATTTTACAAAAATTAAAAAGTCCCAAAATATCTGATAGTCGTAAATTTCTACAAGTCAATGAAAATAACTTCTAGAATTGTCTTTATGATTAAAGACGAAGAAGTCTTTACGTGTTAATGTATATATAAATATTGCAATATATATGACAGACTTTTTATCCATTTGGTAATCACACTGTGCCATTTATAATTGAAAATATTGTTATGATTAAAGTAAATTGTTAAAAAACGTACGAACATACGATACTTCTTTTGCTGAATTTCGTCTTAATTATTGTTTAGATTGTGATAGCGACTTCCAAAGAAGATTGGCAATCAGCAATCGCGTCTAGTGAAGCGACACCACTTCACTTGCTGCAGCCGACTACCCTGCTCATACAAATACACAAGTGTCTGATCACTGATGACCCTCGCATGCCTAAGATAAGAGTCAGGGGCGAATTAGAGAAGATTGCTATAAGTGCTTCGGAAGATAGGTATATCCATAGAATTAGGTGGATTTGCATAAAAATATACTGTTTTGTAGTTATTCGGTTGATTAATTATATAACCTTTGAACTTGATTATATTATTTCAAGGTGGTAAACTTTGGTTTCAGATTATTAACTCTTTGTGAAATACTTGTAAGCATGCCTTTACCACAGTCTGAAGAATCTACACAGCTAAAGGTAAGACTAATACTTGCACTTACCTCGAACTCAATATAATTTTGCTCTATATATAAACGTTCTTTAAATTTTCATATAAAGCTGTTTTGTCACAAATTTGCGTTTGTGATAACCGGTGAAGTTATTGAATCGCAAGTCGTAAAAACTCAAGACTCAGTGGTAACTTTTAAACTTACAGAGTATTGTATTCATAGATCTTAGTAAATAGACATTTTGTCACTAAGTTTTCAGTTGTGTAGTAGAGTAATATGTGAAATGTAGAACACACAGTTTGTACTTGCATTATCATTTAACATGATTGTAATATGTTGATTAAAAAAGCCGGTATTTAATTATTAACAAGTAATTTTTAAAAAGTTGAAATATCATGTTAGTCTGTGCTCATAATTTTGTAAATTATCTAAAATTGTAGTAATTTTTCGAGTGAACTATTTTAAAGATAAAGATTAATTTTCAGCCTAGCGAGTCGAAAGGATCTAGCTTATCTTTATTGAAATACTTAGATCCAGTAGAAAAACAGAAAAGAGATACGGCGAGGTCGAATCAGAGGAAAGATGAAGAACAAACCGTACAACTTACTGAAGTTGAAGCTTTCTTTATTATGAAAGGTGAGGACTAAAATTTTTTTAGTTTGTTTTTTTATTATTGTTAAATAATAACAAACGGCCCATTTAAAATAAATATGATCAATAATAATTATCAGAAAAATAACTTTTCAAATAAAATTAGAATTTATTCTTTATAATTTATGTGTGTGGCTTAAAAATTACGTTACAAGTTTTTGCCTAATTTTCTAGTCACTCAATCAGCAACTCAATCGATCTACGAATAAACAGTATTTCATAATATTTTTCCTGCGATCCGATAAAAAGTCGTGTGCGAGCTTTATTAAATCTTTTTGGAAAAGTACGTACGTTATCTACATCAAAATGACAGATACTTTTTATTTATTATGTATGATTGAGTATCTCGCAAAACTCATGTAGATACGAACACGAGAACATGAATTTTACTTGAGCTGTTTGAGGAAAAAGTTGTAGAAAATGAAACCCTAGATTGAAATAATTGGGTACTTGACAATCTTTATTTATTTCAATTATAAATAGTATGTCAATAACATGGAAATGTTGAAGAAACAACCGTATATCCGCAGTCAATATTTTCTGAGATAAATCGATATGTTTGTAAACCGGGCCCCCAAAAAAGCTAATTCCATGTCACCACAACAAGGAAGTGGCTACCAAAATACATTTATAGTTGTTTATATAAAGTGGTTATATAAAAAAAGTATAAATAGTTATAAATAACATTTTAAGTTTTACGAATGGTTTAATATTTTTTCGCCATTTTTTAACAATTTCATTTGGAATATGAAGGAATAATTTTGAAAGAAATTTAAACAACCTTAATTTTTACTTTTAGCGAAAACAATGAATGTAAAACAGACAAAAATAAACAGTTTATCCACGCATTCTAAATATATAAATATTCCTGAAACATAAAGTAGCCTGAAGTTAAATTTGTGTAATGGCAGTTCATTGGCAAGAATTTGTTATAAATGTAAATATTAAACAGGGAGTTGATTTGGCCTATTGCCACATTGTAGGGTCATAAATTCTAATAAACTATGACCTAAACAATTTTAGTGGTGTTATGCACATTATTTTTATGTATATTTACTTTACAGAATTAATACTCAGCGTTAACCGCAAGGCAACGAAAAGTACGAACGCTTACGACCGCTTCTTAGTGTTCTCACTGTCCTTGTTCGAATTAACAGCGGTCCAAAAAACGTTTACTCTTGAGGCTACAGTCCGGCTTGGTGCTGTTAACATGCAGCATCACAGGCTGGGCTACAATGTTATAGATATGGTTGAGACGCCAGAAATAGAGATATCGAATACGACTTTAGTCAGTAAGGAGTCGGCAGTTAATCAGTACTTATTCGCTGTTACTTATAGCAATGTGAGTATTTTATTTTTCAAATTATGAGGCATTTCCTGTGACACAGTAAACGCCCATTTTAATATTTTACTCGAATGACCCATATGTATTTATGTGGGTATATATGTACAATGGAACATTTAATCTCCTGTAGCTAAACAGAATGAGCGATTTTGAAGAGAGTGGTATTATATTCTTATATATCCCCGAAGTGTCATAGGTTATATAACGTCCTCTTTTGCTAATACTACGACAATCTGTCGAGTTTTGTGGTTGTTAGAATTATACATTTCGATGCTGATATTAGAGATGTATAAGTACTGTGAGTACTGCATAACGTGTAATACGACCGCATACTGCAACAGTACCTATAACCCGCCAAAATTAAGCATAACATGACACTAAACATGACCTGAGCCCGTCATGTAGGTACTGACATTTTATTTAGTTTTATATTCGTTACTTTAACTCCTAGGTCGACAAAAAATGCCCAGAATTCAGAAGTCACTACGGATCCGTAGAACAGATGATCGAGCTAGACTTTACTACTCTCAAGGTGTTACTTCATTTACAAGGCTTGCAAGAGATATTAGTCGTCGTTAATGAGTACCAGGTATTTTTAATAATTTTGCACATTTATTTATTTTTAACTTCGCGAACAACATCGTTTTACGTTCCTATTATTATTTATCATTTTTAGACAAGATTGCAAGCTATCAAAAGCACAGTCGATAGAACGGCAAACGCTGGACCTTTAGAAACAATATTGGAAGAAGGAGAGTTTTCTGCAGCTAAATCTAAAGGTAATAGTATTCAATTAAGTTTAATATCTATGTCTGTAATTTTTTTATTATACAATACTTCCTAATAATTTTAGCGAGTGTCTCCAAGTCTACACGACACAAGCAAGTGGAGAGTATACAATTAAAAGTGAACGTAAAAATAGGTGCAATAGAGATTGGTTTTGCAAACGACACGCGGCCGTTGTCTGTGGTACAACTTCGAGGTGCAACTGCAGGCCTGATTATGAAGAGTTCGTATATGCAAGTTGACTGCACAATTGGTTCTATTAAAGTGGAGGATCTTAATCCAGATACTATACACAGAGAGGTCAGTATAGGTGGTTTTCCCAAAGCTAGCACGAATGTGTTGAATTTTAATGATTTATCACAACCACCATCAACCACCAATGTATTTGTTTACGATAAAAAAATAAAAACTATTACAAAAATATACTAAAATTTCAGTTTAATTTCGATGCTACCTTTGCCATAACCATACGAACTGTAGTGAAGTTGGTTTTGTGTCCTATGTGGTTATGATTTGCTTGTAACTCCATACCATTCTTATCCAATTTGAGAACATTTAACTAAAGTTAAATTACGTTCTGTTTATATAAACATGATTACCTAAATTATATATTAAGGACATAACAATTATATGTTAATGTTATCTTGAGCCAATTTTATTTACTTGTATAAAAATTTTATAAATGGCGGAAGTACAGGTAAATAAAATGATAATAAATATTTCCCCAATCCGTCCAGTGCTTTTAATTAAAACTAAAACGTCGCTTCCAGATACTGAAAGTACTCGGTGGTGACGTGATTAACGTACAAGTGGTGATCTACAACCTAGACCAGTACCCGTCGGTGAGCGATGTGAATATGTCCATAGACGCGCAGATCAACTGCCTGCGCATCATATTCCTCAATTGGTTCGTCACTTCTATGCTGGTATGTGTGTTGAAGTATTTTGCTCTATCTGTGTCTCATTATTATGAAATAGCTACAAAATAAACAATTATGCCCAACTAACATTAACGATAGTCTAAGCAAAAATCAATGGATCAATATCATTCAGTCCAAATATTTAATCGTTGATGTCAAAAAATGTACAAGACATATAAGGGCTAAGAATTACCTTTTATAAAATACTGTGTGTGTAAATTCGGAATCTTTCTTGAAACATAAGACTTAATTTATTTATTTCTCAACAATGTATATATGAACGTATTATAGAAGACTATCGGGTTATACTTGTTTTGTATTTTTCACTTTGTTTTCGTCAGGAATTCCTCAACAACTTTCAAACAGCCCAGCAGGCGATCATCGACGCCTCTTCTCAAGCGGCTGATGCGGCTCGCGCAAACGTGCAAAATGCATATGAAAACTCTACAAAATTGGCACTCAAAGTTCGTCTTGCTGCACCTATCATTATTGTACCAGAAAACTCTAAAAGCTTAAACGCCATGCTCGTTGATTTGGGTCGTATGAACTTGAATAACAAGTTTGTGGATTTGCATGTTGCTGTAAGTATAAAAATCCTTTACTTGCACGTTATTATATTTCTTAAATTTATTTGATCTATGTAGATTGAGCCACAGACGGCAAACTCGATTTAGACTGAAACCGAACTTTAAGCAGACGTTATTGTGTGGGCTTAAATATTTCAAATTCAAAATCATTTAAGTCTGACCATCCTATTTCTCTAATTTAAATATTTGTATACATACTTAAAGAATTAAATTTGTCAAAGGTAAAACATGTATTTTGCTACATTGCGATTTATACTTTAAATACTTCTGTTTATTATATTTAAAGTAATTTTGCATATTATGTATTTTGTAGGATGTCAGTAATAAGGTAACGGTGGATGAGCTGACACTTGAGCTCGAAGATATGAAAGTGTCCTGCGTTCAATTAGACGACACTCAGACCAGCATTAGTCAAGAACGTAAACTGTTACGTCCGACAAGCTTCAAGCTGTTAGTGAAACGCAGTCTCTCGGCATGGTACGAAAGTCTACCTGACTTAGATGTATCGGGGCGACTTAAGACTATTGCGGTAAGTACTGGGAAGTAGTACTTGGTGGAAGTGTATAGTTTATATGCTTTTGGTGACTAATTATATAAAATAATAGTCCAAATTGTGTAATTTTCAAGTTACCTGTATTGTTGTGGTTGAAATATAAAAAATACTGAATACTTTTCTAGATCACTGTAGGACATAGCGACTACAAAAGCATAATGAAGATTCTCAACCAAAATCTACAAGAAGGGCAGACTAAAACGGAGGATCTAAAAGTCCAGCAGAATGTTCCTAAAGTGTTATCTAGATCCGGGATGAAGAGTCAACTAAGCAGAGTACAGACCAAGACTACAGTAGCTGTAGTCGCTTCGAAGGAACAAAAAAAACCGAGGACGACGATTAAGTTTTCATTCACAATGGACAGCTTCGTTATTAACTTGATGAATAATTTGAATGTAAGCTGCATTATAATTGGACATTACAAGCTAGTTACTTATTTGAACAAAATGTGGAGTTAGTTGGCGCAGTATTCGGAACGCTCGTTTCGATAAAGAAAACAAAGCAATTTTCGACTTGGTTGCTCCCTGGATGGGTTATTTAAATGTGTTATCTTGAGCTACTCCGTTTCGGAATGCATATTAAGCTGGTTCCGGTTAGTACGGCAGCTTCTTTCACTCACCAAGCCACATAGGGCCAGCGTGATGCTGTTTCTCCCATGTAAGGTCATGGCTCAGAAATGGGCCGTATATAAGCTGTAGATTACGATAATGATTATAACTAAATACAAATTTAAAAGGATTACGAAATAACGTTAAGTTATCTGTTATTTATTTGAATAGTTATTAAGGGTTCGGTAGGCAAGTCCATTTTAAAAGCATTAAAATTTAATTAAAAAGTCCTATATCATTGGTCAATGATATTTCTATAAAGGTGGCGTGACATTACACTACAGTACCCGTTTCTAAAATGCATTTGAAGGCGGGTAAAAAATATACTAAAATTGTTAAAGTTGTTGTATCGAAGTTTGCATTCTATCGAAACAATTAACTAATTATGTACAATTAATTATGTACAGATACTCTTATTTAATTGTTTAATTAAATAAGAGTAACTGTACATATTTTCTTACGCTCTTCTTTTGCAAATTAACTCTTGTCATTAGTATATATACACAATAATAAGTAATTAGCATAATTATAAGTTTTCCCGAAACTTTTCACAGACTGAAGATTCATTCTTCGTTAAAGATGTCGAACTAGCTCGGTTTTGCCTGGCGCTTCTGTCTGTCAAAGGACGTATGTTTTCTGACAACTCTATGCACACATCTGTGTTGCTCGTCGACTGTACGTTGGACGATACTAGGCCTGGTAGAGGAGCCAAGATTACCCGGTAAGTTTTACTAATCAGTATGGGATCGCACCACTGACTAAATTTATTCCTTCAATTCAACAATCAAAAATACAATGAAATTGTTATCATGGCAATAAGGCCGCCTTTTCAATTTTTTTGTTGTATTTTCTTTATCAAAGTAATACAATCAATCTCAATTTGCTGATAGCAGTAACCTATCTTGTGTTATAAAAGAGATATAAAAGAAATTGTTTATTGTTTATAAAAAAAAATATTGGTGCGATAGCTGGAGCTCGTTGGTGATTTTGATTTTGCCACGCCAGTCTCGTGAATTTAAAATCTATATCCCATGCTCCGTGCATATCCCGTGCTTCAAAAGGCACGTTAAGCTGTAGTTACAAACCGTAACGCCAAACTCTTTCACCCACTAAGCCACAGTCAGCCAGCGGTAGTGTCTTTCTTGTAGGAAAGTTTATGAAGAACAATAATATTAAACCTATTCGGCACCTTCAATGTTATGGACTTTTTTGTTGGTTCTCTTGTTAAAGGTATTTGGAGCGTCGTCGTGAGGGTTCAGAGTTTATAGACAACAGCGAGGAAGGCTCGTCAGCTGCTATCATGGAAACTCAGGACAAGATACGCAGCATGATTGATATAACATACACCATGAAAAATTCTGACACATTCAGTAAGTATACCTTTTTTTCTGGTCGTTAGTACCAATGTCTACTTAGCCAGAGGTTTGAATCCCGGTAGGGGCAGATATTTGTATGACGAATAGGAATATTTCTTGACGTGGATGTTTGTATGTTGATTTAATATATTTTTTATATTATTTAATATATTTAGGTGTGAATGTGAGAAATATTTATTATTCAATTTATTTCTAACCTGCTCAGCATTATTTAACAATTTTGCAGTTGACATGAGAATATTCAGTTTCAACCTGATACTGGCAATGGACTTTCTTAATAAAATAGCGGAGTTTATGACTACTGGACTAGCGGAAGATGTGCCTGCCGGCAAGTCTCAAGAAGAGGTTAAACTTGTTAAATCGTCTGACAAATCCAGCGATTTGATTGTGAGTATAAATATGCTTAAAGTCTACGACCACAAGTCGAGACCCAATTTTTCATGTTTTTGGTGTGCAATTTCAAGGTAATCATAATATTTTATCGCAATGACAACGTATTTATAAAAATCTAATTTTTGTATCGTAGCAAAAGAAGAAACTTTCAGTGATATCGGCGCCCTCGGTGCCGGAGCCGGCGCAGAAGTCGGCCATGATGACCGTTAACGTTAAGATCGAGCAACCCGATATTTTGCTCGTCGAGTCGTTGGAGCTCAAGAAATGCGATGCCCTTGTACTTAACGTATGTGACCCAAAGATACTCATGATGGTTTTATTGAAAAAATTAATACTGCGATACTTTTAAAAGCTGACATAGTTTAAAATTAAATTGGTGCTTTTTAACTGAATAAATACATGGTGTTCTTATGTTACTTTAGATGGAAGCTCGTTTTAAGCTTCGCAAGACAGAAGAGCGTATGGTTGCTGACGGAGGTATTTCAGGGCTGCAGATGGTGATTCGTACACTAGGTCGTAGCGAAGGAAACCCGAGATACCTTCTAGCCCCAGCGCATTTATCACTGGCGTTATCCCAACCGCCTAACAGTGGAATGCACGTCGATATATCTGTATCTGACATCAAGATCACGGTGTCGCCTGGTCAGTTTGATTAGTTTTCCTAGGATAGGAAATTCAAATCTAGCCGCTACAGGGAGAGATATTTAAATTTCTTTGCCATAGTGCGTATAGTTTTCTGATTTGCTCTAACCCTAAAATATTCTACTAGTACCGTATTTTGTTACTGTAGAACACTGTCTCCCATAAACATTATGATCAATTTACTTTATGAGTCTAAATATATATATATATATGATAAGATGATAATAATGACTTAGCAGCAAGATATATATTTATTTCTCATTTGGTCAACTCCACAGATATTATTGCACTTCTTAACCGCGTAATGGCGACGATGACGAGCCGCGAAGAGGATCAGACAGAGCATGAACATAAGGCCATTTTCTACAAAGATCTTTGGAACATACAACCCTTCAAGCCCAACTCTTATTGGTTCCTCAAGACAGGTAGGATAAATCTTGTTTATTAGATTAATTGAATTTGCATTTAACTCATGGAATATCATGAATATCGAGGATCTTTTAATATTATCCGTTCTTAATTTGATTTAGGTGTTTCGATTGTAGTACGTACTCGTATAATATAAGATAGTTAATATAAATATGAATACTCTATCAGAGGAAGCAGAAGAAGCGATGAACCTTGAAGAGCTGCCGAAGACGACTCCTGCTCAGCCTCCTACTGGAGAAATCTGCTTGCTATCGAGCCCTTCGATAGTGGTTTCTCTTGAAATGGATATTGGTAATGAAACCATCCCTGTGCTTGTCATGCAGGCTTCATTACATGGAAATCTCAAGGATTGGAGTTCTGAAGTGAGTTTTTTAATTTTGAATAAATATTTAAAAATTGACATAATTACGACAATTATGAAATACACACAATATGAATTATAAAGTAGGTATTGTCCTATCTCAAACTGTGGTGCTATATAATAACTAAACTGACTGGCTGACTGACTAACTGTTAACTTTGATTATATTCTTATATAAATTATTATTAAAATTAATAAGACCTCATAAAAAGTTTTTGAGTTTTAGTGAGACTAACCAACAGATCGGGGGGAAAGTCACTTCGCATATAGTATGTATAAACTTGTAATAAAAAATCTTTGTTATTCTTTGTACTATTTGTATCTGGCTGGTTTTCATGACATTAAAAAGTTGACATTTCAAAAATGAATTAAATTAGACTTAATACAGTGTCAGTAAAAGTAGCATAAAGTTAGATGAAACCTTTAAAATCCGGGAATTTTGATGCATCTCTCTCTGGTCGCCCTATTACGGATAAAATGGACGCTTTTTTGAAATAGTGGAGCAAGATCGGCATATTACAACAGTTACGTCATAGCTGAAGAAATGGGAATTGACTACAAAACAGTTTTGATCCATTTGGAAAAAGCTGGGTACTGGTAAGCTCGATATTTGGGTGCCACACGAGCTCACTGATAGGAACCTAATGAACCGTGTACTCATTTGCGATTCTTTATTGAGACTTAATATAACTGAACCGTTTTTGAAGAGATTGATAACTGGTGATGAAAAGTGGATAACATATGTCAAGAACGTGCGGTAAAGGTCATAGTCAAAGGTCGGTCAGACTTCACAGACTGGCAAAGCCTGGGTAAACTCTCAATAAGGGATGCTGTGTCTATGGTGGGAATGGAAGGGCATTGTTCATTATAAGCTAATAATCATGTCTCTACCTAAAAGATAGCAGAGGTCTACAAACAAAATGGCACATATATACTGTTATTAACTTTGAAAAAAAAGTCTTGAATTTTCATATAAAATGTGAAGAAACTACAAGAGTATATCTAAGGTTACAATGGGTCCCTTCACATATAATAATATAGGTATATTATGTATAAGTGGTAACAATGAGGCTGACAGAATGGCAAAATAGCGACCGACAAGCATTAATCGTTCTATTTTTAAATATTCGTCAGAATAAGGCTTAAAAATTTCTGACGTCATTGGCCATCTTTTCTGGTCGTATTTTAATGAAAAATTCGTTCTAACGAATATTAATTGGACTTTATCGCTCGTAAATTACTACAGGAGATATTGCATTATTGTTCATTTTATTTCAGTTTTACATGGAGTCCACTTGGGCGATGCAAATATCTTACTACAATATATCTCGCGCTGTTTGGGAACCTCTTTTAGAGCCTGTGGAAGTACTTAAAGATTACCAATATAAACACGTGCCATGGGAATTGAAGATGGAGGTAACTCTTTGATTCTTATCAGTTTTATTACAATAATTAGTATGAGATAAACAATTTGTAGTATGTAATAGTTTTCTTTAGTATAACCATTAACAACGATTAAGTTTTAATTTTGCCTTTAGGTGGTTATGCGGACACAAGACAATGGAGCTACAGTGGACACGACGGACGAGGCCGCCAACTACCAAGCAGTGGCGCAAAGACAGGCCAATAAGACAGTCACCATTTCTAGCAGCGAACCGCTGGAGATAACGATCACACGTACTGGCATGGAGGTAACGAAATTAGGATCATAACTATTTATTTTAGAAACTAAATCAAAGTGATAGAAAATTCTAATTTACAGTTTTTTATTAACTTGACACAAAAGAAAAATTCGATAGATCCATTAATGTATATTGTTTTTATTACTTTATTTTTCAATGTATCAAGTTAGCAGTTGTTAATTCATCAGTAAATCCGATTAGGGATCCTAGCACAAATATCCGAACGTACTAAAATCCTTATTTTTGTGCTATGAAGAATTATATTTCTCAATTTTTACTTACACAGGTATTGACTCAACTAGGGAATTCATTTTCTGCCGCGATTGCAGAAACTGATACATCGGTACTGTCGAAGTCAAAATTCGATGTAAGTACATCGTTTAAATTGTGTTAAAATTAGTTTCTTTTTAAATAACATATATTTGTAGTTATCCTTTAGATTCATTTTAATATTCTTTATGTATTACCAGGGTTCCCCTTCTAAATATTATGGTGCACCATACGTATTGCATAACTGTACTGGACTCACAGCAAAACTGTTGCTTGAGAACAACCATGACTTCTCTGTCTTTTTGACAGATGAATACGTCGCATCTGATTACAGGTAACAATCTTTTATGCACTCTGCTGTCCATTAGGATTTTATGTAAATATGCTAAGTGTCATTACATTTAGAAGAGTACAATCTACGAGTACAATCCACGAGAAAGTAAGTATGTTTGTTCTAAGTGTCGACTTAGTGAGGCTGATGGAGGCTTTATACTGGTCAAAGGAAAAGTAAAACTGAGAGGCACCAAAGATCCCGAATTTATCCCTAAGTGCATCCAGCCGATGACAAAATAAGAATAGATAATTGAATAATTATGTACTATTCTATTTTTGTGATAGGGTCAATATTAACTGTTTGCTGTTCTGGGTCATTATTTTTTTGTTATTTTTGTAATGAAACCATTTAATATTTGACCCATCCAGGTGCCAATCATGGTGAAAGAAAACAAAGCAAATCATTGCTTTGTTTTCGTAAGAGAAACCAGGACGCTGAACACTAACTAGCATTGAGTAGCGTGGCGTTATGGCCAAAAATCTATATGCGTTCCTACGATGTAGGAAGGTTTATGCTCAGCAGTAGGTTATAGAAAACTACAATAACATGCCCCAGCTCACATAACGGTTGAACGTATTTGTGAAAATACATTTATAGGTTTATATTTGTCATAGTTTTATGATTGTGTTGGTTTCGATAAATGTTAAATAAAACGAATTTATAACATTACCCATATAATTATAGTTTATCTAAACAGTGACTGTGTGATGGACCTTTATCTACGTGTTTTACAGAGAAGTTGTACTAGAGCCGGGGGCTAGCGTGCCTCTACAGTTGAAGCACGGCGGCCTCCACTTGATGAAGCTCAATGAACCACCGCCGCCACTCAATCTTAATGTCAAGGTCAATGAATTTACTTTCGTTTTAGAAAATTAAAAATCATAATAAATCTAAACAAATGCTTTCAGTCTTATTAAAAAGGTATTAAGTTTTAAACTTGCCGGCTTATAATGTAACTTACTTTGTAATAGCGATGGGTTTCAACTAAAGTTTGATACAGATTCGTTTTTCCAAGAAAAGGCTAATTATCAATTAACTACGGGTATGTCCATTGCCCTTATCGCTGAAATAACTTAATAAGGGGGCTGGTGCCGTGACAACCTACATATCTTTTAAACAAAAACTGAACAACCTTTGTTACTTCTTTTATATTGTGTAGTTTTTTAAATTAAGAATGAGGTTTGCTCCAATAAATATGTTTCATTGCAAGCATAAAGTCTGAAATTGTTATACTTTTGGATAAGAAATACCTTTTCGAAGTGTTATTACTGGTTTTCATAATATAATGAACCCTTAACTTAACACCTTTAGGTACCTAACTCCTTTTTTAATATTCAGGATTAATATTAAAGTGACACTAGATTTTTAGCTGATCATCCATTTAATAATTTTCTAGATCGTAGAAATGGAGGAAGAAGTCCGAATACCAGTGGAGCGTGCAGATAAACGTTACTTCACTTTAGGCCGTAAATCCTCTGGTACTGGAACACTCGAAAAGAATGTTCCCCACGTAGCCACCATAGAGCCCCGAGGACTCATATCCGACGTGGTCATGCAAGAAGCTGCTTTACATATCTACTTGAGGAGCATAGTACAGGTGTGTTGCAGTATTACTTTAGAATAAATATTGTAGCTCTTGGCGGGGTCATGGTGTCATCAGTTGGGTGCTGTATATTTTATTTCGCATATATTGTGTTGGTTTTTTTTAATTGGTGTAGTTTTATGCCAATATCGTTACATCGTGCAATATATAAATACAGGAATATTTGGTGACTTTCGTGAGATTTATCGGTGCTCAATTTTCTTTAATTAATTTGAAGGATAATTTTATTTTTTTATTATCACCGCATCATTTAATCTTTTAATCATTAAATAGTTTTCCTATTTTATTTCTAGCAGCAGAAATTAAACTTTTGTAAATCTCACAGGTTACAAACACGCTGTCAGTTAACGTGTCGGTATATTACATGACATTGAGTGGTAACGAAGTCAGATTACTTGGCGATGTTCGACCAGGAGGCATACTGCGGCTACCTTTACAAGCTGTACATACACCAACCGCGGAGATATTTTTCTCAGTTGAAGGTAAAGAATGAATAATTTGACCGAAGATTTAAATTTGTCTGAATATAAATGTTCAATTCTGATTGTGTATTTGATTCAGGCTTCACCGTATCTGTGTCTCCATTTGTTTGGCGAGAGTTACAACATGAAGTTAAGATTACCAAACTGTTGCAATGTGATTCAAAAGACAAGACCAGTGGTGAAAAATTCTATCTCAAGGTACTCCAAATGTTTGATTGCATTACAATCATCCAAGTTTTTTATTCTCTTATTATTATTATTATTTCATTTTTAGGCAATAGGTACAATGGAACAAGTGTTCTTTGAGCATTCCAATCGCCACACGTTCGCTTCGTCCTGTTATGATATTATTCTCAAGCCAGCTGTGAAGATGCAGAACTGTTTGCCTGTCGATATTGTAGTATCTCAACTCGGTCTCAAACGCACCCAGATCTTTAAACCTGGGGAGATGTTTCACTTGTCCCATTTGGCTCCCAATAAAGCTTCCGTTGTCGTATTGGTAAGTTAACTAATAGCATAAACGGTAATAAATCTGTCTATAATATGTACTTTTTTCATCTATATGTGTGATATATATATATATATATATATATATATGGAATATAAAATATTTTAGAAAGTGTATATACAGTATATACAGTCATTCCTCTTTAGTCCAATTGAAGACCTACAAATAATTTGTTATTATTGGTTGTGTATATTTTTCTAATACCAGATACAAAATTACTTGGATAAATGTTGGGTATGTACGAAAAATCTACCGGACATAGAAACAGAACTGTCAGTTTGGTCGTTCGAATCCCATGACAGTCCATCGCTAATGACCCTGGACCTTGGAATGCACAGCGTTGACATGGAAGGAACGCAAATGTTATCACTCTACTGTCCCTTCTGGATGTTGAATAAGACTGGATTCACGCTTTGCTATAGGGTGAGTATAAATTAACAATAATTATATAAAATTAAGGATCTCAAATATTGATAGGTAATTAAGACATAAATTATTGTTAAGTTTTTATATTACGACTATAAAAAGATCGATAGTGGATTGTGAGATAATGTATAGAGGAGACAGAAATCAAACTCGAATGTAAATATTATTAATCTATTTTGATACGAAGCGCACTTAATGCTATAAATGGAAATATACTGCATTCAAAAGTAGTAAGAGACTGCGTGGAAAATCTAAACGTGGGGCTCAAGTAGGCCCAGAACCATTCTCTGGCATTCCAACCAGTCCGTGCACTTTATCAAAAGCAAACTCATGTAAGAGTTCTAAGAACAGTGGTTAAAGGCGCCTGGTTTTATACACTCAAATTCTAATAAAAGGCTACCGTGGCAAACGCACTGAAGAGCTGATAAAGCTTAGCAGGAGCAACATGGGTGCACTGATTAAAACTTTGCAACAGGACACTGCAAACTAAACAGACAACACTACTGTAGTGTAAACAGGAGCTTGTAACCCGAATACATATGTAAACATGGACCCCTAATCCAAAAATAAAGCTTTTATCTGGGGAGACACATAATCGACTCAATGAAATGAAAGCCCTTGAAGCTGGGAAAATCCTGAAGTTTTTGGAGAGTGCCCAGATCAAGGAATTACTTTGGTGGCAAGTCACTATAGATCTTTTAGGCAGTTTCAAAATGGTTCTAAAGGACTTAATAGCCCCAAACCACATGTAATAATAAAAATTCTCCCATCCCTCGAGCCTTCGAGGGATTGGGAAGAGTTCATGTTGATTTCGTAATAATAATAATTAATGGTGCCGTACTTGATCCTGACGATCATACTATGTGGGTATTTAAATATATTATTTTGTGGTGGTCATTATATGTAATATTTACTTGTACGAGTAGTTCAATTTATTTCGATAAATACTAGATTCACGTATTACAAATGGTTTTATGTTTATACTGTGTTATCAATCAAGATGTATTTTTATGTAGTTGGTATCAGTATTATATGTACCTTGCTGAAGTTAGATACTGTATTGTTAACTAATGATTATATTCCATTTTATCGTCTCTTGTGAGTGTGTCGCGTTATTTGAAATTATAATGTCTACTTTATTGGCCATAACGAATTCCGTAATTGCAGAAATCAAAGAAAGCAGAAAAAGACTCCAGCACTCCCAACAAGGTATCTTTGAGATAAGGTTGATGGTGTTTAGAGATTGCATCATTTTCTTTTGCTACTTCAAAATTTTTTGTCCTCTTATTCCCGCATTTTGGTTTCTCGAAAGCTTTCAGATAATCCTGTGAAAAAGTAGAAGAATAGCTGTAAAATATTATAATAGTGAACTAGAGTGCTCAAAGCTTCATTTGATAGGATAATCGTTTTGATAGTTATTCGAGAAGCCGGCTGTAATACAGCTGTATTATAATATAATAATATATACCTGTGCAATATCTGTTAACAATCGAAATTATTCTTTAACACAATCATATTCATATTATTTTTTATAAAAATCATACTGCAAAATATATGCTTAAAGTCAAAATCGTTATACTATTACGCAGTTATACTGTTTACTTAGTGAGACTATACAGTATACTTTGTTACATCTTACAAAATTATTATAGAATTATTGCTGTACTTTTAAATTATATTAATGTATTGCCGTTTGTAAGCATGCATAGTGGGGTCATATTATAATCCAATCTGGGCTGTCAAGAGATTTTAATAAATAATACATTTACAATCGTACAATAAAATTGATAATGTTTGATATCCATTGCAGATAAAATATTCGCGTTGCAGTAAATTCGTTAGACGTCATTCGCCCTGTCTAGCGGTGAGTGCACACAGTTTAGGCACTGGTGGTTGCACATCATGGGAATAATCATAATTTTATTCTAGGTGCACACATGCTCTCAGTGTTATACTGAATTACTGAGAAATTTCACTGTTTTATGTCGAGACCTGTAATATATTCAAAGTTACGCTTGTATGTACCATATTGCCTTTTTATTCTATTAACTTCAACACTTGTAGTACGGAAGCCCACCATGGTAAATGGGAATTTATTTTAAAAGGGAAAGATTAGGTGATAGAACGAAAGAAGTTTATATAATTCCTTTCACCAGGGATAACGTCTACGGGGTAAATACAGGTCACAACAAATTTATAAAAAATTGTCACCTGAAAAAGACTCGAGCGTGTCATTTATTTATATTGTATACGCCCAAAGGGTCTCTGATATTCCGATAGGTATGTTAATCTGCCGATTTAGCTGGGGCGTAGCTGTATGGAAGTGTTCTAAATTGAAAACAAAAACATTTCAACACGTTAGATATTAAGATGGGATGTTAAGTGAGCCGCAAAAAAGCAAACAAGACTTTATGGAAAAGTAAATAATCTAAATTTTGAAATACTCGAGTGCCTCAGATTATTATAACGGCTATTCGGGATGCCCGGTTCGAGTCGTGATGAACCATAAAATGACGATAAATAGGAGGGGTTTTCCCATTCTGACGATTAAAAAAAAAAGTAATGTAATAAATAAAATTCACAGAATTATAATATTTATAAATAAAGATAGCAAAATGATATAAAATTTCAAATTTTACTTCCACATCTTTTTCAAGTTTATTTTGTTCACAAAAGGCACAATTTATAGCCAACTCATCGCCGTAGTAGATATCTCACAAAATAACTGTCTAAATTGATTTACAAAATACAAACAAATTAGCTAAATCGTTGTACATTAATTAATGCATTATGCTACGAATGGGTGTGATCAGCTGTGATGGCGTCATGGCGACGGTGTATGGGGACAGTACGAAAGAGTCAGGCATAGAAAAAAATTGGAAGGGCTTCAGAATTTCACTGCAGCTGTGTGTATTAAATATTTTTAACAATGACGCATACTTAGATTTTCCCTAGGAAATCGAAAGTTTGTACTTTCTTCTTTATTCTTGAATTAAAATAAAAAATATAATTTTTGTAACCCTCACATACATAGCGTCACACTTAAATCGTCAGTTTATTGACATACACTCTTTTCAGAATGTCATTAACTGTTAGGGCTCACTTAATTCGACGCGCTCGAGTGTTTCGATCGATTTTTGTTAAAAATTCTGATGGGCAGCGCTGGACTCGCCATCCTATATATAAGGCCAATTGTATGGTGTAGAAACATAACAAGGTAAAGTGAATCCCAAAATCCCCTATTGGGCTCCCCTACTATTACTCAATAGCGCCAACACGAAAAAATATGCTTCAATTGTTGCCTTTTTAAGGGTGGAAAGACTCAATGTAATTGTATATGTGTCTTCAAGTTACGGCAGATGGCTACCCCCTTTTAGTCAGTAACATTGTCAAACTAAACCAATTTTTTTTTCTGTTCTATTCTTGTAGTTTTATGTAATTTAATGAAATAAATTTAATGTTCTTAAACTTCGCTAAACGCAATAACACACCAGAATAATAAGAAATAAGGTGGAGATTACTATTTTTTTGCAATTGCTCTTTATTAAACTAAAATTAATCGAATCTCTATGTATTGTGGGTTAATGAAATTACGAAGAGAGTTATTGACGTATTTATTCATTTAGCGATTATTATTTATATATTTATTAATTTATCGATTAGATTTTAATCTTAAATTGTTAAAATGTTACTCACATTTTAATAATTTATGATTTAAAACTATTTTTGGGTGTTGTAATCAAATTGGTGGTACATATTTGTATTAACGAGGTTCATAATGTCTCTTTTCGACGTCTTTTGTTCCAAACGGTCCCTTTTGTGAAATTCCACTTTCCAATTAATGGCTTTCCCAAAATATCGAAAAGCATATTTCTCAAAACGGCTACTTCTCGAAATCTGCCATTCCTGTAACATCTAAAATAAACGATTGTAGTCGTTTTAAATTGGAATATAATAAAATAAAGCCATGATGCCAATCAAAGTTTAAATAGTATAAATCAATGTAGCATGACAATGTGAAATTGATAATAATATTTTAGAGACTCCACATTCATACATACTCTATATATATATATTATAAATATGACACTTCACACATTATTATTACATTAATAATTATTAAAGTTTATTATTATCATGTATTAATTTCCTCTTTGAATTATTAAGTTACATTGGAAGGTTTTCGGTATGTTTTGATTTATATGGGCCGAATAGTTCCTTTCCTACAAGCTAAGCTAATTTTTAATAAATACATATAAATGCAGCTATTGCAGCCTATGAAACGAACAGAAATTCTGAAAAAATTACATTTCGGGAAAGGGACGTTTTTGAAAATGTGCCTTATGGGGAAGGGATTTTGAAAAAGAATATATTTGAAAGAGGCATGATGAATCTCAACGATAATAAATTTTAATTCAAAAGGGGTTCCTTTTATTTAAACAGGGACAAGTATCTGGTATTTGGTACTAAATGTGGAAGTCTATGTGGATTATTTTGACCCTGCTGCTTCATAGGTGTCATCGTGTATTTAATATCTATTACATTATTTTGCAACTTTAAGTGACATAAATTTATAAATCATTATTTAATTGCATGTTGTTTAATCGCATGTTACGTTATATTAAGACCAACATTGGATTAGTACGAGCACGAAGCGACCACAACGAGTTTATTAAACTAATTTAATCTTTCAGGTCTTTCTAAGTTCATGTTTTTTCTGAGTGTGATGTACTTTAGATTCGTGTCATATAAAAGATATTTTGCCTTATAATAATCCATAGTAAAAAAAGGTTCTATTACTTATAGCATACTTAGGTTATCTGTGATTATAAGTGCAGTTATTAATGTATAATAAAAAGTTTGTTAATGTAAATTAGTTTATAGTTGGGTCTTTGTTGTTGTGATCCAAATAATTCTATGCTGGCGGTACGATTAGTCGTTAGTATTTAAAGGCATTTTGATACTCTATGTTATTAATTTTTTTAAATACATAGTAATTGGAATATATGATCGATAGGAATAAAATCTTTCGTGGTCGTACGAATCCTTAGTGATAAGTTCACCATGAAATGTAAGTACTTAAGACTTTACATTTATTTAGTTTAATGAAAGTTCTAATAATAATTAATAATATCTGTTAGTTGATAGTATATCTTTATAAAAAATGTTATTTTTTTTAATAAACTTAATTTAGAAATAAATATTTTTATCTGAATTTTTGAGAAAATTATTTAATAAGAATAATACTTGAAATCAAAATAATACATTCAAATGTAAATATTTATATTTTAGAACGTCGATGAGACAAGCAACGTGATATTTCATCCCAAGGAATACAAAGAGCCGATACTGTTTTCGTTCCGGGCGAAGAACTTCTTCGGTAAAAAGAAAGCTGCTATTCGCATAGAGTTCGGCGAATGGTCGGACAAGTTTTCACTGGATGTGCCTGGTAGCTCCGGCGTCGTGATATGTAAATACGAAGGCAGGACTTATCAGGTATCTGTCGTTTCTATATTATATTTATATTTTTTTTATTATTATTTTGTAATTTTTTTTGACGACTGTAAAGTTGAGTGGTCCCCTGTTTACTTATAAGTTAGGGGCGGATATTTGTTTGATGAGTATGAAAAACTCACTAGTCCTGGATGTCAGTATGTTTGTTTGGTTTATTTCTCATATTCATATACATATTACTATCTATGTTTCTCTGTTAGCTAGTATACCTAACACAAACTCTTAGCAATGTTTAATTTGGGCTAGGTAATAGGTGTGAATTGGAGAAATATTATATTATATTATTATTTATATCCTGTCCATTATTTTTAACGCTTCCGTTTTGTTTATTTTATATTTATGTGGTGTTTTTTTGATTATGTTTGACTATTATACCATTAGAGATTATCGACAGAAATGTAAATTGACTTACAATAATAAACAGCAAATTCGCGCAAATTTTTTGTAAGGACTCAATTAATGCGACGTTGGGATTCATATTTTGTATTATTTTCTTTTTAATACTTCATATTAATAATTAATTACATTTTGTTTTTTATGTTACGTATTTACATACATTTGAAAAGAGGTTTATTTTCACAGGTAGCAGTAACTAATCAGCTGACATTTAACAGTCTGACTAAGATGGTGATATTTACACCATTTTTCCTTATTATTAATGAGGCGCCCTTCTCTATTCAATACCAAGAGCTACACAGATCTGGAGATCCTTGGAGAAAGGTAAGCCATCTTGTAGGTAGAGACATGATTCCCTTGCTGTAGAAATTTTGGGATTTCTGATAAAAAAACGCAACAAGTAGTTTCGGCAGTTCTTTCTTGATGTTAACCTGACACTGCCTAAAGAATTCTGAAGAGGCCAAAACAAGTGGAAATCTAAAGGTTCTATATATAGCGGATGCATTAACATCTCCCTGCCAAACTCTCCTCATTTTTGCTGAGTGCCTATAGATGTATGTGGTCTAGCGTTAGCGTGATGAAAGACCACACCCTTCCTATTAATCAATTCCGTCCGGCGATAAAAGCTCATAATGAAAAGTACTATTCCAATACCAACATAGACATCATCACCTAATTGGGAGTTAACCCAGGTTTTACCACAATCTGCCTGACCGACCTTTGACCACGACGTTTTTCGTACGTTATTGTCATACGTAATCCACTTTTCATCATCAGTTATCAATCTCTTCAAAAACGGTTCGGGTTCATTACGTCTCAATAAAGAATCGCAAATGAGTACAAGGTTCATTAGGTTTCTTTCAGTGAGCTCGTGTGGCACCCAAAGCTGTTTCGTTTTCCCAGTTCTTCAGCTATGTCGTAACTGCTGATATCTTGTTCATTTTTTCAAAAATAGCGTCCATTATGATGTAACTGGCCGACCAGAGCAGGGTGCATCTTTGACATCAAAATTCCCGGATTGAAAAAACGCTTTATCCAACTTTGTGCTACTTATACTGCCACTACATTGATTGGGAAACAAAATTTTCCTAATTTAATTCTTTTTTGAAATGTTACCTTTTAAATGTAATGAAATCCAGACAGGTACAAATAGTACAGCCAAAGATATTTTATTACAAGTTTATACATACTATATGCGAAAAGACTTTCCCCCCTAACTAATATTTTACACTAGCGCACGAAAAAAAGCTACATTCAAGTACATTAGCTTTATAACATTAGTATCGTAAACCCTTAGTAATCAAACTTGTTTGTAGTATGTAATTTAATCGATTGTTAAATATTATTTGTGATTTTATTTAATTTTATTAAATATTATTATTAATAAAAATATATTTGTATAATCGTTAACAGGTTGAAAACAACTCAAGCGCACCTTTATGGCCTATTGTGGAAAAGGAAGACAAACTGTTGTTGCTGCGAGTAGCGTGCTCCCCAGAACACGCTGCACCGTTCCTCTTCACTGAACAACACAGCGTTTGTTTGAAGCTAAATAATGAAGTAAACTATTTTATCAGCACATGTCTTAAAAGAATAGCTATATCTTAATCTATAATAGTCTTCCATTGTATATAGTAATTCTGTTTCAATATTATAACTTGAATTCAGACCATGTATTTATATAAAGTTCATTTTAGTGTATTATTCAAGTAATAGGTTAGTGTCTTTACACTTTGAGCCTTTGACTACAAATTTGAAAGAAATGTCAAAGAATTAGACTTACGAGATATCTAATATGTATCAATGTAATTGAGACGTGACTGAATTAGATTAGTAAGCTAACTCTAAATTTTATTAATTGAGCGTTTGTATAATTTTTACTGCCACATGAAAGCCATGTTGTCACTTGGTATTTATAAATGACACTGTCTTCATAAAGTCCCCTTTTGATGCAGTATGGAGGTCTTCACGTGGAAGTTCAGCTAAGTGAAGGCGGCACATACATTACAGTGCGCCAGTATCGTGACGGCCACGCGCCCGCGTTGCTTGTCAACTTCACGCAGTTTCCCGTGACGGTCTACGAAAAAGAGAACGTTAACATTAAGTAAGTGATATATAAAGTCAGATATCCAAAATTTGTTATTATAGTACCATTTAAAAATGCGTTTATTTAACAGAAAAATACCGCCTATGAACAAAATGCTGTTTACATGGGATAACCCAGCAGGACCACGCGCGCTCATCTTCGAAGGTCACAAAAAGAAAGAAATCGAAAATGATCTTCGACAAGATGGTATTGGTGAATTTATGTAAGCAACTTGTTTAAATAATATAAACCTTATATTTGATTTTTTATGATATATAAAATGAAAATGAAATTTCAGGATCAATGAAACCCACAACATTACATGGGTATCGTTCTTAGACGGCCTGCAGCGCGTAATTCTATTCACGGATGATCCCATACTAGCTAGCGGCGCCCATACTATTGGTGAAGCTGAATTTGTAGATACGGAGATAATATTGTCTATACAGGGCATGGGGCTCTCGCTTGTAAATGACCCAGAATTAAAGGAGATTGTGTACATCAGCATATCCAAGTATGTATTTTAAGAAATATTGAATTGGTTAAATTTGCAAAAAGCATCGGTATATAAAATTGCATTTTTTTCCATAACTTTACAATTTATAAGTCTTTTAGTAAACTTGGGTTAGCTTAAATAGAGATGTTGTATGAATACTATTATTAACTTTTGTTATAGTTCTGGTATCATTTGGGAGCAATGTAAGATCGGTGCTCGGCGTTACAAAAAGTTCGAAGAATCGAAACTGATTCAATTAGAAGAAGCTTACCAAAGATATTTAGCTGAAAAAATAATTAGCAGAGAAGAAGTATCACCAAGAGTCGCAGTTTACGATAAAACAGAGGTAATTGAAAGAAATGAAATAATATTTTTAATTCCCGAAAAGGCCATCATTGAAAATTCAGTAAAAAAATATTTTGTTAACTTATTTTTAACTCTTTACGTCAGATGTCGTCAGATTTTAAACTGTTGGCAACTGTTTTGTTCTTTGCTATTCAATATAATACAATACGTATAAATGGGTGAATTTATTGAATTTGGATCGAGTCAGAATTTTGTTAAATATGAAATATTTATTTTTGTTGAAACTTAGGTTGACTTCAAAGAGATGATGATAATAAAACCATCTCCTCGGCTGCTCCGGCGGACACTCGAACCCGGTCTATGGGCGTCGTATGGCTTGACGCCGCACTCCCGGAGACTACATGCCCGATTGCATCGACTGCAAATAGACCAACAGCTACCTCTACCTACGTTCCCTGTCGCGCTTGCTCCAGTACCTCCGCCGCGATCTATCGCTAATGATGACCCTAATGGTTAGTTTCACATATTGATATTAATAAGCGCGCGCGCGCCTATATTAATATATTCATACAGTACTTATATTCATTAAAGAAAGTGGTCATAATTATTTACTATATTAGTTAATATTATTATTAATTAGTAAAGTGAAAAATTTTTCAAAATAATACTGATGTCATTTTTTTGCCATTTATGAATGATATTAATTATTGTCTTGGCAAATAGTGGGTTTTGCGATCTAACTAGAAAGAGGTTTCATCAAGAGTATCCCGAATTCTCTATATCCCTTTTGCTAATCATTGTTCAAGGTATGAAGCCGTTCATAGAAGTTTCGATAGTGGAGAGAATCATGGAGCATAGTAAAGTCCGACAGTACAAATACTATAAGGTGTTAATCCAAGAGTTCCACGTGAAGGTGGACATGGGGCTCATCAACGCACTCATGGGCATGTTCCCGCAAAGAGTGCTCACCGAGCAAGAAGCGGTGAGTCTTTAAAACCTAAGCACAATAGAAAATAAACTTTTTAAATATATTTTGCAGTGGAACATTTTGATATGATCCTAAGTTGTAATGTTTATCATGAATCTTGGTTTTGACCCTGACTTAGACGTAATGGTTTAAACTATTAAACATATGCCTTGTTTCACTATCTATTATTAAGGTCGTACTTGTAAACTGTTTCGATCTCTTGTACGCTGTAAACACGATACACTGTCAAACATATTTTTAATTTGAAATATGAGTGAAGGAAAAGCGTTAATAAGTAAAACCTTACTTTGTTTTTGCTACAAATGTTATGAAAATTTTTTCTTGCAGTTGGATGCATTCCAATTAGATATAGAAAAAGCTGGTCAACCATTAGAAGCATTGGCTGCTTTGGGCGTTGCGAGCGATCAGAAAAACTTCTACGATAATTTGCATTTATCGCCACTCAAGGTAAAAATAATATCTTGTACAAAAGGGCCTTGACCTGGAGTTAAGTTATTTCCCTAGTAAAACATTCATCATTGATATAAACAAAAACGATTTAAAAATTCATCGTCGAAAAAATGCGCTCCGTGCTTGATCTTAAAATACACGTTCTTAATACACATGCAAAACTTGCAACCTTGTTTCTCAAGTGCAAGATAGAGGACTCTAATATTAAAACTAATGGCCCATTTGATTAGATGACGCGTGAAAGTGAACCCAGGTCAGTTTATTTCTCTGCCTGAGTGGTAAACATTAGAACACGAACATACGTTATCTTCGTCGTGGTTTGCGAGCGCAACTACGCTTATAATTATAAACGCACTGAACTCCAATGCCGTACTTCCCATTTTTGTTTAAATCGATGATTTTATGACTTTCTTTAAGGTCGAAATTTGAACACGTCTCTGACTTTTTTTTGCAATGTCCTGTTATTTTTACAGCTTTTAACTCTGTGTGATTGTTTGTAGGTTCACGTTTCGTTCTCACTCGGTGGTGCAACACAATTGCCGACATTTGTCGGTACGGTGCTTCAAAGTATAGGTGTTACTTTGACAGATATGAACGATGTTGTCTTTAAGTAAGTAACATTATAAATCTCATTACCTGATGCTATTTCCAATCAATCAGAAACGATGAGATCTGCAAGAGAACAAGGGTCACCGACGTAACCCAAAGAATTGCAAGTGGCAGTGGGCAGGGCATATTGCAAGGACGACTGACGCCCGTTGGGGCGGGAAGTTGAGTCATTGAGTGGCGGCCATGTTTTGGGAGACGCAGCGTGGGTTCGCCTCCCACAAGGTGGTATGACGATCTGATAAAGGTCGCGCTGAAGCTGCTGGATGTGGTCAGCGCAGGATGGAGTGGTTTGGAGATCCTTGGGGGAGGCCTGTGTCCAGCAGTGGACGTTACTTGACTGATATATGATGGTGATGTTTGTAATTCCAAATTGAAGGTTATGCACCTACAAGTATGGGCTGGTTCCAAAATACCATCTACAACTAGCGATTGGCTTATCATAGTTTAGTTATGAAGAAACTTATATTATTTTTAAGTAAATTAATAAAGGATTCTGGGAAATAATACCCCAGTAAATTTACGTCTATCTGTAAATAGAATATCATAACTGGCCATATGGTGTGTTGGTAATGGATAAATAAATTTATTATTTATGTTCAAGTAAAACAATATTTGTTAAATTAATTGTTTCAATGATGAGAGATTATAGATATTATGATATTTAGAGATGCTAATGTAATTAGACTCACAGACTCTGGATTTTAATATTACAGAGTATAGTCATAGTATCATCATCATTAACTACATCTTATAAACGTTCCACCGATGGGCAGAGACCGTTCTACCTATGCCTTTCTATATGAAAGCGATGTCATAACCACCTGGACCAATGGATTAAAGTGCTTAGGCACGGGGAAACAAATATATATTTTTTTTGATTTACTTATCCAGAGACCAACCATGGAAAAGTTGCTTGTTGCCGTAATCGAAACCGGAGCTCGCAAGCCAATGCGACAACAAGCTTCTTGAATCATAATATTAAATTATACAAATTCAATTTCTTATTAAACTCTATAATCTCATCTCATGATTTTACTCATACTTTTAGCTCATGATTAATAAGTTAAACATTTCTTAGGTTATCTTATTACGAGCGGAACTACGAGTTTTTATCCCAAAAAGAGTTGGTTAGTCAGGCGCAGAGCCATTACACAGGGCAAGCTCTCAAACAGCTATACGTCTTGGTGCTCGGGCTAGACGTGATTGGCAATCCTTATGGATTAGTAATTGGTCTTAAGAAAGGTGTGGAGGATCTATTCTATGAACCCTTCCAGGTGAGAGTATTTAATTTTCGTACTATGAAAAAACAAGAAATTTATTGAATAATTAAAGGAAATAATTAAGGGATAATTGGTAACTTTACCTCCCCTCTGAGTTCATTACAGGGATATAACCATTTTAGTTAAAATTTCTGAAGATAGACTATTTTTCAATAAAAATAAATCATTTCAAACATTACCTCTACATATACTCCATTGCAAAAGCAGTAGAATAACTATATTATCTAATGTTCTTTCTCATCAGGGCGCCATTCAAGGTCCAGGCGAGTTTGCAGAAGGACTATTTTTAGGCGTAAGGTCGTTAGTGGGACATACAGTTGGTGGAGCTGCCGGCGCAGTGTCCAGGATAACTGGAGCTATGGGACATGGATTGGCTGCGCTTTCACTAGATAAGGTATTGTTTCAGTCAGGGTGCCAGGGTGTCTTGGGTACTAATGTACGTTTTATATAGGAACCATATCAAAGCAAAACATCACCAATAATTGTTTTTGGTACAAATTTTGTAGCAAGCACTTTGTGTATAAGCTTTATGTAGTGACGCAGTGTTCTATGTATTTTGATTGATTTTAAAATGTCATCGGAATGAACGTCACAAAACACTGTAACTATACATTGATGATTACTTAGTAAGCCCTTTAATATTCCATTTAAAAGAAGAATATCAAGAACAAATTTTCAATTATTATTATTGACATATTTAGATGTACTTGTATTACATTATCTATGATTTCTAAAAATTTTTCGTGTACAGGACTACCAAAGACGTCGACGCGATAACATCAATAAGCCACCCGCTAACCTCCAAGAAGGTCTTGCAAGGAGCGGTAAAGGCCTCGTTATGGTAAGAATACTTTTAACGATTTTTCTGATTGAAAGTTAGAAATATATATAATAATCTAAGAAATGATAGTGCGATTTTACACCTACAGAAGATACGCATGAGCAGGTATGATAGTAATTTGGGAGCGATTTTAAACAATTATACATTATATTAATTACATTCATGTACATTCATGTATTTTAATGTGAAATAGATGTGGGGTACTTATTTGTTTTTATTGAGAACTAAGATATCAATATGTACACAAAATAGGGTGTCGTGGACGGAGTGACAGGCGTATTCACGAAGCCTATAGAGGGCGCTCGTGATCAAGGCGTGGAGGGATTCTTCAAGGGTCTGGGCAAGGGCGCCGTGGGTTTGGTCGCGCGCCCCACAGCTGGGGTTGTCGACTTTGCATCTGGCTCACTAGATGCCGTCAAAAGGTTCGGAGCCAAGGGATTCTGTGTTTAAAGTGCTAATGCTTTATGAGGTTGTTTACACATCAATTTTTCATGATTTTATTATTTATACTCAACCGAAGATATAACATGAGAAATTTGAATCTGAATGCTTTTTTAAATCTAAATGGTATATTTTTATAAATACCTTAAAATAATTGAACTGACTGCAAAATTATTAAGGTATATATTATTAAAAATATATAAAATTATAAATAATTTCTAAAACGCGTAAGTAACAGTATTATAGATCGCATTGTTTATAGAAACCAACTTTTTCTGGCGTGGTCGTGCGGCCTTAGGGGCATATAAGCTCGAGTAATTGGGTATGGGACCGAAATGATATTTTGAAGAAGTTTTAAGAAGAAAAATTGTACAAATAACAACAGGGAGGAATTTTATAAAATGAGGCATATTTTGTGTGTGGATGGTCAAATTGCAGAAGTCGGTACTGCTGCGTCGGTTGCTGGGCACTGGTTGATCATGTTAATGTTTCTTTCTCAATTCAGGTTTTCATAGATATGATATCTTGAAAATTATACGTCGTATACATTCTTCGCATTCAATTGTGAAATTTTGCTCTTTCTTTTTTATTTGGCTATTTTCATTCTGTTCTCTCAAAAATATTTTACTAAGTGTAGCGGCGTAAGGCTGACCTCTCTAATACATAGTCAAACACTTGTAGATAAGTGATTAATTATGATAGTAGACCGATAGTTCCCTATATGATTAGCTTGTCCCCCTATAGTCCCCATAAGTTTTTAGGTTTATATCTCTAGCTCCTCTGTCAAGTAAAATACCCCAAAAGCTAGGATATCGAACTAGCGCCATATTGTGACGTCAAAGACGTGAAGTTAACTTCACTTCAGTAATTTTGGCTATGGTTCTATGGTTTAAATAAAAATATATAAGTAGGTTAATACTGTACAAAAAAGACTATGTAAATACCTTAATAGCTAATTAATAATGGAAAAATATATTCTTAAATATTTTTATTTGTCATTATGAATGACATTGAAAAATATTTGTCATATATTTGTCCGTTGCCGTCAGTTTTACCGTTGTTTACAAATTTATTTTTTCTGTGTTATATACTCCTGGTAACCTCGAGAAGAATAAAATTAAATTGATTGTGTCGGAATTCTACGTACGACTGGATAAATTGAAACATTAAATTCAAATATAGATTGCATATTGAAGGTTATTTCTGTTTCGTGACCTTTCTTTGCGGAGTTAAGGTAGTCAATAGAGCGTCCTATTGTTTTGATAGTGTAATAAACCGGTTGTAGGGAGTGGTGGACGGAGTCCGCGGCGTGGTTATGCGGCCTTTACAGGGAGCTCAGACAGGCGGCGCGGGCGGCTTCATCAAGGGCATCGGCCGCGGAGTGATCGGGCTCATCGTGCGCCCCATAGGCGGCGTCATCGACTTCACTTCTGGGTTGCTCACGTCCATCAGAAGGTTCGCGGATCACATCAGTCACATCATAGTAAAAGAATCAAGTAGTTCGTCTTCATACAAACGCACCGATTCTGGTTTGTTGTATGTGTTCGTGCACCCACGCTCGCACACAATGGCAAAATTGAACAGTGCTAAAAGTGCGCCAGGCGCCATTGTTTGCACCGTATCCGCTCCTCCTCCACCCTTATCCTCGTCCACTATTCCAATATATTTATGTATGTTTATTTATTGAAGCTCAACGCTGGTTGCATATCGAATATAAAATTTAGTGGTGTTGTTAAGTTGAAAAATAACGTTTAGGTAGATCTTACTGCGATACGAATTTATAAAAAAAAATCTGATATTACCCTAACACCTAATTAGGAAGTTAATGGTCGCAATTGAAAAAAGCAGAAGTGTTTTGTTTTAATATAATCGCAGATTGTTCCTATTTTATTCTATTTGGTACATAAACAGCGGAAGCCAATAATGTACACAACTCAACATAAGAAAGCATCCAAAAGTATAAATTAAATCATATACTGCTGTGAATTTTATTATGAATTTCACAGCAGTATATGATTTAATTTATTCCAACTAAGAGCCACATACCTGCACAAGTGCGCTACTACTGCTTAGACGGGGTTCTTCGAATAAGTTTAGTTTTTTCTTTTATTATGAGGTCAGCCCGTAGTATTCGACGATTGAGTCAGAAGTACGTAACTTTATGTACGTAAACAGAACGAGCCAAATTTGGTTTCCACATGGCATAATAATTGTGAATGGTAATGATATCTAGAAAAACATTTTAATAATAATTCGATTTACATGATTGAAGAATGTTTAGTTATTTTGTATCCTCTATTATTTAAAAAATTTAAACGGGTTGCACGACTCACGTCAGAAAAAGTAATGCTATATTGTAGAAACCAAAGATACATAAATATTATTTTCTTAAAATTTAGTAATTTAAGCAACGTATTGATGAAGTAGAACTGAAATTATCTTGAAACTCATTTATTGAGATTAAGTTTTAAGAAGAAGCATAGATGAAACGTAGTTTTGTAAATTCTAAATAATAAGTATTGCAAGCATGATATTTGTAGTAGAAATGATATATAAATATTTGTAGTGTACCAATCAGCAGGAAAATAATATATTATGTCTGGTGTTCAACTTTAATGTTTACTTAAATTATAACTTTTATGACCATCACCTAGAATCTTGTTGATTGCGTATACAAATCGTATTGCTGGAAAATTTACTTGACTCAATCTAATCTGCATGTAGTAACATTAATATTTTAGTTCAGATGCTAGCTACGAATTTTGTGTGCTTTTGGATCGGATTCTGAATTACATAGATTATTTAAATAATCAGATACTTGAAATGCTGCTCGCAACCTTAAATTGTCTCTTAAAACTTTAGATTTTTTTTGCGTATTCAGAATCGGGACTATTAGTTATTTGAAACTTTTTGGTTGTTATTAGCTGCATGATAACGAATCAAACTCCATTATACTTATGACGCTTTGCATGCAATAGCTCATAGAATTCATAGGATATCAAATCGAACAAACAATTGTAGTAATATTATGATGTTAAATTTTAATTAGAGCGGCTGACTTTTCGGAAGAGGTGACTAAGCGTCGTGCGGCCCGATATTTGCCCGTCGACTCTGGCGTGCGGCCTTACTCAAGGCTGCAAGCGGAAGGATATAAGATGTTGTTCGAGTTGGAGAAGGTTAGTATAGTAACAATGTTATTGGTACATTAAACTTTGAAGCAAGGTCAACGCTATTGGTGATGCTAGATTCCTAGATGGTCTTTAGGCGAGCAATAGCAACTACTTACCATCCTATTTGAATTTTTATCTTGACATAAAAAAGGCACTATTAATGTCGTTAATTTATTTGTTTTATTATTTACAGAAATATTTATAATTAGCACATTATATGTAGGTTTGTAGGAATATGATACTGCTTTTGAAATTGATTTTATTATTTCATTTTGGGATTTATAAAAAAATAACCACTTTATAAATGTTATTTTAAGTACAATAAGCTGCCAACAGTTATATAGGTATTAATATTTTACTGTATGATTGACCCAAACAGGGCAAGTTCGTTAGTACGGACACGTATCAGGCTCACGTGTGGGTGATTCCCGCGAAAGAGATGGTCATGTGTACAGACAAGCGTCTGCTATACCTCGAGAGGAACAATGTCTTCGGCGGCTGGCAGGTGAGAGTGACACGCTAATCTGTAACATATTTATACAAAGAAAAAATTCATTTATAATGTTTATAAACAATGTGAGTATTTAATAGTCTGGTACTAAACAATATATCTACATTTATTGTGCTACAGTTATCTTATGGTCTAAAAATATACTAATACAATATTGTAACAACGAAACAATTTAAGGGCGAATAAATTTCGAATATTATAGGGCGAATTCTTTGTAAAAATAATATAATACATAATTATAAAGTTGTATTTAAAATGTTACAATTACAGTCTAAGCTGAAAGCGCTTTTGTTATAAAAGTAGAGTACTTAACTGGTATTTGTAATTGAACCCGGATTGCTAATAGAAGCTTCTGGTGGTAGTAGGGTTTAATATAGACGATAAAAAAAAACTTAGCAATCAAGTTCGTTTAAATAAAGTGTTTTTAATTATTATTATTAATCCATTCCTTGTTGGAAATCTATTAGTTATTTATAATAAATATACATGTATTACTGAGTAATGTAATTTGATAATTTGTTTACACCAGCTCAGTCTCCTAGGGTCATATATTATGTATACGAAAATGTAGCTTCGTATTGCGAGTATTCAATAACTAGTAAATATTTCATGAAATTACTCCTTAAAGGTGCATTTTAGATACTACTTTATATACAATCATTACTGAATGGCTCATTGCCGCTAGATAAGAGAATGTTTGTGTCAACAGATCGTTTGGACATATTTATGGTCCGAAATTCCCGAAGTACCAACGGCCGTCAGCAAAGGTATCTACATACCCACTGCCAAGAAGAAGGTGCTCGGAATGTTTCCTACGTCTGGTTCTGGCAAGGTGATATTCCTGTACGACGAGCAACAGAAGAAGTACTTGTTGACTCAGTGCGAGCGGCTCATGCGGTCGGCCCGTTGACATGAGGGCGTAGAAAGAATGTCGCCGGGGGAATGGCTCCAGCAATTCTTTCTACTCATTTTTGATTTTCGCACCGCATTGCATACATTCGCCTACCACTGTAACTTGCACCATGTTAGCCCCAAAGGCTTCCGCTGAAATAGCTGTGCTTTTGATGTGCATGGACATTATCATGTATTATTAAATGAAGCTAGCATTTATATAACTTTATATCGTCGTTATATATGTTAATTTTGGTTTAGTTTAAAAGTCTTGAGATATAAGTTTGAGCTGACCTAAATATATTAACTTCACCGATTTAATTCTTACAATTATAATTTTAGTTTCATAAATGAAATAATAAAGTAGACTTTTGATAAGCGGATTTTATTGCATTTGTAATATAGTGGCCTTATATCTCAAGAAATCTGCTACTAAGATGTTAATTTATTATTTCTACAATTTCCTTCTTGGGACCTCTTCTACTTTTACAGAATCTATTATTAATCAATAATTAGGAAGTGCTAACTAGAGGTATATCTTTGAATTAATAAAGCATTGCATTTTATATAAGACTAACATTTTGTATGTTTCTTTACAATATTTCAGTCTTCCGTTACAAGTAATAAGCGAGTATAAATATTTTCATTGACCTACTCCGGTACAATATGTAAACTAATACTCTGATATTTTATTAACACTCATACTTTATAAATTATATACACACAAAAAGTGCTAACTTTATATCATCATCACCAGCAGTCTATATAAGACCTACTGATGAGCACCGGCCTTCCTACATGGAAGCAACACATGAAGAGTTACTTATCACGTTACCAATTATTTTTTTCTATTTTAGTCACAATAATTAATTATTTATTTGGATAACAAAACCGTCACAATCAAATTTTATAAAATATACTGGCCAGTCTATGGTTTTGTACTGGATTGAAATCCTACTCATGTAGCCATATAATTTTAAACAAATTTCTTAATAATAAATACAGATTTAAACTAGTTTTCAGTTTTTATTATAAAGAGTACCTTTATTTCTTGTTTCTTACATTTGCTGAAGTTAGAAAGTACAAAAAATGTTATAGTGGGCATGTTTAAATTTCTGTATTGAAATAGTAATTTAAGAAATTGTTGAAGCATTCATTCGTTTATTATCTTGGTGTATTGTTGTTTTTGTTTACAAAATGTTCCAATACTAGTGCCTTATTGTACGAATATATATTTTATGTTGTTTGTATGTTACCGAAGTTTTTGTATCTGATGTTGTGAAATGTGAACGACCACCGTCAAAAGTTGATTATCATCTTATATAGTTCATGACTATTTAGCACGAAGGTATATGTACAAAGTGATCTATCAACTTCTGACGTTGACTTCATTTATTTCCCTATATTTTTCAAAGACGCCCAATGGGCTAACCTATTAGAAACTGAGATGTATATTTTTTGTTTTTTTTTGCATTTTATTCGAATGTTAAATGGACTAACTTTTGTGATTTATGCTTATTGCACAATGTATTAAATGATTTCGATTTGTTTTGTTCAAGCTTGTGTACGATCGTTTTAAAATAAAATAAATATTGAAATAAAGTTTGTTTTATTTAGTTTCAATGACAGTCTATTGTCGTTACATTAGTGTTTTTGATAGGTTATTTTTAGTCTATCTATTTCAATATTTATATTTTTGGACACATGTTTTACCAAATTTGTTATTTTAATTTTAAAAAATCATACGTATTTTACTAAAATATATTTTTCAAAACGACGCACATTGATAGAATGGACTAACTAGATTAAGTCCTAATAGAGGCTGTATATAAATAACCTTATATATAAGTACGCCTAACCTTAATAACATTACGACGTTCATACTTAATAAAAATTCTAGTCATTTCTTGGAAGCTATTCAATTTAGTTTTGCAACTAGAGGACATAATAGGTCCTGTTACAATTATAGTACCTCGTATGTAGTATTAATGTTAAACCGATCGATTATAAATCGAAAGCAATTAGTACAATTATGAGTGATTCTTCAACATAAACTCGATCCCTATCGTGTTACAATCAAATGGGTGCTATAAAAGAGGTTTTATTACTTGAATAATAAAATGGATAATTCGAGTTAGGGGTGGGAAGGATAATTCTCCCAGTAATCATAATATTTATTGTAATACGGATATTCAAATTTTCTAGAGGGTCCGTAGTTATGCCTTATACACGATCCATGAATACGTTCTTCGTTCAGAAGTTCGTGTACAACAATATTAGCACTAGAGTGCATGCGCCCATATTTTCCCACGAGTGCTCAAATTATAATTAAAAATTGTTACACTATTAGGACGATTCAATTAAGATTGAAACATTTTTAATAATAATGGGGTAGGGAAC
Organism: Acentria ephemerella; assembly: GCA_943193645.1. Classification (NCBI taxonomy): domain Eukaryota; kingdom Metazoa; phylum Arthropoda; class Insecta; order Lepidoptera; family Crambidae; genus Acentria; species Acentria ephemerella. The sequence goes on from OW971882.1 coordinate 4,466,283, forward strand.
TCTCAAAAGGGGTTGTGTTTATTTGTTCCAAAATAACTGCCAGAATGAAAGGCTATAAAATGTTGCAATTTATATATTGGTTACATACTAAACTCAAAGGTACAATAAAAGGAAACATTATTTGAAAGAGTGGGTTTAATTCTAAACTATCTAAATTTAAGTGCAGTGTGGGGTTACGTCACGCAATTGGAATCGCAATGTTAACAATGAAGTTTTTTAGGCCAATTACGACAATTTCACATTATATTCTAAGTAAATTGCAAGTGATAACATATTTAGCACTAATTATTTCTTAATTGTGTTAAATCTTTTATTAAGATGACTCTAGAATAGATGTTTTATAGATAAATACCTATGCAGTTATCAATAAAACATCTATTCCATTTATTTCCCCAAGCAAGTTTACCGACTATGTTTAAAATAGTTTATATTTATTTCTTCTATATTATTTTATAATCAAAACAAAAGATTTACCAAGGCAGTTGCAAATTTTAATCTAGTATGTTCAAATTAAGCAAGGTAATGTTAAAATAAAGTTGGATATTTCACTTAGAATAAACAATGAAACTTTTTGCTACATGCATTTCGCATTTCCGAAGCGCATTTTGAATATAAAATTTGCATGATATCGTAGAAAACTTAGATATTGGAAACAAACCCTATTAGATTATGAGCAGGTCTCGAAGCTATAACCGTTAGTACATCGGGAACTACTTTACTCACTGTAATTTAATCCGACATTCTTAAGGCATATTGACTGCTGCAAAATACCGTGATTTTATAGGTTTAATATAATATCCTTAACTAAGTAGATAAGTAAGTATCTACTTCTCGGTGATTATAGAAAATGCCGCGTTATTTAGTTGAGGGCAAAGATTTACATAAGGGCCATATTAAATTTTAAGGATATGATAACAAAATAACCAAAATACTTAATTAAGTTATTTTTAAAGTGTAGAATTTATTTCTAATATTAATATTTTTAAAATTAAGAACACGATGAATTTATACCAACCAGGTATAAATTCATCGTTACAACTTTCCTTATGGCAATTATGTATTTAAAAGCATTATAAATTTTTTGTTACACCTGTGGCTTGTAAAATATTTTCAGTATTTTTTCGGTGACTTGAAAAAAAACCATAAGGAATATGAGTTCAGTTAAGGAGTTAATGCCATTAGGCATTCTCAACCAGTAAACAAGACAGTTGAGTCCAGAAAACGAATTTAAAAAGTAGTGTTTAAATAATGAAAGAAAGTATGAAATAAACTTAAAATATCACATTAATATCATACATATTAAATATTTTAAAATAATGTAAGCTCAAACATACGTACGGGAAAGGTACTTGTAGTACTTTGATTACTTACTGTTAATTTAATAATATGCAAATTAAAAAATTACAATTGCAACTTGCTTGTGTATAAAGTTATTTTAAAGTTTGTTTAGGACCGCAATCGGTAGGCCCTTTTACGTAATAGCAAAATTAAATATAACCATTCTTAATTTCTTGAGTAAACTGTCCCGTCGCAGTTTAAACAATAGGTATTAAATACCTACAAAATTATTTAAAGTATACACGAGGGCAGGTAGTTTCATCCCAATTTAAGAGTCCCGGACTGGGGAATCACCTACTAACCCACTCGAATCCCACATTATATCTAAAAATACTTTGAAATAAATTTTTCGATTATTTGTAAGGTCGACAAAGTATTAACAAATAGGATTAGTCTCCTATGCTGATAACATAGTGCTTTCTCTTATTTTTCCAGGGTGGGAAACACGTTAGTATTGTCCCGGTGCGCTATGTATAAAAACTCATGTAACCTACGTATATGTGGTTATTTACCGATATCCACGCGAATGAAATCTCAGCCACTGCTAGTCTATTAAAAATCTGTGGAATTCGGGTGTCTGGTTGGTTATTGAATATAATTACCAAACATTGAGTCCGGTCATAACATATCATAAGATTACGAAAACGAAATAACCCTAATTTTTTAATTATTTTTTCAGTATGTAAGTCTATGTTTGTACGCGATAATCTCCGAAACTATTGAATTTTTTTATTTCTGTTTAAACTGGTTAAAGGAGGATCCCCTTTCAGCATTAGCATGTTTCAATATCTATAGTATATAGACATCGGCCTGTTACAATTATGTTAGTTATAATATAATTGCAACAGGACAATGATTGTGACATTTCTAAAGATGAGTGGTTAGCCTAATCAAGAAAACAAAACTACTAGTAATGCGTAGGAAGGGAGAATGTCATTAGGAACAGCGGTCAAGTGGCGATCGTGGCCAAGAGTTTCTTCGTAGCGCTGACACGGCTTAATACAGAAGGCCGTGTTCGTAGCTTGAGCAGTAGGTAGGTACAGACGACAGAATCGAATTAATATCTATATCACATTACCTTGTACATTGTTCAGCGCGCCAGTACATTTACATACTTATAATTTCAATTACACGTTATACCTATTCTTTTGTAAAAAATTATAAGTATTAAATGATTGTTATGTTCATAGATGTTGATTTTTGATTAATCATAACAGACCACAAATTTATTTAAATCTAATATTAATTTAATTTTATACCTTCCTGTTATTGACCTAAATAATGAAAATAGGTCAATAGCAATAGAAACTGAAAAGCGGTAAAAAAAATTCTTTTGCTTCAGGATATTCAAGCCTTAGAGAACCTGAAATAGGCTCCTTCCCTTATAGGGAAAACAATGCTGAATACTGGCTTTTATCTCATATTTAAGCAGTAGAGAGTGGCTGAGTTGCATCAAGATATTATAAGAGGATATTAAGATAAAAAGGTTGTGCGACAAATTACCCACGCCGACATTGTAGGCACGGCAGGCGGGTACAAAGTTATTCACTATAACTCTATTCACTAATATATTTATTAAAGAGTGTATTATGTGTTTCATATTAAGTTCTTTAGATACAATAGGTACTTCCATTCACAAATAACTTCATAAAACAACACCTCTAATGGACACATTTGTCCCAAACCGTAAAACCTTTCCATGATTTTACTTATCTTCATAATCTACCAAACAAAAACAACTTGTCACTTATACGCTGTGCTCTCACTTATGAACAACAAACAGAAGTCTAGTATGCAGCAGTCAATGGAAACAATGAAGTGTTTATATATCGTGAAAGAATAAGCTTTCCTTCTGTAGCATGATCGTAATTCGAGTTTGGCGACAAATCATTAAATATGTGTCATAAACATCGCTGTATGGGTACCTAAATCTTAATGTCTTAGAATCTGTGCTATTAAAATAAAAGCTCCATTACATATCGTAAATAACTGTGATGGTATTCTTTTGTGGAGCGGAAACGTAGAAGTCGCGATGCGTAATTGAAATAGGATTTAATGAACGCAATTTTTATATGGTCCTAAGCGGTTATCAAATTATTTATTATTATTAAATTATTATTAATGCTCGTAGAATCAACACACACCAGATTACACAAGGCTACCTAGCCTTTTACTACAAAAAAGAGATTAAAAGTTTAATACAAAAAGTCTCTCTGTTCTCTACATTACGATATTCTTAAGACTAGCGATATCCACTTAACTAAAGATGACACAGCTTGTGTAGTATTAAATTTCCTGAGTATAGGGCTATTTATATACTCTTTATCTCCTCACACGTTGTCACATTAAGGTGTTATAGGATGAGATCGATAAAAATATATAAGACGGCCGATCGACGGCTATTAATAGTTTGTGCATTGAAGCGCGACGGCTGCCGGCGACGGCGATGCCGGCCTGCGGCACACGGAACCCTCTGTGCAGCCAATAACTTAATTGGAGACACTTCTAAGGTGCGCCTAGGTAATTTTAGTGTCAGACGCAGCGGAGCTGTAATGCGACTATTTAACCCAACGATTTACGTAATTTTTCTTCAATTACTCGTTTACTAGTTTACATTTAATACAGTTATTATTAGATTATTAAATACAAAGATTGAATTGAACGGAAAATTAAAAGTTATGACCGTTTTTTATACTCAAGACGATCATGATGAAATATTTATGACTAATTGTTACACACGGGTGAGGTAGGCACACTACTCAATGAAAAAAATTAAATGATGATTTTTCTTATATACAAACCTTATCCTGACCATATAGTTCATAACAAGAAAATAATTATCCAATTTGATCCAGTTGATTGAAACTCTAAGCGCGTGTTAATATTTCGGCGATTCATTCATATTTATACAATATCATTGGTAACTTATAAAATTATTTGTACTCATCATAAAGGCCTCTACGGGCATCCAAACTCGGGTCCGCCGTGGTTAGGCAGACAAATGCACCATCACTGGACTTGCTGGTCGTTTATAAACCTATTTTTTTATAGTTTTTTATAAAGTGCTGCTTGCTTCAAGTTTTGACAGCTTTAGTTGAACTAAGTTTCTTCAGTAAAGTGATTTCTCAATTCTAGTGTGTAAATGACCGATATAAATAACTCAATATTTACGAAATATAAAAACTGACATTTCATAAATGTTTTTATTAATTGTAGTCTGCCGATCGCTGCCTATAATACTCAACAAATTAAAATATCATCATTACAGTGTCCATTATGGTAGAACGTTTTTGATGAAACCTCTGGGCACATGTAATATGCCACTTTTTGTGATAAAGACGTGCAAGGGAAAACGACATGGGTGAAGGGATACAAATAATATCAAGTTTATGGACGTTACGGAGGCGTTACAAATGCTGCCAGTTGCCACAAATGCCGCCAGTTGTCACCGTCGTCATTCATAGGCATATTACGCGACAGTAGTCAGCTTCTACTAGTAGTCCACGATTGGATTTAAACCTTCTTCAATCGATTTCAAAACAAAATTCGATTGTATTTTTAATAAGCATGTAACGCGTTATATGCGATAGCTCTGTAATATTCAAACAGCTTTCACTAGCTATGTTTTCCCTATAAAATGTAATACCGAATTGATTCAATTTATATTTAGCCGCGATAAACTGCCGGGAACCTCGAGATAATTAAAATTAAATTATGTTTGGATTAAGGTTGAAACACTGAAAACTGTGTAGTTAATCCTTGAGTTGCTATTTCATGAGGCAAAGCGTCACCCTTCCACGGATCAGGTCAACCTTATCTCGACGATCTTAAATCGCAGTCTAGATTTTTCGATAATCGCAGTCTAGATTTTATAGATAAATTCTAAAAAAAGTTGCGCACTGCATTTTTTGTTAAGAAGATATCGGACAAAAAGACGATTTTGGGTACATCTCTTATCACAATTTTATATTATTTTGGAATGAGAATAATATCTACATTGTTCCAAGTCAATGCTCGCTGCAAGGAATAAAAATGGTGTTAATAAGGGAAATATATCATTTATTTTATCCACTATGAAATCGATTACATTACTGTTTATATTATATTTTACACGAAATGTAACAATAGTAGAAGATTTTAAACGCTAAATAGCGTTTACAAGGAAATATAAGGCAAATGGTCGCGCTATGCCAATATTCCCCTACTGCGGCATAACGGCCCACCGCGCCACGGCGTCATGTTTTGCCTTTAAGCTTTGTATATTAGCAGTTACACGAAAAACAAATAGTTTAATATTATTAGGTAACATCTGTCGTAATCTGAATTAAATTGCAGACTTATTTTGAATAAAAATGTATACTTATGTACGTCAATACTTGGGACTTAAAGTTATAAGTAGGTACCTATATCATGAAACATAAAGAGATAATATAATACCCTTACACACACCAATTATCTTGATCAAATTAACAATGTATTTTTGGCATTAAAAGATGAAATTTCAGGTTGGAAACATTTATCATTTATCATAAATAATAATCAGAATTTATTCAAAATTTAATATATATATAAATCCGTAATTAGGTATTATAAGCAAGACTATACTGATAAAATTTATTGCGTGCAAGGAACTGTGTAGGCGGTAATATATTGCAACATCACTTTCAAAGTATGTATTTGAGGGTGACGTTGCAATATATTACCTTATCATCTAAACATCTTTAATATGTAAAAGCAGGTTGTCAAATACTTTACACTTCACATACAGTCTGTAAAAGACTTACTACCTAGTCACCACTTCCAAGTTAATCTCCTATCAAAGAGATTAATAATTCAAGCTATAAACTAGCTTAATTTGTTGTTTTATAAAGACTTTCATTCACTACTAATAGTGAATAAAAATAGTTTGGAAAGTTAAAATAATTGCTTTAATTAAAAACCATTTTACTATTTGATAGTGCAGCGAAAACGTAACTGTATTTACTTAAGACTCAAGCATTGACAAAGCTGGCGGTTAAGTTTCAGAATAAAAAAAGGCGAGGGTCTTATTTAACTCTTGATTCTATTCTGTTAAATTAATACTAGTTAATTTTTGTTACAGCATTAACTGTATGATCCTGTTAATAGAGTTCATTGTAAAGCACACGTTCATTGCGAAATCTGAGTCAAGGTACTTTAATTTAACTTAATTACTGTTTCTGAGCTACTCTCCCTCTTCTGTATGATATTCTTTATGCAGCGAGACATGAATTCAATGAACCGAAACAATATTCATAACTCTCCAAGAGCTCAATGGTTAGCAGTTATCATATATACCATGCACTTCCAAGCTCTACAGAAAATAAGTAAGATTTCCATGCTTTTCTATATTGCTGGAGTCATTCGTCTGTTAACAGAGATAAAACAACCGCTTTCGATGAACATGGGATAGGAAAATGGTTTTTATGAAATGGGGTTAAGATTCATAATATCATGGTTTGTATCCCTATGAAAGCGAATTGATTCTGAGATTCAGCTGGTACACAAATGAACGATATAAATGTCCAATTACATTATTCTGAACGCGTACTCGTTATCATTTCACGTTAGCTTTGATGTAGGTAGATAATATGAATTTTAAGCTTCATTTGTTAATAACTTACCAACTCGAGGGAAATAGTTGGAGGTAAACCTCGTACATGTTGTTATAACATAAAGTTATTATACGGCTAAGTTGATAAACATATGATGAATAAAAGAAATATTTGTTTTTTTATAGAATTTTCATTAGAAGGTTATTTGCAAAAATAGATAGTGCTTCATGCGACCTACTGCCCTAGCTTTTTCAATGTTTATCACGAACCAAAAAAGACTACTATATACCTATTGAATACTTTAATTTTTAATAATTTTAAAAAAATACTATTATTCCTAGTATGGAAATATATCTCAAATCTTATTGATTTAAGATTGTCTCTTAACAGTTGGTTTCGAATTATCTAATATAAACAATTAGGTGATTAATAATTATGAACCATACAAATTTTGGGTAGCTATAAAGAGTACAGACGTGTGTTTTAAAATATAATTACAGTATGGCCACGCAAATATGACCTTAACAGATAATCTCTTATTTTCGAGTTATTGTTTTCGCCAATTACTGATATAATTTGAAAAAAAAAACAGTTAACAAGAAATTAGCTTTTTATGCTTGAAATCATTCTTAACAGCCAGTATTGTCTTAAAATAAGGAATTTTGCGAAAATTAACATTTCGCGTTAAAAGTTCTATTATATCCCAATGAAATGTATTAGAAAAGGCTTTTTGTTAGTGTGATTTCTAGTATCCTAATATAACTTGGCTTTATATAGCCTCGTCAAATCCATATCAGATATGATTGTTTAAGCCAATCTAAGGTTATCATAGATATTTTCATTTTTCTCTGAGCTGAGATTTCAAGTACATGTTTTTTGTTAAAAATATAATAATATTAGTTGAGTACACTTAATTTTTGAATTGACGGTTAACTCTTACTGTGAAATATCATGAAACTATAAAATAAAGTACCTATTTCAAGTTCATCAACTTTTATTAAAAACTACACGAAAGTTATCTCAGTCATAACGTTCTACGGTACTTTTAAATAGTCCGAATGATTCTTGACCAAAAATTTTATTAATCTAATATTTGTAGTAACTTACACCTCGATTCAAATATAATCGAATTGTAATTCAATAACGTGCTGCGCAGCACTTCGCTATTGTTTTTCATCTTATATATCCGTAAAGAAAATTGAAAACTGGATATCTTTCTTCAGCCAAAACAATACGAGACGAGTAAAATATCAATGCTTGATTAAATAATAGCCCTGTTGATTAAATAACAGAAGGTAGCTGACCTTCTGTTGGCGCTTTTATATGATAGGACGGAGGCTTCCGTGGGATATGTTAGGGTGATTTATAATAGGGTCCTTATAGAATCGTACTTGTCCGACATAGTTTTCTCATTTCTTTCGAGCAGTAGTTGAAGTGAATTGATTTAGTAAAGAAATCATAATAGAACTGTTCATTTGATAAAATTAATGTTTGCGTTATTTGCAAGAATGACGTTAGTCATTTGTACAAAATTTAATTTATTAGATTATTATTTGTAATAAAAAATAATGAATAATATGAAAAATAATGAATTTTCATATATCTATTTTCTATATTTTTATTTTTTATAGGATCTAAACATTCATATAGATTTCAAGCTGAATGTCCTCAACACGGTCTTCCAATCTGAGTGCATACTTCTAGTAGCTACAAAAGCAAAAATAGCGAGAAAAGTAACAAATCTAAACACATTTATACTCTTTCACAGCAAATCAGTCTTACAATTTCTAGACAGCAACGTGATAACATTTAGCTTCATTCACGAATGTCACCTGGGTCTCAACATGGTAGGGACACTAAATTCTATTTCCCTCCACTGGATAAAACGGGCACAACGACGCACGAGGCAACGACGCTGTAGATGATCCAGCGAGGCGGGGGTCAGACATGAAGCAGATAGGGCCTGAACCAATCATCCCAATACCCCTTATTAGTTTCAAAGGTAGAATTAGCCAATATAATTCTACCTTTGAACCAGTTAGGGGGTGCGGGAGGGGTGCAGACAAGAGAAACTCGCGTAGCAACATAGTTACTCTAAACTCTCCAAACCCCTGATACAACTAAGTAGACTTAGACCCCGCCGCATATCGGGTGCACTGGTCACGGCAATCTTAACAGGCATCTAAGCAATCTAGGTGTCACGGACAGAGACCTACTTCTTTGCAGAGCCTGCATGGAAGCCGGAGAAACAGCAGCTCACCTCTTGCTGGAATGCAGCTGAGTAGCAACCTGCCAGACTACTAACCTGGGATGGTCAGAGCGACCCAGCACACATCATCAGAAAACAGGCACAATCTGACATCGATTTGCAATTTTTGATTTGATCTGAAACCGCCGACAACAAGGAAGAAGAAAATAAGAAGAATGTAATATATAATACCTATATTGATTTTGATATCACAGGTCTCTATTTGATAATTATTATACGTAAATAAAAAAATTAGGGTAATTTTTAGTGGATGTATACTTGTTCACTACCGAAACCATGAGCAAAAAGTAATTTAAAAATCATGGATCTATATAATTAAAATTAAAAAGCTATTTGTTTAAATGGACTCAATTACTATTTTTTAAATCGATAATATAAAACCCTACCACTACTTCGACGAATACTTTACCTTTGGAGAAGAAGCAGCGAAAGAAGCAGCAACTTAACGTTGAAATAATTAATATTATAAATATTATATATATACATGTTTTATTTTTGAGAAATCGTCATTATGCAATTTACGTATTATTCACGTTTTAGTATAATATATTCATTGGAAGCTTGTTGTAGAAGCACAACAAGCTTCCAATCATTATTATGAATTAATATAATTATTTAAAACTACGACAAAACTGAAACTGTGTAAGAAAGCTTACTATGAAATAAATGGTTATTCTTAATGACACTGCAACGTGGCAGTAAATTGCTTAATGCATACATCTTAAAAAGTTAAGTCTACGAATTTTTTATGTATATGCAAACTAATCAGTTATAATAATATTGCATGTAATCGGATCTAAAGCTTCACGGATTAATGTGTACATAAATCTGTTTTTAATTACGTTCTCTGTTAATGTTTGTATACTCGCTCAAGTCAAGTCACTCCACACCAATGATTGATTGAATTTGTGACGTAAAATGATGCAGGAGTAATTAAAAACCTATAAAACAGTTTTTTACTTTTATGGAAAAATATTTACAGACTGTTATCTCTGTTTTTCTAAAATTTCTGTACGAACTGTTTTGTGTAACCAAAAGTAATAAGTCAAAGTAAACGCGGTAGTTACGTTCAACGCAGACTACACACCTATTTACACCTATTTCTATTCTAAAAAAGTAGGAAAATCATCAAGTTCAAAATCAAGTATCATGTAATTAAGGGTCATCCATTTAAAATAGCATTTTGTCACGACCCACAGTTAAGGATTTTGCTTATTCACTTTGTGTTGTATGTCGTAGTTTTGAATGAAGTAATTAGTTAATGCTGACATCTTAGCCCTTCTAAATAACGAGACTTTAATTTTATCCTCTTGACAGACAGAGTCAACTTTCGAGGAAATGCCAAATTTATTTCCATTATACATCAAATATAAAATGATTTAAATTTACTGTATTTATTATGTTATATTATATTAGTGGATTAAGTATATTATTTTATTTACATAAAATATGTGACAGAAAATAATTTTACTTCAATTTCTATTTTTATGATGTTGTTGTTTTATTTATTATTATAAGATTTATTTGACGGGTACCTACTATATAAAGATAAAATGATTTGTAATAGCTTTGGAAGGCAAGAACGCAGCTCAAAATGAAATTAAAAATTTCTGTTCATATATTTACTGTCACAGCATGAATAAATGAATATATGAATTTGATTGCAGTTAGATGACATTGCGTGACTTCATATCGATTATAAATAATTATAATCGTTTTAAAAAAAGAGGAGGAACTATGTTTAATTCTTTTTTTATTCGATAGAGTATACTCCTGAAGTAGGCCCATTATCAAAAGGTCAAGGTTTCCAGGGAAATTGAGAGCAACCTTCAAATTTTTGTGTTACGTTTTACGCGTTTTATATTTTTTATTTATAAAACTATTCGACTACTGTAAGCAACGACAAACAGACAGGCAAGTTGACAACACTGACTGTCATCCATCTACCTTAGAAACTTACCACCAAAAATTATGAGAAAATAGTTTTAAACAAACTAATAATCGATGCTTAGCTATTTCCAAAATTAATAGAAACTGAAGCAACGACTCAAAAAATAATTTATAATTGGATAACTTAAATTGAATTATTTTTGCCATTTTTATGTTCTGAAGTTAGGTTTTAGTTTTGTTTTCATAACCTTTGTTCTGTAAAAACAAGTGTGTCTATAAATATACATTTTTATTATGTCATGAATAAAAATAATGTAATTAGTAGTTTCATTTTTTCAGTTGAATTTTAATGTCCTTTGATTCCTATAAAAAATATTTAATGTCAAATAGCCGTTATAAAGCAAAAAAGTTTTCTGTATGCAATATCGTCAATGCAATAAAGAAACTGACAAGATATGTGTATAAAGTTTAGTATAACTAATAAATAAAATTTTAATCTTTGAGTAATATTAATGTTATCTGCTTAGTTATTTGTAACAATGACTATTGAGAAAAATTGCATTAAAGAATAGTATGGCATTGGAATAAGTTTTTGGAATAACCTATGGTAGTTATGTTCAGAAGGTTAGCTTACTTTTGATTATACATTAGTTAGCTTAATACTTAATGTAATTAATGTTTTAATGTTATGGAATCAAATGAAAATGTTGCATATTTTGTCAGTTTAATGCTTTGACAAGGTAAGCCACAAGTGAATAGTAGAACCTTCTTACACTTAACCTTATGTATCCTTGGTAATGAACGACTTTAATTTAAGGTTGCTGTTGACCTTCAAAATAACCGTACGTTTGTTTTCCACTATTGTCTTTGTTATCGAAGAAATAAATTTATAAAATTACTCTCAAAGTTTACCCCATTGACAGTGTGGCCTTTTTTCCGGCTTCCATCAACCCTTCACCTTGCTAGTGGCAATGAACGTGTGAACTGGGTGACACGGTGATGCACCCGTAAAAACTTGGGTTTCGTGAAAAACTTGTTGACGCGTCAAGTTTGATGAGATGAGGCTGAGTCCCGCCCCGGGGCGGGCGGTGGGCGGGGCGGTCTTCTATATAAGCTTTTGCATGACTCAAAAGTTTGTTGTTGAATGCGCGCGATCAACGTGACAGTAGTGACGAGGTACTCAGCAGCCACAACTCTCAGGTAAGTTGAAAAGTTGCGTACCCTTAAGTTACCAGACTACTCCTTGTAAAGACACATCTCATATAATGAGTTATTGAATTAGTTATGAATTTTTTTAAATAAACACATGGTTGTTGTAATAGGAATCGGAAAGTATGATATTGCCATATGGTTACATATGACAATGTCAAAGCATTTTTTTAAATCATTATTTTTAATAAAATAATTACGGGGTTTTACTGGATTTCATATTTTATAAGTTACCAGATTCATAGTATTCTTAATACCATATGTTCTACACAAAGTGAAAATATTACTGAGTGCAGTTAAAAATAATAATGCAGTTATAATAGCTACTAAAATAGAAAACATCCATTCTATTTAAAAAGGGGTTTATTTTAAATACTAAATTTATTTATATACAGTACCTAAGAGTCTCATAAACCAATAAGATTTTTCATAAATCACAACACATCGTTTATATTATAATACAACTGTATGCATAAGAAGTGGTGATTTAATTCAAACAAGAATATATTCAAAACATTTGTTAAATATTGTTTAAGAGATTTATTTACACTTTATAAGTACCAATAACGATCTAGGCATTCTAAGATAGCTTGTATTAATGGATATCATAGATATGTTAGACTTATTTTTCAAAGAAGATACGAAATGTTCTTAAAAATTTACGGTTAAATTATTTAACAATTTGATTCTGCTACGATAATATTTTATTAGCACTCCGAAGATACTAAGATAATGTAGGATGTTTGAAATTTTTTGTGACTCCTTTTGTGGAATATTCAAATTTTGTAAAATTAACAGCGGGAGTGGAACTCGAAATATTTGTATTTATTTCCGATAATTTTAAAAAACAATTGCGTCTGGAATTTACGGCTTGATAGCTTAAGGGGATCGTTAGATATAAATTTTAATCTGATTTTTCTAAAGTTGGTAAGAATGTGGATTAATATATAACTATGATTTTGTTACAAATAAGTTTAATAGTGTTATGACATTATTTTTATTTACGTTTAACACTGCATTTTAAATCGTTAAGATAAATCGAGATTAATTGCTCCCGTTTCCTCTTTTCTGTATCTTATTTTATATAATATTGTGAATCTTAATATAAATTGTTCAAGCAATACGAAACTGACAGGTTTATTGTAAAGACTATCTCAGATCGCATAGCCGAGTGGTCAGTAATAAATCGCTGAGAAATAAATCAAGACACAACTAATATCCTATTTATAAGATACTAAGACGTTAATAAAAGAGATTCATAATAAACAATTTTATGAATGAAAACCAATTTTTCTCTACTATATGGTCGAGGTTATTGAGTCTCACCACAATTACTGATCACGGTTATTTGTAGAAAAGTTTTTTAAATAAAAAAATATGTTTTTAACATATTGACACCCGTTTGTTGTAGCTAAAATAAAACGTACAACTCATAGAGTGGAAATTAAAAATAATTAATAATAATAAATAATTTCATTGACAGTCAAAGCCAAAACACATTTATTCAGTCCAGATAAATTTTATACTCTTATGAATATAATTATTAAACCGAAAAGTATTAAGTATTTAAGCTTAATATTAATAATAATAGTTGAATTTAAACAATTCGAAAACTTTCAACAATCTTTTCTACACATGTCATTATTTTTTTAATTCGTTGATTACTATATTACCAATATAGTAATGTTTTTTAAACGAATCATGTTGAGAATTGATCTGTTTAAAATTGTTACTTTAGATTAATGCGTTCTTAGTTCTTCTAATCAATCTGATCTATAAAATCTGATGCGATTTATTTAAATATTATTATCAAGAGATTAATTAAATTTTAATTAACATTCAACGTTTTTAAAGTTTAAAATTACCAGTGAATTCGTTATGACACTAAAATCAAATATCTCAATAATATAACGAACGAAACTGAAAAACTCTCGTAGCATTTAATGGATTCATAATAAATATAGTTTTTTATTAAGTAAATGTTCAATCTTCCTATGTGTGTATAGGTTTCATCACTTTAGAAAAGAAGTACCCTCTTCTATTTTACTTTTGTATATACACCGCAGCCTTAGACTTATCAAATAAATATTAGCATAAACTTAAACGTGTGATTTGCATAAGTATGTATAAAACAGGAACTTTCAAAAGCACTCAAGTTCAACAAGTTTAAACGATTTTCTCAGATTCACATAAACTTTTGAATGAAAGTCAATTGTGGCGTGATGTGACAGCGTTGAAAGGAAATAATTAGCGTTTCCTAAGGTGAGATTCCATGTGTGTTTAAACCAAACTCGGTATTTGTTAGTAAGCTTTAATTCTTTCATTTTAAACTCATGAATTATAGTCTTTGGTTACTTTGTATAGCAATGCCCTTCACATGCCTATTCATATAAATAAATGCTAGATGATAAAACTAAGCGGTTAATAATCGTGTCTTATATGTCGTGAAACAATGCAACCGAGATATAATGAAAACTTCTGATGTAATTTTTACAGCAGATGTGCGGCTATTAAACTGTAAAATAACGTTGCTGAGGTACAAAATTAAAATGTTCCTTTAAAATAACATTTGTTTTAAATATCATTAAGGAGAGAATATTAAAAAATAATTAAAAATTTCTCCGTTCTGGTACTTGGATAAGAAAACAAATTAAGAGAAATTATATTGACAGCTTAGGATCAAATCGAGACTCAAGGAGTATTGCTGTAATTAAAAAAGTATTTCGAGAGTATTCGTCTATTATACTGACATAGTTACATTTATTAAATAATTGGGAATTAAAAGATTACAACATATTTTTTCAAATAGAAAACATAAAGTTTCGTTAATCTTCATCTAAACGTAAATCATCGTTATCCATTACTGTGTGTGCGCTGGTGTGTATTTATATTCGATAAAGATTAATTCAGCTCCCCTTCACTTAGAAGATAGTGATAGAGATAGATAGAGCTTTAGTTATTTATACTAAACATGTAAATATAACGTATTCCTGTTTAAATAAATAAGAAGTGAACGTAATTTATAAAGCAAACAGTACTGAGATCCAAAGGTTGAGTCTTGGGCTTTCAGGGAAATGAGGTGTGTATAAATATTCTGACTTCCACTTGAACTAATAGTCTGGGAACTATTGTTAAATAAAGCTTGAATATTGCACGCATCTGTGTAATATGATGGACTCTAGTTATATAAACTAATACTCAGTACTAAGGCCTATCTGTTAGGTTTTCTGTTCTGTTTGCTATTTTTATTATCTGTGACTTATGACTTTAATTTACAATGAAACTTTTTCATACATTACAATTTTCTACGAAAAGCGCTTAAATACACAGAGATGCATTTTGTTCGTACGCTAAACCTGATTTTTATAGTAAATTAATAAAGATATTTCACCGCAAATCCAGCCAAATTGATCACGATTGATGAAGCATTTTTTGACATTCTTTATTCATCATTATAAATTTATTATAACATGAATTAAAAACGTTGTCCGTTGAAGATTACCATTTTAATTTAATTAAAACAAATGACTGTGAGACAGTATTATTAAAAATGACGTTTTGGAAGATCGAATTTTAAAACATAGGTCTTTTTTCGTAAATTTCCCTTTAATATAAAACGATATTTCATTAAATTATTTAGACCATATGGCAAGAATACGAAGCAGATGAAATCCCATATTCTTCCAAACTCATCGGTAACGCAGTTATTAAAGTACTTATTTAGATCGGAATAAGTCCTATGTTCTCTACCCACCAGAACATTTCTTTTCTAAAGTAATCACTGTTTTCCATTTAATTTGCATTATCAATAATGATAACATTAAACATAATAACATTAACATAATATGTTATGAAATATTTATTATTCAGAGTTATTTATACTATCCTGCTGTTAATGTGAATTAATAAATATGTAAACTGAGAGTTAATTTAATAAAAAAGAAATATTTCCTTTCATAATGTCCAATAGAATTGAATGAATTTATAGTCCACCTATGTAACTTAAGTATATTAGTTATTGTTTTGAGTTTGACAATTGCCTCTTCATTGCTACTTTTGTTGTTTAACCGGAACAATGTGTGGAGAATTGCTGTCATTGTATAAACCTCTTCACTCAATTACGGCACTGAATTGTTACATAATGGTATATCTCATTTACGGTATTTCTTATTCAAAATTTGATCGTCAGTATACTCTTGAGCTACGATACTTTTACTAATTATACAATGTTTCTTAATATATGTATAATATTGGTTACACTAGCGTGTTGAAGTTTGAATGACTAATTATACGAAGAATTTCGGTTCGCATGAAGTAATATTGATGCTCAATATTTAGATTTAGGAGTCGCGAATAGTAATGATTTTCATACTAACGAGGAAAATGGCACTTAAATAAATACTAGGAAACAAGAACGTTTTATTTTTATCCTGCGCAAGCCAAAGCTATTCGGCAGCATTAGTGATGCTCTTTAACTTTTTGATTATTTGAAAAAAATATACTTTTGAGCCAAAAAATTACTGACACAGTAACAAAGTTACGATCAATACTTTCTTTTCACAAAGATTTCATCCTACTTGTGGTCTAGGCAGAAGTGTGAACATTCTTCGTCATCAGAAGTTACAAGCCAATAGCTCTTCAAGCAATAGTATGATGTAATGTACTGACGTATCATTCAAAGCGATGATGTTGATGTTAATATTTTTTAAAATATTATTAAATTTAATAAGCTTACCATCATCATCATCTACGTCCCAATTCTCGGCACACATATTACTACGTGGGAAACACACATAAGGAGTTTGGACCATAGAACCATCATGCTGGCCCAATGCGGCTTAATGGGCGAAAGTGATTACCGTAGCAACCGAGACCAACGGCTTAACGTGCTATCCGAAGCACCTAGACGTTACAAATGCATAAAATTATTATTCAATGAGAATTATCGAATCTGGCAACTTAAAAGCCATTCTATCTTTGAAATGAAGTTTGTGGCAAAAGAAATTTTTTTTTCTGAGATGAGAAGTACCTATCTCCTAAGAAATAAAAATTAGACCTTGTAAAAACATTACATGTCCGAAATATATATTTCGATCATCGATATTATGAGGCCCTAAAGTCATGTGGGTAATAAAGATTGCTTGGCTTTCTGGCATCTTAGATATAATGGGAATACTGTTGTTACATTGTCTGCAAAAATCGTTTATTTTTTCTTTATTTTGAGCGTTTAAAGGCTAAAATATAAAAGCTTTACGTAGTGATCTATAAGATTTGTTATTTATTACGAATCTGGAATGTGAAATGTAAAGTCAATTCAAGTAATTTAAGGCTTTTATTAGCATAAAACTGCTGAGCAGATAAACGTTAAATTTCGGGTACCTTACACCATTGCAATAGCAGTCATTTTGTTTCACATTGATTATAGTACAGGATTTTACAAAATCATCAGCTTAAGGATAGAATTAGTATAAGTATATTTTCAAAACGGCTCTCATACACCCAGTAACTAATAAGACCATGACATATAAAGTTAATGTGTATTTTTTTAATTTTCAATTCCAAATAAATAATAATAATCATATTTTTGAATTTAAAATTAACTCTATTCTTAAATGTTATTCTTGTAAAATTACGTCAGATTAGAAAGATAAAGAAAATTAAATTACAAAGATATCGTTAATTTTGTCTATGCCCCCATACGTTACCTATGCTACCCACGTGTGACGTCACATACAAGAATAATTTTCAATGGAGCGTTTTAGGGCGACTTGTAACAGCTCCTCAAACATATAGATATATCTCAGAAAATATTGATTGCAGATATGGTTACTTCTACTCGGTTTCTTTATTACTGAGAACTTCCTGAGTTTTTGTCAAATACCAAGTCAGATAAAATTAGAAAATCAAAAACTGCTGACCTTGTTAGCATTCCGATAGCAGTGCGGAATTTGTCCATGATTAATTAATGACATTCTTTTCTGAACAGTGGAGTACCTCAACGGCCAAGCCTAATGAGAAACGGGCCGCAAAATTGAAATTCAATGGAATTAACGGCTGGTTTCAAAAGTCCTTCTAAAGCTATATACTTACTGATGTTTTCTTGTCTAGTATTCTAAATTAATACAGTTTGCTACGTAACTAAATTAGTAGGTAGAATATAGGAAAGGAACGTAAAACTTGTGTGATTTTGAAGTCTGAATAAATCTCGTACCACTGCTATAGAAATTGCATGTTGGAATTTATGATTTAAACACCATTTTACTACAATTAAGTTTTATTTGATTTTTTATTTATTTAAATAAATTAAATTATTTTTTTAATTTGGATATTTATCAAAAAGAAATGTTTTATGGTGACTAGTGAATTGATTAGTTAATGATCTTGTTTATCAAACCACACTTGGTCACTAGTGATGTCTTTTGAAATATTTATTCATCTGAAAAATATTTGGATACAAGGAAAAACTTTCCCTTGCAATGTTGTATCCTCAGTCGTATCGACTCAATCGTCGATACAAATTATTGTATAAGAAAGTGTATTAGTACATAAAAATGGATTTATAAGCTGAATATAATTTGTTCCAAAATAAATGACACTAGTCTCTCTAGCGTTTGTTCTCCCAGTATGACAGTTTTATATTCTACTTTTTACAATTTTTATATAATTTACAAGATAAAGGGTGTACAAAGTTGTTATCTAACTTTGCATAAATTATAAAGACTAACAAACAACACAGGTTTAAATATTCTATGAATACGTGTAAAATATATTGTGTATAGTTTTCAATAATTATCTTTTATCTACGATTTTGGTAACTCAGTAAATTTGCAGAGTACATATATTTTACTAAAAAATGTATCTGCATAATTTATAGCATATTTTATGATGATTCTCTAAGAAGGACCTTTAATGAAAAAATCCTAACCCTCACAATAGTAGTAAGGATTTTTTCTACAAGTAATGCAGATTTCCATATTAAAAAAAAACAACTTTTTAGTTGTATAATAGTAAATCTCTTCGTACCCAACGAAACAGGTATAAATATAATCACTATTCAATTGAAGGTAATAAAACCTATAGTTATTAAGAATAATAATTACCATTTTTTTTAGTTAAGAAACTATGTTGTTATTTTAAAATTGTTGTGAGCATTTCCTTTGGAGCGAGAAGATGTTTGCGAGTCGTAGCGGTGCGTCAAAAGCAGTAGTAATATTTGTATTATATGACAGTTGGGTGTCGCGCGCCACAACAAAGAGACCAAATGCAAAGTTTAACTCTTTCGCTGTTTGTATAACAAATTAATGATAATTAAAACTGTGTTTCATGCTTACCCAACTGAATTAAAAAATAAAACCTTTTTTACTTATTTAAAAATAATATTACATTATATTTTTAACCTTGAGGTATAAATTTAAAAAAAAGTATTTATATAACAGATCACTTTAAGAGACACACGTCTTTAAAAGTGATCTGTTTATATTGATTAGAACAAATTATGAATTACTAATTAGCTTTTAAATTTAAAAATTTATTAAGAATTACAAAATAGTAGCATAGAATATGCTACTATTTATTTTGTAATTTTTTATTCTTTTTCTTTTTGTTATTCTTATTTGTAATAGAATATTACTTAATTAAGTCTCTTAAAAATATATTGAATTTTTTTAAAAGCCTATTTTCGGATCAAGATCACAGACTAATAATCAATGAATTATCTAGACGTCACGGTAGAAAGCATAAAATAGGTACATTGTATTTGTAAGTCAGACATTCTCAGAATTAATTTTTATGTTGTGAAGTTCATGTATTTATTTATCGTTAGCAATAACTGTTTTCCTCGGAACTTATGTTTTAAGAGTTGGGACCGTGTATCCATCACAACATCGAGGCTTAGAATACAGATGGGACTCTAACTTCCCTCCCTTTTTCTTTGCTAAAAACGATGGATAGCATACTTTTACCAGGACGAAAAAGAATTAAATCGTTTTTATTACGCATTTTCTTGGTATATGTACTTATGCCATATTCGCGATATTATTCACGTCGTACAAGTCGGCCGGTCTGTTATTGTTGGATTATTTTTCAATTTCAATGGATTACGCAACACAGGTCTCTTACAAGAGAAATTATTATGGAAAGACATTTTTCCTTTTGTGAACTAAATACTAATATTTATTGGATAACAACTGTTCTTTTTATTTAATGTTGCGGTCAATTTTAATTAATTTATTTATTTGATTTGGGAATATAGAGTACCTCGTACCCTCTTATTAGGGAATATAAATCATCAAGAAGATTAATTATGGCGCCAATTACAACAATTATAAAATAAACTGTTAATTGATAATTATTCATAATGGGCGATTTAATGGTTTAGTTTTCAACTACGACAAATTATAACATGAGATAATAGTAAATATTTGTATAAATAACTAATACTCTCCTTGAATTTACTCGGAGAACTTATCAATAATTTCATTTATTTTAAATCAAAATATTGTATTATATTCATTGCCAAATAAAGTGAAAAACGTCTTAAAAGCAAATTCAAGGATACTTTTAGGTTTTCTGATCTGAATGTCATTCAGTTAAATACAATCATCAATAGATACTTAGCATTCTAGAAAACGCGTTTTACTATAATTCAGTGTACAAGTGTTATAGTTCAGTGTATATATATATTGATATTTTTCCAATAAAAATACTACATATATAATAATACATACATATATAATACATTTCTGCGTAAGCATTTAAAGTAAATCTACAAGTCAGGCTTCTGAGAGAGTCTGCTTAAATTAAAGTACAATTGTTCCAGTTGTTTACTTGGCCTGGAAAGCGGTCAACAACGTGCCTCATTGCTTTCACATTTAGCAATGCAAACTTTGGTATAGACACAATGTTTTTTCACAATAGTTTTCCTAACCCTTGTTTATATAATATTTTACTTTTAAAATAATGCATATATTGTATGTCACTAGTGTGACAAACGAGCATAGTATATGTATACTTGTTTGTAGTCTAAAATAATAATTTTAGTATAGTTATATAAACAATGTAAATAACTTTGTACTTTGGATGTAATGGCTTCTAATACCAATGCAAAGGTTAATCTCACAAGAGTTCTACTAAGAAGAAACCTAGAAAAAGCGATATAATAGGTCGGGGAAAAGTTTCTTCGTGTTTCTTCGTATGTTATATGAAATTTCAAGCCTTTTTTCAAAGTTTAGTTACAATTTAATTACAGTATCGATAAGCAGTTTTGTTCGTAGACTTTCTGCCATCTTGTAAGTAGAGACATGATACCGTTGCTGTAGAAATTTTGGGACTTCTGACCAAAAAAACGCAACAGGTAGGTTAAGTCCTCTTTTGATGTTAATCTGACACTGCCTAAACAATTCTGAAGAGATCGAAACTGGTGGAAATCAAAAGGTGTAAGGTCAGGGATATATGGCGGATGTATTAACACCTCCTAGCCAAACTATCTTAATTTTTGCTGAGTGGCTAAAGATCGATGGATCTGCGCGGCGGAAAAAGCTCATAATGAACAATGTTCTTCCAATCCCACCATAGACACTGCATCACCTTATTGCGAGTTAACCCAAGTTTTGCCACAGTTTGTGAAACCTGAGCGATCTTTGACCACGGCCTTTCACGCACGTTTTTTTTAAATGAGTCAAAACTGTTTTATGGTCAATTACCAGTTCTTCGGCGATGTCGTAACTTCTGATATGCCGATCTTGCTCCACTTTTTCAAAAATGTTATCCGTAACAGGGCGACCAGGCGAGTTGCATCTTTGACATAAAAATTCTCGGAGTGAAAATGCTCAAACCAGCGTTGTGCTTATCTTACTGATACTGCATGAGGTCTATATAAAAATATTTTAAAATCAGGAAAAGGCAATCAAAGAAGACAAGTCCTCCTACTTTCAATGTAACTTTTTACTGCAGGAGTAGAAATATGGCTGTAATTATTTCTAAGGTCAAACGTGTCTGACCAGTTAGGAGCCTTTTAATTCCGGTGGAAATTTGAAAATACCACTGAGTCCTTTATGTTTTTTTAATAAAAACCATGAATAATTATAATTAAAGACAAGCACGCGAGCTGTCGCGAAACAGACAATTATGTATATGATATAAGATTTAAACAAGTCAGTAATTAACTTTCTTCACTAAGCAGAATTTTAGATAAAATCAGATAAAACCTTGCTAATAATTACCACGCAGATCGATAAAGATGGTTATGTTTCAGAAAAGAGATATATATATATTTGTTATTTATAAATATGTTCTTTGGAACTTCAGATTCTTTTCTGTATGAGGCTAATGTAAGGCGGTGACTGATTTTGTCATTAAAAAATAAATAATTTGCCTTTGGCAACTATTATAACAAACTTGAGAATGAACTACAATCATTATTTGAATACGTCCGAAATTTCGTAGTGCCGACTTCATATTCGTCGGTGTTTTAAGAATTTCACATTATTTTAGGCAACCCAAACCTAAATAAATTGAAATTCTTTAAATTATTAAATTCTTTGTACTGGAAATTCCACTTAGAATTTTATTATCAAAGCATGCAGTCCGAGTGAAACACTTTGATAGTTGTGGGAACCTTAACCAATTGTAATAAGAGCCGTGTTTCCACTAATTGTTAATACATTCTAAATAGAAGACTGTTTATTGAGAAGTTTGCAAGCCAAAATGAAGCATGATTACTATGCAACAAGGTTTAATAAAATTGCAGTAAAATTTAAATTATTTATCATTTATAGAAGGATAGTTATTAACGGGATTTATATCATGTACCTTTTGTTTTTGACTCAAAAACAAAAAAGGACATCTAAATCTCGTCAATAATCTTTATATTTATCACGTGTCGTAAAATTCAGTATGTGTGTGGTACGGCATAATTACCTACGGGTCGGCTCAGTCAAGTACCGTTACCTATTACCACGTCGATACTCATAGGGTTATTTTTAGACAGGGCGATTTTGGGCATTGTGCCTGCCCCTATATCATTGAAAAACAGAATCAATTCATAAAAATCTCTTCATAATTTTGGGCAAGGTTCATGCACTACCCGAATTTTACTATAGTAAGCTCAATAAATAAATATATAAAAAATGAAATTAAAATACAAATGTTTTCTCTCTGATTACAAAAGACTACAAGTATTTCAATGGTCTTACTATTTTTATTTGATCTTTGTTACTTTGAGACAATTTAAAATGATAATGTTTGTTTAAAAGTAAGCAAGCAAACTAGATGCTGTTACAAATGTCGAACATCTTGACGATATTGTAAAGATTTCAACGATAACAATTTTATATTAAGAGCCTAATTGGCTTCATAGTTTTGAAGTCAACAAAACCACAAAAACAATTGAAACACGTAGAAAGTTTGTGTTTATTAACAAATGAAGCAACGAAATCAACACACAATATCTCGTTCGTGGAAATCTGATTCAAACATGGGTAAATGAATTTGGAATGTTTGCGGCATCACAGCTGGCGTGAAGCTTAGCTGACTGGATTCTCGCAGCATAATACATAATATTTGAGCTTAATTCCTTTACTTGTATGCGAAAACTTGGTGGTAACATGATGTAGTTCTTTGTTCTTGGTAGTATCACTATAATAAAGTAACTATAATAATAATATTTTTCACACTTGTTTGAGTGTGAAAAATAGGTGTCTATTATCTACCCCATTTTAAGAATCGCTAATTGATTGTGTTAAGTATATTAAATAATGGCAAAACATATATGTATAAAAATATTAGAAATATATTAAATAAATATAGGAACATCCAAGAATCGGAAACAAATTTTCGTACTTAGCACACAAATATCTGCCCATATCGGGATTCGAAGCGGCGACCTCTGTCTACGTAGACAGAGGTACTGTCCACTCGACCGGACAGCCGTTAATAAGTGTATTTGTTATTTACTTTAAAAGGAATTGCTCTGGGAAGATAAAAGAGCAAACATTTGGATGGCATTCTGAGTATCGAGTGTTCAATTCTCATTTCTTATATGAATCATTGTTTAACTCTTCGATGGACACTGTTTGAACTGGCTACAGTGCTACGCCGTAGATCGTAGTAGGATCGTAGTTACATACGTACGCAGTAGTCATAACTGGTTAAAATTATCATGGAACTTACCACTCTTACGAATGGCACTTTTATCAAAAATCAAGTGGATTATAATATTTAAACCGTATAGAAACAAAATCATTGCTTTTATGGAAAGGTACCTAATACTATTATTTTAGTGACTTTAGATTATAAGTCCCATTAGTGGCTTAAAACTTAAAGATTAAAAGGACATAATTATAGGGTAATGACTCATAGGCTAACGCTTAGTTCAGTACTCATATAAATATTATGGACACTGTTGGGCACTGCAAATTATTTATTGATTCTTCATTACTATTGCAATATATTTTTTTTGGAATTTGATTGATTTAACTTTATTGATTAGTTAATATGAACAGATTAATTATAAAAATTAGATTCTCTTCGCATCGAGATTTCTAAGTAGTGAAGACTGTCCTTTCTTGAATTTACCAATAAAAACTTGGTTTAACGGCTAAATTATGCTTAACTATACCGACTGGACTGGATATAAAATAATTTTACTACTATAATACGCGACAGCCGTCGGTACATTGGATGCACTCGATTATGCACTTAATTATCTTTCACATCAAAATTAATTTTAGTTTATCCTTTACACTTCTTTCAGGCGACCGATTTCATTTGAATATTTGGTACATTAATGTGCATAGAACTTGAAAACATATTGGGGAGAAAAAAACAATTTATATATTTACGATCAATCAAGGTAAGATTTCAGGTTATAGTTCTATTTTGTCTACACTTATGAGTGGTAGTAGTGGTTTCACGATACTCTTATATGTCATCTTATACTTTTTGTTACACAAACGTTGTTAAACAAAGTAGTTTTTCTATTCGGTATACTTTTAAAATATTTTTATATCCTTTTGGGTTTCACCTAAGTCGAACAGCCAAAAGTATATTTATGAAGGCTTTACAAACCTCGGCAAGTTCGCTGAGTATCGAGATGTTAAACCGGGGCATATCAAAGACGTTTTCAAATACTCTTAGTATCGCTTTATAAAGCTCATAAAAGTAATAATATAAGCTATTACAACTAAACACTTGCGTGATCCTAATAAATAAGTTTTCATCGAGTATGGTCCTAAAAAAGAGCGAGTCTTACCATTAAGCATTATTCCCTTGACTGTAAGCTCGGAAACTGTTTTGAGGTAAGTGAATTAACGACGGGTTTTAATAATCTATCTGCAGATTCATTCATTGATTAAAAAATATAAAAAGGTGAAGTAGCTTTATAAACCAATAAACATGTCTATGAAGCTGTCTTAACCGGGTTCATTCAGTAAAAGCTAGCGTGGTATAAACGTCTACGGAATATTTTTGCGTTTACTTAAAGTACTAACAAGATGCCACGGATTTATATCTTCAAAGTTTGCAAACGCAATTTCTCGTGGCACCCGCATTTTTAGAGGACTTCCCATTTTTATTGCTGCTTGTTTCCAAGTTGTACATTTAATTTATTGTGTTATACCTAAAAAAGTTGAATTTAATTAAAATTATTTTACAGCTTTTTCAAAAGGTAACTTTAAGAACTTTGTTTGTAAGAGATATAATGAAACATACATCTCATTACAATTTCAAACTTGAAATTAGAAGTCAAGGATACCTAGCACTAAATAACCAAATTTGATTTGCATAAATTACATAATTTTAATTGAAATTCTAATTTTGTTACAGAATAGCATAGTAATACAGTTGTAACAGTTATATAGATATACTCTACTTAGGGTAAAACAACTAAAAAATAATAGGAAGCAGAAAAAGCCTTACGGTTAACACCCACAAATTGTTTGTTTCTACATTCCGACTAATTAAATAATGACTTGAACCTAGAATATTGTTAGAAGCTCGACGTCTGTACTAAGTTTCAGGTTATACAAGGGTCAGGTTATTTCATTATAATATCTAGAATATCTTATATTATACCTTACATAAAATATCATGAGGTCCAGAAAAATAATTTATGATTAGTAATGGTTTCTTTTACTGGTACTAAAGTATATTTTTTAACCTGTGGAGGCTTTTTACAGCTCTTTAGAACTTTTCTTATAAAACAATAACTTGCTACATTATCATAATGAATTATGAACGTACCTTTTTATTCATAGAAACCTCTTTGGTACAAAAATACAACAACACGATGCAGAAGTCCACCTATTTAGCTTAAAATGGTTTGTAAGAAAAAAAGTTGGGATCTATTTAATTTACAAACTATTTTCACCAACTGTATGCTCAGCTTATGCCGAGGCATAGACTGCTTCAACACTGGTATTCTGAGAATACCAAAATGTTATACCAGAGGGAGGAGTTCATAGGCAATGCGCAAACAGTAAAGTTCTCTAAAATTATAAAATAAAAGTGCAATTATTGTCAGAAATATCAAGGGAATAAAAAATAAGTTCTGGATCGTAGTTGTATTTACCGTTATAGGCATATTTACATTACAATCCCAATCAAAGCCTAAATGTACAAGGGATATATGTTTTAAATGAACCTCTACCAAAATTTGGGAACGTCTTGAGTTAGGTATAATAATGTGTGCGATACAAGCTATAAAAAGATCGTTTTCTTTGTGGGATATCGATTCATATTATCTAAAATAGCAATCGATAAAAGATAACAGTGTTGAATTGGAGTATTTCATTTTTTATACGTTTTCATCGCAAAACGTTTTTTTACATATTTGCTCTAGAATACTTGTAATACGTATAGCTGTGTACTTTAATATTGCATATTTGTTATGAATATTAAGTAAACAAGAAGGTAAACTATATTTAGGTTTTTATCTAAAATGTAATGAATATTTAAATAAAAATATTTAACTTCATGGTTGTACCAAGACTGCCAAGATGTCTTCCAAATCACGCGAGGCTTTATAACCAGTCAATATTTTCCTTCTTTTTTATATTAATTCATTCATCACAAAGTATCATTGATAGCATCAACATCATATTTTTAAGTAAAACATCTTTTTTCTGCTTATCTAGTAAAACTATCTTAGTAAAAATCATTTACCTAGATATCTCTTCTAGATAAGGCTTTCTAGATATATGCTTAAATGAAGTACAAATAAACTGATAACTATATTATATACATAAAACTTTACTCATGAAAATGTATTGAAACTTTAAGAACTCGATCAATTTACAAAGGTTGATTGTATTCATCTCCATCCGCCGCCCGTCAATAGAATCGAAAGGCAATAGCCCGTCCGCGGCGGTAAGGATGATAACGATTGACCGTGTTCCACAAAACTGACGCTTCAAAACGTATTTATGTTAGAAATAGGCTAGAAGGTGCATTGATATCAAGAACAACAGCTACAATTATGAAAAACATAATGCGAAATTTTCATATTTTGAAAGTTTGATAAATGAATATGATTTATTTAGTTTTAAATACTTTATTCCAATAAACGGTCTGCGTAATGTTTCTCATTTAGTCATATTTTCTTTTAATTTAATTTGATATTATCTTTTAAAAAAAATATTTTATAAAATCTCACACACACATTACACTACTCACGAATTAATAATAAATGTACACATTAATTTGGAAGGAAGTTCTGAGCTTGTGAGTTGTCTAGAGAGATACTACAACTCAAAAGGCACAAAACCGGCGTAATGTCAAGAAATTGGTTTGAAGCAAGACTCGGTATGTAAGTTCTGCCGGGAGTCTGACGACTACACACTGCAATGCACATTCTCCGCTTCTGCAGCCTATTAGTGTATAAAAGATGCATTAACCTAGCACAGCACATAGTGTACCTCGAGGTTGGAAAATTCTGGATTCAACAGAGCTAAGCAGTGAACTTTAAAGGGCGCCACAAAGGATCTATTTATTTAGTCGACGTGGCCTACGGCTACAAGGCCCAAAAATAACAATAATAATAATATTATTGTATAATATATAATTTTATTTTATTATATTCATTCAATAATATTAATTATGAATAAATCGATCACCTAAGTATAAATTACATACAAACAAGTATAAATTCGTAATAAAATTCAAGTTCGTCTTGCTGTTTTTGGAAATAGCCATAGAATCAAGACAAACCATTCTGTTGATTTGATGTCGGTTTTTAATTTTGTAAAATTAAAATTGTTTATAAGGTCATTTCAAATAAAAAAGAGTCAACTGGTTTGATATCGCAAAAACACACGAAACATATGGTCAATATGGTTGTTCTCAATTTGACCATATGCTACTCCTTTTTTTTAATTGCAAAGTTTTGGAAGAGTTTAGCTTTTGATATTTTACATTTATCATAACATTTATAAATAACTATTATTTAATAAAATCATCCTATATAATTATTACACAATGCAATTCTTTATTCAACTTCTATTGCTTGGCTTATTATTATGAGTTGGTTTGTCCCTTATTTTGAATATATACCATAAGGTTTATATTCATGTTATGCGAGTAAATTTAATTAGAATAATTATTAGAATAATAATAATACTAATATTTACTAGCATAGTATAAATTTAATTGCAAATATTGTTGTATCTAGCAAGCGGTTGGTATATATTTGTCACATATGGTTGGCCTTTGATCGTTTTGCGGCGTCCCGCAATATTTCATGCAGCCTTACTAGGTGACTCTGTCATCGGTATGACATGTAATCATATTTTGCAAGCCATCGTTCACTTTTTAAATTTAAATAATATAACTTGTTTTCTGCTGTAGATTTATTGTGCCTTTCTTCTTAACTTAAGTTATTAGAAAATTACTCTAAATTAACTTTATTATTACAAACGAAAGGCCTTTTAAGAGAAGATTTCTATAATATTAATAATAATAGTTCTCACACTCATATCAATTATCTGTCCTCAAATTAAGTATCATTAAGAGCTTGTGTGTAGATAACGGAGAATTTTAGATAGTTATATAATAAGACATACAAAAATCCATGATTAGTAAAAAACTATTCATATTAATAAAAATATCTGCCCCTATCGGGATTTGAACTCGGGATTTCGAGTTATCTACATTTACATTGATAGCAGTTTGTATATTTTTAAATCGAGAATGTTTTCTCTAAATCTTAAATTTAAAAAGTTTTATAAGCGTGGTTATCGTAGTTTGATATTTAATCTTGCCGTAGCTTGTTCTAGCGATTGTTAAAGGTAATGAAAATCAATTGAGATCTTATTTTTTTGATAGTCTTTTTAGCATTTGCCTTTTTTGACTTTGAATATCGATTGTTGATCAGGATTCACATGTAACTCAGTGACAATGGTTAATAAATTACAGAAGCTAGTAAAATTATATAAAATAAATACTTTTAAATGTTATAACTACAATACGATTAATTTACAAAATCAAAAGTACGGAATATATACCTCACTTACGTAACTTTACAAGTAGATATTATTCTTCCTTGATACAAAACAAATACTTGCCAATTGGATATGGCCGATGCACATGAAAATTTGTCATTTGTTTTTAGTTGTGAACCTGGCTTAAATATTATTTACGGAATGGTCACATCCAGTAAATACCAGTCCGCGTTGTCCTATTGTACGTCAGTGAGCAGTGATCGATTTGCGGTGTCTCCGATGGTATTGCAAGCGGTTGCGGACGCCCTATAGAACTTATCCTAGTGATTGACATGACCGCACAACAACCGACACTTATCAACAGGCGCTAATATTTTTGTAGTTGTTGCTAATAGTTTTCTATGTGGTAAATAAAATATATTTTTTTAACACACCCACTATCTCAGCCAAAACGGATTCAAAACACAAATATCTTCTTTTACCGAGGCTTGAAGCTACTGAGACTTGAAGGATTGGTAAATGGAATCTCGGGCCATAAAAATATAAATTGGAGTATTCTGGTATCTACGGTATGGAATCTCTTGATCAAATCAAATTTAAGCAAGGAACCCCTAAAGACATTTTAAACACGGTTTAGGTTTTTAAAACAAACAGTCATTTCTTCATTATATTGGTTCAGTTTAGAATACATTGTGCAAAAATTCGACTAAGATTACCTTTTGTTGAAGAATGTATAAATTGTGATAGGATAATGAGATCTATTCCCAGTTCTTAAACGAAGGATAATTGAGATATACGGGATGGTTTATTTATTATCCTTATATTATGTTCGGCGGACCCATTCTTTTCATTACATTTCATTATATTCACAATTTTCAGACAAAAAGCGAATGGAACCAAACTATTCTTTACTCATCTTTTCAATTCGATTCTCCCAAAGTGAAAGTTTTCACGTTTTGTCATCTATTTTATTCGTGAACAAAAGAAAAACCTTTGTATTTAGTTTTCTATGGTAAAGATAAGTTTTTCTACTTATACCTAATTTGGTATAGGTTTCCCGTATTCGTACCTTGATATTTGAAAAGTAGTATAGATTATTGTTCTCTTTGTCCTACACCAAATACACCTACACCTTTGTCCTTTATTAGAATTAAAATGATTGTTAACTCAAATTAAAACCCAACTTTTAATTTGAGTTTATCATGGCTATGGCAATATAAGTGAAGGTAACGGTAAATCATTAAATATGTACAGGGGAACTTAATTTGGCAAGTGATGTTAAAATTAACTTTGTATCGTAATATTGCCTTATCACATAAATATTATTAAATCAGTAAACTTTGCTGGTTATTGCTCTCATGCCTAACTCAAAATTCTAAAAATGAATATGACTCAACCAATATTAAAAACCTTTAAAAAGCAACTACATGAATATAGGTTCCGGGAATGGTTTTTGAACTTATCAATAATGAACCAAGGCTTTTGAAGAACTCTATGAACTTCCAGTATATGTATTTAATCATTTCATCAGTATTTAATCATTTTTGGCTTCCACTAAATTTTTATATAAATAATCGAAAACGCATCCGCGTGTATAACTATGTCCAGCAGTTGTCCTTTGTTCAGTGAATTGATATCGCTAAAGGATAAAGGTTATGTTATATTATATACCTACGTAGGTACATATGCAAACTTCAACGCAACCCGTCCACTCATCGAACCGTGAAAGCATTTATAACTAAATTATACTTAGTTTAAAATCATACAACTGACGCTTATGGGCTGTAATAGTTCCATGAAACGATATGATCCATTTAATGTGAGGCGAAGTGATCTCAATCCGCCTTCCTTTCAGAACTCGGAATAAACGCTGTTCCTAGTACTTTATATTTCTAATGCTTTGTAAGTATTTCTAAATAATTAATGTTTACGTATACAACTTTCACGCTATGACCATAGATATCAAAAGTTTCTATAAATAAAATACTGGTAAAACTTACAATTATTATTACCATCATCATTTTATTAGTGGAAAAAACACATGCCACTCAAATTGATATACGCATCAGAAGATTCGACTATGTCAAAACTCCTGCGTTTTAAAAAACCACATTTGTTTTAACTGAACATAGCCAATACTAATATAATGCTTAAGATCTGTCATTTTACTTTCATTTTAAAATATATGAGTAGCATTGGACGCAGTTGTAATACTCCTCAAGAGATAATAGCTATTTGAAACTTTAGATGGGTTAAGTGAGTGTCTTATTGAATACTTTTTTTATTTCTTTGAGTTGTTTCTGAATGACGGTTGTAGCTTGAAATTTCAATATATTAATAATTTTAATTGTTACATTTTATACGAAAATTTGTACGTGTGTTATGTATTTTTTATTATTGTTATTACTAACAGTAAATCAAAATTAAATATTTTCTATTCCAAGAATGGAAATAAAGACCGATGGAATAGTGGAAAAGTGTTGTATCCGGTAGTTATTTATTTTCAATAATAAGATATCATAGGGGCCAATAAGGTATTACAATGATATTGGCAAAAACTTAACAGTCCAGTGATATATTGTTAAGTTTAACGACAAAAAAAGGAAAAAGGTTTTATAAATTCTGTCACTCGAACTATGTGATTTGTGACTGTTGTGTTGAACCAAATATTTGACACGTTAAGTTGGGCTTTATTTTAATAATTATCTTTAAAAAAGGATGGAAAATCCACTCTTGAATGAAATTTTTATTGTCAAGTTAGATAATATTAACTTATATTCAATTCACAAGAGGGAGTTAGAAATGTCGAAGCAATTGACCCTCGGACAAATCCAGTATTGTTGGAGGCGCGGCCCACGCGTCGTAAGTGGGTGCGTTTGACGTACAGAACGTAGAGTCGAATGGGTCTGTTCAGAAATATGAAATAAGGATAAACAAACAACTGTATTGTGATTTCTTATTTTATAGATATATCTGCCAAATCATTGTTGGTCAAACAATGATTTGGCATTCTCGTTTTAAAATATATTTATGTACAAAATATTGGTATATACAAAAATCATTATGTATACAGCAAGACAAAAACTTAACTCATTTAAAATCATAATTTCGATCCCGCCAGCTATAATTCATTCATTCTGTTTTTTTTAAATTTGAAATCTTAATAATATAGGAAATTAATGCCAATTAGTATTTCTTGGACATGTAGTAATTACTCACTTTAGACACATTCTGCACTATCTCATGAGAATATTTCATGATAGCATCAACGAGCACAACCAAAATACCTGTTGAGTAACCTGTTGATCATCTAACTAACAATGACAGTGATTTCAAACCTTAATACCGGCTTCATGAGGCAGTAAATATCCTGAACCAAGCTTTAAAACGCTGAAGAGATAAAAATTAATAAATGAAAACAATTTATATATTTTGTCTGTTGTTAAGTTAATATTATTTTATTTTCTTTGAAACATTTTATAGAAATGTCGAAGTGAGATTTCTTTTATGATAAAATAATCAACTGCGTCCGCAAGTATTTCATTTAAGAAGATTTCATTTGTAGGCGCACTCTTTCACTCAAGATGCAAGAGTAGGTCAACGTCACGTACGTATGTGTGTGTGACATTTGCGTTCGTAATGATTTACAGAATAATAAAAAAATGATGCACAGGTTCAATGAATCAATATTATTTGCCCGGTCGTTGTCATCGTCTATTACTAGTCAATGGTGTATATTCTCGTAAATATCATTTAGTCTTTATGGACGTGCTTACGCCAAATTTTCTGGGCCTATTGCGAATCATAAAGCTCGTAGAGTAGTATCTGGTTAATTACAATTGTTAATTATTGATTATCTTGGCCCTTATAATATTTTAATCATTTTAGTTTATTAATTTTGTGTTATTCATTATGTCAAGACAGTGAAAGGAAACAATAATAATTTAAAACTAAACACAATGTGCAGCCGTGGTAATTTTTTTTGGCTTTTACAGTGAAAGAACATTGTAGTCATCATTAGTTGCAATGAATAACTTGAGTATGGGCCGTAAACTTATATTTTTAAAAAGAAATTCCTTAACTTATTATTTATATCACCAAACTTGCTTCCCACTCTGAAAGGCTTTGCACTGCAATACTTTGATTTCTAATAAATATATTTTTTTACAATAAATTTATGTTATAGTTATGGAAAAAAAATCCGGTATATTTTGATCCTATGATAATCAATTTTATAAGCACGATTACTTAGGTTCTCTTTGAATTCAATTCACTGTATGAATGCACCTTTATGTAATGTACTGAATACTTTTCCTTCTTGACGAGAGAAATAGCAATGCAATCTGCATTACATGTTTTTAAGGTGTATTACATGTTTTATTGTTGTTTTAAATCTGTTGTCTTGTGCAATATGGAATTTTTGATTTGATTTAATTAATTAATAAAATATAATTGAAGAATTACAATATTATTTCACTCTTCTAAAATTATTAACTCCAATTAAGTATAGTTACTTTGACATAAGCTATGATTCCTTGCCTATTCTAAGAATTTATTTTCAAATTTTATACCCTATCAATTCGTAGCGGAATGTCGCCTTATTTTAATTAAATAAGAATTTCAATAAAAGTTTGTCTTCATCGAAATTTAATTTAGTAGACTAACCGAGATAATTCAATGAAATGTTTATTGTAATTAATAGGAATTAATATCTTAGGTGATATTGAATTTCAAACAAGATGTAGTTTGAAAACAAATTTTGATCGTCATCGACAGTTTTTTGATGTTTTCTAAGAATTTTTTAATAAATTAGCACTTTCATCTAGTGTTTTCAACCACGTGGCCTATTGGAAACAAATTACACTTTAAGTGTTTGTACATTAAAAATGGATTCACTCCCTTCGATTGAATATGCAAACTGACAATATCTTAAACAAAACAATAAGAAATAAGTTTTCGATAAAAGTATAGTAATGTCTGAGATGAGAGAGAGCATGTTTTCAATTGTACTCAATTAATACAGACTAGACTAAACTGTGAAACTGACTAAACTGTGTAAAGTATTAATTAAGACACACTATATCTGCTGCTTTATTTCTTTGAAAATAAAATAATTACGTGCCAAAATCACCAGTCACCAGACTACGCGCGAGCTTGTCACGAGTAATGTGCAAATTTTATATCTTGAAAATTTTTGTTCATAATAGATCATATCAGTTAAGTAAATATGACAGATTCATCTTTAAAAGAGCCCTCACGCTCACCGTACGCCCTGTACTGCTCAATGCGCCATGCACCGGTCGCTTAACATGTAGTAATTTCGATTCCCCTTTTGACTTTGTTGCGGGATGTTACATTATTTTAATAGCAAAAACTGTAATATACGTGACTTATAATTTTAATAGAAAAGCAAGTCTACCACTTTTTGAGTCAATAGACCTAGAGTATAAGAAGTTTCAATGTGAATTGAACCCTAATTTCTTCTAATCGTTTGATCCCAGAAAACCTTTATCTTTCGACTGTTTCATGATATTTCAATCAGTAAGTTAGAACTTCGAATTTAATGTGTGCAGCTGGTCATTTTTATAAAGAATATTGAATGAAAGAAATACTAAGAACTGAAGGAGAAATGAAAATGAATGCGTTTAAGGTGTACGAAAAGCATTTGTCAAAGAGAATAGTTGTCTGTGAGCCTACGCTCAGTTATTTTGTCAATGTAACACTGACTGTCATTTGTTCGTGCGTGGAGTCGTACTTTTGTATGCTAACTTTGATGAAATTCATGTGGCATCCGTTCTATCTCTTTACGAGCTCTCGCTGAAAGGTTCCCAACGAAGCTGTCAGTATTTCTATAATAATAAATATTGTACTCTCGGGACTCGGGCTTTCGAGGTTACTTTGAGGTATTTTGTTGGATCCTTTGCAGAAATAAAACTGTTTGCAGTGGACTGTATTTCCTGTTTTAAGCGAACAAAATAGAGTAAATACGATGAATAATTTTTGTATAAAACGCGTTCTTTAATAACGTGAACATGAAAAAAAACTTTAACCGCGCTCAAGGAAGGATAAATAAATTAAGTAATATCTTGGCTTGGAAATTGAAAATATAATTATTTTCAATTACCAAGCCTATGTGTTAACTACTTATAGTAGTCACTGATATTTTAATTATAACTACATTTTAGCAATAATTTAAACGTGGCTATTACCACGATAAACTAGAATATATAGTAACATAATATCTGCAAAATAATCTATTATTATTATCTTAAGATTCCCCCATTATTCACGTATAATAAGATGATAAGTAAAGTGTGAGTCAGCTAAATAAGGGAAGAGAAATTAATACTGTATGTGTAACTTGTGAGATATTTGATAACAGATACACGGCGAATAACTTTAGTTCATATACCTAATTAAAACATTATAATATAGGCAAAATTAATAGAGGTAAGTAGGTAAAAGTAGGAAAATTCATGTGGGAGTATATTTATATTTTTGTTTCCAGTTTTGTTTCTTCATATATATCTATTTATAATCTGAATCATTTACAATAAAAAATGTACTTGCAAGTTTATATATATACTTATTTACATTTGTATATTAAGTTCAAACGTTTTTTCAAGATATGAATATTGGTTTATTTATATAGTATATGTAAATTAAATACATAATTATACTATCTTCATTTCTTCGTATTTCACTATACATATCATAAGCTCTTAATGATGCTTCATTCGGCCTTAATATTAAAAGGTGTAAGAAATATTACCTTTTTTTATAAAACCTAAGTAAACCTAAACTTTATTAAAATTTTAAACAAAAAATAAGTTATTGTATACAATAATCATTTGTTTCCTCTATGGAAAACCATTTTTTCTAATTTAAAACAATATTGCTAAGTGTTTATAACAAAAATACTTTTATAATTACTTTTGGTTTTTACTTTACTAATACGTTCCTTAGGGGGCTAAGCATTCGTATCAATAGAATAATTTATTTTCTTATACAAGTTTATTTTGAAGTTTAATTGATTCCTTATCGAACAAAGGTCCTTGATGTAATTCATACTTATTGTTAAAGGTCGTAATTATGTATATTAAAAGTGGCTATCAAGCTTATGTACGTCATAGAATCCAATGGATGCAGATATACGCAGATTTTAAACTGGCATTTATTCCCAATTCACAGAAAATACTACTGAAAAAAATATTTAGTTTTAAGTTTCGTAACACTTTGTTGAAGTGTATAAAGTCTTACTTGGGAAATCGCTATTTTTACACTATTGTAAATGTATCAATGAGAAATAAAGCATATCACATGGGTACCTCGGGGATCTCACTTAGGGCCATTCATACTGTTTCTGAATGATTTAGTTTGCCTAAAAATTAATATAATAACTCGTAAATATAATATTGATGATACTGTTAGGGAAGAACGAAACATGGTTAGAGATTTGGGGTTCTCTTTTATAGTAATTAATAATTTAATGTGCTCATTAACGTTCATATCACATATTGACAATGTTGTTAATAAACTGAATTATGACTAAGAAACAAAAGGGCTTATGTTGCAGCAAAACTAGAATATTAATTTTATTTTAATATGTAATATTATATTATAATACAGCGAGAAGTATGATATTTCAACAATATTTATTCTTATATAAAGAACGCATTCAGAAAAGGTTTGTTTGGCTTTTAACATTGCAACATATCTAAAATTACACAATTTTAATACAAATTATCACATAACAAGAAAATAGCAAATTTTGAAATATATTGGTATCAGCTCAGTATCGGCGCTCTGTTTCATTGTCACCTATTGTACACTATGCCTACATTTACCGGTCTAATGAAGTTACATAATTAATAGGTACATAATTACTTATTGGGGAGGCCTGATGAATTGCTTTTTGAGAATTCAAGTAACGCCAGTATAGGATAGGGCGTTTACTCGGTATTTCCAGTAAAAAAAGGTATAAAATGTACTTAATAGTAATAACTATTAAGTACATTTTATACCTTTTTTATTTTATTATGCAATAGCATAATACATAGGTTTACAGGTACTTTCTGCTTGCAGGGTGCTCGAAAACAATTTCAGTGCGAACGGATCGTTTGAGTTTGATGCTTATTTTGATTTCAAATATTGGCCCTGTTTTATCGAGTCTCATTAATACTTAATTTTTGTCCATGATTACAGGATTTCGACATATTAGAAATTAAAATTAAATATTTTACCTTTGGTACTTGGCATCTTTATTTTTCGAGAAAAATATTGACGTGTAGTACAAAAGGCCGACTCCATATTTACCATGAATGCGCAAACAGGCGAGTAATTACAGCGCTGTCAAAACATTAAAACAAACCATTCTTCCAACGGGACAAAGACACTGCTATCGTAAATAAAAAAGTCTGACATTTTTGTATATCTGAATATACCTTGAATGTTATAAACATCATAAATAGTTCGATATTGCATGTCGATATTGGTACTTGAAAACCACATGCTGAGAGGTTCTTGAATATACCGTTTATGCAATTTTATACTATCGGTAAACTTATGCAAAAAATTTAGCCTTTAAATCGAATGTTATTTGATAGAATAATGGTAAAAAAATTACATCCCTATAATTTTTAAGAAACCGATTAAAACTAACTCGCGTGTTCTTATTATATATTTTCCAAAATAGTCCCAGCTTGCGGTTCAAGCAAAATCGAACCCATGCCGAGTTATTCTTCTTCTTCTACAAATGGCAATGTGTCATCAAATTTGATAACTATTCTGTCAGCACAGTAGGAGCGCACATATCATACCTAGTTATAAAAAATATATATTTTGACAAGACAATGTACGACATAAACGTTTTGTTGTTTATCTTTTCCATGGTCTTATCTATCGGCTGTGTTACATTGGATTTAGATAACGACTTTTTGAACCAGAATAAAATTGTTTGTTTGTGTAAATGCGGGGATTTTAAATTATGGTATTTGTTCCACGATATTCTTAAACGTATACTCTTTCATCTCATATTCGACTACTAGCCTACATAAAAAAATTTAACATATTTTTGACCCAAGAAAGATATGTATATAAGCGTCAGCAATTCTAATCGTGACTCAAGATGGTTAAGCTTAAGAGAAAATTGGGATAGGGGTACATCTATGCATAAATAATCAAAATTAAACACAGGCAAATATTTAATGTGCATAGTTATCGTTAGTATGAGCCATTCTTCTTTCTATTTTGTGTGGTTTAGGATTAATAGAACCCGTGCAAGCTTGAGATATATAGGTTCGAATATTCACTTCACACATACGAAATTGCAAAAACAATATATTATCAGTTTGTACGGCTATATTTTAAATTTATGTATCGCTGTCATGGAATATTAATTTATCAAGTATTTTAATAGAACTAAATGATACCCCGAAGACTTCACACATTTATCGCATTCTTGTGTATTCTGGCCATCCATAATGTTGCCTGGAAGATTACTAATTAGCGATAAGACCGCCCTTGAACAATGTAGCATCTGCAAATTTGTCTGTACATGTAATTTAAGCTGTTCAATAAAGCGTATTCTACCTATCTTTCTATCTTGCATGATGTGCAATCTGAACTGTCTGGTTTAGATAATACGGTTTACAAAAAAGGAAACTTCAAATATGTATGATAAATTTAAAAAAAGTTTGGTTTATTGTGATTATTTTTATAATAATATAATATTTCGCATTGAATATTACTCGAAGAGTTTAATCCAATTGGATTTCAACCCATTAAACTACGGATATCAAAAATGAATATGACAGAGTGCCAAATTAAATAAAATTATTTTGTTTTACTCTTACTTATTTTTGTAAAGTTAACTTAAATTAAGTGACCATAGAAGCCCTGCTCATTCTGTATATTTCTTTATAGAAACAATGAGGTATTAATCATAAAAATAATAATTGTTGCTGATTCGGGCCTAATATCGTATTATTTTATTGTGTGCATTTTGATACCTTTGTTACCTCATTGTGTAATCTCAGAAGGTTAATCATTATTTATTTCTACAAGTTTAATAATATTCTTACTCTCACACCTATTATCTAGCCCACATTACCCCACAAAGACCTTTTTATAATACAAAGAAAACACACGTATTCAATACTAGAAGGTTGGTATTACAATATACCGTACGAACACAAACGTGACCCGAACATAAATTTTGTTACAAATAGGTAAGAATGAACAGGTTCTTATAGCTTTTATATATTTTTGCAGGCTTGTTCTTAACCAGCCCGCCGGCGGCTTCTTAAGAATCAAATATGTATACTTTATTTTTTACTTAGTCACATGAAAATCTTTTAATATTACTTACAGCGACTTTTTAATTTTTTTTATTTGCAGAATTTTGCTCAGCATATAAACCTTGGTGGAGAAAGGATAGATATCATTATTTAAATATGCTCTAATCAAGGGTCCGAAGCTTCCTGCGCTCCATCCGGTGGACCGCTTGTTACCTTCATGAATAATGGTTATTATTCGCATACAATTTACTATGTTTCATAAAAAACTTTCCAAATTCTTTTTTACACTTCGACCATCTAAACGAGATTGGCTCCCTAAATATCATTGTTTTGTACCAACTAACGTTTCGAATGTTCTACGCATTTCGAATAAAAATTTAAATATTTGGTATGGTTGTTCAAATAAACAGCATTTACTTTTGTACGGAAAAAAATTTACTCGACGCATTTTAGCTGGAATTTAGAGAGAAAAAACGAACACTAACTGAGCCTGCCTCTTTGCTACAAAATAAGATAAGATTATATTTGTTAATAAACTATGAAAATCCTTGACCGTTTAGGCTTTATCATATCCACTAAATATTCATTTTTAAATAGATACCATTCTTATAAACATATTATAGAACATGATTTGTGAAATTTATTTAGGTTTAAGTAACAAAATATACCTTTAAATATAACTCCAAATTCGATGATGAATTTCAGAATCGGGTCCTGGTTATCAAATTATTTAATCCTCGACTAAACAAATGTGAGTAGAAAAAAAAATAGTTTCAGATCATTAAATTCAAATGATCATGATCAAACAATTCGTTTTACTGGAAGTAAAATTCTTACATGGTATTCAGCTCAAGTACTGAGCACTTGGACTGCAAAAATACAGCGTCATTATATTAGTTTTTAACTATTTTATATGATACATTAACAAAAATAAATTAGTATAGATTAGGTATTGAATAAAAACTCAATTTAATTGCTTTTAAATTTCTGAATTACTATCAAAGTTCAGAAGTGGAAAACCTTTTAAATTTTAAACCAATGATGAGTTCGTTAAAACTTTCAGTGGTTTTCGGTCAATTACTGCTCTATTTAGAAACTGCCTTTCTTATTGTTTCAAATGTTTTGCTTATTGGTGTTTTTAAAAAATGAAAATAATTAACGAGTTGATAAATGGTTAACTAAGGTATAATAGTTTCTTTAAAACTTTAAATAGAAAACGGATTGCGATAATATATCTATGCACATAAATATTAAAGGTAAAATTTATACCTAAACATGATATTATATTGTTGTATTGCCACAAGAACTAGCATTGTATGGTTAAATTTGTCTTCATGCCAATGCTATTTCATTTAATTATTAAAATTGTTATTCAAATAAACATTATAATACACTGAGAAATATTAATGAAGGGTTACAAAACGGAATCCCTTCGTAATAAATCAGTGAACAAATACGTTGAAATTAAATTAAGATTAGTCACGTTTGATTTGCCAAATTAGGACAGCCCAAAGGGACTTAATCGTTTAATACCCTTGAATATTCATTTCTCGATAGATTTGTGCTAATGTTTTTCATAACCTTTGAAAGCTTGCTGAAAATTTTGATGAATTCTCAAACAATTATTGTTTGGTCGCATTCAGAGATCAAATGAGAGTAAATCGTAACAAAGTTAAGTAACGTTTTCGTAAACTCGGCACGTTTTTCTTCGTTACCAACAGGTTGCTTAAAAGAACTTTTTTTAATTTTTAGGCAGAATATATTATTGTCTTCAATTTCATTTCACAAAATAATTTTCGCTACGCAGTGTAATATTTCCTTGCATTTTTTATCAACTAAGAAATTAGCTCGGTATATTTTCACTCTTTGGTTCCCGCAAATAAATATGTTCAAATGTTTAATTAAAATGTTTTGTATTATTAAAAACATAAAAACATGAAATATTCGTAACTATAGGGTATTTGGGTTCCAAAGAGACGTTGGCATGTATTTGATTTCGTTCAGGTTTAAGTTAGGGCTTATCTTATTAGAACTTGTTCGGTTGCTAATAGATTATACAATCTACGAGAAGTTGCATAAATTGTCAACTTGTAGCCGACGCAGGCTTAGCTGAGACCTTAAGGGATCCAATTAGAATAGTCAAATAGCCATGAGCGAAGATGTATTTTCATTTCTACCATCTTTGAAGTGAAGCTGGATTTTACATTACCGAATTAATCCGAGTCTTCTAGTCTTAGCTAAGATATATTTCTTGATTACATCTACATACATGCTGTTAATAAAAATAACCTCCTTCGAATGTATAGGCTGTGGATAAGCAAAAAAATAATGAAAAGTATTAATTATTTAAAATAAGTATATAATTGAAATTTATCTGTGCTTGTCTATATGGAGCAAAATCACTAAGCAAATAAGAACGATAATTAATATCAAAGTATTTTTCAATGTGTTGATAATTTTGGTTATTCTTAGACTCTGCATAATAACGACGTCGATTAAAGTTTTATGCAAACTTGAATCGACGTCTCCCGGATCTTGTAACTTTTCAGTTAAGAAGCAACGTGTCGCATCACTCTGCAGGATTATAATTTTACTGTTGTCTTCATGGTAAATGTGGCTGATTTGAGTATGCCTTGGAATACTGTTTTGTTCTATTTTATAGTTTTATTTTCTGATATATCTAAAATACAAAGGTGTGTTAGTATCGAGTTTTAAGTTTGCAAATATATTGAAAAATTTTGTTTCTTGCAAATATATTGAATTATTTTTAATCCTCCTAGACTCTAGTGTGTGGGACTACCGAATTCAGATCTTGGAGTCCAAAGTTTAGTTTCCAGATAAGGGCAGATATTTTTTACAAGATAGGACTTTTTTCCTTAATGGTAGGGCTTGTTCTTAGTCCGCCTCGCTAGCTACCACCATTCTATCTAAGTCTGCTGGTATAGCATCTTAGATAGAATGGTCATAATCTTATCAGTATTGTGTTCCAGCACTTAGAACCTTTCCCGTTACCTGTTTAGCCCGTTCTATTGTAATTGAGAAAATTCAGGTTTAGTTCGTTTTCTATCTTCGGCCTTATCTTCACTTACCATGTGAGATGAAGGTCATGAGCGGCCTCATAATGAATAGAAAAAATAAGATACTATACTGTAGTAGCAAATCAGCGAATTTGTCTTGATTATGAGAGAGAATTTGACACTATACAGATATCAATTGAAAAGGTTTATTTTACAAATTTCAAAAAATAAAAAAGACATTTGAATAATTCAAGAGGAAAGAAAAATAAATGTAATGAACTTAAAGTACGTAAGTATTAATATTACAGATTTGATTGTATCCGAGGGCGTAAATGTCTCCGGTTTCAAAATTGATTAGTCTATTTCATAATTCGCTATTCTAACAAAGGCTTTGCGGATGTTTCGGTTGGTCAAATTTTGCGGTGCGAGCTTTGAATAGTCTGAGAGCAGAATTAAATTATTGAAAACTCTGAATGGCATGAAATGTGACTATAAATTTTTATATATTAACGATTCCTAGAGATGTGTATGATGTATGACGTTTGAAATAATAAGATGTATACAACATACTGCTACTGAATTTTTTTTAAATACTCAATGTTGTTATCATTTGTTACAGATTTAGTCTACAATCACTAGAAATAAAGGTATGTGAAAATTATTGGTAACTTGATTATCTGGATAAATATTTATGGATTATAAAACGGAAATATATTTTAACTAGGATATGTTTTAATATAGATCATTAATTCATTTATCATGTTTCGTTAAGAAATTTCAGTTGATTGTATTTCTAAAACATTAGAACTATATATATAAATATGGTAGTTAATAAATGATAAAGACTGAATGTTTTTATACATTAAATTTTATTGCTATCTTTTGTTAAAATAAGATATTAACACTCCAAATTAATAATTTTCTCATTCATCAAACATAATCCAATAAAATAATAATGGGCGTTGACATTAGAAATTATAATTTATGCAAAAATGACCGAACATAATAGATAAAGCCCACCCAATTAATTTTAAAGCCACAGCATATATTAGTCTAACAAATATCCTTCGGCAAATAAGTATTAGACTTTAGATCCCTTTGCATTAAAAAACATGAATAAGAGTGGTTTGTACTATGTACACACCTATCTTAATCCGATTATTTTTAAAAACAAATCATAATAAAATTACTAACTTGGCGTAATTTTGTTTGTTTAAGGTTACAATAATGACAGAAAACAACTTATTCAATATTTAAAAGTACAAGAAGTAATTTTATACTTATGTTAATGAAACAAGTCTATAAAAGAAAGACTAATAATTATACCTATAATTATAGTAACAATATAAATTGACAATATTAATATGAATTCGAATGAGCTGTCATCATCATCGATAGCTCATTTGCGTCTCCATCTAGATCACCTTAAATTTGGGTGATTAGGCCTTAGTCCACCAATCTGGTAATCTGGCTAAGTGCAGGTGGTCGACTTCAGACAACCTAAGAATTTCTTCATAAGAGTGGGCAGTTTTCCTCACGATGTTTTCTTTCACCGTAACAGCGTCGAATAAATGAAAATATGAATTCAAAATTTGAAAACAACTGTTTCCAGAATGAAGGGCAATGCACTAAACCGCTTCGTGTGAACCATAAAATAATTCATTTATTCGTATCATCTTGATAAACTAAATACATTTTGCATCTTTTTTTATTTTAGATTTCAGTTAAATAACATA
Source organism: Acentria ephemerella (assembly GCA_943193645.1). Taxonomy (NCBI): domain Eukaryota; kingdom Metazoa; phylum Arthropoda; class Insecta; order Lepidoptera; family Crambidae; genus Acentria; species Acentria ephemerella. The sequence continues at coordinate 4,511,045 of OW971882.1, forward strand.
AATTTTAAATTGTTCACGTTCAATATGGAAATTTGATTCAATAATGCAATTTAGCACTCTTACTTGATTGAATCTTATTTTATTAACTTTATCGATATTTTCTTCATTTCTCTGTTGCTTAAAAGATAATTTATTGTGCAATCTTTCCTACGCTTCTAATTCTCGTTAGTAGAGTTCAAGGAGCATTTCAATACCATTTTCTAACCTTGCTCCGTATGGACCGAGGGTTTGTTTACCGTGGGATCGGTAAACATGCTTAATGGAGTACTTCACTTTCCTTTTTTCTGCGCCACCGAGTACACTTGCGCATTGTCCTATGATAGCGGAACATAGACGAACAGAATTATAAGATATATTTCCAAAGATGTCTTTACTATCGAGGTTAAAGATTACTGTCATATAGCGATCTAGATCATCAAAATTGTTAATATGTTACGATTATGTGGGATTTCTCCAACAATTCAAGACTTAAGATTTTTTTCAATATGGCATTCTAATACTTAAAGTTGTACTTATGCAACAAATTGTTGAATAATATTTTATTAACTTATGTAAAAAAGAACGAAAGAAAATAGTTTCTTTATGTAACCTCTTGTTATTATCATATCAAGAACAAGGAGAAAATACTGAGATTTTTCCTTGTTTTTGCATAGGTGTAAGTATCATTAAGACAATCAATAAAATACAGTATCTTACGATTTCTTTGTACAAAGGGAAAATGCTCTTTTAAGAGGAATTTTCCTTTTACATTAAATCTGTTTTCTTAATGTTGTATACACAATTATCGCGTTCTTTAAATCATAAGGAAAAATAAATCTGCTGCTTCAAAGTCCGATATAGTACATAAATACGAAAAACTTCAATGGATTTGGAATTCTAAATATCAGAAATATGATTTATCAAAAATCCTATTAAAAAAATTAAAGTATAGATTTCCTAATGTTTATATTTAAAGTTGTCATACTGGCGAATTTATGAAAGGCCGTTAATCTCGGTTGTTACGGAAATCGTGTTTCTCTCATGTAGCAAGGCTTGAAGACGTATAGTGGCTGTTGTGATGGTGATAATGATGACGGGATGCATACAAAATGTATACATCGTATTATTAACTTCCTTTTATAGTTCTAACCAATTCAATTAGTGATAGCCGTTGTAGGGAGTAGCTTTACGATTCAGTACTCGTTTATAGTCAGTGTAGTGACAACATGCGTTTTATTGCCGCCTATTATGCTTATTACACGTTTACACCTCTGCCCAGGAATGGATACATTGCAATGGTTTGTTAGTGGCATCGAGACTTGAATTGTAATTTTATGTCACATAAGCCACAGATTGAGTTAACATGCGTCATTTTATGTGTGTTATTTTTTTTTCTTCCTTCATATTGAGCTATATTTCGTACTTAATTGGTACTTCGTTTGTTTTCTTTTTGTTTCTTTCATTTATGTATTATCAGATGTCAATTACGGTAAATTACAATTAATGAGTATTTAAAGTTATATCTAACGAGTTCTAAGAAGATAAAACTGCCTTTGAGACTTAAGAGTCAAACTTTTTAAGATAACTTTATACACTGAGTAAATTATTCACGGTACAGTTAAAATGAAACGACTACTCGTTTAAAATTTCAAAAGTATCTTAATGTAATTAAATTAATTAAAAAGTGAGCCTAATTTTTTATGGCCGACAAAGGAATCGGTTAATCAAAAAGATTAGAAAGAATTACAAAGAAGTTCAAGCCTTAATATGTAATGATATTTGTTCATCTCAAGGGTCTGTTGTTGATTTTTATTGTTTTACAAGTATTATGAGTCTTTTGCGCTAATGGACTAGTAGTTAATATAATTTTCAGATCTTGTTATTATTCTCCCCTGATCTTTTGTTGATTTACCTACACAACAATTTTTATAATTTAAATACTCTATCATACAAGTCTATCCATTTTAAGTCATTTATCTCATACAGTTTTGGATTATTTTAATATCCATTCAACACTAATTTTCCCCTTTGTTATCAGTCCTTGTCATTTTCTCCTGGCGGAAGGCATGCATTCGTTATTCCGATATTTTTTTTCTCTTAATGAATGACATAATTTTAAAAATACATGGCCTTACTAATAAATGCTGAAGTGTATGAAGAAAGAGGTACAACTTCTTTTTCATAATATAGAATAAGAAATGAATATGGGTGGCAATTAATATCTACAAAATCTGGGAAGATTGAACATTTAATAGTACACGAAAATGCCTCAAGCTGTTGAATGTTCCATGATATAATCAAATAACTAAATTGGATTACATTCGCACAGAATCTAAGAGTTTAGTCAGCACGTAGATTGCTTGCTTTCCTGATGAGTAATTTTATTCGTCTATGTTCAATATAAAAAACAAACGCTTACCAAGTTTTGTTGGCTAGTATGCTTTATTGATTTACTAAAAATAGCAGAGATTTCTTGGTAACTGAACTTTCCATATGTAGTAGTCATGGTATTGATAATGTAATAGTCTTATGGTAAATAATGACGAAATGTTCATCACAATGTGGATACAGTTTAATTTTATTTATCTTCAAAGAATTTTTTTACTAACTTATATTTCATAAAAATTGCAAATTTTAATAGGACAAACGTTCTTAGTTACGTGCGTTGCGTCACCTTTCCAATTTTTAGAAGATATTTTGTACTATTTGTATGTATTGTGTTATTTATTATTATTTGTGTAATATATATAGAGTATAATTTAATATATAGTTATTAATATGTATTTATAGAAGTAGTTTAGTATTATTTACGTACACTACCCCTGTTCATATGTATTCTAATACTATGGCTGGATGAAATGTATTTTAGAGATACGCACATTTATGTTTTCCCATAAATTTCTCATCTAATAGTTCCATCCGATATGGAGAGTATTTATAAAGTCAACTAAAATTACCTACACATTACGTTTACGTATACGCGCTGTATAACATTGTAAATTTGAAAAAAAAATGGCTGCGCATTGTCTGTCTGCCAATCAAGCTTTAAAATCAAAATCAAAAAGGTCTTATAAAAACTCAATTACTAAGTTCTTTTAAATGTTCACAAGTAAACCCTACCATCAATTCGAATTCCTTTTATTGTGGATATTTTACATTTCCGCATTCGAAATTTTAATTGGTGTAAAACACTTATCTTCAACAAGTTATACAATCAAACATCACGCCCATTCAGCAGAGTATTTCTTAGTTGTTTCGATGTCGACGGCTTCTCATAAATTACCCCTGAACGAGCCTCAAAATCACATTAACAATACCCTTGCTCCATTCGAATCACTACCTTAAATCAACCCGGCAACAGTTGTTGCTCCTTGTAATATTATATTTGGAAAGGATTTTGAGGGACAGATTACAGGAAAAATATAAGTTTATAGACAGACGGAGTAAGGGATTTAGAAACTAAACCCGCTTATTCGAAAAATTCGTTTTTCAGCTTTACTATAAATGCTCTTGTTATTATTGTAATATTTTTCGGTGATATAGAATCTGGATTGTATACAGGTAACATTAAGAACTACTTCACATGTATTTCTTTCGTCAGCATTTGTTTGAAATAGATTATTAAAATATTTTTAAATCTTGAATGTGATTGAATCTTATAATTTACCAGCCTCTCTTATAAAATACCTGTAGTACTCCAAGTGCAAGTTTCAATCGAATCATATTTTGATGTTGTTAGTTTTCAGCTATTAAATACTTAAATAAAAAGTAGTTTCCAAAACTTCAAAATTGAGGCGCTGATATTGTTTGCATGCGATTTGACGATTCAATTCTATTGAAACTAATATTATGAGTATAGACGACATATAAAAATAGCTTTCAACATAATATAAGAATTTGTTTGTAGAGTTGTAATGATTTTTAATATACTGTGTCATAAATATGTTACGGTATCATTTAACCATAATGCTCGTCGTGTGCTTGTTTGTCATCTCTGTTGTATGAAGAAAATAACTTACTTAAGTTTAAAATTCTCGCTTCAGAGAAGGTCCTCTCAAAGATTAAGCCATGCGCGCATGAACGAGGCGATGCCATAATTGTGTTAGGAAAATGAAATCCGAGAGGCGCGTAGCCGCAGGATCGAAGACAGGAGACGGGTAGCAGATGAGCGAAGCCAGCAAGCGTTCCGATTAGTTTTTAACCGCTATCATTTATCATTTAGTCATTCCGATTCAAATTATTAATTTGTAATTACTTGTAAAATGGTTGAGAATCCCCTAAAGTGAGCTAATTAACAGCATCTGCGGTGGTCTTAATGTTACATTAAAGTGTTGAATTTAATAAGTCTTTTAACGATCAATCTATTGAGATTAGTCTCAACTTAACGTATACACAAGTACAGATATATTAAATAGATATGTTATTCAATACATATAAATAATTTTACGCTATATGTTGAATATAATTTTGCATTTATTTCTTTACTTAAAAGGTGCGTATTAAATGCTATTTATTGGAATTGTATATTTTTCTTCGCAAACGGATTCAAAGCTAAGCTTGAGTTTTTGCTTTTTTCTTGCTTCCCATATGAAAGAGCTTCATCACAGAGTTTTCCGGAGTGTGATTGGCGTTTCGATTGTAGAATCCGACACCGTGATACTATCGCTTTACAGTGAAATTGCATTGAATATAGTTCTCTATAGTTATTTCTCGTAAAACAGTCGCATTTCTTAGTACATATTACTGCATTAATTGTTACTTCATCGTCTATGTATTCGTTTGAAAATCATTGTGTATTTACAATCATTTAAAATTTGAAAGAATATATAACAATAGACATTAAATTTGGATCATTAATTTTATTTCAAGAATTTTTTTACATATTGTGGAAGTCATTATAACTAAATACGCCATCAAAAAGGAATTTAGTGATTTTAGACATTATATTTTCCATATTTCTTGCTAACTCTCTGATACGTTCTTTTGCGATCAATGATTGGATTTCCACTTGAAGCAGTAAAGCCCTGTCCAGTGGTAATCGCCTCAGCCTCCTAACAATAACATTTCCGAACTGCTGACACTTGTCTTTTTTATTTCGATAAGCCCAAGAGTTTCCTTCATTTCGTTCACGAGGATTTATTATTTTTGGTGTTATTTCTTCTTCTAAAATATCATTGAACAAGAGTCCACTAGAGGTATTTCGTTTCATGCAACCTGAGTATCTCTGTCCGTATCAGTCTAACTTTGAATAGCTTTCTTCCACAAAATCAAGGTATTCGATATACTTGTCGCTGCTCTCGCTATCGTTACAGGGGTCCTGTAAAACGATTCAATTATAAAATAATACAGATAGGCCCCTAAATAATATAATATTATAAAATAATAGGTAATATCTACCCGCGAACACATTGTATTCATTATTAGCTTCAAAGCTTGCATCCACATCTGTTTTGCGAAGTCAGCCTTTGGATTCGTTACACTAAAAATAACTGGAACTTTATTTTTTTATAACAATTTTACTTTACTAGTCGTCTATCTCGGAAAGTCAATCTTTTTAGTATACCTTTGTATGTTTGTTGCCGTGCTTTTTTTATCTATTTTTATAATATAAAGAGTTGTTGTCCCACAAATAATAATAATAGATATATAGATTGATTAGCTTGAGCGTTTTCGATCCGTCCACTTTATTGTCATAATCTAAACTTGCAAATAAACAGCAAAAATACACGTTTATCGCTTACGATTGCCACGGTCTTACTGATTTAATTTAACAAAGTTGGATAAATTGTAACCTCACATATCTTTATCTCTTTTACTGCGATACGATCTCTATGCGTGAAGGAAATATAATAAGTAGAAAGCTCGACTGCGTGATCTGCGCGGGGTGCAGCCGAGCGGGGTTGTAGCCGCCTTTACCGGTAGTTACGCAAATGATCCCGATATTTTACACTATTATTAAGGTATAAAGCTATGTTAGCATATCCTCTTCGAATAACATAACATTCATAAGTTATAACCTTTATTTCGACAGAATAAGAATCTATCTGTCTGAATTACAGCTTTACTTTGATGATGCATCAATCAACGTAATGTATTGATTTGGATGGATGTTCTTATAAACAATTAAAGTACTCAAATCAATCAATATTAAATATATCTAATATATGTAGATACCAGTTAACTGTAAATAAAATTAATTTTAATTTAACTATTAAACTACCTGAAAAATTAAAAATTTGTTAGTGATCCTCATTCGTAAAATATTAACAACCTTAAGATTATTTTATACATTCATGTAATTAATTTAGTTTAAGGCAACATGAAAATTTCACGATAAAGGTAATAAAAGGTACTCTTTTTGGTGGGTTTGAAGGTTATAAATATAATATCCCATTTAAGATATCAATTAAAAAGGAAAACGCCATGATTGGGCTCGTAAAGAATTGTAAAGGTCAGCTGATATTGCCAATTTCATTATGTAAACAAAAAGCTATCGTAAACGGTTCTTTCCTTAGGTATATTTGTTCTACACATAAAATACTCGTGAGGAAATAATAAAAGCTTACTTTAGCTTACTTTTATTTTATTTCTGTAGAACATATATCTAAAATACACAAAAAATACATTAATATTTAGTTAACTTTACGTCTACAAAAAGTTCACTCATTTGGATGATAAAAATCAAAAATATATCACATTTCGGGTTTGTAATAAATTAATTTAGAAAAAATACACAATCGACTTTGGCATTTTCAAGAATATTTTTAATATGATTAAAATAAGATACTATGATACTTAAGAGGAATTATTTTATTTGTCTTTCTTTTCTTTATATTTGAATATATAACGGAGTGTTTTTTTCACATTTGAGTCGGTTCGATTACAGAAAAAGTAAGATTTTTTAAAATATCTTTGAATTTAGAATGTAGTATTACTAACCTTTAGAAACAAATTTAATATTCTTATCAGCTGTCTATGTACAATATTTAAGATACAGTCCTTTTTTGCGGCAAGAATGTGTCGTTATACTGAAAATGTTTATTAGGAGTCATAGTATGAAATACCATATAGTACTGAAATAATCAAACAATATTTTTCATTGATTATATATATTTATTTAAACATAGTATTCCTCATTGTCTATACCTTGTTGATACATTTGCGATAGAAATCTAGCGGCCTGGACTATACAAACTGTTTGAAGGCATTTTGTACCGCTTCCTGGGAAGAAAATGTTTCCTCCATGCAGGAAATTGTCCAAATTACAGATAAAATGGTAATCGGTAAATGGAGGATTGGTTTCAAAGCTTAAGTTCTGTAATGTTAAAATGGTTATTCTCAACTCAAGTTATAATTATCCTAAAACTAAACCTCAATACTTAAGTAAGTATATGTATAGATATAGTAATAGGAGTATATGTACCAAAGTTGAATAAAATATTTTGATTTTGACTTTGAGTTGAGCAGTGTGAGCTCTTGCATTATCACAGTTTTACAATGAGAGTTAACCATTGCGTTGATCTTTGGCTTTGGCTGGAATCCATTTTTTATCACACGTCCATTGTGGTCCCAAATTCATTTCTGTTCTAATTCAACAAAGTAAGTCAATTTTCATAGCCACGTATTTTATTTAATTGGTTGCTGCAAATGGGTCAATATTTTGTGTTAGCTAAAGTCTATGCTGTTACTTCCTTGGTAGTTTGACACGGGTCAGCTTCCATCATCTCTTTTACTTTGTTCTTATTCACCTTAGTAGCAGGCCTTCGTCGTAGTTCAATATTAAAGTCGAATTTCCCAGTATAGGCGCGGTTAAACTTAAAAGTCACGCTGCTTTCATAAGCCGTTACCTCTCCAAACATAGCGTTAATAATGCGAGTTGTTTCTGCTGCATTAGTTTCACGTCAGAACTCATATTCAAATCACTCTTATTTTTGACGTTTGAATATTTACATATAGATCTCGAATGCAAAAACAATCGGTTTTCAAATATTTTATAAATTTAAAATGTTTTCTTTATCGCCTGAAAAAGTTTTATTTTGAAATGTAGCACCGAGCAAGTTTAATTTCAATTCAAAGTGACCAGTATGTTAAAACGGTAGTTTGATATTTGAACCCCAATTATTACTCTACTATTATTATCTCAGATTTGTAAGATAATAAGATATGTAATTTAAATTTCAATAATTCGAATACAAATACATTATAATCGATTTTGGCTTATGGTTGTGAAAAATTTAACATCATTATTTTCTATGCAGATATTTTGAAACGGATGGGTCAAGAATAGACGCTCAATCGAATAAAAATTACGCAATCATAACTTTCCTTTTAAGCAAGTTGCAACTCTAAAGATACTAGAAACTGACCGAGAAACTTTAAAAATAACGACTTAGTCCACATTGAACTCTTTTATATACAAAAACAAGTACGAAAATCACCTCTAAAACTCATTATTGTTCTAAAACTGGTTAAAAATGAAATTCTTGGTTATACTTCGAGAGTGTATATAAAATTTTCACAACTGAAGAAAATAAAATGGTTATTTCAAAAACAAACAAAAATGAAAAAATACAAATATGGAATTGTAAAAATTGACCCAGTTATAGAATTTAAATATGTACTAAATAAATTAAATACACAACAAAGTAGAAGTCTTTCCCTACGCAGTACGTTTTAAATTTAAGTGAAAAATACCTACTATAAATGTCCTATCCCTATTGAGAGGTCGGTAAAAACAAAGTATAGTTACACTGTCAATACTTACCACATCCCGGTTATGTGTCAATAATCCAAATGGTTGAGTACCTAATAGAACGTATAAAGATTTACCCTAAATTAATTAGCGATTTTATCGGCTTTTTATAAGTTCACTGGAATATTTTAATCGATATAATTAAGTAACATCTGGCATGAATATAATTATCTTCTTGAGTGATTCAGTAGCAAATACTTAATCATCATTTATAACGGTACTTAATTTTAAGCTTTAAATTGGATTCCTTTAAAGACGTTTTTACAATTATCGGTTAGTCAAAAAAATCTAGTAAAAAGGTTAGTTAAATAAATTGACAGCTAAACAAATTATATCTCTTTTGACACCCCTGCTTTTTCAAACGAGAAGCTTAGTATTGTTATTCAAATGAATCCGTATTCATTTGAACTCTCATTTTCATTTTCAACATAACATAAATAAATAACCAGCTTAAATACTGAACATCAATAACAAATGATTCAACTTTGTAAATATTAAAATGATTGATTGACACAATAAGTTGCAACTAAGGAAGTGGTTTGATAACCAATTTAACTTTATTGTGAATCTACTGAAGTACACCAATACTGAACTGAGTTAAGAATTCAGTTGTAATTATGTTTTTATACATGAATTTAGCGCATTTGACTTGTTAAGTTTGTAATCGATATCGTATCGAAAAAAACACATTTAAAAACAAATTGTTACTTTATGAACGCCGTGCTATCACTTAAAAATAGGTTGGGGAAAAAGTTTCTTCGCATTTTATATGAATTTTCAAGACATTTTTTACAGAGTTAATTTGCATTTAATTACAGGATATATGTGCCATTTTTTCCCTAGACTTTCTGTCATCTTGTAAGTAGAGACATGATTCTGTCGCTGTAGAAATTTTAGGACTTCTGATCAAAAAAATGCAACATGTAGTTTTGGCAGTCCTCTCTTGGTGTTAACGTGACACTGCCTAGAGAATTCTGAAGAGACTGAAACAGGTGGAAAATAGCGTCCATTTTATCCGTAACAGGGCGACCAAAGCAAGGTGCATCTTTGACATCAAAATTCCCAGATTGAAAACGCTTAAACAACTTTGTGCTACTCTTACTGACACTACATTAGGTCTATAATTTGTTGCATTTTTCCTTTTTTTGTAGTAAAATTTCTTTTGACAGAAAGAAAAACATATAAAATAGTGAGAAATACAATTTTCCTAATTTGATTCTTTTTTATAAAATGTCACCTTTTCAATGTCATGAAAACCAGCTAGATACAAATAGTACAGCCAAAGATATTTTATTACAAGTTTATACATACTATATGCGAAAAGACTTTTTCCTCACCTAATATATGAAACCCATAAAACTTTTAGTTTTCAAAATTTATTTTTATTTATAATTATTGTTTATATGTTATTACGTTCAAAGAATTTAATTCTTAATGAAGGTACGTAGATTTCATATTCATTGGCCCGTCAACGAACAAAATTAAATCTTGCACTTACTGGAGCTTGAATAATAATTATTTTCTGCTAGAAGTGTGTGAGATTTGCATACCTTGACGATCATATTTCGTTGAATTAACATAAATCTGTTTTGATACCTTGATGCTCAATTTGCAGACACTTATGAGAATTAATTTATTACATATATGTATGTGTATTTCATATATTATGTTAATATCTTACAATAACAATTATACCATATAATAAATTAAGAAAACCTATTATGGGATATTTTTTAGTCTTGTTATTCAAAGTGTAATAATTATTGATCATGATATTGGTTTTCCGAATAAATTTTCCGAATAAAATAAAATTAGTCATGAGAAAAATAGCGTTAATTGTTAATTATGATTAATATTCAAAGGTACTCGTATTATATGTGGATGTAACATGATTAAAAAGTATAATCCCTTTTGTTGACCCGTCTATTATATGTAAGTATGTTATATTCAGAAGTTATGTTCTTTAGAATAAAATCCTAATTATTGGCAATTTCCCATAATGCCATGACTTCATTTTGTCCGTTAAAGTGACAAATCCTATTAGCTTTCAGTTATAAGGTAAGAAATAAAATATCTATGACTTAAGTGGAAACCTTAAACTGGGTTATTTAATTTCATTGCTCATACGAGCAATATTATGGGATATTCCAAAAAAGGTCTTAAATGATTTTAGAAGTAAAATCCACCAAAAGACATTATTTTAGTCAGCTGTCCTAAGTAATCTTTTAATTATTGAAGTGCTGTTCCTTGGGTGGTAAAAAGCAGCTGGTAAAGTATTTCATGTAAAAACCGTAATTGCACTTTCCCTTAATTACGAACTAATTAGTCTTCTTTTGAACAAAATTGTAAAAGGATTAATACTAGCGTGGATAATACAAAAATTGCGTAGTATCCCTTACATCATGTCGCCCCCTTTCAGTCATCTCGTTTCACAGCCACCTGCTGCTGCTGGTGTAAACGTAAACGTTGCTTTATACATAAAACTCTGGCACACAGTTCCAATTTGCCGCTCGACGGATCAAAGACGGCTACTGAATGAGCAGTGCCGTACCCGCCTCGCAACTATGTACCTGTTAAAATCATTATATCGGCAATTACGAGGTACGGATAATAAGTCACTTCACTTTTTTAATCAATGTCACAAGCATTTGTCTTAGTTTACGGGTAATGTATAAGCAATATTCATTATTTAAGGAGCATCGTATATATACGTAAAGCTGCCGTATGTGTACATATGTGCCTTTACAAAAATACAAATAAAATCTCGTGCATGGGCCTGTTTGTAAAGTATATACTATGTATTTAAGTTTTAGAGTTGTATTAGTATGATTTTAAAAAGGATAACTGGTATATAACGTGACGTATTCAAGTGTATTAAATATTTGACCTTAATAACATGCAATAATGCAAGTTTTAGGAAGCGCCTTCCTTCATGCCTTCTATATTTCCTTTAAAATTTCCCTTATTTAGTGGACAGTTATGATTCTCGCTATCCTTTTCCTACGGCGTAGTGAGAAAGCGAGATATACTAAACTTAAATTTAATCTAAAAATGTGCCATCTGAGTTAGGCCCAATGTGATCGCTTGCGATTATCTCATAAATCCTGTGATTAATTGCAATTTAAGTAAATTTAAAAAAGAATTATTATTACTCGTGATTCTCCCATTAGTCGACAATGGTCCGTTGCGAAAAATACAATTTTATCTACTTTTTACTGTTTTTTAAATGAAAAAACCTTTTTTGTAACCGAGTTAAAAGTAAATACAAACCTTTGGTGCACAGCAAATTACCCTCTGTCGCAAGAACAAAATAAATGTAGTAAGACAAACAATGAAGTTTTATTTTCGACTAGTCTACGAACAGAAGGTTTTTTCATAAAGAAAATTAATTAAAACACTTTTTCCTCACTAACATCAAAGGCTGTGAATATTTTAATTACTTCCGAAATCGATGTTTATTTATGTGTTCTTTTAAATTTGTTTCTATGTAAAACTTACTTACTTATAGTTTTCTGTTGTATATATAATAACCACAACAGAAAATACTAATGATGTTTGTGTTATATTTAACTGACTTCAAGCAAGAAGAACTAGGAGGTTATAAATTCCACTGAATGCATATTTTTTGTATGTTTATTCACCAATCTTTTTATTAATCGTTTCAAAATTAATTTTTATTCGTCAGATCTTAAAATCGTCCCAACGTCACCAAGTCAAGTTAGTCTACTGGTTGGTGGGTTGGTGAAATCGTGGGCAACACTCAAGTTTTATAATAAAAAAATAGGAAAAACAATATATATGTTTTTCAAATAACGACTAACAAACAGGAATGTTGAAAATACCGACGGCGACATCTTACTTTTCCCTTCGAAAGTTAATACACTATATATACAAGGCATGTATATATAGTTTTTTCAAAACTATATATACATGCCTTTTTAGTTTTGAAGTCAGGGTTTAGTATTATTCAAAACTATATTGAACATTCACATTCAAGAAGCATAACAAGAAGGTTGTTTATTCAGTAATAAGTTAGTCAAGTCATTGAAAATTGTTATTTGCCGTAGCAAATATCGGTAACCGTAGCATACCACTCGAGCATCAAGGGGCTGTAAGTATGTTTTGCGCCGTTTTGATATATGAACCATAATAAAACGATTTTATATATTAATACCAATAAAAGCGAAGGTAACCAACGATAACACCAATTGTTTAAACACCAATAATTGCGAATAATTTTTATTTTAAGTGATAAATAAGTATATAACTAGGTTTATAATAGTAAAAAAATCTTTTTTTTTTATAAATAACGATGATCTCAGTTCCAAACACAGTAAGTAGGTGAGAAAACAATTAACTACTACGTTCGTAGGCTTCTTTGTTTGTCGAGCAGTAGAGAAACTGAATGATGTGTTTATTAATCAGTTCACGGCCACAAACAAAAATAGAACTTGACTTAAATTTATTTCGATATCGCTATCGTCACTTTTGAAAATGAAACTGGGCACATGAACAGTTTTATTGGAACACGCTTTGTAAAAATACTTCGGATGTTTTAAGCGTTACAACATCAAAAATTTCAATTTCACACCTCGCTTTTATTTGAATGCTGAAATGTTGGACATAAAAAGCAATTATTTTTGTACCTACCTACGGCAATTTTATGACAAATTTTGGTGTAGACTCCTCGTAGTGTAGATAGGGAACTAAAATAAATTACAACAAAAGTATTTCATTAGTTAATAATGTAAAGTTTCCCAAAACTGTTGCATGTTCACGAAATAATCACATTATTCAATATGCTATTTCTCTTTCCTTTATATATAAAATGAACGAATAAAATGAAATGAATGAATGAGTGAGACAGTCTCACTAAACTAAAAAGCGTCTTGACAATTTTTTTTGTCCGCTTTTATTCTGTGGTGGATTAATAAATTGGGAAAATCTTTAATGCTAAAAAAAATATAAATTATAATTGGTATAAACAATCGGTTAGATGATATTTGATAGATTGTGTTAATGGTAGATAGGTGATACAAAATATACTAACTAATAATTAATAAAAAAATAGGTAAATATCAATGTAAGCGACACCAGCAATTGATACAACCAGGATTAGAAATGCTTGCTGTTCAATATGTGGTGAGTCCTCAGTTTATAGAAAGAATATAAAACACTATATAACAATGTAAAATGTATGTATCATATGTTATATACATGAAGAAGATATTTTATATAATAAAATAAACTTGTTTTATGTTAGATACTTAATATAAACAAAAAAGTCTTTCACTTTTGTGGACCTGAAACAACCCAAACCTGACCCCTTTTTTTGACACATGACTGGCAGAAAAAGTAGGTGTTTTCAAGAAAGCGGTTAAGGGCTATTATAAGGATAAATAATCAAAGCTGAGTCGTGGCCGACTTGGTTTATATTTCATTTTTCCATTTTATTTTCAGTTATCGGTTGCCAGTTTGAAAGTAGGTTTAATAAAAATTATGACTGTTGTTTTTTGAGGTTAATACTATTAAAATTAACAATTGTGGCTGTGATGTGTGTACTCATAATAATTTCTTCTGTATGCTGCAAAACTCGCTCAAAGGTTATAATAGGTTGTCAGTATGTTTGTTCTCAATTAAAACACGTTAATAATTCCAAGATGTAAAGCTAAAAATTAAAAATACAAAGAATTGCTTTTTAAGCACTATCCTTCGTCCCGAATAACTTTCGATCCGTTATTACTAGACCACTAATATTTATAGGTAAGCTACCCTAGACGTAAATTTGTGTTAGTAGTCACGAAGTACCTAGGTCGGAAAGGTTATTAAAATTTACGTAAAGGTCACTTGAGCTGTTCGTGGCTCTAATGTAAATATTGATGACTGGCAGTTTCTATACAAAAAATAATAATGAGTATTGGTTTAGTGTATCATTGATAAAGTTTATTGTAGTTACGTACTTTGATTTTTTATAATGGGTTTCAATAATCTATCCACGAATAGTTTTGATAAAATTTGACATACTACACATATGTCAAAATTCAACTCAGATTTAGAAAGCTGTTCGCATATTGAGCAAAAATGTATAGAGTAGAATTGTTTATCTTTTTGAACCCCGCATACTTTACGAGATTTGAGGGTAATACTAAATTGCTAACATCCGTCTAAACATATTTCACCTGAAATATTGCTGTGTGTGGACTTATATATATTACACTAGATTTGTCTTTGCTGCTTTTGCAACAATTATAGTATTTCGAACTATTTTGAAAATGCTATAAGATATTGATATGAATGGTTTGAACGGTAAGAAAGTCCCACATTAGTATACGATGTATTTCCGAGTTCTCGGTAGTCCAGTGTCATATTCCTAACTACATACTTAGCTCTTAAATTCTTTTTAAGTAATTGAAAATTGCAAAATTAAAATTTCTATAAGTATTAGTAGCAACAGAAAGCAAATTAGAAACATAAATTTGCTTTCGCAGTATTGCAATTACATTAATCATGTGTAGTCGGGCGAATTCGAGATGCATTCTCAATTAAAAGTTGGACAGCGTATTGCAGGAATTCCGGATGCGATTACGTCCTGGGGGAGCGTGACTTTGATCGAATTACCGTTGGACACGACGGAGACTTGATCTTACCTTAGAGTCCTTAGACTTGTGAATGTTATAACGTACGTTGTACTAACATTTTTATTTTGTCAGTTTGTAACTCTTATTTCTCGTCTGAATAGTACGATCAATCAAGTCGAATAAATCATCGTCAAACTGATATTGTACCACAGCTTGTAAAAATATAACCATTGTCCAATTTAGTCTTGAAATATAATACCGATTACCCTAAAAAATTATAATCTTGAATAGGATTATAATAGATATTAATCGGAAAATAGTTACATTTTTACACATAGCGACTTACTAATGTTTCGAAAAGTGTCAGAAAGTAAAACTTATAGATTCCTACATATTATCAGAATCTTTTCCAGCCCAACTAAGCACCTGCAAAGATGTTAAAATGACTGCATTGCACTACAATTAATATACCGTCTATTCTTTAACACTCTCACGCAACGCAAATTTATTACTTACCTACGCACCTAATTTGATTGAACAAAAGTAGTCCATAAATTAGGACGTAAAATGGCTATTTTGACTTCATAAAAATAAATCACCCTCATTCTTCGTTCCTGTTACTGAAGTTTCTCATAATAACACCACACCTAACAGAAGAGTCTTGCACGAGTAAATTATTAAGCACATAAAAATTGTATTGTAAAATATTTACTATATATTTGTTATCCTTGAAATTGAATCTATATTATAAAAAATAATTTTAAATTAATTTGAAGAATAAAATAAGCGATTAACATTTATAAGCAAAAACAAAATATAAGTTAAAACTATCATGGTAAGATAGTAAATTTATTAAATTTTTCACAATTTTGCTAAGATCAGTTTGGGCAGAGTGTGGCACACGCGGCGAAGCAATTAAGAATGATTTAATATTTTCTAGTTGGGTAATTCAAATGTTTAAAAAAAATTAAAAGGCAAAAAGTTTTAAGAGACGCCTTAAGTAATAAAATTAATTAAACCAAAACCTGTTGATGAACTTACCTGTTGTACCCAAGATAAGCAAACTTAAGTCGAACATATGATTAAAGTCCCTTAGAATGACTATTGAGGTTTCAGGATCTACGAGTAAAAGATGGTATACGTGTACGTAAACAATGTGAAATAACTATTTTCAATTAACATTGTATTATATGTTTTGGCTTGTATATATTTATAATTCAAGAATTCGCCGCATATAAATTTTCACGTCTATCTCCATTATAAAAAGTCGGCAATTAGGAGCGCGTAGAAAATTTATCTTTTCTTCTTTTTATGGCTTAACTTTTATTTAAACCAAACAACGACAATAAAGCCCCAATGTTATTTCACGAAAATGAGTCTGAAAATATATTTCCAGAGAATACTAAGCAATATCCGAAAAAAATATCCGTCAATATTCTTACATTTTTTACTGTTTTCAGGCATATATGATTGTGAACATATGAAAGGTGCCTTCAAATGATGTTTTTTTATTATTAAATACCTAACGTAACCAGGACGGCTGAGATTGGATGTGGATGCTAACGTACGGTCGTCGCGGAAATCAGTTACTCACTAATATTATTTTTGCATTGGAGGATAAATAAATATTTTCACTTATATAACTTTTTATCCCGTAACTTAGCCAAAATGACTTAACTTATAGGTATTTATTTTAAGTTTACTTGAATTATTTCTAAGGATATTCAATTTTAAAAAAATAACTCTGGACTCGGTGTCTATGTCTGTTACTGCTGAACCCTTCTTATTTGCTTATGTTTTTCATCTTAATCATAAGGACTAGTGTAATGACCGTCAAAAGAGCGTAGTTAATATTTTTTACTCGACCGTACTCGTCTCATCGACTTCGTAGCGTGACACCACTGTCATGCGTCGCGTAGCGAGATAAGCATGATTGATGACGTCACGATTGCCATAGCCATAACCCACCCGGTGACGAATACGCATTAGCCTACTTGTTGATCGTAACCAACGGGTTGACACGTTAATAGGTTTTATAAGGAACGATTTGAGTGACGTAAGTGAGCCTATAGACTCTCGAAGCATCCACTACACTCACCGCTCATACACATGAATCATCGAATTTTGCCATTATATAAAAACAGTTGAACAACTGTCAAAATCCAGTATATTTTTGTATTGCCTACAAGTTAATATTATATATAGTTTTTCAATTAACAACTGAATTAATAAGGAGTAAGAGGGGAAACGTGTATAAAATACGTCAAATAGATCTTAAAACAAATCACAGTCTGTTGATACAGAATTGTCAATGGACATAATAGTGTCCTTGATACTTGAAGTGATTTTACACAAAGAAGAAACTACTATAGGTTTTACTAATAGTAAAATTAATTAAAAGAACGTGCACGGTTACTATAGCATAAAAAACTGATAGTCTCAGTTTAAAATTTGCCATCGAACCCATATCGTGTCGTTTAATGTAAATGTTCCCTAGTACCAATGTAATGAAGCCTCCGAATTTGCTGACGCTTGTACTAACGGTGTGGTGTAAAATGTCAACGATAATGGTTTCGCTCTGAACCGATCATCAGTTTTGCTTATTCAGATCAACGGCCGATTTCAATTTATTTTGACATATAATTTAAATATTACAATAAATAATACGCTTAAAATTTAATATTATAGGATTGTTTTCGAATCATAAAGCTATTATATTTTATGTCAATTATAAAAATAGCTGTAAAGATGTCTTGTTTATTATATATGTTGTATGTCTGTATATAAGTATATATGCTATTGTATATATAAGCATTTGTTATTTTTATAAAATTTATATATTGTTTAAATTTAATCTTCTAATTTAATATGATCACGCTGTCTGCAAGGTTTGCTGGTGGAAAAACAATTTGTGATGAGCTTATCACAAGCGAGCTTGAACTGGTACTTGACCTTTTCAGTTATTTGGTTATGTGTCAGTACAATAATTAATATGAAAATAAAAAACTTAAAAAACTGAAACTGTCTGAACGAGAACTGTCTTGAAATATTACTTATTAGTTCATTCTTTATTTATTAATATAATCAATTACTATTTATGTCAACAAACAAGCACCAAGCGTAAAGTGAAGTAGAATTTACCTCAATTCAGTTTTCTCTGCATATCCACTGTCTAGGAATATTTCCAAAGTATTAGTAGTTTAATATGTTTAAAATTTATTACGTATTACATAACAAGTACTTATTGCTCAAACGTCTATTGAGAACCGTTTAAATGTTCAGGAGTTCTCGATTTGTACAATGAAGCTTCGAGTATTCGGTCAATGTATAAAAGTTATTTTGAAATTAAATTAAAGTAATGTGTTTACATTCTTTGAAAAGTTTATATTTTGCATCGAAAATTACAATATCCCTTATTACTATAAACTTAAAAATACAATATTATAATATCTACCATTAGTTTTCATTTCAATTACTGCTATAATAAACAATAAGCCTAATTATAAAGTAAACAACCCACTTATCTTATCTTTATATACATGCATTACAACATCACATAACACTGTCGGCCTTAAAAATCTTTTTAAAATTAAAGTTAATTTAAATTATTGTTATTACATATTGTAATTTTAACTGAAATACTGTATATCTTTGTTTCAGCCATGACGAGGAGTTGCGCTTTCTTGTTAGCAATGTGCGGGCTCGCCGCAGTCACGTTGCCCGAGTCTACAGCGCAGGCGCTCCCGTCCCAATACGACAGTGAGTTATCATTTTTAAACAGCAGTCTGTTTACTTTACTCTCCAGACCGTCTACTTAAACCTAACTGATTTATTTGACTTAAATTTCGGTGGACTTTATAAGCTTATAACACCGGAATTTAAAAAGGTTTTTTTCAAGATTCTCTATAATTATAATTTGAAATAAATTATGTTACAAAGCTCCTACGTAATGCAGTTAAGACTAGTAGCAAAGCATGCATTAAGTCATGCGTGTTCCTTGTCTTAGTCATGTCTTTTATCCTAAAATGTTCTAAAGACATTGTACTCGTGCAGTGCAATCGGTTGCAGAGTTACGGCCTGTACAGTGGTTTCCGCAAACTAAAGACGGTCTTGACACTTATTAAACCAGTAAAAAATCAAGAGAATGTAAATGTATCTTGGCACTATAGGAGACAGATTGCAACCAACTGGACGCTTTATCGATAAGAGCAGCAAACCTTACCGCACTGTTAACTTTAAGCAGAACTCTTTAGTCGTATTTCTTAACAAGGCACCACTTCAAAAGACCTGAATTTATTTTGTATAACAAGGAATAAATGCTACTTTGACATAATCATTAATTGTAGTCAGATCCAACGGGCTCAAAATTAATTTGTAAATAAAAGTAAATCGACTTGTTTATTTTAAGACTAAAAACCGTGCTTCAAAGCATTTGTATTCAAAATTGACAGCAAGTTGATTAAATAGTTAATGAAGTCACACTAAGATTATTTATGGACTCAAAACAGCTCTTTCAACATAATCGATTGTACTTTTCAGTTTTAACGTTATTCTAAACCAATCCTGACGAGGAACAAGAATCATGTTTATTAATGTCTTTTATTGCAACCCTTGAAGGAGGTAAAGTTACGCCTTTGACATTTATGAAAGATATCTCGCCGGTGGTCGTAAGGTCTCTTCTTGGGGATCATCTGTTGTGTAAACAGGTGTTTGTTATTATTTTTAAATAAGTGTCACATCATAATTTTTGCTTTTTAAATATTTTATTAAAGATAATTTTAATTTTTAATTATTGTAATTTATTAAAACACCAACTTCAAATTTCCCAAAGTCTTTAACTCAGATATTTTATTTAATACCTTAATAAGAAAGTAACAGATGACAGATTATAGATAATGCAGACATAGTAATGTCAAACACGGTAACCTTATAAGCAAACACCACATAATAGTCGTTGTTGTGTGTTCTCAACTGTATTGTTTACCATAAGGCCTGATCGAGGATTATAACTTTATCACTAGCAATAAGCGGTACTAACCACAACATTGGTGGGAATGCTATAACCATTAACCTAACATAGTTTCAACATATTCATTTCTTCGGTTATTCTAAGAATTAATATGTGAAACTAAAAACAAACCATTAAATTGTGAAAACGTGACGGTGAAAAATTAATACGGTATTAGACAAAAAAGAACCGACCAAGTTTTATGAATGCAACCCAAAAACTATCCTTTAATTGGCTTATACTTTTATTATTGCCATGACACTTTCCTATTAGAAATATTAGTGGGACTGCTATGTAAACTTAAATTATAAAATTTGGTACTTAAAATTGATATAAATATATCGAGAATTCTTGTCATCTATATACCTATACACATAGGACTTTTAATTTTTCAATGCTGTGCTCACAAATTTTAAAACAAATGACTTTATTTTCTTGTGTAGAGTATCTTAATTGTGTTAATTAATTACATCCGAAGCGAAGAGTGATTCAAAACGCTTTCTGTTTAATGATGTGATTTACATATTCCATTGTTATAGGCAATTATAGGCCAATGACGGCTTTGTCTCTTTATTCAATGCACCATTATCATTCTAATAGTCAATCTGGAAGTTAAAAACTAAATTTACTGCGAACTTCATATATTGGGAAACATGCAACTAATTAGCCTAAACTAAACTTTACAACAAAAATATCGCATTCATTCGTTAAAGGCAGATTCAAAAATATACGTTTTTCAGAAAAGACAATATTTTGCGGAGGATACTAATAATTAATAGCAACTTAATTGATTACATTCATATTCATACTACGCTGCCGTTGTAAACTAGCTGTCGCAGCAATATTTGGTGATGGCAGTTTCCTGTGTTTTGATGTCAGGACAAAGCTTACCAATATAATTAGGTACAAAGCATCTCAATTCATCGATTTTCTTTATATAATAACTATAAATCATATAAAAAAGGTGCAGGTCTTGGGAAAAAACCAATTAGTTTAAAAAAAAATGCATATTTTAAAACAATTTTTATTAAATATTAAGCCTACTTCTAAATTTCAGACTGTAGACGTAGTAATTATTATTGGACTCTCAATATATCAATTTCAACTCAGTAAAAATAGGTTTAGACTTCGATGCCCGTATTTACTTACAAATATACCTGTTATTAAGTAAAATTACTTTTAATCGTGTGATATTCCTATAAAATTTAATAATAAAATGGCATGGTCTCTTTTATGTCAGCGATTAACCTTAAAAGAGATTTTATGACCATCCATTAACAAGTAAATAATTATGGTTTATTCCTTTTAACATTAGGCAAATTGTATGACCAACGTTGGTATCCAATCGGTAACAATAAAAAACACGATCACGATTCATGTAGCTTTTATGAATTCTCACTTTGTCCCGAGAGCGCTTAATTTTTCATTGATGAAAAACGTGACATTATAAGAATTTTAACGAAATGTGTCCTATCTCAAACGGATATGGGTATAATAATTGTTCTGTGTCACGAAAATAACTTGCCACCTGTGATATTACTTTTAGTCGTTTCTAAATAAGTAAGGCTAAAATTGGGAATACGTAAGTATGTGCGTTATTTATATGCTTCTAAACCTATTATAAATATATGTCTTATATTTTGTCTATACAACTTTGATCGAAAATACTATTTCCGTATTCATAATGCAGAAATACGGTTACATGCTAACGTACTTTTATTACGTTATAACTAGAGCGTTAAAAAATACCCCAACACTTAAAAATATGACTAATAATTGTGAATATGTGCCAATTATAATCTGATGTACTTGTCTGAACAATTAGATACACATCTATGTTCTGATTTTCTGAGGCGTTCATACCAACTAGCCGTCAAGCTGTTGCAGTCATGATACAGTACAGTGCTTATGCTCATAAACTTATGGAGTTAAACCTTGCCCTTTTTAACGGTACTTTGCATTGACCTTTCAACTGAAAGCAACCGAACTGCGATTGTGTATTTCCAATAAATAAATAGGTACCTACTCGGTTCTTTGTTTCCATGCTTCGATAGCGCAATGCTTTTAAACAGTGCAGAAGTACTTCAAATCGTATTGTGTTTTTTTAAAAGGGTTTATGTTGATTAATAGTTTGCTGTACAATTTCAAGATTAGATTTTCAGCTACAGAAAAGGAGTGTTTGTGACGAATGACGATACTTATTCTATTATCAATTATCAAAATTGCCAGAAATAATAATTAAGTTTTGTTATTGCAGTTATGCTATACTAAAAGATTTATATGGTTTTAAAGTATATAATTATAAACATGATAATTACTATGTAAATTGTTTTGTATGACTCCACGATATCAACTACGAAATAAATCTGAGTATATACAGCGCTAGAGACAGTATAAAATCTGACACAAAAAAAATTGCGTTTTAACTAGCTTTAAGGTAATCGTAGGTATAATCGTATTAGTTCCAGTAAAAAATAAAATATGAATGAGTAATATTAAATCTCTAAATTATTTTCCTCTTTTATATCTCTTGCTGTTCTAAGAAGAGCGATATGATTTTTTGGTTTAGCAAGGTGTATTAATACTAATTATAATAAGATCATTTAATAATTTGATTGTTAAATCAAAGTTGCTTTTTTTTAAGTTTGATAATTAATCAAAAATACTATTTATTGGTGAATTTTTTCGGGGTTTATATTTTTTTTTATTCTTCAGTTTAATTTAGGGACTTTAGCTCAAGGCAAAGCCTTTTTCATCAAAAATATTCCTATTTTCGAAACTAGCTTAATAAAACTACCTGAGCTAGCGACAATTATCAATGTGCTATCGTGTAACAAATAAGCTTAGCTTCTTGGGTTGTTGGGTAAGCTAAAAAACCTTGAATCCACCCAGGTCAACTTGCATTTTAACACTGCTATTAACAAGTGTTGCACATTTTCAACTCTATCACAAACATCACAATTTAGAATATCTATTTCCTTCATTAAATGTGTAAACTTGTTACATGGAATGTGTCCAGAACGTAATCTCTGAAGCATGATAATATAATTTCTACATTGGCAAACCAAGGAGTTCGTAAGAGCGAAGTTTGCATAGTATGAAATCCCTTTATACATACAGTCGTCTTCAATATGTTTTTTCCCTGAACTGAAACAGTCTGATTTACATATTCCTAAAGCGTCTTAATAGAAGCGTTAGATATTTAAAATTTTGGATCATAAAATCTTTTGCAGAATTGAAACTTTAGTGGAATATTTCGACAAAAATCAATAAACAAAAAGAAGTCAGATAATAGTAAGCAGTATTGGGATAATATATACTTGCAACTTAACAACTTTGTTTTGGAGTATCGACTAAGGTAACGAGGCAGAAACAGAAAAGAAGGTATTACCGAAGAGCCATCTGCGTGATAAGAAATACTAAAATGCATACTTATTGTGAATAAATTTAATCCTGATTCTTAGAGATGTATTGTTAAAGTCTTTGGATATAATCCTGTTTTATTGTCTGCTTTACAATACCATCTTTGTATAATAAACATATTTCTTCTCTTCGGTATACGATTGATAATGCCTTTTATTATTAATCACAAATTTATACACGAAAATGATATTCTATTTAATGTGTTATTTTTAATCATGTCGTGTGCTTCTTTACACGACACTCAAGACTAACATATATCTATATTATGTAGATGTAGATTCCGAATGATATCATTACTATATTTTTCATTTCTAGCTAACCCGCCGACTCCAAAGCGATAAATAAGTTGAATATGTAATGTTCCAAAATATCGCTTTTGTGATTATTTTATTATACTAAAGACTTCTTGTAAAGGTACGCTTAAGTCTTATTAAAGAAAAACGAATACATGAATGAAATTTTTTTATATATGATATTCTATCGTCAGCCATAAAATGATAAAACGTCGTCGATTTAATGCTTGCTACGTGATACCTAGGCATAATTTATGTCAAGGACAGGGCCATACTTACTCGATGACAATGGCTGTTAAATAATCGCCCCAGACCCTTCAGACCCCTTCTTTTTGTTATAGAAAGCTGATATATGTAATTGGTAAAAAGAGGTAAAATATTACCCATGTCATTAATCAAACATATCCATAATATGTAGCCACCATAGTATATCTACCATAAAATGATTTCCCAAATTTTTGATTACAACCAGTTTCGTGACTATAAATGTTAAATGGAAATCCATTAACTTTCTTTTAACTGACAAATGTTTTCTTTTAATTTTAAAAAGAAGAGTTCGAGAAGTAGAAGAAGAGAAGTTTAGAATTACTCATTTATTTGTTTCTACTGAAAATAAGCGCAAAAGAAATTAAATCTTTTAATATATTACAATCTCCATGTCACATTGATTATTATTGAACTCCTCCAAAACGGCTTAACCTATTTTTTGTATATATTTGGTAGGTCCGAGAATAGGTTTTAGGCAATTTTTTAATATTTGTAAGTGACAAGGGTAGGTAATAACAACGTTTGCCGGGTTTGTTAGTATTTAAATAAAATTTAATGAGCAGATTGATTGGAATAGGATTTAATGAATATTCACACGCTGACTTATAACACTCTGTTAGTGTAAATATCAGCGTGAAGCTAATAGCATTATTGCAGTTGGCTGGACTTTGTCGGTGCTGTCTTTAGAGCATTCTATCTCATGTTATAAATAATATATTCACCAAATTTATCCTCAATAGAAAATTTCAAATCACTACGAATTTTCACTGCTACGTTATTTTAAAGTCTTAAAATATATGTATTGTTTTCATTTTTGAAAATAATTAAAAAATATTTTTAATATTTAAGTCTAATAGTATCACCAGTAATGACAAAATACGGAATAAAAAAACAGATATATAGATTTTCATAAAAACAAATGTGGATTGTTCGCCCATTACGAGAATCAAGTCATTAGTATTTTTATTTTCGAATTTGTTTTAAATTAGATTTAATAAAAATTAATTGTATTAGATTTTATTACAACCAAGACCACTTAACAGATAAAATAGGTCTATTCCGTAGATAATGTAGATTACGGCGGTGTTTCTCTTATTGTGAAGACAAAACTACAAACTTATAACTTGTTTTATTTAAGGGGCGCCTAAAAGGGCAATATTTTACTGCAATTTGTGGCTACAGTATAACGCGGCTAGATGAAAACATTTTCTTGCCAAGCTATATTGCATCCACTTATTGCAGTAAAAATATTGCCCGTTTAGAATCGCCCTTTGTAATATTCCGGAACATGATGAAGTTATAATAAGCTAATCTTTAACTAGGGTTCGATAACATAGTAACTTCGACCTCCCAAACCCCTAATCACAATAAAACTTACGACACAACTTTGATTGCCTACTGTCGTATATAGAATTAGATATAATATTATGAAAATTTATATACGCCACTCTGATCCAACGAGGAAAGACATGATAAATTAAAAAATGAACCAGTTTTTTCAATAGCGTACATGATGATACAAAATGTATACAGACGATTGATGACGTTTGAAACTTTGAATCCAAATAATATAGTTTTCATTTTTAATAAAGATTCACTTTTATTCTATTATGCCTGAAATAATTTAATAATTTTTAATTATTAAATAGTTATTAATTTCCTAGCAAGTGTTATCATGAAAAGAGAATTAAATTATGAGGTAATTTTAATATCTTTAATGTTCGTAGCGTCAGCAGCGGCTGCGGAGAGTAGAAGTAATTGGGACGCGCTAGGCGGGCTGTATGCGCTACTAGCTCAACACGACGCGCTGGGCGGGCACGCACTCGCGCGGAAGTCTGTTAGGTCACCATCGCGTCGTCTACGCTTCGGGCGGCGATCGGACCCTGACATGCCTCCCCAGACACCCGTAAGTATTTTATAATAATATTTTGTAAATTACTAGACATTATGCCCTGCCTAAAGATTCCGTAAAAAGTTGTGAAAAACCCGTATACAACATTTTTCTTTTCAAATAATTGTTGTGTCATATTAAAAATAAATTAAATATAATTGGGTTTGTTTTAAGAATAAAATATATCATGGAACAGTTTAGTCCCAAGTTACATCCCAAATCTTTATAAAAAGCATTATTATCATTCTTCTTAATTATTTTATAATGCTTATTGCATTTCCTGGAAGAGGTCTAATAAGTTTCTAATTTTGCATATAACAAACAATAATAAGTTTTTTTTTGTTTTTGGGTACCTCGGGGTAATATTGACTCTGTATAAATAGTCTATAAGTGCATTCATAGATGTAAAATTCTAAGATATATTCTAAAGTGTCTGAAATAAATATATATAAGTAATAATACTAGAAATTTTTTCCACATTAGTATCACAATCGGGCATGACTAAGATCTCAGGGATAAAATATGATGTCACTAGGAGTTTAAACTGCTAATTTAACCTCAGAACCTGTTAGAAAAATTGTATTTCTTGTGTTGCTATTTCTTATTGTTCGTTAAAAAGTTTTGTTGGCTGCTGTTTCCAATTGCATAAACATTTAAATTTTGTTGAACGCGTGAAACAATAAAAATATAGCGTTTTTCCACGCTGACGCATAGCTCGAAATTATAATGTTAGCCAGTTTTTCTCATCCCGTTATCAACACATCATATCGTTATGTATTAAATTAGCCGGAGTGTTCTCAGAAGAAGCATATTGCTTCTTACAAAGTCTATAAAAATAATATTGAATATAAAAATATATCCTTCTTGCAATCTTATTTTTAGGTCAATATTTCAAACCAATTGAAATTTTATGAACTAAATATGCTGCCTATAAAAATTTAATGGAAAAGCAAATTAGCCTTAATGTATAAAGCAAATTAACTCTTATGTAGGTAGAATATGAGACAAATTTATTCGTAATACGTTTCCTGACAGCTGACTAACAGATTCTTAAAACGTATAGGTTATTATCAATATTATATATTAAAATACCAATTGAACTAGACAAATTAAAATATTATTTTAAAACATATTTATGATAATGAAACGTCGTTTCTTGTCATTATTTCCAGGGAAGTGCCTTGTATAACCTACAAATATAATTAAATTCTTACAAAAGTTTTAAATCGCAATAGCAGTGCATTAAATTCTTGAGCCAGTAATGTATAATAATGATGAGGCAAGAGCTCTCCGCCTCATCTGCTCGCTCAGGAGCGATTCCATTGTCCTTATAGTGCTTACACATAAAAAAGTCCCTAGAATCGGTTATTGAATGATAAAAAGCTTTTGAAGTTTCAAGTGGAAATTTTAATACTATTTTCGAAAGATGTTCGACTAGGTTGTTCTAGCCGTGTCCACAACCGACTGAACGCGGCAACTCGCCTGGTGGGTACGTCACTTACGACGCTTACGATGAGGTTTACACGGAAGGCGAGTTCTTCATCCACTAACAATTTTCCCCATTAGAAAATACATTACAGCTAGCATAGTACTTATTAATAAAAGTACAATTTAATTCAGTGTTTTTAAATGAAATATTTGTTCCAGCTGGACGAATTGGACGAACTTCTGTCCCTCCGCGAGGTCCGAACACCCGTACGGCTACGCTTTGGTCGTCGCTCTGACGAGCACTCTCATATGTTCCCACAGGAAACGCACACTCCACTGTCTGACACAATGGAACAGGATGAACTTCTATCCCTGCGCGATACACGCACCCCCCTTCGCTTGCGCTTTGGTCGCCGCTCCGACGAACACGCTGTCCCACACGAATTTCCACAAGAGGTATGGTCACTATATGTTTTTATTGTATAAAAATTAAATTTTGCAATATAAATAATATTTGTTATTTAATATTAGCATAAAAATATTAACATTGTTAATCGCTTGTTATTTCGACAACCTTGATGCATGTTCTTCGTATCATCATAGATTCATAGATTAATACTATAACCATGAATATTTTTTCGTGTTCGTTTCACTACGTAATTTATAAAACGTATTTAATATTAAACCTTTTTGATCCTTTAATTCAAAATAATGTCAAATACAATTTTCCCAATCTAACTTAATAATAACTTTAAGTAAAAACACTACCGAAAGCTTGTGAAATAGGAAGTGTACCAATAAGGTTGGACGCATTACGTCACTGGATATTATAATATAATTTCTTATATGTAGTTAAAAGATTACAATCGTTCAAAATCTTATTCGTTTGTCACATCAATATGCGCATTATGTCATGAAGGAGTATCTGTGATTCTTATCTATAAAGTTAGTAGAATTGATAGAACTTCATGTTATGTTTAGTCATCATTTTAGTTCCGATAATAGTTGTCTTAATGCTAATTCGGAATTTACAGAGGGCATGTTACTTATTTCTTAAATTTTTTTACTATAACTATAATTAAAAGTAAGAGCTCACATAAAATTAGAAAACCTTTGAGCGATTCCGTCTTCCAGTAATGAAAAAAATATATAATGTGGACTAAGCACCCGTGTGTAAAACTTTTATTGCATGAAAATCGTGTAATTCCTCAGAATTTTCTAGTCCTCTTTTTTTGTCAAACAGAATATATTCTTGGATTTTATTTTCAATATAATATTAATATTTGAAAAGTAATAAACGCGAAAACTCTTAAGAAAAACGGTGAACCAAAATACAAACCCACGATTATTCACAATTCGGAAAACTTGGGGAATTTATATTTTTCTGGTTTTACGTTTAATGTAATTACGTAATAATTTTACGCTTCTTGAACGACGTCGAAATAATTTCATTTGAGTTTAGGTTGGTGTTATAATGTAAATGCTTCTACATTTACAAGTCTTAACTGTTAACTATACCTTTTTTGGACCGGCAAGATCAGGGTGGTTAGGGCAGTTTGTCGCATGCTAGCTATCTTCACATATGGACTCCTCTACTGCTTATCATCAGGTGATGTCGAGTCATTTGCTGAGGTTTTATTAAAAAAATACTATATATATATAGTAACTACTAAGTAATCTGTGACTATAACAAAGGTCTTCTCTAGAAAAGTAGAGAACAGTAAACAGGGTTATGTCATGTTTCCTATGAATTTTAATAGCCGTTTTAATATGTTAAATGATGATGCGAAAAAGAAAATCTATGTATGTATATGTTGCGGGTCACCAATCGACTTAAGTACTGACGCAATGATCGTAAATTCTTCAATACGATGCGAATAAACCTAGTAATGAAGTGATTTGTGTGTAACAAGCCACTATTCCCGTGTTACGACAATTGACGAAGGAAACAATTTTGTACTATCAAATATTTTGGTCATCCTGATGCTTAATTTACTTTAAGAGTAGGAAAAAATAACGACCCTATAAGAACGAGGCACTGTAACAAAAGAAACGAGTCTTTGGACATGGAGAAACATACAATACTTTAACTAAACTCAACATAAAATAGTAATATGTTATTTTAATGAAAGACTAACACCCTTTCTATAAATTAATTCCAGCCGCTTTTTCTCAACTTGTTGCTTTAATCTCATCAGTTGTTGGCAGTTGAGATGCGAATTGATGGATCTGCCCAGCGGTAAAAGCTCATAATGAACAATGACCTTCCAATCCCACCATTGACATAGCATTCACCTTATTGCGAGTTAACCCAGTTAGTTAACTCTGTGCTCCACTTTTGATCACCAATTATCAAACTCATAATAATCTATTCAAAAACGGTTCCCCTTCATTAAAGTCTTAATAAAGAATCGCAAATGAGAACACAATTTATTAGGTTTCTTTCAGTAACCTCGTGTGGCAACCAAATATTGCGATAAATATTGCAAATATTGCAATATATAATTTTGGCTTTTTGTGTACCAAGCTTCGTCCATATTAGGTCCATAAACGTCACAATTTTTTTTAACGGATTTCGTTGCATTTTTTCATTTTTTGTAATAAAATCTTAAAATGTATCTAATTTCTTCATTCAATTCGCTCATTTTGATAGAAAGAAAAACAAATAAAAATAAGAAATATAATTTTCCTAATTTGATTCTTTGAAATGTCACCTTTTTAATGTCATGAAAACCAGCCAGATACAAATAGTACGCCCAAAGATATTTTATTACAAGTTTATTCATACTATATGCGAAAAGCCTTTTTCCCCGATCTAATATATCAATCTGTGACTGATAGATAACTTGATAATGCTGACGGTTAACCCCCTGACTTCAAAATCATTAAGTTTAAAAAACTATTTAATCACCGCCTTCGCAAAACAAATAATCTAAAAATAATTTGGATCCATTTTGAAACTGTTTTTGAGTTGATTCGTAGTTCCTTAGGTTTCATGCGTTGGAGTGTGAAATGATTGTGGATTGTAGACGCTTTCTCTATGAGTTTTGATGTCCTTACACATCGAATCACGGATAACAGGTCTTAATAGGTTAGAAATAAATATAAAACATAGGCATTGGCCCAGATTCTGTTGTGCACGAACTAAAATCAAATTAAAGTTCAGTACTACTCTCAAATTGCAATCTAAACCGGTGACGTTATTTGACATTCCTTAAATTGCGACTCATTTTGCCTTATTTTAAGGCGCGTCATATAACATGCTTATTAAAATAAGTCAAAAGTGTATGGATCATCTAAGTGTCAACTGATTAGACGTTTCTTACTCATTTTATCCTTCTCATATTGAATTGGACTGTAAAACAGACAAATAACTTTATATTAGTTTAATAGAATGCCAGAAGTATCACCAACATAATCGAACCGAATAAAGTCTTAAATCGAGCAGTATTTCTATAACACTGTGATGTTAGTACGTACATTCGTAGTAGATATATTTCAGTAAGATATCTACAATAGTAAATGTTGTCGGTGCCTTTGATATTACACGATAAAACTGATTCCAAACCAAAACACACGTATTCTAAATGACTGCGCTGAAGCGTTATGTTATAGTGTATAATTTTAGCACGATCTGATTAGAATTCTCTTGAACAACGGCTAATAAACCCAAGTAGGTGCTTATGCTGATTTTTTTCACGATTGTTTCAATGCGACCTAAAAGTATATTTATTATCAATTGTGAGTCATTGTGACACAGATCACGTAACTTCTTAAAAGTTACATTTTGCGATTTTGTATGTCTGTGAGGAAAAACAGCATATTTTTGAAGAAGTTTCTTTCAGTAAAATTAAATTTAACACTTTTAAATATATTTATTAATCACTCTGTTTTTGGAAATAAACAAGTAGGTGTAAGCCTCGTAATTATGAGCAGTCATTAAATACTGATACTAATAAAAAAGTCAAATACTTCAAAAAAGAGCTTACTATGTTTAGGTGCGACCTCCTGTATGGTGGTTTCTTCTATTATATCTTTAATCATTATAATTTTAGGTCTAAAGATTCTTTATTTCTCAAAAAAGACGTAACTGCCACGCGAGAAAGAAAATATAAGCAGTGTGATGTTTAATATATTTATTTTATTTTATTTGAACTACCAAGAATTTACGATGATAAAAAGAGCGAGCGCTATCTTATTGCAGAAAAACACCAGAAATACCTTATTAAACTATATCAAGCATGGCTTAGCAATCACAAGATGTTTCTTAGCAATGATTAAAAAATTGTGTCAAAGTTGAATTCTTTGTGTTGAGTGAATAATGCAAGTTGTATTAAAATGTGATATTTTTACAGGAACAAGACCGTTCAGTGCGAGCTCCTTCAATGCGTCTGCGATTTGGTCGTCGATCTGATAACAACATGTTTCTGATGCCCTTGGAAGTTAGTACCTAGACTATTCCTACTAATTGTTACTAATAAAGTTTACCTGTAAATAATAATAAAATTATGTTCTAAACCAAATAATACACAGTATATAACAGAGGGCAAGAGCACCATCTAAAAGCACAAATAATTTGCTGCATCCGTTACCGAACTAGACGGATAACACGTATTTACGTATTCAATGAATTTATCCTCGAAGACCTGCATGTTAGATTGCAGTTTTCGTAACAAAAATTCGTATTCTTATTATTTCATTTATTCCATTACGTACTAATTAATAAATATTCTTATTATTAATGCATCATCTTGGGCAACTTGCTGACACGCATTAGTATCAATTAGATAATCCTTTATTGTATAGTGAAATTTCTTGCAGTTTCCCTTTTATTGTTCTTTTAAATTAGAATAAATTTTTGAAGCTTTTGATGAAGAGATATTTCGCGAGGTGATATTTCTGAAGCAATTCTTAATTAATTGTACTAATATAAATAAGATTAAGCTAGCAGTCTAAAGACATCACTGTAAGTTAGATAATTGAACGATATCTATTTAAATAACATCTCTTGTTCCAGTCGGCTCTCCCAAAAGAAGTGAAAGCGAGCACCGTAGAGGAAGACAGACAAGATTAAATCACAATAGAACACATCGAACGTATCTCTAGATATATATACTTCTCCGTAAAAATACATACAAAACTTCTTGCATTAATGTAACAGATCTTAAAGTGTCGATCGATTTAAATTTAATCTCAGCAGAAGATATGTGTACATAATAATCATATCGTTATTTAATGTTGTTGACTTTATTACTTACTCTTCATATTTCCGTTTCCTCACTTCTGTCCAACTTCTAAAGCATTTGATGATCTGTGATTACTTGATACAGAAACTGTACCCTCAGTTCTTCGAATTAAGACGTAGATATTTTTGTCTATTATTATTGAGACTGTCTTGATTTGATCTCTTAATATAGTATTTTTAATGTAATTATATAAAGTAGCCATTAGCGAAGTGTTATACATTTTTTAGAGCTGGGTAAATGTAAAACTACTTCGCTTCATAGTTACTAATAAGTTACAGCTATTATCAAAATCAGTATTTAAAATGTTGTAATTCAATGTAAATCATGGCGTAATTATATACACTAAGTGTAGCAAAACTATTTTAATTTTGTATAGATATTAAATAGTGCAATTGATGAGTTGAAATATAAAATATTACCAATGGTAACAGTGTTGTTTCATTAAATGAAGCTAGTGACCTGCTGTTGTACAGCTAACAATAAATGAATTCACTCACAAAAATAAGAATACCCGTTCTGGACAATTAGCAAGCATTTCACAAACGCAAAAAAGAATAAAAAAGAAATTTGTAACTATTTTAAATAAACATAAAAACTTTAAATTTTAAACATCAAAAAGACAAATAATATAAAATACAATTATTTGTCTCGTTGCAAAAGTTATACAATATATTAAAAACTGTTTTATAATATAAGTAATTCAAAAAGTGAAAGCTAAAATTTATTTAATTAATTTTTATTTTTTAAACCGAATGTTCAAAGTTATATTTAAGTTTAAACGAAAGATTTGTAATCGTGTAAACTCATAAGAAGAACCTTTAGCTTTCGTAATAACGAACATATTACTTTGAATAATGATTTGTCAAAAGTAATCGTTTTTGCTGACGTGTAATCCGTTACATGTAATGTGACTACCATACATTTTTCCCATGAACTGAAGCCCCCAGGGTTTCAACTTGCACCATATTTCTACACTCCCACAAAGTTGATCATAAACTCAATTAAAAAATGAATCAAATAATTCCCATATCGGAGTTGTATTCTAGCTGCAATAAATAATACAAAGCTTGTTACAAAACTCAGTGGGACGAATGGAAGTATATTAAAAATGAATCAAACTAAAGAATTATGAAGTACATCCAACCAGGACCTATTGATGTATTAGCGAACTTTGAATAACCAAAAGAAGCGAACATTAGGATGCTTTTTTAAATTTTAAAATAGGCGTAACGAGGCAGCTTTTTGGCCAGCAATTAAGTGGATCTACGCATCCAGACGACTTACTACTTACTGTCAGGCAGAAGCTAGTCATTTGCTGAACGTTTTACTTAAAAAATGCTGTGCAGATACCGCAGTTTCTCCATAGGCTTGTAACCCGTCATGCCTTCTCTGCAAAATTTCAGACTGAAATGTTGTGCGAAAGTAGTAGGTAGTTGTAAAGTGTTAATAATGCAAGCGCATATTTAAAGCGCACCGAAGTGTTAAAATAGAATTGAAGTATAGTACATTCACCCTCATCATAACAACTCATACAGAAACCACACGTTTCTTTTTGTCTTTGGAGAAATATGATGATTGCGTTTTTGGGATTGGGGAGAAATTGCTTTATTAAATTTCAGATTAACGCTTTCAATCAGCGCTATGCGACAATGGTCGATTAGTCGCTATGAATGCTTCACGCGAAAATTTATATTTGACTAGAAAAACTACCATTTGCTACTTATCTAGTATTATAAACATACAAACATACTTACTGCAAACCACGTAAAATTTTGTTAAGAACAGTATTAAACTAGATTTTAGGGACCTTTGAAAGCAGATATCCAAATATATAACATTAAAGCCGTTTCTCTTTGAAGTTGTTAAAAAACATTCAACAAAGAATAAGTTAGGATCATTCACAACCTTTCCCTATGAAGCTCGTAATCTGTTTTGAAGGGTAATAAAAGGGCCTACGCTTTTGCAAATTCGTTTACTAAACTGAAAAAGTAGTAAGTAAGTGAAAAAACATGCGAATACTGTGGTGTTCTTAGGCATACATTTATACCAAATCAAATGTCTTATTATAGATTGGCTGTTTCTACTAGACAAAAGGGATCTGCAAGTACTGTGCAGGTAGTTAAATCTTAACTTTGGAAAGAAAATAAACTTGAATAGAAATTTGAAATGAATCTTGTATAAAAATTTGGTTCCTAAATTTAAAGTAAAAACTACTAAACTTAATTATTTTTTATGGAACAAAATGGCAACTATCGGTTAAAAAAACACGCTAATCGCATCGGAAATCTTTAGTTAAAATAAAATATCGTTAAAATTACTTCCGTTCAAGTTAATAAAAATGCTGTAAAAATAAAAGATCCTTTTACAAACTAAATTAAACTTTTATGGGACCAAATGGAAACTATTCCGCATCAAATAAGAAATAAAGAGCTATGTAAATTGTATCAGAAATCTCATACACCACTCCTGAAATGGACTATAAAATAAAGGTATATTGTAAAATAGAAAAAAATGCATAATCAGTTACCCATATATGCAAAGAATTAATCTTTTTTAAAGTAACAAAAATATGATAAGCACTAACTATGCTACTTGTACCACTGGTACCGTTAATGATACTTATGATGATATTCAAGATATAAAAGACAAGCTGCTAAATATATTTGCTTCATTTCGTATATTTTTTATTACTTTGTTCATCTGCGAAATTTGGAATATTTTTACATGATTCAGTTAATTTTATTTAAAAGCAAGATAAATAGATTTTTTTCTATATTTTTAAGGACGTTACTCTTAAGTGATCGGCACTCTTATTCAGACAACATTCATACAAACATCTGCTTCTTCTATTCAATAATTTCAAATAATGATATTTTCTTATAAACTTATTTCTTACGTTCATTTCATTTTTATGTTATTAGCACATCATATTATATTATTATGAGAAGCTGGATGTTCAATGCATTTAAATATGCTATCTTACGATATCACTACATACATGTAAACGATAGTTATCTCTACATTAATATTCAC
The DNA here is from genome assembly GCA_943193645.1 of Acentria ephemerella. Classification (NCBI taxonomy): domain Eukaryota; kingdom Metazoa; phylum Arthropoda; class Insecta; order Lepidoptera; family Crambidae; genus Acentria; species Acentria ephemerella. The sequence continues at coordinate 4,546,943 of OW971882.1, forward strand.
ACACAAAAGTAGTTACAGGCACGTATTCTATAGGTAATAATCAAATTAAAATTTAGATCGTGATCAAAACGAAAGGTAAGCCCCCATGAGAATATTAATGAGGGCCTACTAAACCTAATCAAAAACTGATAACAACTCCTACCTTTCTGATTTTTCCCATAATAATCTCAATAAATAAATTAAATTTAATACTTGACTTGTATTCAATAACTGAATATTTTAAGAGCAATTAAGGCTTATTCATACTAGTAATTTTGCTAAAAAGGTATTTTTATAAAAGTTTTATTGTTATTCTTCTTGATTTTCCCTTGAATCTAATGTTTAAAAGATAAAGAAACCGAGATAAATCGAATATTTTGAAATCCTCATAAAAATATGCGAATAGAATTTGAATTATAAGATTTTTCAATACATAATATTCTCAAGATTACCGATGGCAATTTACTTAGGTGACACTTCCATAGTTTCACCAAAACTTATCTATTGTAGACTTTTAATAGGGTTGGCAATATATTCAAATTAATAATCTATTAGGTTTAATTTCTGTGAAATTGTTTTTGTAGAATAGAATAACTCTCTTCTTTATGTAAGTACAATATGCAAGAATAAACTGTAACACCACATGAACCTATTTAGAGGTTTGCGTTTTGAAATTGATTTGGGCTTAATTTTGACTATCACACCAATGATGTAAATATAGTTTAAACGTGGTGCCCTTTATTTTAATCGTATCTATTCTGTTGCTGTACCAAAATGTCCCTCCATCCCTCTTACATACAACATGGGTTTCTTTAAAAGAGGCGCGATAAAGCACTTTGTCGTGTCGCATGCTTCACTAGCTATCTTCAAATATCTACTTATCTTCAGGTGGTGTCAAGTCATTTACTGAGCTTAATATAAAAAATGTGTAAAAATAGTTGTTCCCGTTTATTATGTTACATATAATAAATTCATATAATATTAAATAGTATTTAATAATAGAAAAATGCCAGGTTGTGTTCATAAAATGTAAGTTTGAGATACTTGATATGACTGGGACTTACTACTTGGAGCAATTTAAGATGTAGGTTAACTGTAAATAAAATATGACTTTACCTAAAACCTTATTAGTTTTTTAAGCTAAATCCAGCCATGATCAATATTTAAATAATAAAATTATATTGTTTCATATATTTGTTTCAAATAAGATGAAACTAATAGGAATTTACGAAATACATCAGAGGGATTAAGGAAATGAAGCCACAGGATTAAATACATGGTTGCTAAGAGGATACGAATCAAATTTTCGGATGTCTACCAACTTTTACCAATAAAGAATTTAGGAAGCAGGTACAGTAATCACCGGCAAAGTTTATTTATTGATTTTTCACTTTAAAAAATTTAAAATTTAAAGTTAAACCTTTCATATCTTGCCAGCTCGGCAGCCTTGCTAGACCTAATTGGCGTCAGCATTAATACATAATAAATGATTTATAAGTTAGTGAGTATGATATGAAAGTTTTTCCAATACACTGCACTTGTCGTACAAGGTTGTGAAGACCCGGTCTACACTCGTCGCGCTATACCAGGTACAGGTACGTCATAATGTAAGAACTTGTGTAACTACCTATGTTTTACAAATTTATTATTATTATTAATAAATTTCAATAAAGTATACAGGTAGTTTGGTACAACCCTGTCCTCGAACTTCGAGCGTCGCAGCAGGGCCGGTAGGTTACGTTTCGTCGTGAGGAAGCGAACCTGTCATCCTGTCACCGACACGGGCTATACGAATTGTGCAAATCGATTAACACTACACTCTCTAACAGTTTGTTTTACTCCAAAACAAAAAATGACAATGTAAACCACTCGAAAGCAATTGAAATTCGTGAAAAATTGTATTTAAATTTTACAAAAATTATTTATGAAACTGTTGCCATGATACAAAACGTCTATAGAAAGATTTATTACCATGGGGCGTCATAAAAAATCAAAATTCATAAAATATTAATTACTAAGTATATACAAATAAAATAAGAAAAAAGAAAGAATAATGAATCTAAGTATACAAAGGAACTATTTATTGTAGTTATCATTTACTTTTCGTATCGTGCAATTATTAAAATTCATTTGAATATTTTTTTTATTACGGGGCTGTACGGTATTATACATGCGTGAATGATAATGTTCTTTTTTTGAAATACATACAGATGCCACACATCGAACAGTAAGAATGTGATTGTCTGTTTAATAAATCCTTTGCACGGAAGGGATCGAAAAAGCGTAGGAGTGATATTTTGAAATTTAATACAAAATAATATCATCCATTTCGCTGCTATTATGATTACTAGGCCATTGTTTTAATGTTGGCAATAAGCTAACTATATCGGAGTCTTTGATTTAAAGCATGGGTGTAGATAAAAAGTATGTATTAATTTAAATGTAATATATCCTATTGTTACACGTATATAATACAAAAGTAAATTAAGGAAAGGAAAACAAAAAGGTCAAGATAAAGGTAGGCTTATCTCAAGCAAGAGATTTCTTCAACGTACTATAAATCATTGCTAAGTGATTGACGCATTATCGTAAATGTAAGACATATAAATAAAACAGTACCTTGCCATTTTTATGCGTCACGATTAAAAATATTGTGATGAGAAGTGACTAATGAGATGCACATCTGTCCTAATAATTGGTCCAACTCATAATTATTTCACTGTCTAAAATAATCAATGTGTGCTATTTTAATACGAGATAATGTTTATTTATTTATTAATAGGCGGTAGAGCCGCTTACTGATCCGTCTAGGTGTCATCACCTTTACCATTTCAGAAACGAAGCAGTTCGCTGGGTTTCGTTGTAAAAGAAAAGGTTGCAGGTGTAATGACAGTGCATTGGAAGGATGACATATCTTAAATGTCTTGATAGGCATCAACTGATTTCTTAATATCACTGTTTATGTATGTAAGGTAGATCTTTTACATAATATTAAAACAAATTTATTTGTGAATTAATGAAATATATATTTTATGGGATGACAGATAGTAACAGAACTCCTTGGCGTACATGTCAACTTTTTTACACGTTTTATTTCGTTACTATTCCGTGTGAATTGTGATAGAAAGTTGTATAATTTATTTTTACCTTTTGGCTGCCTTACTATGTCACATATATTATTATTACACATATTATACAGTGGCCTCCCCACAGGCACAATGCAAAAAACTTATCCGCTTTTTAATTAACATAGAACAATCCGAAAAATGAAAATCGCTTTTCCAAAAATATTCACTTGCTGCCATGCATTTATATATACTATAGCTCTAAATTCGCTCGTTAATATTCAGTTTTACATAAAGTGCCAAGTCTTAACCTCCACATATTCTGAACGTCGTCAAGCAGACTTATGTTGCCTGTCGACTAAAAATATACTCCTCAAGTACAAATCTCATGCCCATAAAAAATTAAAATAAACTCCCGAAATCATTGGGAATAAAACCTATTACATAAAATTCCAAAAATATAAACGTATATATAAAAAATTAAAACTTATGTTAATAAACAAATGTTATGTAGTACACTTTGGATGAATATGCATTCGTATATCAATAGATTATATCAGTAGTTAATTAGAAATTTAATTATATATTTTAACTGAAGACTGTATTTTATAAATAAGAAATCAGTTTTTCTATGTAAAATAAATCGTTAATTTAGCTTTAACGACGAATCATTTGAGTAAAAATACATGTTTTTTTGAGATATTTTAATATGTTATCGATAATAAGAATCAACTTGATATAATTATCAAAATTTAATGTTCTCACATTATCTGAACACAAGCTATTCTGCAGATGATTCGTTTGAAAATCACTATTATTCACAGTATTTCGATATCTCTATTGTTTTAACTTCGATAATATTTATAGTCCACAATTCCTTTTTTCTTTGTCCTCTTCAGCATATATATTCTGAATTGGAAACGATTGGAGATTATGATTAAAATGCATAAACTTAAAATTCTAAACTTCTGGCGAATTATAAATTCAACGCGAAACATTAGTCAATTACAATACATTGAGCATGCTCAGATTGTATAAAATATGTATCAATCACAGGCTAAACTCGGAGAAAACATTTATAATATGCAGTTATCACAGATCTTAGTACTCAGAAAACACTTTTAATTTGTACCAATGACAAACCTAAAACTAAAAATGTATAGTATTATCAAACTCAGGCCTTGACCTGCCGAAAATTGGCGGGTTAAATATTTATGTATCTATCCCGTAGTTAGCGTTATTTAACCGTAGTGCATGACAAGTTATCAATTTAACCCCGGGTTAAGGAACTCGAAGTTAAATAGCATAATGAAAGAGGGCTTAAAAAATTAATTAATTAAAAGCGTCCATCTCTTCTACTTTGTAGAGGCCATCAGGGTCGATTTTGATTCAAATAAAAGCTATTACACAGATATGTTTCATATCGAATGCATACAATAAATATACTCCGCAACCACTGCATTTTTACTCTTAACGTTGGATTGTTGCTTGTATGTAGTTTATGTAACAATAATATTTCAATATTTTTGCAACTAAATCAAATAGAAATCATAATGGTATTTCGATTTACAACACAATAAAAGAAGATCAACAAGTACAGGCAACAGGAATTCTCGGCAAGGAATTATTTTCTTCAATGATTCCCGGGTTTGATTTTCGAATAAATTGAGCTCTAATCGAAAATGTTTATGGTTTATTTTCTATTAAGGTTGCAGACGATTTCCTCGTTGAAATCTGCTTGCTTATTATGTTTCTCCAATGATATCGCTAGTGGGATTAATCTGTTTTTTGTTAATTCACTGCAGTTTTATTATATAAAGTTAAATTAAAGTCATATATATACATTAGCATTGTCATGCAGCAATAGATAAGCATTAAACTTCTTATTTTTATCCTATTGCCATTGCCATTAAATTTAGGTAATAAGCTGGCAAAACTCGCAAGAAATAACTAAATTAATTTGCAAAAATTACTATTTTAATATTCTATAGATAAGAGTATATCTAAATAAATAAAAGAGTATAAAAAATATCTTTTTCGCAAATAAGATGGAAAAAATATTATTTAAATATGTAACCAATATGATTTTTTTATCTATATATATAAAAACACTTCTTGTTGATTACACAGTACCGGTTTACAGTGATAAACATAAAACCTTATGAAAAACAATATATTTGGTAAACCAACGAATTTTTCTTGAAAAAAATAACAAAATTGCCGAATTCGTTGTGTTATCAGTCTCCAAATCATCAATATTTCGGTAACGGATGGCTTTCGATAATACGAGTGTGTAATAAACTCTATAAATTTGAGCTTGCCATAAACAGTCTGACTTGCAATAAACCTTTTACTAGAAAAAAAATAGTACAACACCTAGTCCTAAACTGTCTAGGTACAGAATATGTTGTAACCGTAATAAAAACAAATAGTTCTACATTATTTCTATTTTAGGGTTAGTTTTAGGAGAGTTCGAGTATAAGCTAATGTACTGTGTCCGGTTATGGTCCAGCCATAAAATTTAAAGATATGAGAATAAGGCATATTTGTATAAGAAGCATTCATTTGTTATTTTATAGTAATGTTACCTATAAGTTGACTAGAGTAACTTGTATACACATCTATCATGATTTAATTGAAATTGGGTTGGAGTTTGGAAAAAATCTCTATATCATTGCCGAAAAATTTACACACTTGGATTAAATATTTTAATATATCTAGTGCAATATTGTCAATCAAATCATCCCATTTGGAGCAAACACAAAGGGCCTTAGGCCCAAGTGAAGCAATGTTAGAAGCACTTACTAACTAGTTGATCATAGACTGTGAGAAATATCACAAAAAATATAGTTTCACATTTGTGCATCAAGCAGGTTATTCACCAAATTGGTACAATATATTCAATATTATCTTCGAGGTGGTTACATAGTAGTTTTAAAAGTAAAAATCTCAATTTCTAATTACTAATATCAGAAATCTTACATCTTTACTTATGCTGTTTTTTTGTAAATCTCACCATTTTGAAAAGTAAAATTCCTTTTCATAAAACAATAAAGAAATGTATTGGTATTATTATTTTTCAGTATATTAATTTACGTATAGCGATAAAGATTTTGTTCTTCTGGAAATAATTATTTATTGATTGTTTGCTGTCTAGAATATCCACAACATCTTGTAAGTCTTCACGTGTTCAAGAATATACCTTACATATGGGAAGTGGTTGCTAACTTTATAATTTTGTAACTTAATATACCAAGAAAGTACAATCTACGGTCTTGTATAAAATGGTTAAACTAATAATACGCAGTAACCTGTAGATATGGACTTTACTATTTATTTAAGTGTATTACATCGCCTTATTCAAAATAAATTAAGCTTGAATGAACGCTTTCGAAATTAACTAAACATATAGAAGAACAACATCGAAAGTCAACAATAATAATTATATTTAGGAAATTATTCAATTTGAAATTATTTTTGAAATCGGGACTTTCATTCAATTGGAAAATAATAAGCGACAACTTCTAAAAATAATTATAAACTGAATATTTTTTTTATCAGAACTAAATTTTGATATTCATGGAATTTAACTGGTAGTATTTCTTTTCAAATACTATATAACTTATATATGTAACAACAAAACCCAAAGCTAATGGTGTGAGGACTCATTCGGGTATTATTCACCCAAAAATTTTACTAGACATATTTGCAAAAATAGATGTGATATGATCCTTTTTGTGAATACTGAATTCAAGATTCAAATTAATCTGAATGTCATGATTTTAATATAAAGATACATTTAGAGAATATTTCTACAAATAGCTAGAGAAATGACGTATTTACATCAATCATTTTTCTGTGCGGTTCAAAGACCTTGTAAGAAAATATAATGAAATTCTTGTTCAACCTGAAAAAGAGCATAGTTGTCAATTCAATAAAGTTGACCATGCCGAAAATAAACGGAATTATTTCATGTTGGATTCAAGATAGAAGGCGATATGAATTCATTTGTACTCTGAATTTGGTGGAAGACAGTCTTGGTCGTGTGTGAAAGTTTAATATAAGTTCAAAGTTTTAAACAGAAAGTGTTGTTTATTAATACAGGTACGATTAAATTGTTTATATATATAAAATATATTTGGATGTAAAAACGTGGCTTTAGGAATCTATAGCATGTAATGACAATTAATAACGTGAATTAATATATAAATGCATGAGCACCCCACCGTGATACCAGCCACTACATTTTATATAGCAATATTAATATTTACATTGTAAATACGATGTCGGCTATTACAATATCATCAATTATAACCTTGTTGCAACTACAAAAAGCGAAATAAGCCCTTAACTCTAATTTATCCTAACAATGATAATCTAATTATTAATTGTTTGTTTATAAAATGTGTAAATCCCAAATTAACTGATATTATTTTGTTTCCGTTGAAGCCAAATAGATACTACTTTTCTTTCTACTGATAAATTTTCATTAGCTTAACCTTTCGTCGCGGTCAATGTTAAAAAAATTTGACTTTTCGTGCTCACCACCTGTTGGGGCGACGCTAAAACACTTCAGGTGAGGGCGTATGATAGATAGTCATGCAGATGTGTGGGCGGGCGGCGGCGCGCTCAGTTAGAGACAGGCAAGCACGCCGCTCGCACGAAACCGCCGCACAAGGTACAAAAAACCAAACAAAAAATATGCTCAGCTTCATTTAACCGCACTAATAAACGCTAAACCAAGATATTTTACATGCTAATCATCTAGCAACCTCAACCTATAAGACTAACGATCAAGGTGTTTAGTTACAAAAATAATCCATTATGACTTCATAGTACTGAAATAACGCAACCGTTTTAGCGGAGCCGCTCCAGCGGGGAACTGAGTGGCTTGCATGTATTCTTCATAGATGCTTCGTTGTTGTTTGTGAGATGATGTATATCTGTCAATTGATATTAAAAAGTGTCGGGATGTAGTAAATGTTAGACAACAAATGATCGTTAAGAAATGTTGTAAGTTCTAAAATAACTTACGGTCTAATAGATTGCAAATTGAAATCACAAAGGACTGTAAAAGTGATAAAAACTAAAAATAGCGGAAAGTTATTCTTGTAGCTACACGCGTGTCTGGATTACACGTCGCGATTATTTCTAACCTTGATGACGGTATTGTCAACCTTGTTTCTCTAAAAACAACTCGATTGACCTTTAATTTGTCTAAACATCTTTTTTCGTTAAAACAGTTAGAAATTTATTGCATATTGTTAAATTAAATTTCATGTGAAATACTCTTTAAGAATCAATCAGTTTTTAACAAAAACAATAATAAGTGTGTTGGTATTTAAAATTCGTAGATTAAATGAAAATGATTACTATCAAATTAAAATATTATAAAAAATTTGTAATTCCCAAAATAAGTTCGCAGACATTTATTACGTATTCAAGCATGGAGTCCAGCACAGAAATAGACTATATCTCTCGTCGTCTACGTTAAATCGCATCTTCCAAACAGAATCCACGATAGCTGTTTTTTTACACCCACTCGAATTCTCATGAAAAAACCCACCAAATATCTGTTTCGGATGCAGCGAATCTCTGTAGATCAAAAGAACTGAAGTTCTATTCCTGCCAAGACCATCATATTATCTACTTACCTTTACCTCTACATACAAAAATTACAAATTTTATTTTTGAAATTATACTCTTGCCAACTCATATGTAATTGTATCAGCATAGTACTAAATACGAAAGTATTCAAACTAAATCGATTGAGCTTGCATTTAGTACGTTTCCATGAGGATCGCACAAAGAAGAAGATTTGTTAAGTTTTAATAAGCTTGTGTTTAGATGAAATGATCAAATAAATCGATACAAAATACTATACAAAAAAATGGAATACTTTTATTTAAATGTAAAGCTACACTTTTATAAACTCATAAAAATTATATCAGACTTAAAATTTATTAATAAAATTTTCATTTCATATCGTGATACATTTCGCTTTAGGTTTAACCTTGAACTTGCACGAACCTTGAACTATACAAGCTGAAACAAACAGTGTGTGTAATTCTATAAAACCTATTTTGCCTTGAGAAAATCTTATCACAGAGTCATAGGCCATTATCATTGTAATGAACTTTTGAATGCCAAGAGAATAATCTTATAATTTCCCACCTTGAATATTAGTGAAAATTAAAATAAAACCATTCCAACTTCACACTTGCTATAAAAAATGAGAATAATTATTAATCGAAGAAAACAATTGCACTTTCTCGGAACGGCGCGGGTAGGCGTAGTTCGTCATGCTGTTATTAGATACTTTGTTAATCCTTTTTGATTAATAAAGTCTTTAACAAGTAACCGACCGCTGTCAACGTGATAGAAATTTAAAAGAATAAAATTCGACCTGTAGTAAATTTAGTTAAACGACGACATGTCCTAGAAGGTTAACGATACTTACTGACCTTGTTTATTTATTTATTAGACAAGATCCCGTTGCTGAAGATATTTCTCTTGATGTTAACCTGACACTGCCTAAAAATTCTGAAGAGACCGAAACAGGTGGAAATCTCAAGGTGCAAGGTCAGGGCTATATGATGGATACATTAACACCTCCCAGCCAAACATTTTTACTGAGTGGATTAAGATGTATGTAGTTTTGTATTATCGTGATGAAAGACCACACCTTTTTATTAATCAATTCCGGGCGCTTTCTCTCAACTTCTTGCTTTAATCTCATCAGTTGTTGGCAGTAGAGATCCGAATCGATGATTCTGCCAGGCAGTAAAAGCTCGTAATGAACAATGAACTTCTAATCCCACCATAGACACAGCATCACTTTATTGGGAGTTAACTCAGGTTTTGCCACAGTCTGTGAAGCCTGACCGACCTTTTTTACGGCTTGCATTGCATTTTTTCCTTTTTTGTAATAAAATATGAAAATGAATCGAATTACATCATTTAATTGGCTCATTTTGACGGAAAGAGAAATAGTGGAAAATAAAAATATCCTATTTGGATTCTTTCTTTGAAATGTCACGTTTTTGATGTCAAACCAGACGGATGCAAAGAGATAATTTTATTACAAGTTGATATATACTATATGCAATAAGACTTTGTCCTCGACCTAATGTACAAACCAAAAAAACAATTTAGCATATGGCTATACTTATTCCGAGAATGAATTTTGTAATTACTCCAAATAGAACGTACAAGACTTAATAGTTTAATTCTTTTGTTTAGAACAATATGAACCACATTTATTTACGTAGACATTTCCGTGTAGTGAGTTATGTTTTGTATTGCGGGTATGGGCTAATTATAGAGTATGAGAATCTTTCGAAACTACACACTTGATAGGTTCGTAAATAAATACACACTAAAAATACGCAGGTACTTGGTTCTCTATTTTCTTAACAGCTTTTCTTACAGTGTGAAATATTTGATTCACTATCTACATCAATTAAAAAGCGTGTTACGCATCAGTTTGAACTCTCGTCCTTTGACAGTCCGCAGGAGTTTACAGTCAATAGTATAATGTACTTTGTATATTAAAATTCTGATATTTAATTTTGTAAGAATGTAATTAGTTTTTCTCTAAATTTTTTATAAGTAAATTTATATTATGACGATGTCGCCGTTTTTAGTGTTATTTAAATAAAAAATGTTAGTCCAGATAAAATAAATTATTGTTTTATCGCCAAATATGTAAATATCCTAACAGACATACACAGGCAGGTAAAATTGAAACACAAACGTCTTTTAAAAGGAGAAAATTCTCAATTTGACTATATGTAAAGAGATAAGTACCAATTTAACGATACCGTATTTGATCTCGTACTATACTAACTTTTATCACTAATTTTAAAGTGTTGCTGTATCCTTGTATCGATAGTTTTGTGTTTATAGTAAAGTTCCAATTATTTCTTCAATATTCTTTTAACTTGAACAAAAGTTCAACATATTTGCAAACAAATAACATATCATAAACGATTTATTTGTGCGTACTTTAAATGGGGTAATGAGTATTAGGTCGTATACTAATATGCCGACATAAAAAATAAGCAAAATAAAAAGAATACTTAACGAAAGTACTTAAGAACTTTTTTTTAATTACTTGGAAGGACCCAAGTAACAGTAATAACTATTATAATATACTGTCTCCTTAAGTATTAAACTTATAAAAGAGCCAAACAAATATTAAAAACAGCTGAACAAATTTATTTATACTGTAAATAATACAAATAAATTTGCATTTTATAATTGAATATTTTAATAAATTATATCTAAAATTTAATAATTGAATTAATTTGAAGTATGAATGTGATAAAATTTTAAAATATAAATGAAATTTGTACAAATTAAGTAATTTAAGAAAAACAAACTTGTATGCACACGTGCTCATGACTAAAATTATATGAATACCTTAAAAATTAACATTTAACTGCTGTTTACTGAGACAATGTTCCATGTAAGACAACCCATTATCCGACAAAATAAGATATAAGGTGGAGCGAACGATAGTAAAAAAGCAATAAGATGGGCATCTTCAAGTCACCCTCCGGCGTAAATCTTATGAAGGTAATAAAATTATCTCATGAGAATAATCTCATCACCTTAAGGTTGTTTGTTACAGGAAATTATGGGAAGTTTATTTTTTCAATACATTACATAAAACTTATAAAACACTTAAAAAAACATCATGAAATTTTCATTAATGAAATACAGCTTCTTTGAAAATTCCGTGATTTTACCAAAAATATTTTTATTTATTGGAATCCTGTGGAATGATATTTGGTCATAATATGTTTTTATCCTGAATTGTTCCTGAATAATTAACTACTAAAAGAATAAAGATAGTCATAAATCAACACAATCTCTGCAATTTGAAACCAATTTATATTCAACGCAATATCTGATTAGATTTACACGAAAATTTCCAACCCAAATCCATTACATGTGTCATAAGTGTATATGAGAGCTACGGGACTTTAACGCGATATTTTTATATTATATAGTACATAAATAGTATATAAGCAGCCTGGTGGCGCACAGCGGCGTCTGTTCAGGCGATCTTCAAATTCTTCTGCTATCCTCAAATCACTTAACAAGCTGCTAGTAAAGTCACTACGACACAATACTCATTCACAGTGGGGTTTGTATTTGACGGCAAAATTCGCGGTTTATGTTAATTAATCATTGGATTCCACGCTGATAAAAATTTAAACCCATATCCCCGATTGATTAAATTCCGTTGCTTTCATATAAAGTGTGATTCAACGCGAAAGTTAAAATCTTATAATATGTCATATATCATATCTTGGCTGATGTAATGAAAACATTTTTATATGTTCGAACTTTTTGTAGCAATGACTGGATCAATGGCATCTATTCGTTCGTAGTTCGTATAAGTTGTATATTAAAAATTAATAAACAAACAATAGTGAAGCTGTCATTAAAATTATTCAAATCTCATTCGTATCTTGTTGAAGCTTCGCCAGATGTCGTGCTACGCAATAAGGGAGGTAGTAATTAGTGTTATACGGAACTCAGATAATGGCCATTATCTCTAAACATTAAGTGCAACTGGTGATAATATATTAAATTTAATGTATCGCCTATGTCTAGGCCTTTCTTGGTAAACGCGGTATTGGCTCTAATATACTTTCAAACACTTCATTTGACTCATTCACTGTATCTACGGTTTTTAAATATTAAATTATGTAATGTTTGACGCAAATATTAAGCTATTATAGTAATAAAATTACTTTTATTCGAAAGATATATAGGTGCTTAAATAATTTCTGCTATCAAGCAGTTCTTATGTGTTCTGTATTTATTAAAGTAAAAGAAAGGGAGCCACTGTAACAACAGACTTACTCTTTTGCCAGAAGAAATTAGTTTATGGACTTACCCATCACTGGGTAGCATAAGTGATTAGAGTGAGTGTGGCTCACCCAGAGCCTGATCATATTGGCACAGAGAATTTCCACCAAGACAACCCATTGTCATAAATAACAAATTGGCCAGAGTAAATAAGCAGTATATTTTTCAAATTCCAGCGCTGAACGAACGACTCCAAGATGGCCACCGGCCCGAAGATAGTGCACAAGCAGTTCAACTCCCCCATTGGGTTGTACTCGCAGCAGAACATTAAGGAGACCCTCAACAAACACATTCAGAACCTAGACAATGGCTCTGTGGGGTGAGTACCTAATCACGTCAAAACTATACAACTTGTATACCTACATATAATAAAATTATAACAGGATGATATCAATGAGGGATATGAGAAAGTTAAGACAAAACAACTGTTTTAAATATTTTTGTTAGTCACGCAAAAATAACTGAATGCAGTTATCACCGATGTATTTTTAAAGTCAAAATTTTAAATAAAGGTTTCAGCATACTGCAGGATTCTACTCTAATATTTTCCAGATCTCAAGTTATTAAGAAATTCACGCATACAATTATGCCGGCAAATGCTAGTCTACTGTAAAAGTAAAATGAGAAATATTAGCGACTATACGATGAATGAATGAAGTAGGTTTCGAACTTTGAACATTATGAACAATTTTGAGGTACTTATTAAAAGAATTAGGATTAATAATAAAAATAAGTAAATTATTTTGTTCCGAAACTATAATTTTACTTTTTATAATGATAGTCGGTTTAGGGAGTTCCCATTTTAAAATTTAAACTTAGATTCAAAAATTATTATAACGCCTCTACCAACTTTCAAATCTTTCCACATATAATTAATGAAGATTTTAGTATAGCCATTGCTAAAACCTCCAGATTTATTATATTGGATTCTCAAAAATGGGCCTCGCTGTCATAGAGATTAGCTTCTTAATACCCTTTGTACGCGATTTTATGTAAATCTGTCCTCAAGCGGCTAAACCACTCGAAATAATGTGTTTTCAATTTAAGATTGCTTAAATTGATTCCAGTTACAGTTAGATTTATATGTATTCGTAGTTTTTAAGTTTTATTCTTTAATACTAACACAATAAACTACAAATAGTTAAATAATTTATAAATACTCTTATTAGGGACAGGTGTGGTATAAAATCTGTTTGACTACGAGTATGTTTAAAATATTTGTACCTACACTAAAATATTGCAGATATTTTCAATAAAAAAAAATTTCAATGTGAAACCAAATATATTATGTAATGCATTAACGACAATTAGTCTATCTCTTTTTATGAGAAATACTATTACAAGAATTAATATTTTGGAAAAAACATTATACAATTTGTATAATAATTTCTTTTATATAAATATTGTCTTAAGTTAAACTTAAGTCCACTTGCAGCAATATTTTATAAGTGGGCCTACGCAACTCTTGAAATGTAGAGGTATCTTTTTGAAAATATTAATAGATTATTAATTAGAAATCGATTTGTATAATCTAAAAATGTACATTACTCAGATTTCTACATAATCGTGTTAACATATACTGCAAACTAAAAAGATAGCATATGTAAATATTCGCCACTTTTAAAGCATTTATGTCTTCCTTTATATTTTTTTAGAAACAGTTATAATCACAGTTCCTTCAGATAAACACATTAAAATAAGTAGTTATTTATAATACAAACAATAAGAAGCTGTGATAAACAAACAGAGTTCGATGCGTGCCAATAAATGCATTTGTGAGTCATACACGCGACGTGTACTGCCATTACTAACATAGCGCAGATAATGTAACTATTCTGATCTAGTATCGCATTGCGGCGATAATTATGTGAGATCTCCATTACAGTAATCTCACTCTAAAGAGAGTCTAAAATTGTTTTACTTAACTTTCTTAAGTTTAAAAATTCTTCAGCTATTCGGACCTTTCATTATATGAAGGAATGCTGTATATATTTTATTTTTAAAGGAAACGTTAGATATTTTCTAACAAGTTCTCAATACAAAAATACAATATTTTAAAATCTGCACAGCTATTGAGAGATTAGACATTTAGTGATACTAGAATTATAATTCAAGACAGCGTAGAAACGTTTCATCATTTTGCTGTCAATTATCAGAACTTAGACCATTAAAACACAAAAGATTTGTGCAGTAATAACAGGTCTATATTACGTTGCTGACTTTTATTAGTGAAAACATAATTCTACATCTTACTTTAGATATACTTCTTACGTCATAATAGAATTATACTGCTGACGCCTAATAGGTATATTAATATCATCCCTTAATTGTATACTTTTACCAATTCCAAATAATGAAAATGATATATTCGATCAGTAACACAGATATTGCTTAAGTAATTTCATTAGTTATCTGTTGGAGTAAACATGTATTCGTATTTCTTTCTAGGTAATATTTCTTTGTTTATAGTACTTATACAGAGTTTTGCAATTTTTTTGTTACTTTTACTTTTTTACTTCGTGTTTTTGTTTTTTTTTGCATTTCGCGGCATTTACTTTGATATCTAAGGCCAATATAAAATTACCTTAAGGAAATGTCACTGTGACCCTGTGACCAGACTTTATAATTACTAAGTCAGTATCTATACCGTCAAATTTACAGATAGTGATCGGTGTTTAAATAACAAAAGCGCCGCTTATCGTTTTAAATATATAAACATAGTAAATTGTTTTATTGCTCAACTTACCCCATTGAAACGGAATTCGATGTGACAATATTTAATTTCATTACGATATTTAGATGTCAAAAATAGAAACCAAAAACAACTTTTCAAGAAGAAATTTTCTTCTTTTGAATAATGTATTGAAAGTAAGTATCTCTAACCATTTCAGATTTACCTCTACTGACAGGGCGGGTATGTTCGCTAACTTATTTTGACAGTTAAATTGATGACGAACAAATTGTTGGCTGTTCCATCACTACCTTGCTTAACTATTGTGATGCCTTGCTCTTAACGCCTTAATGAATACACTTTCAACTTATTTTAACTGTCAAAATAAATTAACAAATAATCCTGCTAAAAGAACAGACTTTATTCACAAAAAAAACATTATTATAACATTTCCACAACCAAAATAACTCTGGCTTGGGTCGACTATGGTATTTATAATGATTTTGCGAAAATAGTAATAAAATCAATAATTGAAGACGGAAAAACATGATTTATAAACATACAGTTTTTTTGCTATTTTCGGCTCTAAACTAAGTTATCTATCATTTTATAAGTGTATATTTGCAAATCAATGTATTGATTGATTGTTTGTCCCATTAGAAGAAATATGTTTTTTTTTAATTAGTTAAAACTAGTATTTTCTTTGATATAATAACGTAATACAATATTCTATCACACATTTTTAAATACCTTACCTGTTTGCAATCTAAGAATACTTCGAGCGTTAAAACTCAGGGTGATTTTGAATACCGTTGACCGTTCAATAATGGAACGTGTAGAGGGCACTGACATTTGCGTGGACAAAATTTAGCACCGAGCCAACTCCTGCATTCCAAAAGAAGCACGGGCCATCAAAGCAAACGTATCGGCAATGTGGGATCCATCACATACTTTCCGATATCAAAATGCAGAACAGTGATCGCGGATTACACTGGTTGTCAAAAATATCTCTTCGTTGAACTGCAATATGAGACATATTTTAAATCTCTTGCGACAGCACATTATATTTCATACAACATTCGGGTTTTAGAAACTTCTATTTGCGTCTGAATTCTGATTTAAAATGCCGTACTGTATTTTAATTATCTAATAAGAATTTACACGACAGAACTTATTTTTTGAAACAATGTAAAATTCCATAAAAGTGGGTTTACTTTTCAGTCAGTTAGTCAGTCATATATTAATATGGAATATGGAATACTCTCATGAAAATAAAGGAAAAAACCATAGCCAAGTTAGTTAGCAAACTAATGTAATATTAAAACTATTAAACTGTAATTAATTTTTTACCGTTAACAATTTTTATTCTCTTTTATATATAATTGCTATAAGCTTTTCTACCGGTTACCTATTTTATTACCAGCTCATATCAACTCGTGCAGGAAATTACTATAAGCGTTACAACTGATTATGAATCTCAGTATTCCAAAGAAAAAAGCCAAGATTACAAGCAGTGGATGGCGCGCGCGTCCACCGCAGTCGTGACGAGGCGTATAAGCGCATAACACCGCGCATACGTAAAACATAGGTATTACGTATCTATTAATAAAATACGGTTAAACATTATTATTAAATTGTGATAAAAAGGTAAAAGCTTGTTGTAAAACGAAAAACATTTTTTATAAATATATAGCTTTTAAAAAGTATTTATTTGTTACTTTGTAGTTTTAAAAACATACTTCTTACTCGATGGTTTTCGCGTGATAAAATAACAAACATTAAAATTTTTCAAATTATCTAAATATTTAAGCACAGAAAATTTGTTAAAAATAATAATTTTATTGTCTCAAAAATAAAAGCTAGGAGAAGAAAAAATACAACTTTGATAATTTTTTCTATTTGACCTGTGCGGTTTTTTCGTTTTATATAAAACACGGCATAAATATTTTTCGTATTTTTTTTTTACAAGCAAATCTAGCATTTTAAATTCTTCGTTGCTGAAACAATATACTCAATAAATGATCCATAATTGAATAGGTGTGATTGTTTAATACATCTGCCTTATACAAATAATAAAATTAATCCATTTTTTTTAAATCGCGTTGTAAATTGGAGCAGTGCGCAATACCATGGCTACAATTGTGGAGTACAATGGGTGAGAAACAATAATAATCTTAATTATCATGTATTTATAAGATATTCAATAATTCAAAATAATTTAAAATGTAATTTAATTATAAATGATTTTTTTATTTAATTCTTATTAATTACAATTTATTTACTGAGCTAAATTAAAGTAGTTTAAATAACTACTCGCATTATATTTTTAGGTCAAAATTTGTATACTAACTAAATAAAAAATAACTATTCTCATTTTCATTTAATGAATAACACGTTTATCAAGATTTTATCCCATAACAAGTAGAAACTGACATTGGTCAGGCCAAACATCGTGTCGATAAAGCCTTTGCTAACAATCGAGGTGAATATAAACTCGATTCCTTTATAAGGCAAACTACGATACACACATGGTCACAGATGTCTCAAATACAAATAAAACAGTATGCGACCTTTGTCTTAATGTTTGACATATAATACAAAAACTATTATCAAACGATTATACTAAACAGTTTTATATCTTTAAATTATTCTATTATTATCATATTTTTGATGATATTCTAAAAACTTGGACAAAATTCTAATAAATAAATTCTTCAAAATTTTAATAACTTGCTGTATACATTATATTACAACTAATGTCATATTCTTAGTAATAAACCAACATAGAATATATTGGAAAGTTTCCAGACTGTAAGATTACAACAAACGTGGCGTTGTCGCTTCTCGCTCTAAACCTTATATGGTACAGGAATCTGTACCTGTAGATATAATCCATGCTTATATCTTTTAAGTTTTAACACAGTGGGATGAAATTTGACGTGGAGATATATTACATCTCGAAGAAAGGCACCGGTATATTTTGTTTAGGATAAATAAATGGTTATCAAGTGACTTTCTTAAGTAGACTTTCTAAAGAATAAAGGAGAAGAGGAATTTCCTTAGCGTTTCGTGTTTCGTCTACGAAAACAAATATAATTTTGCCTTGGTTTGCCTCTAGCCCTTCTGCACTTTGATGGGCCGCGCAAGCGTTGCTCTGTGTGTCTTTCTTGATAATAGGTATGACGAAAACTGTGTTTGATTGTCCTTTATTGAAAGACAGTGTTATTAGTTGAGATATTACAATAAACAATTGAATAGCACGCGTTTGACTCGCCTAAATCGCTCCTAAAACGGATAATGTGCTATGAAGTCACGCCGTGGTTTTTTGTATGCATCGTGGAGCAATTATCTTCGACGCCTATATTATATATTATGTTAATATATATGGTTTCATAATAACAGATTAGAAATTGTAAGGATTATCAAATCATAATGTTTTTTTAATGAAATTAATTATTTTAAAACGGACTTGCCCACGAAACTAACATAAGCTATCAAAGTAAAAAGTTTTGGTAATTTTATATAGTAAATTAATTTTATAACATATTTAATATTTTCTTATTATTTATTAATATTGACGCACGGAAATTAATCGGTAGAATATGCCTGCATTAATAATTAAGACCTTTTGTATCCATATTATTCTTACTTATACCAGTATTTTGTTAAGATAATAAATAACTATTTCAATCTTTCAACCCTGACATCATCTCTATTATAAAAATATTAATTACAATTAGTATTTAAGATATCCTCGGCAATAATATGGCTAATTATAAAAACAACAAAAGTTATTAAGCAGTGAAAGTAATATTTCGATAGTATCTTAAGTAGTTACCTACATGGGTATGACTTCTAACTGTGGTTACTATTGCATTCGTAACGCTCTGCAGAATTTCAATTAGAGGATCTAGATGGACATAATATAGATCTTAGAAAAATATATGTATGCAGCACTTACAGAACTAGGAATCCATAAATTTTTCATATTAAATAGTGAGCTGTTAAAAATATAAATAGATATAATTTAATACGTATATTAAAATAGTAATTTTTCACAAAAAAAGTGTATAAAAAATGACAAAAAAATTCTGTTTTGCGTACAAGCCGGAAAAAACAAATGTTTGTGACTTCTTGTCACGGGTGCTACAAGTTTCAAAGGCGTATTGTAATGTTTCGCATTCAGTTATTTAACACAGCAATGTGCTCGTTAAAACCTCCTTTGTTCTGCTTTTATTTTTACGGAACTGAAAGAGACATCATCACTTTAATAAGGAAAAACATTGATATATAAGAAGATATAATAGGGATTATAGATATTATGTGATACATTTAATAATGGTAAGTTATTTCGGACAGCTGGTTTAAAAGCAATTAAATTACTTGCAATATAGATGTTTTCTCATTTTTAAAAATTTTAATACTATTTCTCAACAGACCTAGTTGGAAGTGAATCGGCCTCTGTTGCTTCACAAGTTTTTGTGCCTCTTACTGGTTCTCATGTAGTTCTGTCTTTATTCAATAGACTTTTACATTACTTTCTATAGACCCTGATGGCAGTTGTCGTAGAGTCTATTAGATAAAGTCGCAGAAAAATATAAGTGATGACTGTGAAGAATTTAAAATATTCTAGTATATGTACTAAAATGTGGAAGAATTTCCGAAACTACATGGAAGTTGTGAAAATTTGTTAGGTTTTTAAGGCAAAAATTAAAGCTCTGTAAAGCCTTTGATGAAGAAGAGTACATGACTGATAATACAAATGTTGGCATAATAGACTTTAATTTTAGTTCAAATTTTTCTGAAAATCTTTTTTATACATTATAATTATACGATTTTAATTTAAGTATCTCTCATGTTACTTTTTTCAACAAATAGCGAAGGCTGTTTTTCTGTATTGGCAACATTCAATACGTTTTTAATTTCTTTAAAGTACGGTACATTTGAATCCGGTTTGAATGAGCTAAAACAGAAAAACAGCTTTCGCCATTTGTTGAAAAAGGTAACTTGAGATTTTGTTTTATTACGTATATACTATATGAGGCATTCATATACTGTATGTAGATATCTATTTTAAGATAGTAGGTAGATTCTCAAGCTATGGTTTGCTTTAAAAGTACTTCCTTCTTTTAACTTTGACCTTTAGTATTGTATACGTATACGTATACGATAGGTATTATTACGTACAACCAAAATTGATTGTAACTCTTCATATTATAAGTTACAAATATAGTTGCTTTCTACCAAATATATAATTAATTTCTTTAATATAATATACCTCACCCTCATGTGGCATTTAATAAATTGTCATAACTATGGTCAATACCTGCATTCATCTTCTGAATCGTGTTTTTACGTTCATAATATGTTCCAAATTAGTAGCATGACTGCGCAAATAATGATTACCAAGATATATAATTGTTACCTCGCATGGTCCTGTCACGGTGACACTTAGATACAAACAAAAAGTAATTATAAAATTTCAACTAATCTGTATAATAATAAGGCACTTATTCCAATCTATACATAATTGAATGTAGAATCACACAATGTAGAGAAATGAAAATTGAAGTTCGTGGATACCATAATTTCATTTACAATCACTAAATAGCTGATTTGTAAACTAAATTGCGAATTTAGATCTTGAATTTATAATTGTTATAAGAATTAACTTCTAATTCAACGTAAAATCTCGCAAAAGTTTGACCTCTTAAAGTTCTAAAACAGGATACGTTTTAGATACAAAGCCATCCGAAAGACATCGTAAAGCTTTTTACCTTGAAGTTCTTAGCGCGAAGAAAGCTATCAAAGTAATAATTTTATACATAAGATGGGAAGTTTGTCTTCTTTAAGTATGTAATAAATGTAGTAAGCACACTTTTTGGTATATTTGTTCTATTTAAATTTACGAACTAATTATCATATCGGTTTTTACTGTACGGCATGGTAGAATAGTCCTTTCCTCCAAAGCGAGAGATATAGAATCGAGTCTCAGTCTATAGTAATGTTCAAATATAAACACATATTTTTTCTAGCTATCTATACTTCTATCACATCCATATCAAAAGTTCTTAATGGAACGCCTTACCACATTTTATTTTGAGTACATCACAAGTTTACGTCATTTATTATTTTTATCTACATTTATTTTAATTACTCAAGCTTGTATTGATATGCTAAACTAGCATTACTTTTGTATAAACCACCACTGGCATAAGCGGTGCCTCTAAAATGGAAACACAGAGTCTGAAGAATAAGTAGCGAAGCGGAAATGTTCTTTACAATTAACTTCATATACCTGATAACATTCAATAATTTCACAGCAAATTCTTTGTTACAGAATCGACTTTAACAACCCGACCACGGACAAGCCAGCAAATCTTGCCAACTCAGCAGTTCTCCGCATGTTGGAGGAGGAAGAGCGTAACCGCAGAGGATTACCCAGTAAGTATTATTTCTCATTTAACAAAATAAATAACCGCACTGCTTTTAAATAAACATATCAATATCTTTTTACAACAAAAACCAAATGAATTCCCATGAATATATGCGTCAGTGCTGTTTTTACTGTAATTATTATTATTATATTATAAACTTGATAAATGAATTAAAACAACTTTGCTGCCTAACAATGTAACAAACTAAAATGAACTTGTTTAGCTATAATTTTCTGAAAATACAGGGAAATAAAGGTAGCGTTGGCTTTGAATAATAATTGGGCCCTTGATATTAGATTTGGAAACTATATTGATTTTGTCATTTACAAACCCAGCAAATTGTAACATCTCAATTCTTAAAATAATGTTAGTCACAAAAATTTACAGAAGAGAGTTTATTATTATTTTTCATATATATTGAATTTTTGTGAACCTGTGAAGGTCAATCCTATAGTTAAGCCTTACCAATCCCTGTAATGAGTTGTAAAATAATGAAGTGAAATATTTACACTATCGAAGCTTACTAACATTACTAATTACTATGCAATGCTTTGGCAGAGTTAGATCCTACTCAAGTTCAGGCGATTCTAGACACCATAGTTCGAGCCAACCACCGGTTTGATTCCGAATGGCCCCCAGAGAAAGCGAGGATTAAGTCTGCTCGTAGTTGGGACGGGCAGCTCAACATAACTGGCCAAATTTACTCTGAGTTCATGAACGCTACCAAAGGTACAAGGGCCTGGTAGATAAGGCCGCTTTCAATGTTGCATTGTCGTCATCAAAGAACTATGGTCTGATTTTTACGAGAAATTGATTTATAGTAAAGGTTTCGCGTTTTAAAAAAAAACAATTGAAAAACACGTTGTACGGTCAAGAATTAATTATAACTGCCGTCCTATGGATCAATATTATGCAAAGATTAATGGTAAATCGATATAAAACTAAATATGGAATGAAAGATAATTTTTAAACCTTACAATATATTAATATTTTTACAATTAAAGAAACTGAATGTAAACAGAGAAAATGCATAAACAAATATTGTTATATTATGGTTTATCAGAATTTAAGCTTACAAATACCCATGATATTTCAAATATATAAATTTCAATATTTACCTGTTTCCTTACGAAATAAATTTAAATAAAAGTATCAAAAAGTTATGCAGGACGTCTATGGTAACGTCATAGTACGAATTGAATCTCTTCATCTAGGATGCGATTTAAAGTTTTTGTATGTCGGGGTTTGATACGGGTATTTATCATGACAGCTCGTAAAATTGGAACAAGTTGAACACGAAAGCCGTCACTATAACGCTTTATGTTCCGTCGACTGTACCTACGTATTTGAATCCATTTCTAATAAAAATCATACTGTGGTATAAGGAAGAGCACTTGCCACGAGCACTATGCCGTTGGCCGGTGTATTCGGGCACTTAACTTTCATTCATTGCGTTTAGAAAATAGTTGTTAGTATAATCATGATGATTAATACAAATGTCGTTTTCAATGTCATTCACTTATAAATTTAACTTAAGAAGAACTTGAGAAAAATAGACTAAAAATTTATAGTAAAATAAAACTCTCAAAAAGACAATTACTGGCACGTACATGACAACATAATTTCACTTAGAGCCTAACCAGACGACGCGTTCTACGCGCGAGACTACAAAAAAAAGTGAAACGATTTAGTAGGAATCTACACATCATCTAGCGTATTCATAAATGTTAATTCATAGACAAAAATAAAGGTAATAGCGATTATTAGCCTTTAATTAGAAATTGAGTCCATTAAAGAGCTATTTGAGACAATATACTTCCAACGTGAATCTCAATAGTTGCTTACAACGGTACCAGTTTTATGTATTATAAAAATATCGATTATTTACGCGGCACATCACATACACAAGAATTAGTGTAATGTAAATATTTTGAAATAAAATATAGTCACAGTAGCATTTTATCTCGGCTAGCAAAGTCGGCCATGTTGGAAATCTGAAGCTTTAGAAGAAACACGATTTTCTAATTGATAGATTAAGTGGTTTTCAGTGCAATTTAAAGCTGTAACGCTCACATACATTATCTATACATTCCCAATAAATTTTCATGGAGAGTTCACTTACTGACCGACGTAAAACGATAGCAAGTCTCGTATGGGAAACAGTGAATCACACGGCAGACATTCTCATGACTGAAGTGTCCCATGCCCTCTAGAGAGTAACGGCCGAATATTTAATTTCGTACGCAGAAATGAGAATCCTTTGTGAATGATCCCGTCATTAGTTTGACAGAAATACACCCACATAAGATGAAAATTTGTTCATTAGTAAAAAGTATTTGGCAAAGATTGGAAGCTCTTGTGCAAAATGTGCCTGTACCTGCTATTGTTCCTAGTAGTACATAACCGACAACGAAGGAGCACTAACGAGCGACATGCCTGAAACGGTGTTTGTTGGTAAAGTGCAATAATTTATTGTTCATGCTGCGTTTTTATCTGAGTTTGTTGCTATAAAAAGTGCCGCGAAATGTGTGTGTTCAGCTATAGTTTAGTGCTAAAAGTAATCGTGGATGAAATAACTCGACCAAAGCATATCTTATTGAGAAACTGAATACATATTTATAAAAGCAACTAAAAAAACCAATATTACAGTTTCCAATCATAATCATGATTAAAACAATCAATATAATTCTCAAGAGAATAGATACGAAAAATTGCTTTGAAATTGTTTCGTACTTCTGTGGTTATCAGAAAATATTCCAGGTTTTTAACACAATCGGCCGTTCATGTCACCTCTGTCGACAACGTCTTCAATGCGAATTTAGATATACCAGTTTCATTAGTTACCGTATATAAATAGGTAGATATTTACATATAAATTCGGTAAAGTCTGTCAACAGTAGAGAAATATAGCAGAAGCAACAGTTTATCTCTGACTAATAGTTTTGTAAATATAGCGATATGAAGTTAAAAGTTAAAAGCGGTCGAAAAACGAACCATAATATCAATAGCTACGTTACCATATATATGGATGCATGCACAAAATTAATAATATTTATCTTTGTAATTTTATGACAGTAAAATAATGTAAGGTACAAGAGTTTTTAATGGAATTGGTTGTTTTTGAAAATTTCTAAGCAACACTATTTTGGAATTATCAAAAAAATTAAACTGTCAAATCTTATTTGAGTGAGTATCTTCTCTTTTGAAAGCTAATTTAATAAATGAGACTTGAATAATGTCGGCTCTTGCAACAGAAAATACCTGTGCTATATTTTTAGACATCAAACAGTAAACTGTAACGAGGAAATACTCTTCCAGATTATTATACCTTGATATTCCACGGCCTTGATATGTGGCTATTTTTCTTAGAATAACACAAAAATGTTTTTTCTGACGTAACTCGAAACTATTTCGGATGACTCCGCTCCTGGTCACTTCATGAATCAATGGCTATTAATAAGCGAGTGCTGAAAAGATGCAAATGACAAATGGGTATATTTTGATACATACGTTTGCAACATTGACTTGCACGGCTGTTAATGACTCACTCTGCTGTTTTATTTTCAGGTTAACAATCGTTAAAAACAAATTTAATTTATAAATCCTGTAAAAATTTGACCTTTGAATGAATCTATAAAAAAGTTATTTATCTATTAAGAAAAATATGTGTAGAAATTTAGATATTTTACGTTCAAAACTAATCTCTCCGATTTCTAAGCAAATACAAAATTAAATGGTTGTACGAATTATTAAAATATAACTAAAATATAAATATTAATAAAATCATACTCAAATTTTTTATGTAGGTTTCTTTTGAACAATTTAATAGTAGGTATTTTCTGTTTTGCTTATAAATAAAACCATGGTCGATAAGTACGAAAAATCTATCAAGTGTTTTAAAAACCAATCGATCTTAAAAATTGTTTCTGATTTTTTTTTTTTTTTAATAGCGGCCATATACTCATTAAACACGGTAGCATAATCTTTAAAACCATGTATTCTTTGCGAAGGTTTCTAATCAAGGTCCCCGTGGGAGTTGTCCAGTTTTGCTTTTCGGCCTGCGTCTACGCGTGTGATAGAGACAGGTAGTTGTGTCCTAAAAATGAGGTCTCCCAAATATATAGTATGCGTATATTTGTGCAACTGGTGAACGAGCCAAGTAGTCAAACGTAGTCCTGTCGAGGTAGCGGTTGGTGCGCCTTGCGTTCCACATCAATAAACTGACCAATCGTGAGTCTTGTATTGTGTTCAAATACATTTTACTACCAATATATTTATTTAATTTAGTAACGGTAGTTTTAAAAATAAAAGTGATCGGTAATGTAGTGATTTGTTTACAATCTCTCTATAGGTAGATTATTTATTGATGTAACCTTGTACCTGAGTAGGTAAGGTGTAGGATTTCAGTGTAATTATTTTATAAGCATTATGTTCATTAAAAGTTTTTTTATTTTATTTTTTATAAATATCTAATCCTAAGAATCTCTTCTAAGTGCACTAACCCTAGATTGCTTAAATCTTCCCTCCATATATCCTTCAAATTTCCTCCGCTACTTTTCAAACTTTACTCACTAGCACTAAGTAAAGTACTTAACTTAGTTCGCGTAGGTGACTTGTTGACTTCCTTCTTTGATACGAATTGAAATCCAATATGTACTAAGCTTATCTGAAATAGCTACTTATGTTTAGTTAAGAAACTCCTAAATATACCTCGAAATATTTAAACGATACAGTAAAAGTAGTAACGCCTCTTCTTTAATTCTTGAAAAGTATCTTCAAGAAAGTATGTAGGTAGGTAGTAATTACTCAGTTCTAGGTTTAAAAGATAAACTTATTGACTAGAAATATGATACTTAATGTGCGCAAAACTTTGTTATGAAAATACAAAGTAACATTATTTTATTACTGCTTAATTTGTTGACCTACTCACGAACACCACAAGACAATTAAATATTAAAATTTGTTTAAATTATAATGAAGCGTTGATGTAATTAACAAGTGATAATTGTCGCCGCTATGGATATTACTTATTTTTTAACTTATGATATGACACCATCCTCAAAAAGTTATATGCCAAACTAATAATCTACAAATTACTTCAAAAACTTAACTATGAAGTAACGAAATTCAAGATCTTTCGTATTGTATTACGAATTTTTGTAATAATTAAATTACATACAGTTTTTTGGCACTAGGCAGCTGATAAAACAGATTTTATTGTTGGAAAATCTGTTTTTTCACCTCTGTCACTGGCATGCGTCCAGAAACGCGGTAGGTAGACCGGGCTAATTTAAAGCAAAATATCTCATAATAATCATTCAAAGTGCTGAACGCTTAAATTTCGTGGTCATACTGCCTACCTACTGCCGACATTATCGCGTCAGTGATGTTAACAATGACCACCTACGAATAAATTGCAAAATTTAATTTTAAAGTCAATGCCTAAGCCTTTTTTAAGTCTGGTATTATCTATTAATAGTAAACGATCTTCTATGAGAAATAATATTGAGGATACAGTTTAAAACTTTCTTTACGTTTACACGTGTTTTACGTTTGTTTAAAAATAAGGAATCTGGACTGAAAATTTACAATAAATCAATACCCGGGTATTGATTTATTAAAATTAAAATAGTTTACCTAAAAAATAAAAAACTATTTTAGATAAACTTGATTTGTGTTTTTATTTCACATATTAGAGTTACAGAGACTAATTTATTAAGGTTGCCGTAAGTGGTAAAGGCCGCACAAGTTTTTAGCTTTTTAGTGATTACAATGCTACGAAAATTAAAACATTTAATAAATAATTGTTGCAGGTCAAAAGAAAGTAGTGTGGCCGCCAGCGCCTGAAACGAACGGCTACCACCAGTCCCAACAGGTAAAGGATGAAAATTTTACGTTGTACCTATTTTATGCACCTTATATTCACCGAGAGTTTATTAATGTATATAGAATGAGATGGTGACAGCTGCACATAGTCAAGGCTTAGGTGGCGGAAATATTTTTCTGCATGCAATATTCAGACCATACATTTAATCAAACATACTGTTGGATCAATAACACTCAGAAACTATGACAGCGGATGAGATTGTCGTCTTAAGACATTATTTTAATCTTTAAATTTTGAGCATTTGAGTGCTCAATATTCTTGTTTGCAATAATGTTGTCAAGATTATAAATGTTTATCCAACAGTGTTTATATAAAACATTAAAATATTGACCAACAAATTTATATAAGCTATGCTATATTAAATCCCAACAGCAAAATCCTGCATACCAGAACAACGCGCAGCACTCCCCCGCCGCGCAGCAACCTCAACAATACCAGCAACCTCAATACCAGCCCCAAGCCCAACCCCAATACCAACAACCTCCGTATCAACAACCCGAACATCAACAATCTCAATACCAACAACCTCAATATAATCAACCTCAATACCAACAACCCCAATACCAGCAACCCCAATACCAACAACCCCAATATCAACCACCCCAAAATCAACAACCTCAGTATCAGCAACCCCAATATCAGCAACCTCAATATCAACAGTCTCAGCAAGCACCACAATCACAGCCCGCGTACTGTGAAGGACGTCGCCAAGAGGTTACCGGCCTTAGCAAACTTATACCAGTAGGGCCAGGCGTAACCGCTTCTCCTTCTCCCCAAGCACCCTACCGCCAAGGTCCTCCGTCCCCTGGAGTCGTGCCACAACCCTACCGGCAGCAGAGCGGCCGTTGGGCCCCAGTTCCAGCCCCTCTCTCCCCTCAGGTATAGGTCGAAGAGACGCCACAGTCGCCGATAGTTTTAGCTGTTCACGCATTATCATCAATATTTGTGCTTCATAATTGTGTGTCACATTACCAACACTGTTTGTTTCCTCTTGTTGTTTTAATTAGCATTCACATGGCGTTTCAGATGGAATCCAATAACTTTAAAATGTAATGATAGTATATGATATGTATCATTACTTTTACACACCGTTTACCAAAGAATTAGGCAGGTGTTTGTGTGGCAGTCAAAATTTTGGAAAACAATTGATGGTAGCAATTCTGAAATTGCAAAACTGTCGTTACATTTAAAACTTAAATATCAAAACACCCTATTAGTATGGCACAGATCCATATTTCACTTCCGATTTCAGTCTTGCTCAGATAGCGAAACATGTTCATAATAGGGGTCTAAAATAAAGAACAAAAAAACACAAGTGTGGGACAGCTGCCTATTCCTTTCCTGTATATATCAGAAAGGCACATTAGTAACATTATAATTACTTATTACTTGACGAAATTTTTTGTAATGTTAATACTGTGTTCTTAGCGAACAACTGATAGCCATAAATGAATTTGTGAATGTATTTTACTAATAAATCTGAAAATATATGCAGATGCTATCTCTAGCTCTTAACTTTTATGACTGCGCTTTTTACGACATAGCAAATGAAATTTCTTAAGTTCCACTTAATTTTTGATACTAACCAAAATTATTGACAAAAATTAATAAATTCAGATAACATATTTGTACCATACATATTTTAACCATTTTTGTATTAGTTTAGCATAATGAATAAACTGAATATTGTATCTTAAATACCATTAAAACAAGATAAAATCCTTTAAATATTCTTACGCTCTAATTTCTTGGCTACGTTGATAAATAAAAAAACTATCCGACTATTATCATAAATATAAGTGATACTGGGTAAGAATATTTTGTTATTCAAACATGCAATACTCTTCGAAGCATTATGATGAAATTTGGCAGAAAGAATACAGATGAACAAGCCAAGTAACAGTACACCAGGAACAAACCTTGTTATACTGAATTAAAAAGTATTCTTTTCAACAAGCATATACCCGATGGCCATTACCCGTTATTTAAAAGACCCATATCTAAAGGCCACGCAGAAAAACTACCGAACGATATCTACTATATTTTATTAGAAACATAATCGAATAATATTGAAAGTTAATAAAATGCAGCTTGAATTTTTATCCATTAGACGCACAGCTCTCAACCTAGCTACGGTCAGCCACAGCTCTCGCCGTCTCAATATTCTTCGCAGCAGTACTCTCCGCAGCCACAATACTCCCCTCAGAGCTATTCTGAGCCAGCATACCAGCCGCCCCAGAGGCAGTTCGAGCCGCCTCCGTCTACTATCACTCTTCGCCCACAACCACCGGTCCACCAACAGCCACCCCCGGTGTTCGCAAGTCAGCCTGCCGCAGCATCTTTCAAAGGTAAAACAAACCAAAATACTAGTTGGTTCGATTTAAATTAATTTGAAGGATATAGAATTTGTATGTGATATATGATATCTATGTCCACAATCATTTGTTGTTTTATTGAATGTCATCAATTTAAATTAAATTTAATAATTTTACCTTAGTATGTATTTGTTATAAGTTACAGCAGGTAAGTTACTAGGCACTAGGAGCTTTCATACAAGTTTCAATCGATTTGACTCGTCTCGATCGTATTTGCCGCCAGCTGTCAAATTATATGAAAACGAAAGCAGTGCCTCTGTTGTGAATGCTGTTTGGAAACGTTTCGATAGTAGTTTGCGTTTAGATGACAAATGCACTGTTAAAGAGAAGTTTCCAATACTCCCCACAGAGGTGCTGCTGGCGTTTGCATTAAATTTGACAGCTAACGAGATGTTTCTCGTGCAACTCGATAAAAATTTACACTAGAGTACTTCAAACTCCATTTCAATGCGATTGTAACTTACGCTAAAACTACATAGGTGACTTTTTTAAGCAATAAATATAATTTAATTAAGTTAAATTGAGTTAATAAAAAATAATATAGTATTAAGTATTTTAGTAGTGCATCCAGCAGGTACCCTAGTTAAATTCCTTACATAAGTTAGAAAAGTTTATTCCGAATGATTTAGTATTTGTGCTGAAAATTCTACTTACGGTTGGTTTTTTGATGAACTAAATTTTTATGTAGTGTAGGAATACGATTTTAAGAAAGTTAAGGGTTTCTTATTAGTTAAAAGACTGATTTCGACCAAGTAGATAGAAGTAATCCTTGTCTTTAACTTAACAGCAAATAACGTTACACGATTTCAAAGACAAGAGATGTACCAGGTGTTACATACATAATTACTTTGTTCTTTTACTACGAACGTCAAAGTAGGTACTCCTAAATTACGAGTCATCATAACCCTAAAGTAAGCAAATGCAACTTTATTTGATTTACAACTGTAATATCAACGCGCATAAAGTTTAAGGACACGTTTGATGCTTTCATACAGGAGTACTAAAGTGAGATTGCATTTATATTGTTTCAAAATTGCTCTTTTACACCTGTCGTTGTCGCTTTAGAAAAGTGACTTGCAACACGTAAAAGCTTTCATAACACTGGAACGTATAGTCTGATATGTTTATATATAGTCGAGTCATGTATAAGAAACTGAGCATGGTTTTTTACTAAGTAGGTGAGTACTACGCTATTCACATCTCGTATTAATTCAAAATGAAAATCAACAAACATTTTATTTAGTGCTTCTTCAAGAATATGACAATAATTATCCCCGCAGAGCGCAACAATACAAAATAGTGTTACCAATTTAACTACAATATACAGCAAGATAAAGGTTACAGAAGTGAAAGTATGACATTATAAGATTATTGAATTTACTTTAACCTTCCTCTAATAACCCATTTTGTCGATTTTTTTTAAAGATCTGTCAGTATCTGACGAACATAAATATTTGTCTTTGTGAAAAACATGAAAAGGAAAATAAAATTTTATTATCGCTTCATGCTAAGTTAAATAATTTCAATTTTTACACTAAATTATTTTCTCGTAGTTACGTACTTGTTAATATATGATATGAACTTAAGGTGAATTATGGAATGTGGATGTGAGTCATTCTTTACATTTCATTCAACGATTTAGTCTGTAGTATTTTTTAGTAACTGTAGTATATGTACTGTTTGTAGTAACTTTGAAATTATGTGTTCTAGGAGGCGTCAATATGCGCGGAGATCAAAAATGGCCGCCCCAGTCGGTGAAAGAGGCCGTAGCCGCTGAGAACGAAGCAAGGAGACTGCTCGCGAAGGGTCCCGCTTGCAGACCACGCAAGGTAATATTCTAGAGCCAACATCAAACATACTAAATCCTTATTCATTTACTTCTTTCTATCTACGTATTATGTACGAGACAATCGATAGAGATTGGTATCAATGAGTACAAAACAAATATAATTCCCAAAAAATCAATTTGTACAAAACTTTTACATTTTATGCATGCGCTCTATAAAGTCACATCCAAGAATTGTAAGAGAGCTAAAGCCTCCTCATGTCATTACTATAAACCATATTCCCTTAACTGACACGATTTGTAAATATAATAATTCCGCTGCTAGCTTCCATAATTTTACAGGTTTCTGTACATATTTATATCACAGAAATAATCTCAAGCTAAGCTCATGGATTGATTATTACCTCTAATATTAAATAAAAACAAAAGTGTAAATAACTTGTACATTAAAATCAAGATCTTATCTAAGCTCAGAAAATTATTTTTATATTAATTACCATCTTTTAGGTTATAAAAACTGGGTAGGTACTCCTAACATTCCTATTTAATTTACGATAATTTCCTGTTCTTATCTACCTACTGTTCCTAATTCTGGAGTTCATCTCTCTGTTTTCAAATGATCCTGTATTACATAGACGGGATTTTTTTTTAATTAATCCATAAATCATGTCATTGAAGAAGGAGTTTTCTTGAATAGGTATGACAAACATATTTAAAAACCTTTAAAATATTAATAAATAATAAAACAAGACTCCTAAAACTCTTTTCAAAATAAAGTGTTAAACAAAATTTTGTTTTAGCTGAGGCAATTCTCGCTTGCCGAATTAGTTGCCATGAACGAGGTGTAGGAGTCGTTACTCCCAATTGATTGGCGGACTTATGCCGAGTCGTAAGTGTCCACGTTTGGGATAGCTTGGCTTCAAGCCTCTTCTATTAACAGACTCCGGCACATGGTGACCACACTAGCATAGTTTAGTTGTACCTCCTACTACCTACTCGCGAACATCTAACTCGCAATGTAGGCTTAGCAACTCTATTCTATAGGTGGACAACGATGTATAAGAAAATACTCACGAGGCTCTCTTCTAGTGAGATATTCATTGACATATTTAAAAAAATTAGGATAAAGGTAATAAATACGTTGAAATTCATAATAAAGCAATGTAACCAACAATATTATTAAGGGAGTTGAATACCATAACTTCGAACCGTCGATATCAGTAACTTTGAGTTCTTGGAATCAAACCTCTGTGTTTAGAGACAGTTGTCGACCTATAAATTTCATGGCATCACGTAATAGACTAAACAATACACAAACACCCCATTCTTCTCTATCTATAGCTTTGCGGAGTAGACGTGTTTAGGGTACAAATGCATGAATGTAAAAAAGGTAGATCGGTGTCCGAAATCATCGGTAGAAGTGACACAAAATGCACATTTAGTAGAATCTTCAAAATATTTTTTCTTTCTTTATTATAAATGATAAAATGCTAAAGTATATTTTTATAAACTTCAGAAAACACTTGTATAATATTGTATGTGCATTATTTGTCGCCAGTATAGAGATTAAATAAAACGGGAGTGCCGATAACTGACAAGCAAAAATGCACTTTACTTTATAGGTACACAAGGATTACAGACCATTCTTCGAGCAGCACGCTCTTGCCCACAACTACCCCGGGTACCGCGCGCCACCCGGCACGCAACACTATGAGGACCACTCAGGCCGATCTTCTTACTAATTTAGAAAAATCGTCTATTATTATGACTTAAATTACTTCAAAATCTTAGAAAATACTCATTACATTTATCTGTTTTCATTTGTGTAAGGTTATTTTTTAAGATCCAAATCTCACATTTTCTGTCACCAATATATAGTACTATTTTGCTGATACAACTAATTAAAAATGTGTCTGCATATCGATTTCGGGGCTAAGTGTTACCTACTTAAGAGTAGCGTATGTCAATTTGAAAGAATTAGTTGCGCCAGCAAAATAATATAATCATATCATTTCTCAAAACAAGCCAAGTCTTAGAAGAATGGGCTTAAATTGTAAGTACTTGTGTTGACTTTAGGTATTAAAGTCTTGAGGCATGTACGCGATCAAATATTGCATTCAGTACTTATTTATACGGATTAATTTATTGTTAACCATTAATTAGTGTGTAAGTATAAAATATTTAAAAACAATATAAAAATATAACATTTCACTATCATTTCATTTCAAAATATGTAGTTTGCTATTCATAGTAACAATTATCAACATAACTTATCGATGTAAATGTGCGGCTTTACATATTGCGAACAAATTGCGACAAAATTCACATAGGTAAAGCGCTTTTAATACAAAATATAAATTATGCTCAAGCAGTCAATATTGTACATTGACATTTTCTATAAAGTATTATTATATTATAAAAAAATTGCTTC
Organism: Acentria ephemerella; assembly: GCA_943193645.1. Taxonomy (NCBI): domain Eukaryota; kingdom Metazoa; phylum Arthropoda; class Insecta; order Lepidoptera; family Crambidae; genus Acentria; species Acentria ephemerella. The sequence goes on from OW971882.1 coordinate 4,581,459, forward strand.
TTATAATGAACATACAAATGGCTTTTAATTTTCCTATGTAATAACCCAGCGTTAATCAATTGGTCAAATGTAATTGGCTGAAGCTTAGTGTACCTAGTCATGAAAAGATTACTCAAATATATTTTGTACATAAAATGTTAAAATTGCGGTGTCGATTTGGTATTGTGATTATATTTTATTTAAATAAATTATACCAAACGTCTTAAGGTTTGTTTGATTTATGATTATCATTAAAATTTTAAATTATTGCTCAGGGAAGTTCAACGTTGAACGATCATAATATCGACTTTATTTTATGGAACCATTAAAGTTTTGTATGATGCTCTGGCGCCGTGTCACCATAACGTACAGTAATCTAATTAATCTTAAAATGACTTTGTTACTTCGTATTAACATTCGTACGTCGCTAAAAGCCTGTGATAAAATATGTTGATTGTAGATCTGTTGGGGAGCATAGTCCCCAGCAAAGCCATTAAGTAGCAGTTCTGTCACAGATCCCCGATGGGATAAGAAAGATAGTCTCGTCAAAAACAATAAAGGAATTAGAAACAACACTCCCGATCTCTTTGTCTCATATGTAAGTACTTGATATTATTGTGATTTACTTTATCACGCCAAGGGAAGGAAAGTCTTAACATCGCGTCGTTCGTGAATATACCTACATAAGTTATTTATTTATTTAATACTTTATTGCATAACAAGATCGTACAAATGACGGCAATAACGCTTAATATCCAATATGGCAGTGCAGTATTTTATCTTCTTCTCTTTAGTCATACTCTCAAGCCTGAAAATTTGTTTACAAATTATTAAATCAATTAATAATAAATTAATATTTACTACCTGATTTTTTATTGCTGCAATGTTTATGATACTTACCCTTTAACCTGAATTAATATTTATTGCATTGAATAAAGGATAATAAATATAGGGGTATGTAATTAAAACTATGATTTAATACAAAAATATTATATAATTGTACAATACATACAAACCATAAATAACGTTACCGAGTGCACTTCAAAACGATTCCAAATTACCTGGTCAAGCAAGTAATACCTCCTCTCTATATAACATTTACAATAATAACAAAACCTTGTTACAACTATCAAAAAGAATACTATTAATATTGTCATCAGCATACGCCGCGTACCTTTAATATCACAGTGGTAACCAAGCTAAATACAGAAGCACTATGGCTACGACTACTGACCGGAACTATTATTTATATATTAAATAATTAAATTCTTGTATGGATAATTATATTATACAGAACGAGTACAGTCATCTGACTAGTAACAATTAATTTACCATTAATAATAGTTTTTGTACTACGGACTGTTATTTAATGGTGCTATTTAATAAAACGCTATTGAATATTACCTAACACTTTAACATCGAATAAAAATTATGGGATATTTTCACCATAAAACAATCATTCCATACGGTACGTAGTCACTCAGATTAATGATGTTTGATCAAATTTTTGTTATATATTTTAAATTTGTTAAATACATATATACAAATTAAATACTTATATTAATATTTAATAATGTTGCGTAACATGAAAACATCTATAACACTATCTAACATTTGTAACAAATGTTTATTAACGCATGTCCAATGACATTTCACAGCTGCAGAGTTGCAGCACCACGATGGCGTTAAACAATAAAACTAAACAATCCATAAAAATTTTAATTAAAAAGACATGACCAATTCAAATTGTTACTAATCAGAAGGAAACAAAATATTAGCAATAAGTTCACCGACCGCGATATTGTTAGGCCACACAAATTATAAATAATCATCTTAAAACTTGACAATCCAATAAAATAGGTATAAAATCACTTCAGATCAGTATATTAATAATTCGGAAAACCTACGTTTTATTGTCTCACTGACACGTAATATTAAACCTAAACACAAATAGAGATCGGTAAACTTGTAGCAAATTCACACTCGTATGTCTTTAAACGAAATAATAATACTAAACTAGCCACACTACACTAGCGACGATTAAACTGTAAAAATATGATGCATTGATTTATTATATAAAACAAAATACAATATTAATAAGTCATAGAAAAGGCACCAATAGACATTAAATTCGGCAAATTTTGATTAAACATTGGAATTTTATTATTTTATATAATGATTGAACGTTTAACGCCAAACAAATCAACGTTTAACTAACCGTATGACTAAATTATGCTTTAATCTAGTTTTGTCTAAGCGAAGATGAAGGAAGTGTATTACCTACTCTAATTTTCATTAAATTTAGAGTAGGTTGAATTTCGACAGTAAAATTAGTTTTATTAGATATGGTCATAGAGTTGTGTGTTTAGCCTGATTTAGCAAAAAACAACCAGCCAGTAAATTTAATGGGAATAAAATTTCATAATACATCCGCAGAGGGCCTAGTCAAGATGCATTAAGATTATCGCAATCGAATCGATGATTTGACATAAACCCTCGCTTAGCAATCGGACGTAATTGTCAAATCTTAAAATTTTCTTTTAGGGATTCGATAAGCGATTATCGAAATGCATCTTGACTAGGACCTCTGCGGATGTATTATGAAATTTTATTTCTACCCTCTAATTAGTTCAGTGCATCTCGTTCGCTCAATATGATTGCAGAAAGGATAGCTATCATATCACGTGACATTTAAAAAGGCGTACAAATTTCGACCACAATGAAAATAAATATAGTTTTTAGAAAACATCTCCATCAACGTCGTCTAAAATTGTCTCAAGTTTCTTTAGAGCTGTTTTAATTTGAGTTATTTGCCAGTTCTAAATTTTGCTATCCTTGAGTATTTCGTTTTGGATTTTATACCATCAGATGTGAGCTGTATATTTTGTTAAAGTGTACTTGTACGGGTATCGCGCGTCATTGTCATATCAGCTGTTATTATTTTAACCTGAATATTCTAAATTTTCTAAAGTAATTCAGTTACTTCAGTCTAGTTCGCAACATTAAAATCATTCACTTTTGCAATATACTATTTTTTACAGTTTTTAATTTCATTATTATATGTATCCCCGTACATTGGTCATTCGAGCCTTTCGAGATAAGGTGCCGCGTAGTGGATTTACATAGTCTACAAAACACGTGTCAGTAGGTAATTTTCACTTATCGACCTATACAAACACAGTACACGTATTTCGAACTTTGAACTGTAGCTATACAATCAAGTGAATAGTGACCATTCCAGAAGATTGTCACGGTACTATCAGTTCAGTGATTTCAGTTGCAAAAACGTTAAGTATTCAGGAGGAGAGCGACTTATAGTCGTTTCTAGTTGCAGTGACTAGGACTTTTCATTGAAAATGGTATTCTCTCATATCAAAAAGGATCGCTACATACATGGAACATAATTTGGTAACAAGTGATGAGATTAAGTGATTCTGATTTTTATGAGTGTTTAAATTCCCCATTGGTAGCTCATCGACAAAATTGTGGCGCCTATTACTAACTAATACATTACATCGGTATTCCAAAGCCATAACTAAAACAAGATTTTACTACGTAAGTCATGGTTGTATGGACTGTACCCTGCCTACACTTTAAAAGACATAATTAAGTTATCCGATAGTTCTAATTTTGCTATCCTTTTCCGATACATACTAAGTGAATGTGATACACTGAACATAAATTTAGGTAGATTGTGCCATCAGATACGAGTCCAAAGACTGCTTTCTCAAAACTATATCTAATTAGCTTATTAAATTTTTTATATAAATTAATCCGTTTTCTGGCGACGTAAATTGGGTGTACATATTTACATAGCCATTCAACGTAATTTCTAGCTCTCCTAATCAAATTTTAATTAATAATAATTTCACTTAGTAGTTGTATTTAAAAGTTAAAAAAACAAAAATTTATTCCAGTTAATGTACTAGAAACTCAATATAAAAGTCAATGACTTTTATTACGTTATTTGCGAACATTCATCAGCGAGAATAGTTATATCTCATAGACATCATGGATTTGTGTTGCTTTATAAATTCAGAAATGATGCTCTTAACTATATGTTATTCATTTTCAATAAACTCCTCTGGGTCCCTCCAGTTTGCGCTTAACAAATTTGTTATGACATGGTCTGAGTATGTTTGAAATTTTTACTTTCATTAAAGTATCATAATGTTGTATAAACCTTTAAAATCATTAATCCTTTACAATATTACAATATATCAATATAGATGCTTATAGATTGTGTACTTGAAATCTGTTGTGACGTAAGTTAAGATACGTCAGTCAATCAAAACAGAATATATTATAGGATTGAAATTCTCACACACATATATATGAAAGAAGGGATTTATGCCAGAATTCAAAAATCAATCTACGAATGGTTTTGCTTGCACTGTGTTAAGCATATTCTAGTTACATGTTATATATTTCGTAACTGAACACCCCATAAGTTAAATCATCCGACAAAGGATAACATAGTCAATATTAGTAAACTTTAGATCTGTCATATTAAATTATCTTATTTATAAGAAGTAATTGTGTAACTATAAAACACTACAATTTAAACGATCACAGATCAACAAAGTACTATTTTGACTATTTACAACCTGCTTACTTTGGGCACATCTACACACATATTATATTATTTTAATACCAATACTACGATAGCTTTGAATTTGATCGTGAATATGCTCGTGACTGTAATTCTAAGTTTGAATTATAATTATATATTCATAACCAAATATTCTTACATGCTTTGTAAGCTATCAAATATGAATAAACTAGAATTGGTAAGTTACATGTGTCATGCCAGTTGTTCAACTTACTAATTGAATAATGACCCTTATTACAACTGTTTAATGTTTAAGCACACCATTGTTAAAGTATTTTACTTCATCTACAGGTGTAATGATTCAACAACTGTTCTGAAATACTTTAGCTACGCTGTTAAAGATGATAAAAACAAAAGATTTTACTAGTGTTCACAGAGATACTATATCCATGTAGTGACATGACATGTTACTTGTTAAATTATTAACAAATTAATACAATGTACAGTTTATTCAAACAGTAATAATTGACAGTGTTGTGAGAACTTAGGTTATGATTGCGTTGAGGGAAGACGGTATTATGTTACAATATTATATTGAAACAGAATTATAAATAACTAAAAAAGACTACGGCACTGCTGATGAATTTTTCTTAAATATCACACACATATTTTTACATTAAAGTGAAAAATACTTAACAAAATGTGCAAATAATATCATACTAAGAAATTTGATCTCTTTTCTGTGACCCAAACAATTAGGTAATTATTCAATTTCTATAGCTAAAATTCAGTACTGTTTAACAAAAGTAACTAAATACAAAACTGTGTATGAGTCTATATTGGACCAGAATGGCCCTCGTTAGGTCAGAAAAGTTTTTAAACGGCCCAAACTTCTAGCGTGTTCACGAAGGTTGTGGCCATGAGTAGTACTTATGGCTAATTTTGTTATTTATTTTGTATAGTGTTATGTACCGTTTATAAGCGATTAAGATAACAAACGCTATCGATGCGTAGAAATAATTTTAATTTTTATAGCAAATTTCACTATTGATATAATTTAATTCAGTCAAAAATAACTAAGTGAATTTTTGTCTTTGAAGTTATTTAATTGGTAGACATTATGAGATTAGTGTTGAAATAAGTCAACTATTTCATGCTTAGCATAAATAATAGAATTATTCAAACACACTATGGTGTCGATTCTGTTGGCATCAGTTGTTTATTGGGTAACTAAAATGAAGTAATTTGCTTTTCATTCCAAATTCAATATAAAAGGGATAGAATAACTTTAAGGAACGTCAGGTTAGTTAAAAAACAGAATATCCATACTCTTTTGACTTTTAATCGACATGTCGCTTTTAAGATTTCCGTTAAAATATGGCAAATATAATTCAAATCACTATTTTAGGAATATCAAATTACTTCACTTGTCCTCTGACCTTTTCTGTTCGGTGCTAAAAGAAAGTGTAGCTTTGAACTTGAAATTATTTTTAACCCATGCACAACAAAATAGGCGCCAGTTTCGTTATTATATATTTTAAATTAGGCAATGAAAAGAAATAGTAATATACAACAAACGATTTAGTCTTTAGAGTCAGTTCTTAATTAAAATGAGTGCCGGAATACTAAACCAATATTGTTATAGTTGTTAATAATTATGTTATAACGCTTGTAACATTCCAATCAAGATTTAAAATTCCGTTTTTTATTAACGAACGATCAAGTAACGTATAAATTTCCAACGTCATTCGACGTATTACGGTCATCATAACAACAAGTAGTCTCTATGTGAATATAAAATAAATTTCCTACAAACCAAGTGGATCATACAAGGGAGAAACCCTGTGTCTGCTGTATGGCTTGCAGAAGGTAGTACTTGAGACGTTCTTTGGTCTTGTATTTGGGAAGGTCTAGAAGATTAAAGCAGGTGTGGGCTACGGGAAAGTATCTGTCGTCAGCTACGGGCTGAATTCTTATCTAAAAAAAATCATAAAAAATAATAATAAAATCACTCGTAGGCCACCTAACGACCAGATAAAACATTATTTAGTGATCGTGCGATTGAGTAAATTAATAAAGTCGTAATCGTATAGGAATGTTCACAAATCATTGTACCCATTGGATAGAATGTTTACATTTCAAAAGCAGGTTCGTATTTCACACGAAATAACTTCACTGTATTTCGATATGAATAGAAAGTACTAGTGTAATCATGTTTTTCTAGTACAATCATAATTATGCCATAAAGCGATGATAACCATTTACCACCAGGATGATAACACGCTTTTTCTATCATTAAAAAAAAGCAAGATTAGAACTCGGGGCCTTAGTTTATAAGGTGCTAAGAGTGCTAACTACTTGATCAACCTACTTACTTTAACTATCTATCCCAGTCATTGAGCTCGTCATCTATTCTCTCATCAACATACCTTAATATCTCGCATCCCTTGAATCGGTACTCGATCGCTGCCAGTGAGGAATAACAAGAACTTTTTCTTATCTTCAAGAGTCAACTCGTGGAAAACTTCCCAGAACCATCTGAAAATAAATAAAGCTAGGGTTTTTAAGCTTATTCATTTCAAACTCAAATGTAGGTAGTCTTTTAAAAATGAATTAATTTATGAGTCAGTATTTCTTACGTAGATTAGATACGCAAACATAACGCATGTGCAAGCCAATAACAACCATAATTAAAATAAAGAAATTTTTATTTGAGGCCATATTGGTTTTTGAAATTACTACCTTACACTTATATGACATATGTGACTAATATTTTTTAGAAGGTCGTCAGCAAGCGGCTACCTAAAGAGTTATCAGAGAGAGAGAGACAGAGATTACTATCAGAGAAGCTAAATCACAGAAAAAAATATTGTTTCTCATAGAGTGAAACAATATATTTTAGCAAAACAAAAATTAAATACACTATATAATAATTGCAATTAATGTTGTAGAAAAGGGACATACCTGCCCTGTGTATTTTTGTATTTTAATACAATAACAACAACAACAACGACAACTTTTTGTGTTTTATAGTTAATATAGTAAACAGGTCATGTGAAGACGCAGTACCTGTCGGATATCCCTGTCTTGTTAGCGACTGTTAGTTAGTACATTGGTTGTTAGTCAAGTAAATAATATTGTTCCCAATCCTTTCAGTCTTATAACTTTTCATAAGGTATTATAATTGTATAATATAATAGTGGCGTGTTTGCCACTCTACTCATATAAACAGAAAACTTTTACTTCATCTATTACCAATCTTACTCATCGGATTTAATATGTGGTTGACGATGAAACTACTTTTAAGTTTCACACTAACCTGCATTGTGGGTCATTGTCTGCATATCCATTCTTGTACTCGCAGTTGTTTTCAAATATCTCCCAATCATACTCCTCGTTGCCAATAACGACAGACATTAGTTCATGAGACCTGAATAATTTAATTATCCTACCGCCGCAAACCTGTGGACAATTATCATTGTCATGATATAAAAAGATCAATTTAATTACAAAATATAGAAAAACTGTTATATGTATAATTTTAATATAGTCTGTATACTATCGGGAGAGTCCGTAAATGAACGATCCCCTAAAAATATTTTCTTTTACAATCACGAATTGGGACCATTGTGAACAAATTTGAGACCGATTTACTTGAAATGGACTTAAAATACTCAAAAGGCATTAAGTTGAAAATTAATAAAAATAATAGCAATTTTGAAATATAATAAGAATTTTACGACAATGCAAACGATCCGATATTCTCTATTCTTGTTTTAATAAAGGTGTTCACTATACCTTTTGGAAGCCCTGATTGAACGATTTGAACTGGTTCTCAACAGATTTGTTGAGCAAGAAGTCAACATACAAGTCCACATACTCTTGTTTGTTCTCATGAGTGACTGATATATTCACTCCGTCTTCTTTGAGAGGATGAACTTGTATTTGATCGAACACTTCCGTGTTTACAGCAAAGCATAGACTAAACACCTAAAAATTAAAAAGACAGCAATTTTGCATTATATAGATGAGGTTTGGTGTGTGTGTGGGATTTGGCATGTATTCTAGGAGGCTTATCTTAGGCATTTCGTAAATTAACTGTTCTATGCTGTAAGATGATTTAAATATATTTTTTATAGTGGTCTAATGGCTTGTCTGATTTGATAGTTCCAAAACAATTCTATCAAATAGTAAAACTAATATTTATATTAAGTATTATTGCCATCTCAGCACTTAATAAAAAATACTTTACTGAAAGGGTTTTTTTTGACATCTGTTTAAGAATTTAAGATATATTGCTAATAAACTAAAAGAAAGTAAATTTTTGTAAGTCAACATTTTTAATGAAGCTTTACTAAGCTCTATCATGGGTTAAAAGTTAACAAATTATTAACGTATTTACTCGTAATAAGACCTGTAACAAAATAATGGGTATAAGCGACTGTGAGTTTACAAAAAATTAAAAATTAAAGTAAATACCTCTTCAACATCTTCATCGGGGTATTCCAATAAGCTCTTAAGACTATTAGCCAAAGTAGGATACAAGTCTGATAAGTCATCCAACATGATGGACTCTCCCAGGATCTTCTTATACAATATAAGCGGAAACGGTACATATATTATAATGGAGTTGTATATCGCTAAGCCGTAAATAGCACCTACGAATAATATAGATTTTGGTTAGTTTAAAAGCAATATTATATACTTAGAAAAATATTCAAACTAGAAAAAAATATAGGTTCGGTAAGGGATTTTCAGAGTTCTCAGAGTTAAATGATTTTATATGATTTCATGTTATTTCTCATGCCAGATAGAAGTATATGTCGAGACAGCTCAAGAGAGTAAAAACAATGCTTGATACGTGTTGGGTTAGACACGCTCTTTAAAAAGATTTTATTATTATTCTGAATAAAGTTGATAAAGATTTTTGTCGTTCCACTACTGCTTTCTACATGAGCAGTAGATTAGTTAAAATTGAGCGTCTTATGCATACTTTTTTCAGAGACTATATAACGAGCAGTACTGTATACCCGATAATTCATCATCACCTGGCGCTGATATTCTGGAGATATCAAGATATCTTATGTCAACATTCAAACTCTCGTAAGCATAACCATCCATAGGTATCGAATAGCAGAGAACACAAAGATCCCTATCATTCCCTGTAAACTCACTGGCTATCATTTCCTTAATACCGAAAAACTAACGACCCTACTAGAGGGTATTGTACAGATCTAAACAATAAATCAAACTTACCAATCAAATAATACATATCGTCGTCTTCAAACGGATTGTTCGAGAACCAAATCATATTAGTTTCTTCAGACTGCTTGAACATTCCATAGACAGGATCGAATATCTCTTTAAGAAGTAAGAGGAAGAACTCCTTCCTCACACCGCCTGCGTCTTCCGCTTCTTCACCAACAAATTCAACCTTCAAATTATAACTTAAATAGGTATTTTAAAAAAATATGAATAAAAAGTTACATCAAAGGAGTGCAGTTTTAAGCGTCTGTGGAAAAGTATATTTTTTTTAGTTTTCGGCATTTAATTAGATTTTATTGAAATAAAGATATTTAAAAAATAGGTACGACTATCCGTCTAGTACCGACACAAAACCACTGCAAAAACATTAATTTCTTCAGAGAAATAGAAAAATACCAACTAAACGAGATGTATGAACGACCTACTCACTCTAAGGGGTTTCTTCAACTGGGAGGTATCATGATTACTGATCTGCTGCATTGTGTCCCTCACAATATGATTCCTAGACACGGTCAGTGACAAGAATTGGTCGGCGTGGTGGTAATCAAAAGTTGGATCTGTGAACAGTCTTGTGAATATCTGCGTGGCTGCCCTGCTGATGGCGATTTGCATTTGAAGTTGTTGGTCTATTTTTAACAGCAACGATTTACATTGTACGTCAAATAGGAACGGGTAGTTGCACATATGCGGGTTTGTTGACTGAAAATATTCGTTAAATGTTTCATGATCTCTTTAAAATGTTAACTTGTTTAATTAAGATTTATTGTCTTTAAGTACTTATGCCCCGCCGGGATAATTTAATTACATACTACTTATAGTGTCCCTTAAAAAGCTAAAGTCCCAAAAATTGGTCTATATGTAATAATATATTTGAAGAACCCGCGGGAAGCGGCGTGAACAATGCGGGTAAAATAAGAATAGGATGGAACATCAACAAAATTTAAGCAAATTAGACATGAAACTAACTTCACTTCAATGACTTTGTTTATAATTTTCCAAAAAACGTAGGAATTAATCTAAATTTTTAAAAAAATACTTTTTGATTGACTTCATTGTTTTATAATTCATCATACCAATAGGGTAAGTGTTACTTGAATTTTGGACCTTCCTATAAAGTTTAGTCTGTAATGCTTCCTATTCTTATTTTGTCAACATAGTATAGTATATACATCAAAATGATCTGAATTAAATTGTAATAAAGTAAATTGTTGAATTATTAATTATTTGATCCGTTTTTCCGGGGACATTAATTGCACAGGACGCCCCATCTGAGATTACTAAAGTAACTCTGAATAATCGCCATCGGATAGAGATGATATACGAGAATGGGGTCTGGTGAACTGCTCAGAGCACTATCGCGAAGAGCAGTAGAGTTACCGGGGAGTTTAATGGACCTTTCCAGTGCCATTCGGCGTTGTGTGAGTCAGTCACTGGCGGGTAAGTCCGTTAAAGGATTCCTTCTCCTAAAAATATAATAGTAGTAGTACTTACACTATGATCTGAAAGCCAGTTAATGTAATCAGTGGCAATGTCGACGTAACTGCAGAGGTCGTCAATGTAAAAACATTCAGAGGATATCTTGGGCTTCTTTGGATTTGTAAAATTAATTTTATTTAATGAAGATAACGCATTTAATATTTGTACTATGCTGTGACTGAAATTCATTTTCTGAAACAATAAAATGTTTTCGTATTTGTAATATTTCAATTCATTAACGAGTTAACTTAGAATAAGACATCAAATTATCACCAGGCATCTATAATTTACCAAGAAAATAAAGCAATCCTCGATAACGATAGTAATATTGCGTCATCACTATTTTACATGACCTCATTCGTGGTAGAACATATGGCGTATTATATTATATTATTTTCAACTATTCTATTGATACCTTGTTAGCGGTAGCAACAGGTTGCCTCAACTCATAAACAATGACACTCTTGAATATATCGACTAGCATCTCAAAGTAATCTGGAGATTGCGCCTCCCACCACAAATTGACAATCCTCTGCGGGTGCGGCGATAAGTTGTTATACGCTTCTGCGAAAGGGCCCTAAAAATAAAACTGATCATTAGTTTAATATTTAGCTAAAAATGAGTTCGTTGGCGTAGAGGTGCGAATGCTCTAGTTTCTATGGCGAAAAGAAAGCAATTTTCGCTGTGGTTGATTCGTGCATGGGTCAATCAAATTTTCTGGAGCACCTTCGTCCTTTGCACGTTAAGCCGTTGTTCTCGGTTGTTACGGCAACCGCTTTCACACACATTTCAGCCGCATTGGGCTAATGTGGTATTATAACCCAAACTCTTATTTTTTTTCTCCTATGTAAGAGTGCCTGAGCCCAGTAGTTGGACATATATATGCTGTAGAAGAGATGATGGTAGCTTATTAAAGTGTAGAAATGTCAGGCGTTAAAACTTTAAAATAAGTCCGAAAAAAAACGTAAAAATAACACAACACAATATTATGGTATTATATTGATTTCAGGATTGAAATCATATCAAAACAATTTATCAAAACTAAATAAGGATTAATTTAGCTTTATTTAATAGATCGCTGTTATATGTACACATTTCCAATTTCTTTAGAGATTGGTTATACCCTATTGGTTTATTTCATGCTTTTCTCTTAAACTTAAATGATTAAATGTATTTTTACCGTATAATGTTTAAGAAAAAACTGTTTAATAAATAGGCGTAGTGTAAAAGACTGATAATTTAGTTACTTGCAACTCCGGATGTCGCCGTGGATTCCTCATTTCGTGGTAAAGCGGCAGCGTGAGGAACATTCTTAGAGCCTCCGCGTCTGGTGGAGACACCTTCATCTTCTTTATTATGTTTTCCGTTAAATGACTAAATATCTATAGTGGAAATATAATGCTTATTGTCCATGATTTTTATTACAAAAAGCCAATTGATAGATCATTACTCTTAGTAGCTAAGTAATAAGGGTTGGAATGATATTTTACTGGATATTAATTATATGTAAAAATATGCAAATATGAAAGCTTACCAACTCCTTTATAGAGCTGTTTTCAAATCGGCTGACGCTCGCAAATGCTTCTTCAGCAGATTTCAGGTCTACACCCGGTTTTTTAGTATTACAGCCAAAGTGTTCATTGTTGGGCAACAAAAACGAACCATTGACACATGCGATCGAACCAAACACTGTCTCTAAGTAAGCCATGAGGTCCTGGAAATTAAATTAATTTATCATTTCATTTAGACGGCTGTCTGGTCGAGTGGTGTGTACCCCTGTCTACTCAGAATGAACTCCGGGTTCGAATCTCGGTAGGGGCAGATATTTGTATGAAGAATCCGAATATTTGTTCACGAGTAAAGGTCCTTTGTATGTTTATTTACTATATTTCTGATATTTATATACATTTACAATCTATATTTCTCTGTTTTCTAGTATCCATAATATAAGCTTTTAATGATACTTACTTTAGGGCTAGATAATAGGTGATTGTGAGAAATATTATTATGCTTAAGCATTAGGCAGAAATTTTTCTTTAGGAGACAAATATTAAATATTATAACTAACGTTTGACATTTAAAGAAGAATTAAGTTGCAAATTTTTAGTCGAATTTTAAACAAAAGTCACGAGATTACGAAACTTTTGTTTAAAATTTTTGACTTAGTTCAAGCGTGATAATGAAACTGACCTGATTGACTACATCGTCATCTTTAAATACTTCACAAGCTGCCAACTTAGATTGGCTTAAGGTAACTATCTGCTTACACTGCTCTGGCACACGGAAGTCTACCGAAGACTTATCGGTGTTTAGAAGCAAGAAACTGTGGTCACCACCAGCAAACACCTTAATTGGCCCGTTGAACACATCCAAAGAAAACTGCAAAGAAATTTCTTATAAAGTAAAAAAAAACATATTCAATAGACATTTACAGATGCAAGCAGAAGTCCAGTATCTATACGTATAATAGAATTGTAAAAGGCCTTTATAGTTATGAAAACAAAACTGAAATGGTGGGAATTTATTAGTACAAAAAAAAAACAGTTTTTAGAATTTCGGCAGATTGTATGGACACCCATTGTACTTAAATTACGCAAAAAACGCGCTATGAAATTAAATAAAAATTTTAACGATGTGTAACTAGATGCCTAACTTAAAATATAGACTCTATTTTACCACGGGAAAATATTTATATCGATACTTAATCACACGCATACATGACCACCTTTATTGGTGCTAGGACATGCTATTTGAAAACAATTCCACGATACTTGATATTATTATACCATTGCAACTATCATTGCAAATAGGTAACCTTTTCCGTAATTCGGTAATGAGAATTTACATAATATTAAAATTTAGTTTCAGCTCTAGAAAAAGAAATAAGAAATATAAGTACATTTTATTGGATGTTTAATATTTTTACTTCTAAATGAAAGTGGTCCATTTACATTAATATATAAATACCGTATTAATTCACTTGTAGTATCTCATGCACTAATAGCACCAGTTAAACGTATCGTATAAATATCTGTCATACTGCTTACATTTGCTATTGGTCGTAAGAAATGAAATACTATATTAAAATTATCTACAGGAACCAATATAATAAGCTTTATACTAATAAGCGCATTTAAGTCGATAAATTACTAAAGATATTGACAGAATTATATACAGAGTCAATGTGACACAATATGTTAAAATTCAATACAGAATGACTCAACATTTCGGTTAGACGCCCCCGCACTGTTGTACCGTAAGGCTGTGGAGATCTCCACCTTTGGCTTCTTCTTGGGCTAGAGGAGGACAGTTTTACTATTAGACAGATATAACTGCACTCACTTAACCCTGTTTTGGAGCTACAGTCTGAAATACTTTACAATAGCTCACACTAAACAACATTAATAAATAAATATGAGCTGATGAAATAAATTAAATATGGAAAACATGTGAGATATTGTATTATCTGGTATGATCATTATTTTCTTTTAAGCTAAATATTACTGATTAAACACAATATCATTATCATCACAATATCATGCATTATGTTTAAGTAAATATAGTAAGTTCTCATTTCTGTGATTGAAAATATAAAAAAATAACAATAATTTCAACTGTTTATTCATTAAAACATTTTATTATTGACTGTGGGTTTAAACATATTTAAAACAATTTTTAATGAGGTTCACAGTGAGTGAAAAGTCTTGCCGTTATTCTTGTTTGTTTTTCTCAGGTTACGACCTCTGGTAGATTTACGAACAGAAGACACAAATTGACGTTCAATAAGTTTATATGTACCAATGTAGAATTAAAGATTTTGTCTTTGACGATAAAATGAATGAAACAATCAAGGAAATAAAGATATAAGATGAATATCTTGTTGCAATCAATAGAATCTTATCAACGCTATAGATAATTCTTAGTGCATTCTACTTTCAAATCTACTTACACAATAGGCCTATTAAGGCCTGACAGAAGACGATCATAACAAAGGATACCATATTAACCTGTGATCATAATGTATGTATGTGGTCATAATGTATCGCCAGGAACGCTTTAGAATATATGTCTACATCAACCATGAATAAGACAAATAAACTATTGCATACCTAGAGTGATCCGTCTCGCCTACATGAGACGTTAATTGAAGGATCAGTTGATCACTCTTGTTTTATAAAATTCGACACTAATCCAAAATTTAACAGTTTAAATGACTACGAAAGTTGCATCTAATATGTACAGAGTGCAGGTGGTTTTAAAGTCAACTTGTACGCTTGGTGTGCTCTCAACTTTACAAACAAAAATTAATGATTACATATTCTTAAAAGCTGTCTATAAACTTTGATTCAGCAAATTAAGTTACTTACTAAGGCATACAATTAACTAAAATATGAGCAAAACAATGTTAAAATATATTGCTAGGTAAGTTAATTAATATTCACCTTAATGATACCGGAACTTTCAGACTGCATGTAAAAAAATATATAAAATGCATTTTAATATAGTCAAAACTTATGTCACAATTTCGTATAAACTCTAAAGGTAAAGATTTTTAAGGATAATTTACATAGACACATTAGCCCCCATGTTGTTGTGTACTCGCTTCAAAATTAGAGCAACTTTCAATAGGATACGTCACAGAAAAGAGCACACACAAAATACCGTTATTAAAAGCATAATATTAGCGTTAATATACACATCTAAATATACCACAAATGGATGCTTTAAGACGTACATAACTATTATTTACATTACCAGCTATATAAGTCGACTGTCATTTATTAATTATCATTATATTGATTTGATTATTCATAAATCGCATATTTATCTATTGTTTCGTTTTGTACGGTTTCAAAGCCTTCTTACAGAGTAGTCTATACTATAGTAATATAAAGAGGTAAAGTTTGTGAGGTTGTAGGGAGTAATCTCTGGAAGTACTGGTTGGATTGTTGTAATTTGTGTTGGATATTTAATTCATCGGGGAATAACATTTGTGAGACATCGAACTCGTAACCGCAGGCGGAAGCTAGTATGAAGCGGAAGCTGTTATTTTAACATAAAAGAGCATTAAATGAATTTGCCAGACGAGAATTGAACCCACTATTTTAATTGAATCACAACTTTCAATAAAATGGCATTAATGCAGCAACATGATGATAATAATGCGAGTGCTTTCATCCGAAATAATATACCTGATGGGAAGGTAGTTGAACAAACTTAAAGGGATTATATCAACTAGCGTATTTATTGTACTTTTACTCAATTATATCTAATAAGTTTTTGAATTATTGTGCAGAGAAAGAACAAGCTATCTTCACATATGGATTCCTCCTACTGCTTACCATGTCACAGACGGTATTGAGTCAAATCAATAAGTGTTTTCAAAATCAGCATATCGTCTTCTACTAATAATAGTTGCAGGTAACTTTATCAACAACTACATTCAAAAGGGATAAAACGAATTACTATTGAATAAAAATGTTTTTTAAATGGCGGCATGTAGCTGAAACAGTGTCGTATATAAGAACCAATCTTACTCACCGAGGAGTCCTCTGAGGGTGTGAAGGGTACTAGTGTGGGCACGAGCGCCAAGGCCATGTGTGGACAGCCGAGCTGTCCTCTCGCACCATAGCCGCAAGCGTAGATGCGGTCACCGACGCGGCAAAGAAGGTGGCGGCGACCGCAAGCCACTTGAGTTACCGTACTGCCCATTAGTTCCATAACCTGTATGTCAAAGACATAATATTTTGATTAACTCTGGTACATATACAGACACTTATTGAACTTCGATCTAAGCCGTAAATCTACCTGGGGGTCTTGTCCTAAGAAGAATAGGGAAGAAGCTCAGCAAGATTTCATAATCATCATCATATCATCGAAGTCAATATTACTTAATAATTTTCACTTATTATATTATCCTCCCAATATAGCATATATCATTAATCTCCGTAAAAGGGCTTCGGCAGTCTTTTATGTTGAAACTGGGTATAAATCAGCTATATTGAAACATCAAACATGTAATATTTTGTGTGCAGTGGTTACAAATAAAGAAATTATATGTCTGTCATCATTCGAGATCTATCTTCCTCATTCTAGTTATCCATACCTATCACATTTGCCTCTGTGCCTACTCATAATTTTTCTTGTCATCTCTTATTCGTTCCAATAAAAGTCTGCTGTTATAAATAATCAATTTTACCTTTCTAGGAAACATTTCTTCTCTGACGGTTCCATGACCCGTTTGACCATACTCGCCCGTACCACATGTAAACACGCCACCGTCTAATGTAAGGAATGCAGTGAAGTCTTCGCCACACGCTATGTGACATACCTTTAAATAAACAAAATATTATGCTCAGCCGTCATCATCATGAACAGTCTGAAATAGTCGGTCTTTTGGGCAAAGGCACAAAGGAAAAACACATGAGGAGATTGGATCATAATAACTCTAAGTTAGCCCAATGCTGGTTAGGAGGTTAAAGTGATTTCAGTATATAACTCAAGTGTCGGGACAAATATCAAAACGTCCCGCGATATTTCTTGCAAGGAGGAGCACAAGATGACAGGTTTCTATTGTCCTCTCAATGACCAACCATGGTGAAACCGCTCGTAACACTAAATAAGCGAGTTCTTCGCTGGTCAGTCATCATAATCTTTTAGGTTATTAATGATCGATAAATTTTAACAGAAAAAAAACAACTTCTCGATAGCTGTGGATAGTGCAGTTACCCAGAATGTGTAAAGTTGCTGTCTTATATACTGAGCAAATTACATAACTCCAAACAAACTGATAATATGCGTAACGGAAGAGGATATATAAAAGAAGGACCATAACAGCGCTTGTAACGAATGTTTTGGATACACCGGATAAAACACGTTACTACATTTCTTTCAGCGAGATGAAGAGGTGAAGACAGTAAATTGATAACTCCCTTGACCTGCCCGAGTGCTTCTAAATAGGAAGGGAGAAGTTGAGATAAGGTCGAAGACTCTTCAGAACTCTCCATTAATGCACGGCAGTTTTAAAATAAAAAAAAGTCATAGGCATAATTTTTTCATTGCATTTGCTCAAAAATTAGACTTTTCCACAGAAAGTTATTCTTTTCCAAGCTAGAGCTTTTTCTTTTCTTCCTACATATACCATCCAAATGCATGGTTTTTAATTAAAAAGTTTTCTGTACATAGTTTTTGCATAAAACTACCATTTTAATGCGTAAATAGAATTAATACATAAAAATAAAATAAAATAAATGAATTTTGTAATATATTAAATTGTATTTAAAAACTTTGTTCAATGTACGTGCGGAATTCCAGTAGTCCCTATTGTTGACCCGCCATTTCGGTTTGAGTCAACAAAGTCTTGAAGACTCTTGAAGAAATGAAATACTTTTGGAAATTTACTATTACAGTATAAGCGACAAATGTGTACATACTTTGACATCTCTTAGGGACTTGAGATGTGATGGGTAGCATCTATTGTCCTTATGCTGCAATCCCAACTGTCCATGAGAGTTTTTGCCCCACCCAAAGACAGCACCGGACCTGTCAAAATAGTGAGCAGTGATTTGTTTTTATAAATCAAATGATTATACGAAGAAAAAAGTAACATAATCCAATCTGAAAAATACTACCATTCTTATCTATTACTACCATTTATATCAAACTAAACAACAAGTGACTGTCTAAATAGATTTTATATCTACATACTGTAGAAAAATGTTTTTATGAAATTGGCAAACCTAACCACATATTTTATGTGGTTTTGTACTGATAAAATTTATGTTAAATGTTTTTTTATAAGGATGACAATTATGTGGTGCAATTTTAATTATCTTTATGAAATATCTTTATTTTTTCTAATCAAAAACAACAACAAAATAAATCAAAATTGTTTCAAAACATTCTTTTTCACTATTTTTTAAAATATTTATTATCATACAAACATATTATATGTCAAATTAAAATAAACAAATTTAATAAAAACTCAAGTAACAAAATTTTACTCACTTAGATAAGGCAAAAGTGTGATTACTTCCACAAGTGATCAAAGTGATAGGCACACCAATAAGTGAAGTGATTTGTTGAGGTACAGTTTCTTTATTTGACATTTTGCCAAGACCACACTGACCATAACTATTAGCTCCCCAGGAATATAGGTCACCATCTAAAAAAATTAAACTATACATCGGATTTATATTTGACTTCCCACTCAGAAACTAAGTATGACTTTTAAATTACTTTTTAAAACCTTAACCTGTCAGGATGTACAATCCAGATAAAATTTCATCTCTTCAAATATTCTACATATATATTCTTTTTTATTATATTCTTTCTTTTTTATAAAAAGACTAAGCATCATTAACTGTTCATATATACTATTATCATTTACTATTTCTTAATATTTATCAAAACATTTGCGCCTGCTGGGTTAAATATTGCGTGGTACTGGATTATAAACTAACCATCGAAACAAAATACCCAAAGTTGTAATTACATCATGTAGAAAATGAGCTATCTGAGCTAAAATGAACTTATTGATTAATTTTATACCAATATAAGTGTGTTAAACAAACAAAGCCATATTTACGACATCAGAACTTATATATAACAGTTACATGAGAAACAATGACTTACAAATTATGAATCAAATACAATACTATAAATCATTTTGTAAATAGTTACTTACTATTTGTCAGGGCCAAAGAATGATATGATCCACAAGCAATTTGAGCAACATTTTTTGTAGCAAGAAGTCTAACAATGGTTGGCATATCATGGGAGTTAGAATCATTTTTAGGATCAAGACCTAATTGACCCATACTATTGCAGCCCCAACTGAATGGTTGACCCCATTCATTTAGAGCAAGAGAATGTTGTAAGCCACATGCTACTGCTGTTATTTTGAACTCTTTTAATTTCTCTACTGGTGCTGAAATGTTTATAATTTATTGCAATTTAATTATTCATTTTAAAAGTACACAAACTATTAGTAGGTAATAGAAAGATACTTTAAACATATTGTGCCTAATTCTGACAGAACACTAATTTTAATTTAGTATATCTCTCTCTGATTATGATCATTTGTATAAGAATTTTAACAGCCAAATAACGCCTACTTATACTTTTGAAAAATAATTAACAATATAAGGCGGCCCTGCCTACAAACTACATTTTAAGACTTTTTAAGGTCTAAAATAAAGACATGTTTCAAAATTTCATTCATCTATTTTGTAATTATACAGAAAGAACATGATGCTTTTCAGTAAAATTAAAAATTAGGGGATGGATTTCAGAACTACACTAATTAATTACAAATTGTACACAATTTGTTTGAATATAAGATCTTGCTGGTTCAATTATAATTTTTGCTCACAAAATTTGGCTCACATATAAGTAGATACCATTAGAAAATATTCAATAGAAATTCATACAAATTGGAGCATCTACTATACCTGGCGTTTTACCATCGTGTGTACCAGTATGTCTTCCAAGCTGCCCAACTTCATTGCTTCCACAAGAATACAAGTGGCCCTGCTTTGTAAGATAAAGTGAGTGAAATTCACCAGCAGCTACACCACGGATGTGGCCACTCTCTTTCCATGTTGATAATGTTGGTCTTATAATCTGTATAAATTTAATATGAATAACGTAAAAGAGTATAAGAAATCAATAGTAAAGGTTCTGGTACAAACTTACTATCGTTAATAGAAATGTAGCATGAAACTTACCAAATCAATAGTATCCTGGCCTTCAATACACAATTCGTGATGAGATGCATTACCCCAACAAAACATTTTTGTGTACCCACTTGATAAAAATTTAAAATTTTAATCTAGAATATAACCTCTTTTCTATTTAATCCAGTCTATCATGAACGGAGGTAGTTGACAACTAAGTTAATATGAACTATTATGAAAATAAATTCATTCCACGTGAAAATTTATCAGCAACTTTTTAAAAGAAAATAATACAAATACATTTTGCAAAAGTCGAGAACAATCTTCAAATCAAGCTTATTTCATAGCAGGTCTTATTATCAAAAATGTTATTAAATCTGTTAAAAAAGCTGAGATACACCTTCAAATTGCAATATTAAAAAAGCGTACAGAATAAAATTACAAAAAAGCGTAAAAATAGTAGTTAAGGAAACACAACAAACGTCACAATATTATCTGTCAAATGATTTTTTAATTTTTTTTGTTAAATTTACCCTATTACAAGGAAAGCAAAGGGCACTAAAGTGATATCTTACGTAGTCTTTTTTTATTTATGGCTCTGAGATACCGGTGCAACATATCCCTTTACCCCATAGAGTTTTTGACGACTAGTAGTAGGCCCCACCATTTTGTTAATGACTTTTGAAAATTTTTACAAATGGTCAGCTATTACTATAGAATTAATGTTAAACAAATGAATATACTTTACAAATGAATGAGTAGATCATTATTGATCAGTATCATTAAAAAATTTCTTACAAGTCACTAATAAATGCTGAATGATTTGTTCCGTATATGTTGTCTAAATAACATAAGAGCATAATGTACGAAATAAAATATACAGCAGTCAATCGACCCCGTCATTACGCATCAAAAACTTCAAAATGCTTATTTGTATTAGTAGCAACTAGTTTAGTTTGCAAATTAAACCTGTATATTACCTGGGCCTGGAAATTTGAATTTGGCCATTTGATTTTAATTTTCAAGGTGAAATCAACAACTCAACTAAAATGTCTAAATCACTGTGTTTATGTCTATGATTATTAGGCTGTGTGGCCGTAGTACCCTCTGCCTGTCGAAAACAACTAACAAATTAAACCAAAAAAAATTCTATGGTTGCGAGACGACGAACGACGGGATGGTCAGCCATATTTGTTATTGTGCTCAATGGGGATTTATTTAGAACATTTTATTTGATCTTCATTCATAATTTGTGATGTATTTTATTTCCTTGCATCCTTCACGTGAAAGTTTTACTGTAGTGATGTAAATTGATTTACACACAACTTAGTTATGCTTCTTTTATAGACGTGGTTAACTGTGGATACCCCCTGTGGTAATCGCTAAAATCATCCAAGAATTTTATTGATAAGTTATTTCAATAAAATTAATTAAAGTGGCGGGGGCATCTAATAGTAATGGAAAAGGGGGTCGCCAAGCTGCCCCGGTCGATGTGGGGTCTCCCCTACTCGACTGGGAGGAGGGTGACCATTTCAGTTTCGAGGACTCTGAGCGATTCGAGGAAGATTCTTTGTGTAGTTGGAGTTCGGAACCGGAAAGTTTGTGCAACAATTGGCGAGGATGGCGTAGACCAGTGCCCCAACTCACATTCGTACCTCGCTCAACGAAAAAAATTGTTCAAGGTAACAGACTCTCAGCTGATCCTTTGTTTCGATCTATAGCGACGACGAAAACGGGTTTTATTTTTCAAAAATGCTATTGTTGATTAAAAATATGATTTATTTCTTTCATAATATTTCATTATAACAATACTATCTTAGTATTTCTTTGTAAAGTTTTGATGAATGACCTATATGCAGTTGCTACTTTGTGTATGTATTGTTGTACAAAGAACAGGTGTTGTAAAGTCATTTACCTTTGACTGGACTGAGCAGTTAATAATGTTGCATTGGGGTTTTTTTAAATCCCTGCTTTTACTGAAGCATTTTCTTTGTGGCTAAACTGGTTTTAGCTTTAAAATTTGATTTCAATGGATGGAAAGTGTTACCATTAAATAAACTTTCACAACTTTCACTCTTTTTTTGTACTTCTTTAAATTTATATGTTTCATGGTCTGCAAGCATTTGTGTATTTAATAATAATATTGTAGTATGTATGATAATATAAAACAAGAAGTACTGATTTTATAGATTTTATATTTTTTATATTTCATATTATAGTACCTTTCAAACTAAAAATATATCACGATTATTTTAAATTAAAAACAACCAATTATCAGATATTAAAGCTCTTTTAATGAAAAGTGAGCTCAATAGGAAGCTTGTAAATGGCATAAGTTAACAAAGAAATTGTAGTACAATGTCTTTAAAATGAAAATAAAATTATAAACCTCTAAAAGAAGCACATTATTATTATTTATTAAAATAAAATTTTCTATTCACAGAAAAAACTGTATCAACACTTAGTGAATTAGCAGCAAAGTGTGTAGCTAGCCATATACCATTTGAACTTGTTGAGCATGTCTATCCACCTGTGCCTGAACAGCTCCAACTGCAAATTGCATTCTGGAGTTTCCCTGACAGTGAAGATGATATCCGCTTATACTCCTGCTTAGCAAATGGTTCAGCAGATGAATTTCAGAGAGGAGAACATCTCTTCAAAGAAAAAGCTGTTAAGGATGTCTTACAAATTGGTAAGTGATCCATTATTATAACTTATAATTTCATTAATTTAAATTACATTTTTTTCAGGATATCATTGAATAATGTTCATGAGTTTTGTTTTATCTAACTTTGTTGCCTTTTGTCCTTTAATTTGTAAAGGAGTATATAATGAAACATTAATTGTATCAGATATATTGCCTTTTTATTTTTAATTCAAAATATTTTTTTTTTTTTTTACAATAAAATTTTAGTGTGTCACAATTACATTTGTAGATTATGAGTGCAATTTAGTGATGTAAACAACTCATCCAGTTGCACCTTTACCAAGTAAATTCAAGGTTCATATTATTATGAGTTTACCTTTTTTCTTTCAGTTTTCGGTTATAAATTGATTAAAGTGTTGAGTGGAGTGTTCGTGTATATTTAGGTAGCTTAAGTAATTCTAACAATGCTACTCATAACATGTATATTTCTGATATATGGGTTATCTTCCATGGGTGACTTGCCATCAAAAACCATGAGCTGATCATAATCAATACAAGCTTAAACTATCTAACTATATTGGCTGATGATTCACTGAATAAAATGTATCATATAAATAATGAAGTATCATTTTGCGTTTTTTATTTCAGAATAAATAGGAATTACATAAGAAAACTGTTAAATTACCTTTTAAAAAAAAGATATCTTACTACCTTCCTATATTAATGTTACTGAGTACACCTGGCTTTTTACCTATACAACTTATTATGACAAATAAAATTACAGATCATTCTCAAAAGTTATGTGGAGGACCTAGCCCACAGCACACAATATAGCTTGGTTCAGGGCTTCATATAACAAACCCAAAACTGCCACTAATACATTTGTAGCATGATGATCATGTAAACCACAGAATAAATAATGGGAAAAATACTGAAAAATACCACTTATAAAAGGCACATCTACCCTATAATCATTACAGAACACCAATCATTAAAGTTGGTGCATGAAGCCATTTAAATTCACACAACTAAATATGACTTATTAGGCTATATCATGGTTCCACATATTATACAAAAAAAAATATAAAGTCCTTTTCATCTAACAAGACTGCTTGAATTGACTCACAGAAAAATCAATCCACACAACATACACACAGGGACATGTCTGGGATACAGTACGGGCTGTGCTACACTTCTTAATATTTAGCCGGTTGTACTATTTGAATAGTGCAAATCTGCATAACTAGCATTGGATAATTCTGCATATCAGACAAAAGTAGTCAATTGTAATAATGCGCCTTAAATGCTTCTAAAATAAGGAACTAATTCAAATATAATTTTTTCTTGTGAGACTAAAAATAATGCAGATATGCAGCAATTAAGCAAGCAATTAAATAGTATAAATTTAATGCCAGAATTTCAAAGTGTTATGTCACAGATCTACATTTCAACAATAAACTACATACTTAATTATTATTTGTAATATTGGAGTTTCTTTTTCACTCCGTTCATGAATAAAGGGCTCCAAAGTATCGAACGTGTGAACAAGAATTTTATATCTGCTTACCGATCTATACGCCAATTGATATGCGACAGGTGTGTGGGAATCGACCATTGAGAATACACAAGTTTCTCAAGCAACCAATGTACAATTTGTTGGATGATCAGTTATGAGCAAGTCACCTTTGCAATGCGTGACCAATCTTGTAAAATATCAATCTTCAGTGGGTGGGTACGTGCAAAAAAGAAAAATAGACCGAAGCGTAGAATTTTGAGACGCGCACTACGCGAAAGCGTTTGTATCACCTTATGCACTCGGCCATACCTCAACGCAAAAAACAGATAGGCAGATGTTTTTATAATTGGTAATTTTTGTTTTAGGTTTCCATCTATCAGCCACTGTCATCCTCAGTGTACCCCGGACTCAGTATAATGTAGCCGTAACATTTGACCGTCAAAGAATATCTTCCTGTAACTGTACGTGTTCTTCCACCGCACATTGGTGTTCGCATATAGTAGCAGTCTGTCTGTATAGGATACATTTAGTAAGTATTCAGCTTAAGGTAATATTTGTTTGTTTTAAGTTACGTGTTACAGATCATGCTGTTATTGCAATGTTTAACTCAAAGAGAAAATAGATCAGGAAAAAAGTTTTTTGTAATTGCATTTATTAATTTATACATAATTTACTAACTCAAAATTAAATATTCTTCACATTTAATCGGTTATGTTTTTATTTGTTATCTTAGAACCAATTGACATATTATAATTTTTTGAAACTTCAGCCAACACAAGTATGTCTCAGAGCGCCTGTATCCGAATCATTACAAAGACTACGGAGAGACCAACTACAGAAATTCGCACAATATCTCATATCAGAGTTACCGCGGCAAGTTCTACCTACAGCACAACGTATATTGGACGAGCTGTTATCAGCCCAGCCGAACCAGATAAATGCGACCTGCGGCGCACCCGATCCGACAGCGGGAGCTTCGGCCTACGAATATACATCGTGGTTCTTAGATGAAAAAACTTTGCACAACAATATTAATAAGATATTAGTAAAGTTTTGTGTTCCAGCCCCTATAGTGTTTAGGTGAGAATATACTGAAATGATTGTCTAGGAACTTTTGCAATTGTTTTATAATTAAATTTACAATTTTCATCATTTCGCCTTCCAGTTTTCATATGTATAATTAGGCAAAATCAACCGCTACGTATGCAAAACCATTCATAGATCGGTTATGGAAACCTAGCATTAGTCTTTAGCCTAAGTATCAATCTCAGGTGATTATAGTGCTGCCAGCAGAGTTATGAAACTTGTAATAATTTGTCATATTTGAAATAATTAATTCTTGTGGTATTAAATAAAAACTGATAAACCTATTGCTGATGTTGCCTACTGAAAAATATAAGATATTCTAAATGTAGTAAGCTTTTCTAAGTAAAATTTCATTAATTTCGATTCGAATTATAGTCTAGAAATTTTTAAAATTTATATTATATTTAATTTTTTCGTTAAATAAAACTTTTCTATTAGTTTGCTTTATTTTTAATAAATATATATATTTTTAAACCAACTATGCTTGTAAACGATAACATCATTAATCTTGTCCATCCGCCCATTTATTTTGCAAGGAGCATTTTCTATGGATGGTTTTTGGGCGTCTTGTAACAGCTCCTCAAGAAATATTGCATATATACGGTTGCTTCTGGAATTTTTCTTTATATATTTTTTTTAAGTTGTAATAACTTCAATGTTATCAAATACCCTATTTTAGCGATGTGAACTACCTAAGCACGAGCGCACCCCCCGCTGCGGCGGAATGGTCATCATTACTCAGACCTCTACGTGGACGGGAGCCGGAGGGCATGTGGAACTTGCTCTCTATTGTCCGAGAGATGTTTCGGAGAAATGACAGGAACGCCATACCGCTCCTCGAGATCATCACAGAGGAAGTCATGGCTTGTGAACAGGTATCGACAGAAAATTTAAAAAAAAAACTTGAGTCCTATTTGTTACGGTAGTTAACTCGGGGAGCCTGTGGACTGTATTTGGAGAGAAGTGGGAAAAACAAGGAAACCACGACTTTACTCGTCACCGGTATATTGACAACAACATCAAAATATAAAAACAATCTAGTATCAAAATATATTAAAAAGTAAACTGACATATAAACGAAACAGGCTTTATACAAACTATCAGTAACACTATTGTTAATCATACTTACATAGTATAACATTTTATGTCATCTTATTAATGGTTTAGTGGGAATAATTGATTTCTGCTGTGCGACTCGGGGTAGAGGCGTTTCTATGTCGGCGATGATCGGGCTCGCCCGAAAACATTTCAACAGGCCGTCTGCGCCTGCCTGCCTTGGCACCACCGTGTTCCGTTTAAAACCTGTTCGTCATTGAAATTGACAAAGGATCGCCTGTCTTGGAGACTGTCCGCCACCGAGCGCAATGCTCCGCTTGGTCTTAAAAAGGGCCCTCCCGGGCAGTGTCAAGATCGGTTTGAATGCAACTCTGCGCAAAAATTAAGCCTACGTGACTACGCTTTGTCCCCCCATCAAAGGAAATAAAGACTATCTATCAAAGGCCTAAGCCACCCGGACATGCCGCACGCCCAACCAACTCTAACATGAAAGTTTGGACATCAGGATCTAGCACTAGGTCACTTTTGCGTTTCCCCCATGACACAATCAAAGGCGACTAGCGCCACAACAGTCGTGGGCTTAGGAAGCCCACAATCCCCGACCACAAAAAGGTCCACTGGTCTAGAGGCTCCACCAACCACAGCCCTTTTTAGTGTTTACGTTTATAGGCTATTTATAGATTCAATAAACATTATTATATATTTATTATTGATTGTCCAGATTATAGTATGGTGGTACACCACAAAAGCAGCGTTAGTCGCTTGGGGAGGTGGTGCTGGCGGCGGCAAACATGGTGGCAGCGGTAGTAACTCTGCCGCTCAACATGCTTGCTCCTCGCTATGTGATGAGGTAATAACATTAAAGACCCTTTACTTTAAATATAATTTAGGAAAACAATAACCCAATTTCCGATGTGCGGAAAATAAATTAAATTTAAAAAAAATTAGCATAAAATGACTTTAAGGAACGTCAAGTTAATTGATACAGACCATCCATACAGCTTTAATTTATTTTAATCAGCATGTTTTAATATGCTCATTAAAAAGGCAAAATTGCTTAAGATTAAACGCCAAATGACGTCACGTGTACTCAAAGAGTAGTAATGAACTTAAATTTAATTTAGTTCGTACACTAAGGAATCGGGGCCAATATCTGTCTATATAAGTTTTTAAGACGTTTTGTAAATACGCCATAATAATTACTACTGTTAAATAAATGGTTATGATAAAATTTTGAAGCTAATTTCAATTAATTTATTCATCAGTACATTTTTTTAATAGAGATTTTCATGCTTATTTTGTTTACTGCACATATTTAGTGATAATTATTTGTAGGATTTTTTTTTATTACGACACTATTTTTTTATCTATAATGTGAATATTGATTATAATCAATATCTTTTACGCAGGTGGTGGTATTGTGGCGTCTTGCCGCATTGAATCCTGCCTTAGCACCGCACGAACGTGACACCCTACACGAACAATTTGCACAATGGCATATGAAAGTGTTAGATAAGGTGAGTCAAATATTCCATAATTTAATTCAATAATGTAGGTAAATGAACGGTCTGTAATGAAATATTTGGTTACTTATCCTATATTTTCGCAGGTGGCCAAGAACCGCAACAATCATATAAGTACTTCCTCCCACACTCGGCATACATCTCGCACTCACTCCCACCCGCCATATATTAACGGCATCAGCGAGAACGAAGTCTTCCCCGGATTTCATCCTGCCATGGAAGCTTGCTTCCTCGAATGGGATGACTATCCTATACCTGGAGTGACTTATACAAAGGACTTGAATCCGCTGTACCATAGCCCCTTTACAATCTTCAGGCATCAGGATAAACAGAATGAAAGTGTGCATCAGGTTAGTAGAAATGAAGAAGTTGATGTAGACCAATGCTTTAATTTAATGTTTAGTGTAGCATACTCAAAAACTTGTGTAACTTGTTGTGATAGACATCTTTAACTGAGATTTTATTAATTATACAAGATGTGTTATTTTTAATTCATGAACAAGTGGTCAAGTATGGTTACTGTCCAACTTCTTTGTTATTCAAAGTTATCAATAAACACACTATTTTATTCAGGGTTTCGTTGTCTCCTAACTTGCCGTGCCTGCGTCTATCTATATGATGTTTTTGATACAGAGAATATTACCGAATAAGACACTGTACCGTAAATGCAGTATTTATGTTAGTGGTAAAATTAACAATAAAGACATTGATTGTTTTACCTCGAACCTCGAACACAGTTGAAATATAGTAATGGCAGTAATTATAATTTTTAAATTTAATTTAACTTTTTTTACTCTCCCAAACTGGGAATTGATGTAATATGGTGTACATTTTATTGGTGTATATTTTTAGGTGAACTCTTCAAAAGCAGTTCTAAACAATGAGATGTCATTGAGCTACCGTCTGACAAATCCAGACCCTTCCATACAAGGGCTCCGCACAATGTTACATAGAAGTGGTCGCATCAATGTCGATCTGGCTATTGCTGGGCCATCAGGTCAAGTGAGTATTTAGTCCAGAAAGCATAATTCTAGTCAGTTTTTTAGTGTTTATTGTAACGTGAATAAAATTTTTAGGCTTGTGGCTCTGGAGAAGGCACTAATGAGCCACCGCGTGATTCTGGACCAAGTGACGGGAATCACTCCAGTGTATCATCTGAAGGTAAATGCTAAACATTTTATTTCATCGATCACAACTTTTACTTCAGTTTTATTCTATGCCATAATTATTTTTACATTTTATCAATAACATAATTTTCTTAAAAAGTTAAATGTGATTTAGGTTTTTGCGAAAACGAAGAAGAAATCCTGCAGCAGAGCGGTGGAGACACTGATTCTCAAGAGTCAAGTTCTCCCGCTGTATCCTCTGATGACGCTCAGCGAAGGGTATCTAATGACGAGTCTGTATCAGATGATGAATGCAACATTTATTTCTACGACTCCGCTGCTGCTAGGCGAGCAGTGGTCGGCGAAGGAACTAGTGCAGGCACGGCCATGGCAAGTATTTTAAGAGTTTTGTTTTAGGTAAAAATATATATGTAGTGATAAAAACTGTTGACATTAAGAAGTCGTTTAAAATTTTATTATAACTAATTTGAGTTCAAGGCCATACCTTGTTTCTTATTATATTATGCATAGACAGATTAAATAAGTCAATAAGACCACAGTAAACAATAATTGTTAAAATATCCATTCAACAAACCCTTAAGAATTTGGTTCTTTCCATTTTAAGGATTTTTCGTATAAAGACAGCAAGTCAATCGTAAAAATAGTTGCACAATGAAACCATGTCTATTGGTCCTCTAACAGGGTAAAGGTCAAATTGTAACTGTGCCTCCATACCGCAATTGCTATATTTATATTTGCGTTATATAGACATATATATTAGGCGTTTTGAATTGAAAATTTGGTTTGAAGGGCTCTGGTGTTGGAACTAGCCTTGCGAGTAATGGGGCTGGCAGCTGGGAATGCGGCTGGGAAGTCTCGTTCGCTCGCGCCGAAGGTCTTCAAGCGCATGGGCACGTACGAGAAGCTTGCGCGTTAGGCGCGCGCCTTGCGAGGGAACTGTTAGCTCGTCCGCCAGCTTTAGGCGCCGCCTGTGCGCCGACGCAGCATCACGACCCGAGGAAACTGCGCAGGAAGCATATGCCGTCGCCAAGACTCTGCGCCGCGAGCCATCGCTTGTCTTGTCTTGCGTCTGCCACGCTCGCAAAGTGTGCCTTCCTATGCACGGTGAGTAAAATGTTGAACTGTTAGTGGAATGCCGTCATTGTTTATGGTATTCTGTATTTGTGAAAGGCGCTGACAAAAAAGATAGTTAATGTCATAGTAATTTGCTTAGTGCATCGATTTTCTGTGACTCTTAATATAAGTAACCCATAAGGATAATACTTAGCTACCTTTCTATTTATGAGTGTAGAGTAAAAGTAAGTGCTGCTGCCGATGACAACTGAGTAGAAGTCAAATGCTGTCGTCATGACTGCACGTAGTGAGCTATCTCTCATCCTGTCTCAGGTCTGCTATGGATTCAATAATCTCTATATGGTTGGTTTTGGTAAGCAAAACCATGCCTGCATATGCATGTCAAAGTTGTCAAAATTCAACGCCTCGATAGTAAAACCAAGAAGTGTATTTGTGTACTAGTAAAGTACTAGTATAATTAAAATTTTAAACTATTATTTGAGAAGCAGCAGGAGTAGTGGTAATTTAATTTTCACCATGACTGATCCCCAGGTTCGACAATAAATTGTATCCTCCAGCTGGTCAGAGTTCCAAAAGAAAAGTTTAGCCTGTTGGTCCCATTTATTATTGTACTCGTTCGCCAGCGTTGTAGTGTTATAGTTGAAAATCCCTGAAGTGTTTCTCCCAAGTATGAATTATCGTAGGGTGTAATATTATTAGTAGGCAGATTGTGACTTTCTCTTCATGCCCTAAAGCTCATCTTATCCACCAAAAAATTTAAAAAAAAACTTTTGTTGCAACAGAAGATACATTATAGTGGCATACCTTTAAAATAGAACCTATGATCTTTTTCTTACCAGGTATTAGCAGAATTCAACGAGCACCATGAGCTCGCATTTCGTGTTGGCCTATTTGCGTTAGAGATGGCTCGACCCCCAGCCAGTACGAAAGCTCTAGAAGTGAAGTTGAACAACCAAGAAACTGAACTTGTAGCTCTCTTGAAGAAACTGCCTACTGGTGCTGAACAATTAGCTTTAGCGCGAGAGAAAGCAGAACAATTGCGAGATGGCATGTTGAGGTAAATACATCTTAATAATGTATCTTTATGTTAAAGATAATCCTACTTTTGACCATCTCCTTCAATAGTTTAGTTATTACCATAGAATATTATGATGTACTGTTTATAGCATTTATTGTCCAAAATTAGGATTTAGGAAAATTATGACTAGAGTCAGAGTTATATAGAAGAGATTAAATAGCTAAACTTTTATTACAGAAACCGTGGCCCAGCATTATTACCTATTGCTTTAGCTAGTTTCTTATTTGAAGTGCTAGTTTTATCAGGGACTGACAAAGAAAATAAAAATTCGGTATGTATTTGTCTTTAACTTTTACCTACAAACTTAAATGTTTCGATTTATAATTCTAACGAAGGATCTGTTTTAGGCAAGATTACTGACTGATGAAATATTAGGGTTCGAAGCGGCAGTAGCTGCTTTAGGGCTGAAAGCTAATGTTTCCGAAGCAGAACATCCACTATTATGTGAAGGGACAAGAAGACAGCGTGGCGAATTAGCGCTTACATTGTTGTCATTCTACAAAGATGACCCCGTTAAGTTGGCGAGGATTATGAACAAGGTAAGATCATATATAAAAATGTTTTCAGATTCGTGGTAGTATAAGATAGTCTTTTGTATCCATATTCTAGAAAATAAATGATTATTTTTATTAGAAGCAAGCCCTTAACATTGTCTGAAAGGTAAAAATAAGTACTAAAATATTTAATGTTACGTAGGACAAAGATCTCTTTTTCTCTTTTATACAGCTCAAATTATGATTTATCTCCTTTATTTTAAGAAAAAAAAGTGTAACAATATTCAAATAAAAGTTTAAATAAATTCCTGTTTAGTATTCTTGTATTGATTATAATGTTTTTCTATAGCTGCTAGACCGCGACATCCACCAGTTAACTAAAGGCCCTATGGTGAGCATGTACTATACGAACAATCCGCGTCTCGCAGCCTACAGAGCGGAACATTCGTCCAACTCGCAAGCTTATCCGGCTCATCCGGCGCCGTGTTTACCGTCACAGGTGTGTAATATTAATTAATTTATAAGATAGTGAGCCTATTTCTGAGAAAAAAAATCTAATTTAAATACTTAGTATCGTCATGTCTTAAAATGATTATAAAACTGATTGTTGTAACATCATGTAATGTTTTCAAAGGTATATTAAATTTTCGACCTTAATTAATATTAGCAATAGCATATTTTACGAAATATATTCCTTTCAAAATGTAGACAGTTATTTCAATGCAGTCTAAATTTTAAAACTAGTCCTAATTTTGTGACCTTTGATATTTATGGAAACGCACTGATACGTTAGTGGGAGCGGTCCGGGAGATGAAATTTTCGTGATCAGGCCATAGTAATTCGAACACTGCAAATACTCCTGGTACCGCCTCAGTGTGTTCAGGCCTTAAGAGCATGCCTCCAAAATGAAGTCCCTTGTTATGGTAGATGAAATAATTGTATGTGTCCAAAAGTATCTAAACTATTAATGGCGAATTAATGTATACCACTCTAATTTTTGGGTTTCAAAAATCTTAACTAGAATTGCCCAACTACACACATACACATACAAGCTATCATACAACGCGCACACGCACATAAAAATGCGATACAAACACACGCGACCTTACACATGCATACACACAAACGCGTGCGCTCACATACACATTGGCACATATCCTCACAAAGGTTACTCATAGCTCCCTTCTAATACCATCACCAAACAGGCACGCCTTAAAAATTTTACCTTATATATTTTTCTATATTAATGAATAATTTTGCTCGCGATGTGTTGAACGCCTCGTAAGCTAAAATAAATACTTTGGTTTGAAAACTATTCTAATTACAACTAGTGCATGTCGTAGGCGTGCATCTCCAAGAAGATCTATTAAGTAATGTAGACATTTAAAAAATATATATATTTTTTGTTACAATAATTTGAGAATATAAGTTTTACGAGTATTATAAATCAAATAAAATAATAAAATAAACAATCGCTCTATTGTTGTAATATCATTATTTAGGCTCTTTTTGGTAAAATGTGACTTATATAAAAATAAATTCATGTCCCTTCTTTCATTTTAGGTTCGTGCTTGAATATAATCTTGATTCGCATCCTATTGCAAAATTTAAAAAATAAGTATTTGTTGCAGTGATCAAATTTTTATTTATCCTTTGCTTTACCTTGTAGGCGGTATGCCCACTGGTGTCAGATATGGAACGGATGGTAGTGACTGAAGGCGGCCCTTCGCCGCCAGCTCATCCACACTCTCACGCATCCCAATCTCATCCGCCTTTGCCGAGACCTAAGGATTCGAGGTTTGTTAACTATGTTAATAGTCCGCACTATTTCAGAGATCTGAATACAGTGCTTTATTCAAATACTTCTAATTTGTTATAGTAGAAAAAAGAATACTCATTTTTAAATTAAACAAGGTTTACGTTATTGCACTGCAAGTAGTAATTACACCTTATATTATAAACTAAATTTTGATTATGTTGTAGTAATATAAAAAGCTCAAGTTGATAATTATTCATTCATTTCATAGTGCAATAATATGATTACTAGTTAATAAATCACTTAATGACTGAAATAATACCCAAAGATTGCGATAAGAACTAATTTAAAAATTATTTTTTAGATACAAAGGCAAACGTGTATACCCGTCCGTACCAAACCAGCCGTCCGAAGCTTCGGCCCATTTCATGTTCGAGTTAGCCAAATCCGTCCTGTTCAAGGCGGGTGGGTCGTCCAGCACGAGCCTGTTTACGCAGACCTCCTGTGCCAGGGAGCATCATGGACCGCATAGGTATGGACAGCGTATTTGTCGGTTGGGGGCTGTATATTTTATTTAGTGTATCGTTTAAAGTATATTTTTTGAAAATAGTGTAGTTTCATGTCAAATAAGATCGCTACTAATTTAACTTCAGTCTACTAACTTGCAGAGCTATTTTTCAGTGGTCCATTATTGTTTATTAATTTGTAAGATAAGATAATTTTATGTATCATTACCGTATCGTTACATTTCAACAATACATTTAATTTTTCCCGTAAGTGGGATTGGTGGCGCCTACCATATACGTTACGTAAGAGAAAGAGAGAATACTACACTTATTTCAACTTCATCCACTATTGGAAAATGTAAAATATTCCTAATGGACAATGATATTATGTATATTAAGGGTGGGCTACTTCTAGTCAAAACTGTATTCAAAGGTCTTTTATTTAAAATCTTATTTTATCGACACTGTTTTAAAATTTTATTTTAGAGGATTGCACATGGCGGCCTTTCAGTTGGGCCTCTATGCACTTGGCCTACACAACTGTGTGAGCGCAAATTGGCTCAGTCGCACATATTCATCTCACGTTAGTTGGATAACCGGTGAGTATGTATATATATCCGAAAATCGGGAGCAGTGGCGTTGATTAGGGGAGACCTATGTCCAGCAGTGGAAGAGCATAAAATAGGCTGATGATATATACATTAAGGTATGTTAGTTTGAGCCTAGGAATGCATGTGGTGTTATTGTTGCCTTATGCTACTGCAACAGCTTATATCCATAAACCTGCAATCGACCACCCCAGGGTGATTTGGCCCAAAGTTGGTGATTTTATGGCCCAAAGTTTTCATCGATTTTCAAAGTTCTTACCAACCACAATTTAAAATCTATTATATCTTTCAAAATTGATGATGCTTGATAATATAGGTAAAAGCAATTTTACTTCATCGATTGGGTGTCAATTCATCATCTTTCACTTTTTCATTCTACTTTAATTTAAAAAGCATAGAATGTCAATAAACTAAAACATAAAACTGTGTACAGACAGTTAATAGATAGTAACTACATACCTTTGACTTATTTTAGTTCGCCTGTTTATTAACACACTCCACGCACACGACTCGGCTTTAGTGTTCACCCTATAATGAAGGGTTTACTAACTTACAAAATATATGTATCGCTGTTGGAAATGT
The DNA here is from genome assembly GCA_943193645.1 of Acentria ephemerella. Classification (NCBI taxonomy): domain Eukaryota; kingdom Metazoa; phylum Arthropoda; class Insecta; order Lepidoptera; family Crambidae; genus Acentria; species Acentria ephemerella. The sequence goes on from OW971882.1 coordinate 4,617,461, forward strand.
TCTTAAATAGATTATAATTTGATGTTTATGAATACACGGTCGGCACTTCAATGTTGCGGAATAGTTAATATTTTATTAGAAAAAATATTTAATAAAGAGTGCAAATACGGACATTTTTATTGGGCATTGAATGTGTTAAGTCTAAATGTGTCACAACAGTGACATTTTTGCAACGTCATATGACGACACCAACCAATTACCTTGGTGAAAGAGTATTTCTGAATTTACTTTTCAATTTAGTCAAAACAACCATACACAATAGGTATCAAGCCATCAATTTTATTTACAGGACAAGCAATGGACATTGGATCTCCAGCTATTTTATTCCTAATCGATGCTTGGGAAGGCCATCTAACGCCGCCGGAGGCAGCTGGTATCGCTGACAAGGTATTAAGTAAAATTTTTGAGAAAATGAAGCTATCTAATTTTTTCGATTTTTTAATAATTATGCTTCCTTTATTTGTATTTGTAAGTGTTATGTTCTAGTAAACAAATGGAATGGCCACAGGTTTGAAAAGTATTTTATGATGGTAAAGTATTTATTCTTACAAAGAAGGATTTTTAATAAATTACAGACAGGAATGAGCAAAGAAACTCAAATTCTTCAACAGACTTATATTGTATTATTACGTACACTAGTACAGATAAAAAATATTGTTGCTATGATAGCAACAAATAATTTAGTTTTAGGTTATTAGAGTTATCAGGATTTTTAACCGGTGTACACAAATAACTAAAAATGATATTTTAAATGTTTATTAAATTTGTTTGTGAATATTACCATTGAACTTTATAGGAGACTTAGATACTTCTGTTAAGGTTTTAATTATATTTTTAGTCAGTAATTTATATTCTTTTGAATAACCATTGGTTGTTTCATTATTATTTTTGAGTGGTTTTATTCCAACTATGTGTACCTATACTGTTCTGTAATACACCAAAATAATAATTTCTAGGTATTAATAAAGCCCGCAAATTCATAAAACTTATTTTCTTTCTTTCATTATTCACTTATATTTATAGGCGTCATCCGGTCGAGACGTTCATACTGTGCGTGCAGCCGCAGAATTGGCACTATCAGTATTACCACATGCTCATGCACTTAATTATAATGAGATTCAACGCGCTGTACTACAATGTAAGGAGCAAAGCGACGCTATGTTGGAAAGGGCTTGTTTGACTGTAGAAGCAGCTGCGAAAGGTAAATCAATAAAATATATTGTGAAGTTATATTTGTGATGTATTCCGTTAATGGGCATTTTTTTTTATAATATAACATCGTACATTTTTTTCTTTACAGTATAGAAAAAATTAAAATTTGATTCTTTCTATGATAATGTTAGGTAAATAATAGCTATTTTACATGGTAACTCCTTTTTAAAATGACCTCATGGTCTAGGTGTATGATTCCTGTTTTTAGGTGTAGGTGGTTCAAATTCTGTAGTGTGTTCCCTATTATGTTGTTTTAAGTTTTGTTCCTAGCTTCTGATTTTATAATATATAAATAATTCTACTAAATTCTAGATACGACTAGCAAAAAATTTGATTTGAAAGAGGCGCTTTCTAACTATTAATACATTTTTAAAAGGTGGTGGCGTTTACCCGGAAGTGTTATACACTGTAGCGAGGTATTGGCACGAGTTGTTCCTTCGTCAAGCCAATGAGGAGAGTGAGCCAGTGATGGAGGAACCGCAGTACAGGGCGCCCCCTCCCGTAGCGGTGCCCGTGCCCTACCCGCTGCCTTACCCGTTTACATACCACCCGTATCCTCCGCCGATTTACCAACTACAGGTTAGTATAACACATTTATATAATATCAAGTACATACAAGTATATTCTATGCTGACAAAATAAGAATATACCGAACTGACTTACTTCACTTCGAAAAGCTAAAAAAATATTAGCGTTAACTTATACTTACTGTATTTGTATTGTAAATAATACCGTTTCCCTCAGTTGCTCAAAATCTATTATTTTTTTTGCAAAGAATATAGATTTTCTCGGCACCTATTATTATTTATATATTTTTGTTAAGATATAACATAAATTGACTCCTCTCTCAACATTGAAAAGTGTATTTTTGTTTTCAATGAGCCACAAATTTACTTTAATTATCAAATAGTTTCTATAATATCTCATTAAGATCTCATAAGCAATGATCATTATAGTTGAAAAATTTCAGCTAAGTATCATTAAGTCTTAAAGATAATTGGTTTAAGTACTGTAATAAACAAACAGGTACGATCATGGTCACTTGTCTGTATATCACTAATATGTGCTCCATGCTGTATTGACTACGGAACTTTAAAACATCGATATACTTTTGACGTAATGAAAGTCGAGAACTGTTGCATATGTACCTGTAATGTTAAAAAACAAAGGTCTAAGTGTCAATGAGGGTTTCAAGTATTGCATATTGCAACGTCAGTTTGTGATACAACTTGTTACAGTACGGCGGAGCGCCAGCGCCTCACCCTGGACCCCAATTTGCGCTACCTCCGTATTTCGTGCGAGGGATCGTAGCACCGCCGCCGCACGCGACGCACCCGACTCATCAGACGCACCCGACGCATCAGGCGCATCCGACGCATCCGACGCACCCACAGCACCCGCAGCACCAACAACATGCTCAGCACGTGGCTCATCCTCCGCCCATCGCTGTTAACGTATGTATATGTATAGATGAGCTCATTATAAAAATAATATAGGTTTATGATTTAAATGATTTATCAGCAGTCATACTGAGTGATTTAAGACTGCACTATTTTTGTATGTAATGCTCATTTGTATGTTTGGAGGAATATTCAGAAAATGGCAGTGGCTTCTATGGAAAGGGTATTTTCAAATTTCATTACAGCATTCCTACAGAGCAGAATAGGTAGCTTGCGAAAATTGGAGGCGTGATCTTATTTATTTAGACCGGAAATAAAACGAATGCATATTTTGCAAGCTCATCAGTGGCACCCAACAAACTGAAATCTGCATAATTAATATTTTAAATATAATGTTTTCTTTATTTAAAAAATTGTGTATGGGTAATTCAAACTGATTTATAGTCAATTACCTTTGTTATTATTTGTCCCAGCACCCAGCCCCAATCCCACCACCGATGCCAGCGGCGCACGGAGCCGTTGGCGGCGTGGGGTCGGTGGGGGTCCCCGGGGGCGCGGGTGCTGCTCCCTGTCCCTCCGCCCCAGCACCGCCGCCGTTGCCCCAGGCTCAGTTGCGGCGACTACTAGCCGCCTATAGAGTGGGTATGCTTGCGCTGGAGACGCAGGCCAGGCGGGTGCACGATGACAGACCGCAGAACAAGTTTGGAAGGTAACATTATTAGTGCCGTGATTCCGTTTCTCTTTGCCTCCTCAATCAAGAAAAGAATCGGGAGGTAATCTGTAATAGCAAACTCATGAAACAATTTTTAAAATAATTTATCTAAATTATTTTTTTAAAGGTAAAGGAAAGTTTTTCTGGTAAAGGAGAGCGTTTTAGAGTTTGCCTGCAAGAGGTTGCAGCTTAATAACCTGTGTGTTATTATTTCTGTTGTGTGCAAGTGTGCACTAAAGTATATTTAATTGATTGATGTTTTTTATGATAACTAACTCTATATTTCTTTATGTAATAGTATGAAAATAAATCAATTTCCTTACAGATTTAAACAAACATGAAATTTAAAATAGCACTAACAGATTATTGTCAAAGCAATAGTACTATTATTAACAACATTCAATAACGATAACGTCAATTACTTCAACCTAATTAGCACCAGCTGATAACTGATTGATAACATTATGTTATATTGATCTACTTTTTTATTTGAATGAGGTCGATGTATATAGCCTTTATTCGTGCCGATAAATAACTATCAGCACTTATTGGGATGGTAAAAGATTAAGTTTAACTTTTAAACATTAACATTGTTAAATGAGTACGCATTAGATAAACACTTCGATAAGATATAAGTAATACACTATCACTTATTTTAATATGGTGATAAGCTTTCTCATTTTATCGTCTATAGTAATTTTAAAATTAACATTAACAGTAAGTAACATATATTTATAAATAGTCAAATACAATTAATTAATATTACAATGAATTTGACGTAATTAATATTTGCATTGCATTTTTATATTAAAGAATTTAAAACAAGCAGATTTCCCGTCTGTCAATCGCCTATAGATACCAGCAATATGAAGGAATAACTTTACATTGATATATACGGTTGGTTTTAATATGTATAATTTAGTCTGTTGCTTGCTTCGAATAAAAAGCTGTGTTGAGATCAATAAAACAATGATTATGTGATGTGATCGCGGCCTAGTAAATCTAATAAAAATGTATGTTCTATGCAAAATAGGTAATTACATCTACATCTATAAATCTGAGGCATGCTTTTGTGTCAAATAAATGGTGTGATATTATGAATTGATGAGTTCAATTCAATTTATAGTTTATTTGTTCTTTATTTGGATCAATTTAGTTAATTAAAATAGGATTTTTGATATTGTTTTTGGTTTCAGAAATCCTCCATACGGTGAACACGTAAAATGGCTTCTGCGCATATCAAAGCACCTCGGGGCTCAGTACTTGCATCAGTTCTGCGTGTGCGCAGTGAATTCTGTGGTATCACCTTTCGTGTTGTACGAGCTTTGCGTGGAGTCTGCCCACTGGCTCGCCCGCGGCGGGCCTCATCACCTCGTGATGCAACACCTGAGGGGAACACTCGCACCTCTGGTGCAAAAGTGCCAACAGATGTGAGTGTTAATTTATTCTAGATTATTTACAAGAATAATGTAGCACAATATGTTTTTATAAAACAAGACCAAGTCTCAAGAGTAAGCATACAAATGATGATAATCACAGTTTTAATATTTCGATTTTGTTTGCACTAGTTCAGAAATCAGTAATGATTCAATATCAAAACAGTATTTCTAAACCTCTTAATAATTGGGTAGCCGTGGTTTTAATTTGAGACATTTTTTAATTAGTAATTTAAATTGTAGATGTGTTTCCTTAATCAGGTGCTCTAAATTAATAGTATAGTAAAGTAGCATGGTAATAGGGCTCTTGTAAAAGAATTTTCAATAAAAGGTATGGTAAATAAACGTACCAATGTATTTGTAATTGTTTAGACTTTAATATTCAAATTGTTCGTAACATAAGCTGTTAGTTTGTTGAATTTTCATATCATTAATAGAATATTTTGGTCCAAACAGGTACATTCAATGCATACACCAGAAGCTGTACCACCTGACCGCGGTGGACTACGAGGAGTTTGTGAGCATAGTGCTGTCTGCACGAACCGCCTTCCAGCTCACGCCTGAGGGCAACACACAGTTCAAAGAGTGGCTTGCTTCTCTGCGCAGGTAATATACCCTCATATATTTATTGTTGAACAATAGGTAGATTTTGGGAAACTGTTATATAACTGTTTACTTATCAATTAGCCTTAGGTTAAAGAGATGATTTAATGGCCTACATTTCTTTTGTCGATTGTCCGGAGTTCATTTGACATGCTTTCCAGCTTTTAAAAATAATAATTTAATTTAATTTTTAAAAAAGTTCTCCCTAAAGTAAAGTGTGATTAATATGTGTGAAATAAATATTTAACAAGAGCTGTTATTGAAACACAATCAAATGCGGTCACAATAAGAATAGGGCAACTGACGAATTCTACAAAAGTTTGCAGAGATACACAAGTATAGTAGTTGCTCCATACAAATATGCGACCATCAAAATTCCATTCCAGGTCGAAGTCCTGTAAGAAAGACCTCTGGACGCAACTGAATGCGGCTCTGCAGACGAATGGCAAATGACGTCGGCAGCCGATAGTTTGTATGGTGCGGTGCTCCGCGCGCAAACTGTCACACTACATCGGCCACCGCCGCCCGCGATACCGCCTCTTATATCAAATACATACTCTGTAAACACTCGGTTCCGCCTAACATTACTTTTTTCTTCGATTTCTTCGAGCTCCTTATCAGTTTCTTTGTATGTACTACCAAGATTGGAAGTTCCATTTATTTTCGAGTGCAGAAAAAATTTGCGATGGTTATAGTTTTACTCTCCCTTATCGCCTTGTCAGGATCTACTGCAGTATAGAGTCCAATATGATTGAGCGATAAGCGAGTGTCGACCTTATGACTTTTTGTAGAGATTATCATAATAGATAACACTCATAAGACAGATAAGAAGTACCAGGTTGTGAAGGAACAGAGATCAATCTCCTTAATATCTACAAAGGGACTGTCAAAGGAACTTCAGAATAAACTACGCTCAAGTTATCATCTTGTCTTTTTGACTAATAGCACTAGAAGTTGTATTAATAAACCTTTGTAATACAGTTTCTAGTCGAGATTACATTACATAATAACATTTATTTAAATTTACAAGGAAAACATACTTTTGAAATAACTTTTTTATTTTCTTCGAAACATAAATTAGTATTAGTATCACGAAAGAAATTTTAAGATTAACTCAAAAGAATCTTAGTTTAGTTCAAGGTACTATACATATTGTATGTTAATATGATAGTGTTTGTGATTTGAGTCCGGCTTCACGCACATTATATTCAGAAAAATGATTATACGTGATTTTTATGCGTTACTCTTGTCCTAATATATCCGACTTCTTTGGTATATTTATATAAACCTGGAATAAAAATGCGCACCTTTAGAGAAATCTTGAGATCAATGATAAATTCGCTAACGAGGTGGTATCATTCGAAAGTTTGTGGAATTGAAATTCAAAAAACTTGATAGATTTCAATTTGACTTAGTAAATGTTAGAACAAGTTATTTATAAATTTGTTCAGAGTAATTTTTTCGAAGGAGCGATTATTCTGGCGCCGAGTGTATTACTCATATCACAAATAACATGGCATCCATCTATTCTGTTCATAAATTTAATCGTAGATTATTTATCCAGGGCAAACGATCTCAATAAAACTGAAATGTAGATCGTGTTAATGAAAAAATGTTGCTAACTCCTCGGTATGGCGCGAAGTTTGCTACTCATTAGTATTTTAACTTTAACATTTTTCAAGGATGTTGCTTGATGAATTCACGCAACTCATCGAAAAAGATCTCAATTTGTAAATAATATGTGAATCATCCTTGTTCATTTCACATCACATTGAAAGACAACACGCTCATATCGAAGGTTGTGCTTAAAATAGTTTGAGACGGTTGTTAAATTGAACCATCATTGGACAAGGGAGGTTAGCAACATTTCGCCGTTTTTATTTCTCGTTCTTGCAATGTGAGAAACGCAGAGTATTACCATTAAATTGCAACGATAAGACTCTCTCGTCAACTTGTAATACTATAACGATGGCGACTTGACACTTAACTATCAGCTAGTCAATAGTTATGAGGATCTGTCATGGGCGACCCATAGCGCTTCATTACTGCAATGTGTATTTTCATTTCATTTATAATTTAAGTTACGTTTTAATATCTTCTGCTCCACTGAGATTTGTTTTTTTTTCCAATATTTATGCTGAAGATATTAAATATTCTTGTCGGAAATGTTAATCATTACATTACATAACATTCAGTTATGGTTAACATTTTGTTTTTAGTTAATATTGCTTGACGGTAGCCAACTGTTACGGAATTGTTCTTTATATAAAACCTAGTCTTATCATGAGATGGATTTGATCTTACCTGTTGTCTATGTTAATACTTATTTCACGGTACTTCTAGTTATTTAACTAATTAATCAATCATAAAAAATAAATGCCCCGATGACAATTTTTAATTGAAAAAAAAGCATTGTAACGTCAGAAGTTAAAACGAATTTGGTATTTAGCAAATAAGTTTCAAGAAGAATGTAAAGTAACAGTTGCCTACTAATTAACTATGATAATGGTCACGATTCTGTTGTGCATGAACGAAATCTTTCATTACACTCCGATCAGGAAACACAGATAGTCATTGACGTTATATGACGTTACCAAATAGGAAAATTTGACACATTTTGCACATAAAATAATTAAACTCTGATTAAAATAAAAAATGTATGAATCCGATAAGTGATCACCGTTTTCAAATTCATTTTACCCCTTACTTATTAGAGGAGAATCAAACGCAGAGAACTTTATATTGGAATGCCAATAGAATCGATACCGTTATCAGTGTTTATTTTAGTAAATTACTTAAAGATCTCTCTCACATGTTTATCAGTAATAGTTCACAACATATTGATATGGCTCATTGTATTGTTTTTTTTTTAAATTTCTTTAACTATATTATGGACTGTATTATAGCAAAATGTCGGTTAAAATTACGGGAAATGTTCTTTTAAATGTATCTTATTATAAATAATATATACGCACTTTGTAGGCAGAGAATGTAACGGTTTGAATGTGACGTTGTCGTGTTGAACAGTTATCTTAATTGGTCTTGACTAAAATCTGTTTGGTTATATAACGTCAAAGGCCGTGGTTTAGTAAGACAGCGTCGATTATGTTGTTTGTTTATGAAAAACTCGATATAAAAACACTTTAAGGTAGGCAATGTTTCTTTAACCCAATCATGATACAGGCATATCATGATGTATACTTTCGACTTATTATTTGAAAATAAGGATAAAATTTATTATTACTTGTATGAGAGCTAATGAGTTTCGCCGATTTGTAATAATCAGAAGTTTATATATATATAACAATATGACGTTAAAATTGTAATTATGACATTATAATTGAAATATGACATTAAAATTGTATTATCCAGTAACGACAAATTGAAATTTAACAATAGTCCATAATATTTTGGGGATTGGCTTAAAATGTTTCAAATGACTTAAATAGCGTCATTAGACTACACAATATTAGACAGAATGTAGATGATGACCGTCGATACACTATTTTTGATATTCTCTTGTCGAAATTTGCAGTTTCACGATTGTTTATGTACGAAGTTTTGTGTAATTAGAAGTGCGTTCGATTAAAACTATATATTAACTTTATTTACACGTTTATATTATATTATTATATATTGTAAAGCAAAGTAGCGTCTTGAGAGCCTTCGGATTAGAACTACACAATATATAATGTAGGTCGACTGAGCTGGCAACAAATATGTGGGCCCACGGTACTTACTGCTAAGCATCTTAATATCAAAATAAAAATACGATAAGTAATTATAGTTTTCTTTATTGTCAGAAGATATAATTGTTTTACTTGTTGTGGGTATATTGTTACAAAAGAGGGGTTGTTTCAGTAAATAATATTAATTGTTTATCGTCTAATTATTGCTAATGTTAATAGCAAGCATTGATCCTGGCTGGGTTGCATAAGATTTGCTTATCGTGAAGTAGGCAACATCCTTTTATATCGGCCTTAGAACTGATCAATCATTTCAAAGTCAGGTTGATACCGTATTTTATATTATGCCATTTATGTGTAATAGCGAAACTATGAATTAATGAATATATTTAGAAAGTTGATATTATTAAATGAAAATTATATTGATAAAGTTAATAAAATCTTCCAACCATGAAGCAATATTAAAATATCATTTTGTAAATGTATTTTATAAACATCGTAAGCTATCTTATTTATATCATTATAACGAGTTTTACAATTGTTCGTATAAATAAAGTATACATAAACGTGTGAGTATTATATGAAATGTGGTGTAAAACTGATATGTATTTAATGCAGTATGCGATTTGGACTTGTTATTAGGCAAGACGTGGGAATTAAAGTGAACCATTGGATCAAGACATAGGCAAAGTATATTCGGGTTTGTATTTAAAGGGTGTGACGTTGTTCAAATTGGAGATCGTGAGTGATCGGGATACAGAAGGTATTTTGAGAGGAAAGCGAACAATCGTGCCTATTTTATATGTCGGTAGCATATTAGAGCAAGCACTCGTTTCGTGTGCCTTGAGCCTTGATTAATTCGGTGGCATGCTAAGAAGCTCAAAGCATATAGTTTTTGATTGAAATTTCACTTTGAATTCGATACCAAGAATCACTATTCTGGTGTGTTTAGTTTCGAACCATTCCTTTGTATTTTATAGTGTCCTACCGAGTGCCCGCGATTATGCCACTAATAGGTGAAAATCACGATTTGTTAACTAGTCTGATTTTGGAACCTTCTTATTAGACATTGTGTCCATACATGTCACGAACCCACGAAATTTTTATGTCCTATAAATATATACGTGTCGTATATTAAGTAAAACGTTAAATATAGTGTAAATTTAAGCAGGCGTCTCTACTAATTATACCGCCGGTAACCTCTCTAAGTGGAAGTTATATGATGTCTGTAACGAAAGTTCTCTAAAGACTGTTTGTAGTTGTAATTGCAATCTAAATCAAAAGTCAACATATTCGGTTGGACACTAGTGTTATGTACCATAGACATTATATTAGTCAAGGTGCAAAGGCAGTGTTCATACAGAAGGTAGTTCGATCCTGACATTGAAATGATTAATTTGTTGCCAGCTAGCAGTCCAGTAGATTTAGTTCAATATCTTTATAAATTAGATGTTAATATGCATTCATTAAGTGTGGATGTTTTCAGCATTCAGTAGATAGTAAATTTTAGAATGCTAGTTAGAATAAATTGACGTTCGTAACAATTTGGATAAAAGCTACGCGAAATTTTCTTTTTTCATTTAGAGCAGTTTTGCAAAGAGTCTAGAGTTAGAGTATTCATAACTTATATCAGCTACATCGTTATTTTGGTTTGAATTTTTCTGCACAACAGGTTTATTCTTATTTACCAGTTAGTTAATAATGCGCCCCGAGGTTTAGTCTTTGTAATGAATAGTGGTAAAAATTCCGTTTCGCATATAAGGGTCATAGATTTTAATTTGCATGTTAACCTTTAACTTGTCTCTGACAGAAAAAAATGTTAAATTAATTTTTATTAAACTGTGCACCTTTTATATTGCGGGACGTATATTTTTATTCGCTACATTTATTATCAATTTCCTTAATGCAATTTCGGATGAATTTACTTTTGTCGTAACAACTTGCCGTCCATATTTACTTTGCAAATCTATATTATGTACTAAGTTTTTGTTCTTCGTCGTTTTCCTATTTAGATGGGTAAAATTACACTACATAAATATTATATTGAAAATATTGCAGAATTTATTATACTTATTATGCTAGCTGGGCATTATTAACAATTTCTGGTATAGTTTGTCAAAGAATAACTTCTTCTCCGTTATGGCATTAAAGAGTGCTTTGACATTTTGTCTCAAAGAACTATTTTTACACTTTAAAGCGTATTTAATAAAAAAAAAGATAAATATATCGTTAGTTTCGTAATTATAGAATGTTAGTACGGAGCATATTTTAATTAGTTGTTTAATGCATGTTCATAGTTGTAATTTCCCCATTATCAGACATGTTTGCGATGTGTATTGTATAGTGTTGTGGTATTTTTATTTGCTCTTCAATATCACATATCAGTTGGAAAGGTATATGGAAACAACTGGCACTAATTTAGTATATTTTCCATATATTTTTTGTAAAAAGTTTTCTTTAGTAAGAAACACTTTCAAAGAAACCTTTATGTCAGAATCTGTAATATAATAGTTTTTGGCAATATGTGGATCAGACATACCTTCAGGGTGAATTCTGTCTTTATGTATAATAGGTTTTTTAAAGTAAATTTGACATTTCTATAAAATGGCGTAAAGCCGTGAGTGCCTCGTGTAATAGAGAGCCCGTAATGAAATCCCTTAGACCTTTTTTGTATGCCTCTTTCACAACCGGCCTTTTGTGATTTACACAATTTAGATTATATTAATGTTTGTAAATCGTGAGCAATGAATTGTTAGTAATTGACTAGGGCTATATCAAACTAGGCGAGGATCAGTTTGGTTTCAAGTTTTTTTAATTACCCGTATTGTTAACAGCGTAGGACATACTTTGGTGCGTCAAATTTGATACAGTCCCGTCAAAAATAACTTGATTTCGTCCTGTAATACTCATCACTTTAAACTCTACGTCACATCACAGTCAGTTAGGATCTATCGAAGGTTATACAGTTAACAATTCTATTTAGTTCTAAATCGATGATGCATAATTATTTTATACATCTGGATGTGTAGTTTAATTATACACTTTGTAAGTGTGGTGTCTCCGCCTATTAAAGTATGTAACCATTGCATAGTTGGAATGGCTACTTATTAGTGTACGTAATAAAATATAATGATATTTTTATTGTTCGTATCGCATATTGTCATTTGCAATTACAACGAGGTACAGTGAGGAAGATATAGCTGTTTATTAATGCATACATTGTTTGTGAGTGGTGTAAGCTGATGCTCACTGTTACAATACGCTGTTTGATAACGAATTTGTATTGCCTCGAAACATACCGCAGACAGTTTAAAGAAGTGTTCAACTGTTCAGGATTTTTAGTTTTTAATGAGCAAGTGAGACTACTGATAAAGACGCCCCACCGCGATAAAGCGCGCTCTATACGCCGCTTACATTTAAAGGGCTGAAGTCAGGTTGTACCGTTTATTAAAATTGAACATATAATCAAATATATGTTCAATCAATTGGATCCAAATCCACTACAGACTTTGTACATGATCGCTATCAAGCAAGCTTTCTAGCAGCATATAGAGCGCGCGCCAAAGACGAGTAACGCGTTTAACTAGAAACTTGTTCTGATGTATTACTTAGTTGATTGACGGAAGTAAAAATATAAATTTTATGATAAAGTATAAATATATGACGTGGTGTTGTACCGTAGAACATTTGCTGAACACTCCTTTATTCTCTAGTCGTAATAGTTTTGGTTCACCAACTGTCCGCCGTGTTAACATTGCAGGAAGTAAGACTGACAAAACTCTGTGTAATAGTCAAATGTTGAGTCTTACCTAAATTTAAAGCACAGGGTGTCTGTAAACAAATGTAATTTAGTTCCTTCACTCGTAACGCACGATCAATTCTTTTTTTTAATTCCAGGGAGTACAATATGCACTTGTTTTATGACATCCTGAATAAAGATGGAAGTGCCCATATAATTATGATATTTATTAAAATATAGCACTAGACATTTTGCTCCGTTTTCGCAAATGGTTGTAATTATAAAATAATATAGTTAGTATTAATTAGTAAAATGATAGACTGTTTTGCACGATTTCTGGTTTGAACGTTAACTGTTCATGTTGTCGCTTTCCATGCAAACAACACTTTGTGATGACAAGTTTCAAGTTCTGACTTTGCTTACGGTTGCATGTAGAACAACAACATGTACGTCCACACCATTTGGTATTTTGACTACTTGCAATATTCCCTAATTCTATTAAAATGTATGTTCCCACTAAACTCGAAATATTTTGACCTCTAGAACATTTTTATTATTAATTTTACGATTATTACACATATTATATGATAAGTCTTTTTTGGCAACATACTTGAAGTAACATTATTTAATTATTCAATATACTTATTCTATATTTAATTTTATGTGTTTTATTGTGATCCCATCTCTCTGAATAAGTAACAATAGCAGAGGGCACGATGTGCGAGGGAGACGGTAGTTGGTTTTAAACTCACATTTTAAAACCCCAGTGCTGTTTATCTACTTCGCCTAACATGAACCTGATTGAATCAGGAGTTATCAACATAAACACTCGTAAAAAGATTTCAAATACACATTTGGTATTTTTACAGGGTCGTGTGCAGTTCATTACGTAATTGAAACCGAACTAATGACTGGTTTTTTCTTGTTTTTACAACGTGTTTATATAATCCCTGACTTGATTTGATATAGCTATTTGTTTTGTGGCCAAGCTTTAAATTAGTTATGTCTATAGTTAAAAAATCATTGAAATAAAGAAGGTTAACAATTCGGTTTATCTAGCTAGTAAAACTAATCTTAGGTGAGGCAAGTTAGAAATAGCAATATGAAATTAATATATAGGAACTGAATAGGTACTGCTGTTAACTACAAATGGTTTTTATCTATTACGTAACGATGGCGAGATACTTGCTGAGCCCTGGAGTATTCGCTTCTAGAGGATTTCTAATCGGCAGGCATTACCTACTAAGATATTACATCAAAATATTCAATTATTTGACATTACTGCTATCATATCACAATTTGTATTGTGCATAGTAAATAAGTAATATACGAATATACTTATCGCCGATGTTAAAGGGCACTGCATTATTTTATGGATGTGAATTGATTAAGATTTGGGTTCGATGTTGTAATCAATAGAAATCATTAATTAAATAAATGAATTTTCAGTTAAGGGTTGCTCAGAGTTTTCTTAATCACAATTTATGTCTATATTGAAAATATGGGTTCGTAATCAATCACCTTTGGTCTGATTGGTGGAATTTGGTTTTGAAAAGATTTATCTTCTAGGAGCTTGAACTTGTTTGATGGAATGGTACCTATAGATGTTGGCCAGCGAAAAGTTAAGACGATTTATTATTTTTTCTTTTCTTATAATTTAAGTATCCATGATGATTTAGTATTAGAATAATATATCTTATATTATGTATTTATTATGGATTAAATTAATATGTAGCCGCCTATATATTTAACTGTTTCATTTATAATTGTACTTAACCGCTTCATATTTCGAAGTACTCCGTTGAAGCAACTTGATAATAACTCGACAAGGAGGCCGCATGCTCACCACGTCAAGACAGCGTGGCGTACACGTGCTTCTGATTATATGGCACTGTCAGCAAAAACAATTTATTTTAAAACTATAACATAAGATCACAAATATATAAAATGAAGTCATTTAAAGACGTGGATTAGGTATATTAGATAACTTTTGACCAAAGATTATACTATCAAGACTTGTTAATGAGCAAAGATTTTATTTTTATATATATTAAATATAGTTTAATCACTCATAGGTAGGTAGGTATTTCATCGTGTGGTCAGAGTAATCTACCGCATATTGTGAAAGGTTCGTTCTGAAAATTAATTTATTATTTACCAGCCCTATTAACGTAGAAGAATCACTTTAATGACTGTGCCTTATTCCTCATCACGATGAGCTGTTATATTCATTCCTAATTTAGATATTATTTTATATCATATCTTGTTTCATAGAAAAAACGTCCATTGCCTACTGTGATAATTATTATCTATTGTGGTCGGTTTTATATATATAATTGGAAATTTTAAAACATGATGTACATATAAATTAAGGTAAGTGGCCAGATAAGTCCCCCGAGAGACATCATAATTTACAGGGAGTAGTAATCGAGGTACTTACTACTATTTCAATTAAATTAATAAAACAGATTAGTATTCATTTATTTGATATTATATTGAGATTGTCTGAGACCATTCTATCCATAAAACAAGTTATTAGCTTTCTTTAATATTTAATAATCATCCGAAAGATTATTGAAGACGACATACTTACTAGTAGACAAAAGAAAAGCTGTGATGCGGGTGATGGGGCGTAAGTGGGTAAGTGTTAACTACGATTATCAAGGTAAGTCTGTGATGTATTTTTAGATGTATATTTTTATAATCAAAACGAACATTTTTTGAACACAGCGATTGTGTACAACAGTCTACCATTAACCGTCAAGCAAAAACTGAAGTGTTTTTTGAGAAACATGACTTTGGTATCTGTATGTCAAGTCAAAAGCAGGTAATCAGCTGTCTTATTGAGACAATAAAAGCGCAAAGTTCATTGTATATACACATAAAATGAACATCGTGCTTCCTGATTAATAATTTGGCGCCGATCTAGGTCCTGATTTTTCACAACTGTTTGGATAAAAATGTATATTAATCAATCCTAATTATATATCTACCACATTGATTTTACCTAGGTGTAGGCATCAAAAATGAACAATACTTCCTAATAGGACGACCAGATTCAGGATTTCGATAGAAGATGCCTACCTACATATTTTTTATTTTTTGGGAATCAAAGATTTTATTGATTGTTAATAAATTATCTACGGCTACTGTACGTAGCTTCAAAATTTATTATTAAGTTCAAAGCAGTGAGTATTGCTTTTCTATTGCGTAACTTTTACAATTTTGTGACAAATGTAAAGGAAGAGTACCAGTAAACAAAATGAAATGCAAAAGATTATCAGCCCATCAATCAATGATATTACAAGGTTACTGCGGTTATTTTCGGTTCACATCCGATACTGTATCTAATATAACTATCTAATATAATGTATCGTATGTCTGATAACGAACTTCTACGTAGATGTGCTTGGTCATAAAGCATCTCATCAAAAACAAATGTTGCGTATGATTGCTATCTGTTAGTTAATTACAGTTGGTAAATAACAAGGCTTTATTATTAACTATTTAGCAAATTTAGACATGAAATTGAAGTTGGTTCCGATATGAAATGAGTAATCCTTAATTTATCTGTTCTAACTAGCCACGCGTAGAAAGTACAACGCGTTGTGCTGATAGCCTCATGATGTGGTGCCTCCAGGTCAGGGCTATAGCGTTGATAAAAGCTAGTATTTTCCTACTTTTACACTACTTCTATTACAAAAGCTTTGCACGTTTGCACATACATTGTTTTATAACGTTCATCCAATGATATTCATGATTGAGAAAATATTTTAGATCTAACTAGATCGGAGGGTATTAGGCAGTAGACTATAATAGGTCATATATTGGATAACGAAATTTATATATCAGCATTATTTACAATAATAACTAGCTTCCACCTGCGATTGCGCCTCCGTGGAGGTTTGCATCTTATAAATGTTATATAAGCCTTTTAACTTCCCCGGTAAATGGACTATCCAACGCAAATATATTTTTTCAATTCCAACCGGTAATTCCAGAGATTACCCGCTACAACCTCACGATCTTCATCTCTTCATAATATTTGTATCTATATATGTAATTATGTACAACAAAGAATTATTCTTAACTACAATTAATAAAGAATACACGTGAAGACATGAACATTACATATTTTACATGAGAATTTTATTATCAGATAATTAAGTAAAAACCAATTAACCAAGAATAATTAGTACACTGGTGATCATCGAAATGATTATTTAGATAAATGAATTTGAAAATTTGTGTTGTTTGACGATTTAGCTTACGAGGCGTTTATAGATTATGCATATGAAATATATCAAAACTCATCGCCTCATAAGCAAAATTATAAAAGAATCTCTAAAATATTTATCTTCATACTCGCCTGATTACGTTTCCCTTCACACCGAAACACAGTAAACTACTTCATGGCCGGAAAAAGAAAGGTCGCCGTATCTACCCAGATTAAGTAATATGAAATATTTGTATGCAGATAGGTAAATCGACGGAACCATATCAATCAAACTCTGTCTCGTACTCAGTCTCCTTAATGTTGCAAAACAATAACTATTTTACTAAATCTATATGCTTTTGTAATACTTTGGTGACGCGAAAAGTACGTTGAGAACAAGATAATCATTGATGTGTGGAAAATTCTTCAATTATGTTTGTATAACAACTACCAGTATATTTCGTTACGTCTTCACCTAATACTATTATTAGAAGTTGGTATTCTCTGACGTCTATTTCTATATTATGGTCAGCAAAATAGGAAATTAATATCATTCTAAATTTTTCACTCAATATTTATTTTAATAATTTAATACGACTTATTTAACAGACGAAAGGAGCAATACTTCTTTTGGTTTTGTATATGGGTTTGTGATTGACTTTTTGTAATGTTAAATGAATTTTAACTGACACAATGGTAAAACAAACTGTTAGTGTTTTGTTTTGGTAACATAACATTTTCTCCGGCGACGTCTATAGTGGTGGTGAACCGAGAGTCTAAAGGCTGCAGTGAATGACCATCAACCATGGTTCCGGAGGTATGCTTGTTGTTTGTGGCACTTTTCACATAAAAATATGTCGTCTTTTCGCCGGAAAACTTTTCATGAGATATCAGTTTAGTAGTAGGTACGTATCGATGCCCATGTCGGAGGACCTACACAACTAAGTTTGATCGTTGGATTTTTTTTTTTGAATATCTAATGCCGTTGATCGCAGATGGCCTTTACGGCGTTAACGGGGTTTTAAGGAGGTGAGAAGCTTGGAGTGTCCTCAAGCATTAAGGGGTTTTCGCCTGTGGAGGATTTCTAATCGACAGGCATCACCCAAATATCCCTCTGTCTCTTAGAGCGGTCGAGCTATGAGGGACCGACAAACCTGAGGGTGCCTAAAGGCTTGGGCCTCGGATTAGGCGAGTCGTGTCATGGAGAAGAGAAGTGTCCGGGTACGTACCTGTACCTGATATAGCGCGACGAGTATAGACCGGGTCTTCGCACTGTTGTACGACGAGTGAGGTGTATTGGAAAAGTGTTCCTGTTGCGTGATATGTGTGTGTGTAGGAGCGCGATTACGCTCGTAATCGGATCGTTGGTCGGTCTGCGAGTCTTCACAATAGTGTTACAGTTAAAGACGTTATAAGTTTTATAAGTGTGCCTTCATGTTGCATATCTCCACAGACACTACATTTTCTAATAACCGAGAAATATATAACCCAAGATAAAGACATATTTAAATAAGTATGTGTATTGTGTATTATGAAATCACAATCATGAATTTTTAGAATTGTGTTTGATACAGAAGGACTTCGTTTTCATATAAGCATGGGAAGGGTAGAAATAAAAGCGGCAACATTTACATGTGTCTGTCAGGTCTTTATAAGGTATCTTTTCAGTAGAAAGATCTATTGAGTTATTGTATAAACAGTATAAAAATATAATTTTTCCTGTATTACCCTTATAATTATTTGTTTGAATTGTCGTTATAACACCAATACTACAATAATTGTCATAGTTATAATATTGGTGCTACGATTGCTACGGCGTAGATATTACGACTACGAGTGTTTATATTTACAATAACCTTTAGGCTTTGGAAGTGTGCATTTTTTGGGATACTAATCATGATGAATCTGTTATAAAATATTACTTTTGTGCACTTAAAAAAATATTTCTCTTGCTTAATGCTTTCCCAATATTTTTGAGAGTTGCAATTGCAATTTAGCTGTTAACTGTATACCGGTACTAGTAAACATTTATATTTTCGCTGTTTAAATATAAATATTTAAAAAGTTTAGTACGACGTAATTATCTTTATTGCTATACAGAAGACGTATTGTTTGGTAAATATCTGGAAATAAAACATTTTTATGCACTCATTACATACAAAATAATTACTATTATGTTATCTATGCCAATCGCCAAGTATGTTGTAATAAGTATTTTTGATGTACAAATTTGTTAGTATATTACGGTTAATGACCACAAATCGTTAAGTTGATTACGTTAATGCTTCTTTTACAATATATTGTTCTCAATATAGTGGTTTCATTACTATTGTTAGTCTAATGAATAGATTATTTTAAATTGTTCCAAACATTACAATGAAAAATTGTTCAAATTAAACGTTTTGTGTTATTTACTTGTAATTGTTTAGTACCACTTATATGCGTACTAGTACATGTACCAAACTTCTCCTATGTGTTCTTGTATTTGCCCTACGTTAGACTTGACGTATTTTTTCATTTATTTTTATATTCATTCTATTAATTAGTTGAATTAAAACAGGATAAGAATGATATTATTATCTCTTGTATCCAGGATGTGAAATCACTTACATTATTAAGTGATTTCATAATATTGAAAGTGTCTATAGGCGATGGTCAGCTTATTTGGAATTCTTTGACATAAATGAAATTACAAAGTACGTTCTACCGCTTTTTATTAAGTGTACATAAGTGATAAAAATCTTCTATATCAGCCTTTTTTTAGCTGATATAAGAATATATATATATGAAGGCTGCGCCTTCAAACATAATTTATAGGACAATCAAAATACTAACAAATTATTTTATTTCAATAAATTGGGTCCAGGTATTGTTATTAATAACGGTGTAATGGTTATAGGTAATATTATAAGACAGGCTCACACAGCTCGTAACTCCCAGTTATACAGGCTTTGGACTGTGAACGGAAGCAAATAATATGTTATGTCTATTATAATGAGAAATTGGGTCACATGTCAAACAATAGAACTGTATCACTTGTCTTAATTACGCATGTAATATTGCTGATTCTCTATTCATAAGTTTAATATCTAATCATTTGTTATGTATTTAACTAACCAATAAAAATTTGCTGACAAAGTACCTAACTGAATATATATTTGACATATCTTTACACGGATGAAAAAATTCATATTATCGCTATATCCAATGTACGTAACGTACAACGTAGTTTTTATACTTATTTCCTAGTTTGAACCCAAAATTTTATCTCGACAAGTTTGGAATTATACAAACTCTACCATAGATAAAAAACCTATTCATTTAACAAAGTATCTGTCAAATTACATCACATGTAACATAAGGCAAACGGTGGTAACATTGTCACCTTCATCTTCAAGGTGATAAAAACATAAAAATTAAGAGTAGGGAAATAATGTATTATAGGGAAAAAAATCTACTTTGAATAAAAAACAGCATTATATCAACATGATTGAATTTATATAAGCAATAATTGATCATTATATACATTTCCATTGGTTTTCTTATTTGTGCAGTAAAACAACTTGCAGACCCGATGAAAAAACATTTCGTTTTTACCCATTAAATTTGTAAACGTCTTTGAATGTAAGAAGTGGCACTCATTGATATGAAGATGATCAAATACAGCCAAAACCTTTAAATATCCAAAGGAATACTTTATTTTATCAAAGTTAGATGGCCTAATATTATAAAGCCACAATGGCTCCGATTCCGTTGTGCACGAACTATAATCACAAGCTAAGCACTTACTCTAACTAATAAAGACAAATGACTGATGACGTCACTTGATGTTTCAAAATTGGCGATTTTAGAGCATGTATATATTTCTTATTTGCCTTAAAGGGCGCATCATAAAACATGCTGATTAAAATATCTCACAAGATCGCCTAAGTATACTCATTCAATACTTTTCATATTGAATTGGAATTAAATTAAAATATTGTTTCGTGTGTCAAATTTTATTTCAATTTATTACCAATGAACCTGCGAAATTTCAGAGCAAACAAGGGAGTTCTTAAAAATGCTAATTAGAATAAACCTTGCCCGATTTGCATTATTGATGGATATTATTGTTGATTTTTTATTAAGTAAAAATACTAAATTAATATAAGTAGAATAATAACTTCAACTTAAGGACCATGCGTTCACACCATGGCAAAG
Organism: Acentria ephemerella; assembly: GCA_943193645.1. NCBI lineage: Eukaryota > Metazoa > Arthropoda > Insecta > Lepidoptera > Crambidae > Acentria > Acentria ephemerella. The sequence continues at coordinate 4,638,665 of OW971882.1, forward strand.
CGTCCGCGGCCGCGTGGTCTGATACCTTATAAAACGATGTTAGCTTATCACAATATTGATAACTATGTTGGGTACGCGCTCATTGGCCGCGGAGAGGGTGTGCGGCGTGCGCGCCCCCGCCTGCCGCTATATAACCTGGTTTTACGTACAAACTGCAGCAGTTAATGCTCGTGCGTTGCCCGTGACGCACATCCTTAGTTCTATTTTAGGAAAAATTTTCTAAATTTTATTTATTTTATATCAAAACTTTTTTGGGTACTTAATTTTAAATTTATCAGCATTTAAAATGGCTTTCCTCCAGTCAATGCCTAAATCTGAAACAATAAAGCTCCGTGAAAAACATATTGGGTACGTATTGATTTTCTTTAGTCATGTGTTTGTCAAATGCATACTATTATTATCAAATAGGTTTATCTATAATCTATTTTATGTTTTACAGTGCTGCTTGCCAACTATTTTTCCGGTCATCCCCTTTGAAAATAGTTCGTGGTATTGCTCAATTTATGTACGACGAAACAGGCGAAAGGTATCTTGACTGCATCAATAATGTCGCACATGGTGAGTTCTTATTATGCAATGTATTCTTTTCGATTTCCTACGAGTATAAGATGACATTCTTCCGATTGAACGATAAAATCTGTCTAAAAACATTTGTCTCGCGATGCATTGTTTCAGAGATAATATATACAACATTACATTTTTAAATACCACTATAACCGCTACTTAATCTGCAAAGTTTTCAGTTAATTTAAAGTTACTGACATTTAATATCTTAGAGTTGAAAGTGAGATATCACATTACATAGGTTAGATATTTGAAAAAAAAACAGTAAAAACATGTTCTAATACAATAACATAATATCTTACATTACATTGCAATATTTGATTTGATTAAAATCTTAAAGTTAATGGGAATACCAAATGAATATTGATATAATGAATGTCGATTTATAACCAGCTGCTTGCAAGTTTTGCATCTCGTTCCTATAGAAACTTTGTACAGATTCTATTTTCATGATGAATTTAATTTTTTTAACAGTCGGACACTGCCACCCGCACGTGGTTGAAGCGGGAAGGAATCAAATGTCCTTAATATCTACAAACAACCGCTACCTCCATGATGAAATGGTGATCCTAGCCGAGCGACTAGTGAAGACCATGCCTGAACCACTGTCCGTTTGTTTCTTCGTCAACTCGGGTTCTGAAGCTAATGATCTTGCATTGAGACTTGCTAGAATCCACACAAAGAATAAGGACGTCATTACGCTTGACCAGTAAGTTTTGTAAAAGTATTTTTTTATTTTCTCAAATTTTTTGGGACTATTCTAAGTTCTTGCATGGAAGACTCTGAATGTGATGAAATTCGTTGGCATTATGTTTATGGTAACAAATTTTAAAGATAATACTTTTAACTGTTACTTCATGTATATACGCAGCAAATATGTTAATTGACATTTTATTTTAATGCAAGTGAATGCAACTACCGTACTATACTTTTTAATGCGTCGAAATAATAATAATATTATTCTTGCATACTTTCTCAATAAAAAAGAGAAAGTGTCCTACTAAGTCAAAAATTTAAAAATTATATTGGCTTATTGCCTTAATTTGCATTTAATGATTTCATTTATTTTATTGATATGCTTGAAGCTTTAATTTTCTTAAATATATCTCTAATATTTTATGTTTTTCGGTTTATAATTATATAAATGACTAATAATTAAATAATTCACTGTACCTTAATGATAAAGCAGATTATGTTTGTCCAAAATTGATGAAATACCCACCTACCTATCATTGATCGTAAAATATTCAGTAATGTAAAATACTCAATTAATTTTCTTTCAACTTAAGTTACGGCTTCATTTTATATCTAGAATTATTATTTACAATTTACACTATCTATTTATAAAGTAACAGTCAATTTATGTGTATATACGAGTTAAGTCAAATTAAATACAATTTATGTTCAATATATGCTTATACCTTTATGACTAACAAATCTCATTGGATCATCTTATATATGCATTATATGTATCTTTTTGTACTTCTGTGGTGAATCTCTCCTCACCTCAATTCCACGCTGATAGTGTTCCATATTTGTTAACAATGCCTTCGAATGCGGAGTGTTTGTAATCTCGGTGCAATTGTTTGTCGTTACTTCGCTCGTCGAAGTGTTATTAGGGTGCTCTAGCGCCTGTTTGTTACAGCGCGTATCATGGCCACCTAACCTCTATGATTGATGTCTCTCCGTACAAACTGAACCTACCCGGAGGGCCAGAGAAGCCACACTGGGTTCATGTGGTAAGTTCGTCATGTATTTGATGAACTCCGACATCAGAGACCAAAGATAGGCAAAACTTAACATTGTATTTGAATATTTTAAATACATCTGCTTTAAGTGATTTGAAATTGCGTGTTTTAGGATCTAATTATCAGTATAATGAAACAGTATTAATGATTAATGAGTATGTTTAGTAAGTATTCATTGTAATATTAATATGAAATCTGAACACGTGACTTCAATTCTGAAGAAGCATTTATAGGCATTTATAGGTTCACACAAATTTAAAGTTTCATGCCTCAATTGATAAACACACTCAAACTATTTTTTTGGAAAAGTTTTAATAGTGTATTTCAAATAGATTTAAGTTTAGTAATCAAAACTGGCGTAGTAAAATCGTTAGCAATTAATTTAAACTTTTTTACTTTCATAATTAAAGTATTCCAAATGAAGATCAAAGTTCCGGACTACAATTTATCCGAAGACATTTATCGAGTTAATTGAACAGTAATTGATGCTTCGTATTATTTGCTGGATGCTTAATTATAATTACTGAATATATTTATATATAACCAAATTGCCGGTTTTTAAAACATTTTTTAAAGTAGTTAATGAAAATAAAGAACAAATGTAAATGCTTCAGAGTGGTATTAAAGAAAAAAATTAATTACACAGGCACCAGTCCCTGACGTGTACAGAGGAAAATACACTTATCCGAATGATGCTAAAACAGAGCAAGAGCTAGGCACAATGTATGCGGAGGATGTGAGGATGCTGTGCCGCGAAGCGGAACAACAGGGAGGAGGCGTGTGCGCTTTCATTGCTGAGAGCCTGCAGTCTTGCGGCGGCCAGATCATACCACCTGAGGGCTACCTGAAAAGGACTTATGAGTAAGATGCTTTTGATTTACTCTTACATTAATATATATCGTTGCTTTTAACATATTCATATTTTTAAATACATCGCTCCCCTGATGTTCGGTTTAAAAGCGATTATTAGTTTTAACTAAAATTATTTTAGCTATAACTTATTCGATTTGTTTGTAATGCACCCCTGTGAAAGTTCTTTCAATTTCATTGATAAGAACCATTAATATTATATTTTAACATCCCTATTTCTGATTAATAACTGAAGGTATTAAAAATATTTCAATGATATTACACTAACAAATAATAGATAATTACGACGTTGCAATGTCAAATATAATTAGAAGTGTTATAAATATGACGAAAGAAACGTAACAAACACGATAGTCTAATGAGCAAAACAATCAGTCTTATCGTTACTTGCAACAGAACGTTATAAAATATATGTAACTAGTTGACCCGGTAAACTTTGTATCACAACCTGCCAACTATTAACGCCATCTAAAAACTATAAACTATTATAAAACTATATAAACTAACTATATATTTATACTTATATAAACTATTTACGCCAAGTAATACAAATCTTTTGTTGTGTTCGTAGTTATCTGGACAAAGTTTGTACAATAGATTTTTTTAAATTATGAATGATAAATGAAAATTTTTAATTTAATCTCCTTTGTTTATTCACGAACAGCTGTATAATTTTATATGTAAACAGAAATAGATGATGAAAAAATATGATGGGCTGTCCTTGTTGTACTCCTTAAAAACATGAATATTTATTGATTTAATATTTATATAACCTACCAACTATATTTACCAACTAATATCACATAATCGACTTATTATCACAGTGATAGAACTGTGTTTCGTAATACTCGCACGTGAATCCGTAATGTTGAGCTATAAAATTACTACTTACTAAGATAAGAGATGTGCCCTGATAACAGTCACGACTTAATAGTTGAGTTATGATTGTGATAATTTGTATGAACTTCATTGGCTATAAAACGTCGTTGTGATGGTATTAAGATTTGATGATAAATCTCTCTCGATCACAATCAAAACTAGACGCAAATTAAAAAAATACCTCATTCTTTATGAGATTGTGTCAATAACAAATTTCAGTCTAGATAAATTCCAGCTGCGCGCTTTATGCGTACTGCGTGATTCTTACAAATGAGTGTTTATATGTTTACGTATGTTTTATGGTTTTAAAGCCAGACCGGCTTAAAGGTATCAGCAACTGACGTGATCCCTATCTTGTAGCAGTCAAGAGGAAGTGTTGAGTTTATAACAAAAGATATTTGTAGCAATGAGGCGCGATAGGCTTGGCTATGAGTAGTGAAATAATTTTATAATCAACACTATTTTAATCACTGGCCGTAGATATCGAGGACGATGTAGGTGGTGTTTGTTAAAATATATAGATATAATGAAGCAATGCTCTGTGTACAATTATCAGTTATCTAGACATTATAACATAAAGAAATCATAAGTCAAAGTTCAACTGCGTCTTTGGTCCAGTAGTTGCATGAGACCGCATACCTTAGATATAGAGGTCCAGGGTTCAAATTTCTTTATGGGCAGACATTTTCTGTTCGCTTTTGTTGGTGGTTAGACTATTTCTAAATCGACTTAGCTAGCTACCAATTTCTTAGATAGTCAGCCTGTTCGTCTAAGCTAGAGAAATCGGGGTGTAACTGGTATCTATTTTAAAATTAAAATAATTGAACCAGTGTTACATATGGATTCCTTCTTTGTGAAGAGCGAACTCCAAAATAGGCGTGAGTTTGTAAAAATAATGAATTCATGCTAATGTCAAATAAATAACAAACAAATATCAGTTAAACTAACCATTGTCATTATTTTTGACAATACGTAAACATAGGACAATGGACCCATATCCATACTGATTTGTCTAATTTTAAATTGGGCACTCAATTAATCTTTGCAATGTAATCTTTATGGTCATGTATGGTTAGGATAACGTCGCGTACCTTTATTACATAGTCACATTAATTAATTCACGAAACATAATGGACATTCTAATATTGTAAGATAAATCAGGATTTTAGAGAGAATTTGTAGATAATTTAACTCATCACAATGCTGTATGTCGGCCTGGGAAAGGTCGATGGGGAAAACGGTTGCAAGGAAAAACAGAGACCATATCGGCTTAATGTAACATATATAACAACCAACTTTAATACAGCTAATAATACTAATATACGAACACTGTAACACAATCTAAATAATTAGAAAATAAATACTCATTTAGTGATTTTCTTTTTAGACATGTTCGTCAAGCGGGAGGCGTTTGTATAGCTGACGAGGTGCAAGTTGGATTTGGTCGGGTGGGCACGCACATGTGGGCTTTTCAAACCCAAGACGTTATTCCAGACATCGTAACCATGGGCAAACCGATGGGAAACGGTCACCCTGTAGCTGCCGTCATCACTACGCCAGAGATTGCGAAGAGCTTCGCTGACACCGGTGTAGAATATTTTAATACGGTAAATTTATTGTTTAATTATTTCTTCAAAATTGAAGTCTTATATAACTTATAGTAATATAAAACAATCTTTTTATCTTATTTAATTAATGAACTGTTATTAAGTACCTATTATAAGGTTTTCACCACAGCAGTTCAAATAACAGATAAAAGAGTTTATGTTCTGTGATTATCACCAAGGTACCTCACTAATGTTATTACTTGAGTGTACGCAGATTTTATTTAGTTAGTTAGTTATTTTACCTTTATCACTAAGTACTCGTAATTTAATGTAGTCTTAGAGAAAGAAAGTGTAGAGAAGTGTTTCTAACATACCCTTACTAAAGTTAGCTATCTCAAAATTTTGAAATTTCGAAAGTGACTTTTGGATTTCATTGTACAAATCCACCAACAAAACAATTCGGCTTTCTTTAAGAATCACGCAATGGTTTCTCCTTGGAAATAATATATTTTGCTCAATTGTAATCAACTTTTCAAAGGCTTTGGAAACATTAGTTAACATATAACTTATAAAATCACCTATAATCATTTTACAGTACGGTGGCAACCCAGTATCTTGCGCGATTGCTAATGCAGTTCTGGATGTGATAGAGGAAGAGCGTTTACTGGAGCGTGCTTTGAGGGTTGGCAACCACTTGCTGAATCGGTGTGAGGGTCTGAAGCACCGTCACCGCCTGGTCGGAGACGTGAGAGGCCGCGGGCTATTTGTGGGCGTAGAGCTAGTCACGGACAGAGAGACTAGAACGCCTGCTACTGCCGAAGCGAAACATGTTATTAACAGGTGAGATTTGTTAATTTATTTGAACATAACAGTAGACAGTGTAACTAACGGAGCTAAGGAGGTATTACCATTTTTGGTGTAATAAATGTTTGCTTGTCGACCTTCCGGTTCAATAGTCAGCATATATTTCTACTTAGCGAGAGATACGAAATATTTTTGTATATTTATTTGGTGATTTTTCTGATAGTTTTCAATTTTCCGCTGTCTAGTATCTATAACACAAGCTCTTAATGATGCTAAATTTGAGCTAGGTAAATAGGTGTTAGTGTAAGGAACAGTAGAAAAATGTCACGTCATGATGTCAACATATTTCGTTTGATAAAAAAGTCGAGGGGAGGGAAGGGGAGGGAAGTCGTTGGGAGCGATATAGATCTGTGTTTTTGCAATTTGTAATACCTAGAATCACAGCTAATAAGATATTGGTAAACCAACTACAAAATTTAATTTCGATCATTTCATGACATATTTTCATTTTTTCGATTCATTTAAATTTCAACTGCTATCATTTGTTATATATTAAAAACAAATAAAAATCATAATTATATCAAAATTTTACTTTCAGAATGAGAGAAGAAAAAATATTAATTAGTCGCGACGGTCCCGACAGTAACGTGTTGAAGTTCAAACCACCAATGGTGTTCAGTGCTCAGGACGCTGACCGCCTTGTGGACACCCTGGACCGCGTGCTATCAGAGCTGGATGGAGCCAAGATGGCGGTGCCCCGACTTACTCTTGAGGTGAGAAGGCTTATTAATACTGTTTTATCTTAATGATAGTTTGTTAGTATACATAGCGTTATTAAAATAATATCTACTTATTTGTTATATAGTTAACAAGAAAAACAATAACAAATATTATTTTATCGTGTTTAACCGTAACAATGCTTGTTATCTATAAAATTACTCTTTGAATAATAGTATAAATCATGGTCGAAAGATTTGTTATAAAATAGATATTAAATAGGGTTTTGTTGCGCCATTTTGTTAATTAATGGGTTTCAGAACCATGTAACATAATGGAGTTACCTTTGGCTATTCATTTGAGTGAATTGCATTGTTTTGTTAAAAGGCTAGGCTGGTAAATGATAGTTTCATTAAGCTATATGGATGAGATAAAAAATTTTTGCAGAACTGTTGCATATAACATACAAATGTATGAAAGAGGTTTTTCATCAAAGTGGTTTCACTTTGATACATTTGTATTTTCTGTACAAATTTTGTGTATGAAGTAACTATTTTACAGCGTAAATACTATTGATATTATTGATTTCCTTTCGTTCACGTTTATTTTTACGATATTGATTATGAATTCTATTGAGTATTTTATTAATCTTAGAGTAAAATAGATAGATATAGGTTTCTTAACAATTAAATAACTGGATACCAGCACCCAGTGACAGTTATTTATTAGTTATTTAATATTGGTACATATATTTTATTATTATTAGTATATTATTGTTCTTTGATATTTATAAGTCTGTTGAATTAAAGTTTTATCTTTACAGGTTCGAGTTACACCGATATCTGAAAATACATCTAAAGAAGACAGTTTAATGACTAATGTCCAACAACAAGTTAAAGCAACATGATGCTACCATAATTCGTATTTAAAGGTTCTCAGTTCCTAAAAATAAGGGCTATTTTCACTTGGTACTTACTTTTAAAATGCTGGACAAATATTTGTCAGTTAAAAGTTGCTGACATTATACTTTATCTGTTAAATGTTTCTATAGCAAACTTAAGGCTTAACTTTCAGATTTAAATTCTGGCACTTTATACAGAAAAGTAAGTATTAAGTACTAGAGGATAGAGCCACTAGTAGATTATTTTCTACGTTATGAATATTTTGATAATGGGAATAACATTTTTAATATAGTACTTTATTAATATTATTATGTACAACATTAGCAAGTGTTAAATCATTATAGTTTATTGTTTAGAATATTCCACCGTATGAAGGGATCGCACTAAATAGGGATGATGAAAGATCACGGATTGTAAAAATCATTTATCATCATAACAAAATACAGGTAAAAAACAATAGACCATGAAAGAACAGATATGTCATTTGTTTTATAATCTTTATAAGTTTTATCCACAAGCATTTAAAAATAAATGAATTTATTAAAAAGACGAATATCATTGAATATATTAAATATAATTGTTGAATAGTGTTGCACGTTTGAAGCGTTTTTGGGTGAGTCAAAAAGTGTTTCACAAATTAAAATATCTTGAGCAGTTTCCATGTTATGTAAACAATTATTTTACTAATGTTTTTATAATCATGCTGCCTTTTATAACATACCGAACGAAAAAAATTTCATCATAGCAAATAGCCATGATTTATTAAATTATTAAGTATTATCTTCTCTGTAAATATAATTAGTTTTAAAGGCATAAAGTAAAAATGGTTAATTCTATATTTATTTTATTTAAGTATACTTAGATCGTAAATGAAACTAATATGTTCTTATTCTTATAAGTATTTAATTCATTGAATTTATAAATGTGTAAAATATTGCATAAAGATATGTGATATGTATTTTGTAATACTCATCAATAGAATTCTTAAATCAGTTACTAAAATTATTATTTTACTTAATTCTAATAAAAAAGTAATATTATCAGTTTCCGTACTTAATATCTAAAGATTCTTAAGCTTACATTTAATTCAGTCAAATAAATAATTTATTATAATGCACGTTTTATTTATTTTAACCCTTGTCATGAACGTGTACGTTTGGTCAAACTAGACAGCAATATGGACTAATTACGACTTTATATTGAAATCTTAAAGTAGTATAAAAGCAAGAAGTTAAAAAGATATGAAAGCAAGATAAATATTGTAAGTTGATAGAAAGATTCGAAAAAAGAATTATAGAATAGATGAGTTATTAATTACAAAAATTTATATTAGTCTAGCTGTCTATATTTTATATTTGCATACAAATGGTGATAATTTTCTAAAGTTACTATCTCGGGAGGGGCGTTTGCGTTATGTTCAGATTGCTTAACTACTTCCGTATTAAAGTCCATTGCTTTATATTGTTTTGAGCACGGACAAAAATAACACTTTTTGTAGTCAGCTGTATGTCTTCCGGAGCAGTTGGCACATCTCGGGGGATCTCTGGAAAAGTCTTTGTTACACTGGCCCCAGTAATGATTTTCACTACAATAGACACATCTTACTTCTCCTCTGCAATACACTTCGATATGTTCCCACCGTTGGCATCTGTTACACTGCTTTGGATTTGTAATTGGTTGTTCAATAGACACGTTGTAACCGAAAATACTTTTTACCCACAATAATCTCTTACACTCATCTTTCACAGGCGTTGTTATCATCACAAGGGTACCTCTTTGAGTCACAAGACGAATTTTGTGTATTCTCCTTACTGGAATAGATGCGGCTCGCAATGACGATCTAACGGATTTTAAATCGATATGATCTGGGAGACCTCTAATCGCAAACTCTAAAAAATTGTTAATTCCGTGGCTGTAAGTGTGGTAAGGAACACGATGACGATCCAAATATTTGATCATGTGCCTGTAGTCATGCCGTGTGGGGCATTTGATCTTAGTGTAAAATTGTCTGAGAAGAGGCTTATAAAATTGTATTCCTTTAGCCAGAAGATCTTCTACGTAATCATTTAGCTGTAGTGGATTGTGTAAGAAGATCGATGAAACTTTCGTTTTAATTTTTGGCCACTTATACAGGAGCAGAGGAGCTTCACATCTCTCGCTGAAAATAACTGGTAGTGAGATATCTTGCAATGATGCCATTCCAGAAGCATCAGTATCTGGGTGAGATACAGGTGATATTGGCTCAGTGCTTGATGTGGCTTGAAGTAGATCTGATAACGATAAATCTTGCATATTTCGTAAAAGTGATTCCATCTTGTTACTTTCCATTTTCTTGTTAGAATATCGATCTCGTTACAAATAGACTGCAGATTTATTCACTTCAATATAAACATTTTTTATTAGTCTCAATATTACTCTTTATTGTCTTCTTAACAATACCCAAAAAATCGGCTTTACTTCACATTCATTATTGACAACAGAACACCAATATAATTTACTTTCACAAGCACTTAAGAATCTTCATAATATCAGATTCACTGTTAGATTTTTGTTGTCTACCGTCATTATTTTGATTACTTCATTATATTAAGACATAACGGTTACTTACCTGTTTCATTTTTAACATTTATAATATACCAAAGAAATGTTTTTAAAAATAATGAAAATAATACAATACATATTAGTAATAATACTTAAAATACTTATTCGTTGTATATAAGCAACATTTATCCATCAGCATAAAGAACGGGGCTTTGTAAAAGAAAGTCATTGTGAGATCTTAAAGGAATATACAACGTATAAATCACAAAACCGTTCCGCTCCGAATATCAATAAGCTCTAAAACCGTCATACAACAAAAAGAAGGGTCAAAAACTGTCTTTATCATTAAGTAAACCAAGTTTACTATGGAGTCATAAAAATACACAATACAATTCGGCAGGGCGGTACAGCTGTCACCTAAGAGTTTACATCGCTTATAAAAACTTGAGTGCCTATTTATATAACTCTAATGAAACAATGAAACAGTGAAATAAGGGACGGTTTTTTCATGAATTCTACTTTGAAATCTCATGAGCTTATAGCAGGCGTCGAAAAGCTTTGTACTTATACCATTTATACTGATCATATTTATAGTGATTTTTAAGATTTGTCGATCCTTGGATATGTCTTATTCATAAATCTTTTAAAGGTTCATTAGAAAATATGTCAACATTATTCGCTGGATATATTTTAAGAGGATTGGAAAAAGGCATTTTAATATTAATACAGTCCATTTATATTTATTTATTTATGTACACATAAATGGTTATAATGTAATTGATATATAAAAATTAAAAATGGAAAATTTATCAAAATATCAATAATCAGTTTAAATTTGTGTCGTCCCTAGGGAATCTGATTTGAACCCCGCGGGGTCGAAATCGTTAACTTCGGGAATCCCTGCTCTAAAAATGTTTCTCATTTTATTTTGTTATTATAAAAAGTTAGTCTAAATCCCAAATTCGTTGTAAAATTGGAAGAAATACCTAAATTTAAAAGAAAATAATCATACGAACTATCTATTGAAATAACTAGCCTGAATTGATTAAGAAAATAATACATACAGCGGTTTGTTTTATTTATCATTAATAGAAAAGCTCGTCACAACAACATTACATTAAAATACTTGCTGACTTGATTGGATGTTTTTCTTTTATCCTTATAATTGAGTCTATCTACCGAGCGTCGTAATCATTCCAGACGTAGTCGTCCCACAATCTTTTTTATATCCCTGCAAGGCGGTACCCGTCTTGCAGCCGGCCTTAGCACGTGCGCAAACTTACCATCGGCCGTTACATCAATCTTGTCTACCTTTGTGTCTTGTGCAAGCTTTTCTTAAAAATCCTCCTTTCCAAATCTTACTTAATCGTTCAAGTAACATGGTCGGTTTTCAATTGTAGTATTTGATTGTGATTTTGACGTTTTGGTGCGGATGGGGTGCCTTCTATAGACAATGAAGGCATTCAATGTCTGGACAATACGAAGAGGAGCAGTTCTGCAGCGATTAGCCGGATTTATTTAACGGTTCCGATCTTCGTGAGCCAGGGGAAGTTGCCGGACGCCAGATTATAGATTGGACAATTTTTTTGTTAGTTCGCGCGTTCGGCTTATGCATAAAAAAAAAAGAATGAATTTAGAATTTTTCCTATTTCAAAGAAACGAACTTTATTTTGAATATGCTTTAATATAGCACAGATAGCTGTCAGGGTAAGTGAATTGTCTTAATATTACAATATTACATTTTCTTCATAGATATTCCATTTCATAAACTCGGCGTATAAGCAGGTACTCTCTTAGGAAATCATATCACGACTGCGTGTAACTGTCAAATCGTAAAAAACTGAGAGATGACGTCTGCTAGATCCTGGTTTATTGTTTTCAGAAAAGATTCAATAAAGAAAAATTACTCAACCCAAAATTTACTAGGTATATTAAATACCTATAGTCAAAATAGAATTACAAGAATAAGTACATAATACATACTTCATATTCAGTAGTTCAGGTAAATATTGTCATAATAATATATCGTTTCTTACTACCACTAAGCAGCTAAGTATAACAAAAAAAAAGTTTGAGTTTTTTATGTAGATAAAATTATAGTATCAGTAAGAAGAAGGTATCGCTAGCTAAAACTGTATAGTGGTGTAACTGTATAGTTTACAATACATACTTAAAATACATACCTACCTAAGGGATCATAAAAATTGGGAAATAAATCCTACGCTAACAAACAAATGTCATCTATGACACTTGTACAGAATATTTTAGAACCTTTGATTAAGTTCGCAGTGGTGGTACCAACCTACTCGTTACTATTCGACTAGTCAGCCGTATATGAGTTGATAAAATGCTCTTTGTAAGATAATTAAGAAAAATATCGAAGTAATAACAGGAGACAATACAAATACTAAGGTACTACGAACTATTCACAATCATTGTCGCACACACAATTATAGTAGATAATTATATAATAATATCAGATAATCGTTCACGTCGATTTCATGACGCAAAATTGAAATTGAATAATAAATAACAATGATATTTGATAACTGTTATCCGTAGGTTTCTGGGCAAAAAGTCTTATGATTATGAATACATGATTATATTATATTTCGATCTGCCTAGTTTTTTTTTAGGTTAAAACAGTACAAAACACTTTTATACGTAACCATTTTGGTACTATGTAAAATTATTGTACAATTTATATGCAATAAACTTTACTTGACACTAAAGGCTAAGAAAACTTCTTGAATAAATTTAGGAGTTTACACTTTCAAAAATGAAAAGGCCAAACGGTTGTGTTATTAGAAAGTTTTGTCAAAAATGATTAACTTTCGTTTGATAATCAAAACCAATTTATAATTTTTACCATACTATTTTGCTTGTACTTCACAATTCAATGTTTTATAATATTTAATCTTCTTCTTCTACTTTTTTCTTATTTTCCTTTTTTCTTTCTTCTCTTAAAAATGAATTGATGTTCGTTAGTCTCGCTAAAACTCAAGAACGGTTTAACCAATTCAAGTAATTTTTATTGTCGATTATTTGGTTTGATTCAGAGGTAGTTTAAAAATAAAAATAACTGGGAAAGTCCAAAGAAAAGCTTAAAAATATTATACTTTTCAGTTTATATATAGATTTTTTAGTATTGAAAATCGTCGAACTGACATGCTGAACATTAAAACTGTCTTTCTTCCAATGTTACTATAGTTACTATGTAAATAGATGGCGCTAGCGAAATAATAAAACAACAGTTCGATTGCTGATATGATAATATGTTTTTCCGTCTAGTTTTCAATTTACTGAATGCGAAAGAAGTGTGATATTTTTTGTCCTTTTAACACTTGATTGATTATTTTAAGTGTCGAGGACCATCAATTAATGCTTGACAAAATTATAGGGGAGTCATTATGTCACAAAAATGTCCTTTGGAGTGTTGGACACGCGTGCCCGCATGCCATCAACTCGTCATATGAAATTTTGGATTGAATACATCTATGATGCGTTTATTAAACTATGGAACTATAATCAATACTATTGGAACCGAACGGAATTAGAATTATTACTAAACGTAATTCTGATGGTCACCTGGGTTAATTTTACATCTACAATCGGTCGGTTAGTTTTTCATATTTTTAATTTGGTATGAAGCCAATTGAAAGTACAAACTAATTACTTATGGACTCCATATACATATGGACATCCACTGCTTTCTCTACTGCAAAAGTAACTTAAGTAACTCGTGTGAAATCCCTCGTTGATGTGAGCGTTGCGGGTATGCGGGCGGCACGCGCCTCGCACATTTGTTGTGAGCGATTTTTTTTATCGTTTATCGGAATCACTGTATCAGTTGTATCAGTGTGAATAGTGCTTGTTGTAATGCTGTGAAAGATAATATTTGATTTTATTGAAATGATTTTATTTTTAATATGCTAAAAAACTAATGTTTGTTTCTTTATCTATCAGTCAAAGTGATTAATTAGAAAATATGGTCACGAAAGTAAATAAATTGTTATATAAAAAATATATACTCAGATTCCATATGCACCTATTGAATTATTGTAATAAGAGCTTCAGTAACAGTTACAAATGTAATTCAGAGCAACCTTATTCAAATACAACGATTATCCCGGTTGACTACAATCAATATCCATGATTGGGTCTATTAAATCCAGATTACTAATCTATAGTCGATAATGGATTGCTTGTCTATGAATCTGTGCAGACTCTATAATGGGTCAGAGACACCCGGAGTTCAGTCTCTGACATATTGCTCGAAGCATCCCCCGCGATCCCTCACATTTATATTCGGGCCTCGAACTCCGATCCCAGATAATGCTTTTACAATAACGACCAAGATGACGACGAATTCGATTTCAATACTGAAAGATGTCCGCACCTTTATTTAATATGATAATACTATTTGAAGTCAGTTTTGAATTTAAAATACACGAAATATCAGACTGACAGAACGGAAACCGTAATGCACAATGGGAAATTAATTATTTAACAGATGGACCTCTCGATAAAAGAGCAAAAGCAGTAGTTTACATGTATAATTTATTTGGGCCCTTTTTTGTACATTTCGGTACTATTTTTCAACAAAAATATTTCAGTTTAAAATAGCATTAGAACTGTTAAAAATGAATATAAATACTTTGATTGAAAAGTAACGTAAGTAAGACTATCGATATATTTCTGATTGAATAGATGATTTATTGTAATATATACATTGTATTTATACAAACTTTATTATTATGGAATAAAATTATTGGAATTCTCTATCTTGTCGACTTAATCGTTGAGATATATACACTGGATCAAATATTCTAAAAAAAAACACTTTTCCTCTTTGCAAAGTGCAGTTCGTATAGTGTATTCGCTCCGTTCCGACAGATGTGTAAGAGGTAAATTGCATCGCACCTTGTACTTTTCCCACGGGAGTGGAATAAGGAACCAAACCGTTATTATTGAATGAGCAATACCACGGATTACTTGAAACTTGAGAGGGAATCGTTTATAAGTGGTTTGAATAATTTTCTAAACTTTTAACTTCAATTTTGTACAAGTTGTCTAACTTCATTTGTGATTTTTTTGTGAAATATTTCTTTTTGTTTTGCGATTGTGCTTAAGCGGCTTATTTAATTTTATTTAGTCCTCTTATTAATTTATTGGGTGGCAAAACACACTCGACTGCCTTAAGACAATTTAAATACGATTGTGTTTGGATTGTATGGCATGACCGGCTAAGAACTAGATAAGGACAGAGATAAATTTTACTGGTAACACGACAATAGATGTCTATTTGTTACGATACACAAAGATGTCAATTTCTTACGGTATTTTATTAAATTTTAATTATTTTTTTATTATACGGGTTAATATTGTTATTTTATTAATCTTGCAATACAATTTCCATTCTATTCATCCCATTAGCCTGTAAAATTAAATTGTATTAGCTTATAATATTGAATTCAATTCAGATTAATCCTTCAATTTATATTTGGCAGACGTAAATCCTTCCCGTTTTACGAATATAATCAATTAACTTTTAATGAAGATTATGCATAATATTTAAGTCTTATTATAAAATTGAAATTGTTTATTTTAGACACGAGGTTATCTCTTTTATATTTTTTTTATGAAGTATTTTATTTAATCTTCACATTTATTTCTCTATATTATTATTTCTCTAATAGCATACTTTCAGTGAGGTATGCTAATGAACTCAATATATCCATATTATTATTATTCTTACAATAATTTAATCTAAAAGTCTTTTTGTGAAGTTTTTCAGTTGACAATAATTTTCAAGAAACAAAACATTTTACTGCATTTTGCTTTGAATATTTTTATTTTAACATTAGCATACGTTTTATATGCGATGCTGGAGACCATTACATTATCCTCTACGAGATTCAGTTCCAATTGTTAAGCCTCAAACGGTATAACACAGCGTCTACGGGACATATATCAGAAGAATACTACGTTTCAATATGCAATAAAACCGGGGAACGTATGCGACCTCGGATTCGTGAGGATTTTTCTAGAGCACACCTGAACTAGATTACTGTATCCGCGCTATAAAAAAACCTGTCTTCAATCGTGCCCTTGCATTGGGGCGGATTTGAAAGGGACCCCTAAGGTTATAGCCCCGGTACGTTAGTATATCAAACGGGGAGACGACGGGCCTTTCGTTCCGATTTGCATAAACAGTTTGGTGCGAAACCCTTCTGAAGATTTTCTACTTATCAGATTTGATAACGGACATGGAGTGTGAATCAATACTAGTCGGTCTAGTAATTTTATAAGATCTTTGGTACATACTCTATCAAGCCGAAATCTACCCATATAAACATAATCATATAAATACTATGGTGTGATATAAAAAAATCAAAATTATTTTCAAATATCTCTCAACAAATATTTCAATCGGTAAAATAAAATGTATAAGAAAGGAGATAATTCTGCGCCCATATATTGTTTGCCCCAGAGCCAACCGAATATGAATTTCTAGTCATAGATTGTGATTGACGGAGACTTATAAGACACTATAGATAAAAATAAATATCAAAAGAACAGATTTTGAGGTGCTATGTTTGATAAATAAGTATTCTTCGTAGATATCTTCGAAGATTGGAATTAGTAGTAGTATGAAAAACATACTACTACTAATTCCAATCTTATCATTTGACACTAAGATTTTTCTGACAATCTAAGGAGAATGTGACCTGTTCAATCTCGAGAAGGTTGTCATACTAGACATACAATTATGGTTATGACTATAATCCCTTTACCATCCATTAAACAATTATTTTATAAATAATATTTGAGTTGTATGCGTCATATTATTTCTTGCAAGTAGATATTATTGCATGTATTTATTGTATTTTAGTTTACTGTTACAAAGAAGCACTGTATTGCAAGGGATACATACGTTACCAGTATTATACGACGTTATCGGTATTGCATTATCTATCTAGTCGTGTAGCTGGACGAGAATTTGGCTCTTAGTCTCATTCTCTGGTAGTTGCTTATGACTATAACCTTGCCTTTAACATTTAAAATATCTAAAAACACGGATAATGCTTTGCCTTTATTTCATGGAAAGAATTGATATGGCTGTATGGACGAGATCCCTTTGTCTTCTCTTTTCTTATCTCACTTTAATATTTCATACGGATGTGTCAAATTCTGCGGTTTGGAATAAAATAACTTTTATTTCATGACCAATAAATATTTTTTTATTATCATAGATTTTATATGACTATGTTAAGACGCCGCTCCCTAAATACAATAACGGTCAGCTATCTAACGATGCTAACTCCGTATGAACAATGGAACTCTATCGTGTTACTTCAAGGTTGAATATCGCGTACCCCGCTTTAACAATAAATAGCACAGAACTAAATGACGTAAATCACACAACTTATTTGAGTTTAAAATTTATCTAGAAAATATGGTTTTTAAAGTCAGTTACTAATTAATTATCTTAATTAATTATAAGAAGCATTTTTAAGCATATAGATCGATAACTTATGGAGAAATACGTAATATTTTAATCGAAGTGTACTTTTTTAGAATAAAAGTAGAAATCCAATCAATTTTGTTTTTGTTTTAGACAAATTTTAGTAGAATATGTACCGAGACTTTTACTTACATTTCACTTGTGTATGTTGTGTACGGGATTGAGAATACTTATATTAAACCAAGTATTTCAGTAACCGGCTCTTAAGATGGGTTTGGATTAACATTTCGGCTTGATGTTCCTAGCAAAATTAATAGAAGCTATTTGTCAACCTTAACTGTCTGAAAAGTTTTGATGCAAATTGACAAGGACCTACATTATTCGTATAGACAGGCGTAACAAAGGTTTTTGAAAAATGACATTTTAGTTAGTGCGTTTGTTAGCTTGATTGATGAAGATTTTAGTTCTCAATGCGCCTTATGAATAAGACACTTCAAGCGGTACAATTTTCGAATGCATAGAATTTGCTAAATTAAATTCATTATAAACAAACACTTATTATTTGACATAAACGAATAATTTTATGGTCTACATTCTATTTTAAGATATTATGTAATGTACAAAAAATATTCAATACGATTAAGCCTTTTGATTTGTATCGTAAAATACCGGTTTTTTTACCTTTGGCGGGTTCGATTTCCGGTTCAGACAGACAGTTATTTGAAACAAGTCTTTCAATGTAGTTACTGTTTTAAAAATTAAATTGAAGTCTCCTTTCAATAAAATTGTCTATCTACAACATTTAAGATATATGCACTCCATGTGGTATAGCCGTTTGACGGCCTTTATATAAAAATATCTTAGCACTTTTAACTTAAATAGCTGATGTTTAAAATCATTAATATCGCCGCCATCATAATTTGCTTGATTATACGATGTATCATAGACATTGTAAACGTTTAAAATTACCATACTTAATGAACAAGATAATTTAATATTAATTTGCCAGGTTCAACGATAAACATAAAATATGAGCACGACAATTAAAAATTCAAATTGTACAATTGACGGCAATATTCAAAATATATTGTAACATTAACATGATTGTTATGCGAGATGATTTCAAGGTATGATTTTTTACGTTAACATCGTAAAGATTTTTTTTAACAGTTGAAGATAATGCAGCCGACTCCAAACAGTTACTTTAAAACCACATTTCGATCGGCACATTATATTATGGACAAGTAAAAATTAATGAAATAAATAATATATTATTAGTGTAAAATTTAAAGACTGAATTTGATATAATCATACATAACGAAAACTATATTTACTGCTGTCATTCTAAAAACAGAGAGTCTTATCGGTAACTATTTTTTTTTGAAGTGCCAGAAGAGTAAATATCGTCTTTCTACTTTCGTAGATACGTGGAAAATAGATGACGGTGCCATTGACTACGATGGAGGACAGGTTGTAAAGTAATATTGTTCTACAAGTGAGAAAACAGCGTAGTCTGGCAAACCGTTAACTGTTAAGCAATCAGCCTTTTTTAAAAAAAATTCATGTTACTAATGTATTCATAATCGTCACATCTGCTTTATTAAGCTAACGTCTCAGTATATGAGCCTGATGAAGAACGAAAATTTCGAATATATCAATTTAATTTATTAGATATTTCTGAAAATACGAGTTGAAGATCAACTCTACACAACAACGCTATTTTGAAAAATAATGGTCTTATTATAAATTGGTTTTTGTCTTCTAAGAGAAAGAACTTAAATTAGTGTTTTATTTATTAGAAGTATATAAGCCATCAATGACCTGTGTGCTGTTTGGTATTTTTGATAATTATTTAGGAAACCAATCTATCTAAAAAGACATTATTTATTACTTATCGTAGTTGTAATTTAATAAATTCATTTTGTATCCTCGATACCATAAAAACGTAGTTGTTCAAGTGAATTTGTAGCTATGTAATTTCGGTACAAAAACTCATATAATAGTGTAATAAAAAATGTAATACTTTTATATTCTCGGTATTAACTTTCACAGGTTAGGTATGCTTATTTCTTACCTAAATGGGAGCACATTTCCACTTCGAACAACAACATTATATCTAGTGTCGCGTAAAACTCTCAACGCCTGTTTTGTAAGGGAAATAAAACGTGTATTTCTGTCTATTCACTTTGTTTACGGGAGTTTGTTGGAGTGTATCATAAGAGCTATATAAACTCTCGTTTCGGTATACGTACAAAGTGTTAGCATATTATGACGATTGCAGTAAACTTGCCTCATACTGTGTCAGATGTTAAATATTATAAGTCCACCTATATGCCGTAAGTGAGTACATCGTTTGCAATCTTCCCGTTGTTACCACGACCTGAATCCTCTTTTGTCCCATATGAAAAGAACTGGAGTCAGAAGGGAGTGTATGCGTGAATAATTGAGGAGCGGCGCTGGCTCCCGCTCGCTGAGAAATGTTAACAAAACTATAGGAAAGTGGCCCATTCTCCAAGAAGGTGCACGTGCGCCGTACGGCCTCCCCTATTCTACAGAATGTTTTATTAAGGCGGTACAATGGATCAGTGGTCATTTAGGTCGCATATAGGCGCGTGTAATTAAGAGATTTTCCTCGAATAAAACTATATATAAGTACAATCACAAACTTATGAAATATTATTATTATAGTTATGTAATTAAATGAGAATATAACTGAGATATTTATAATAATAGTCAAAATATTTCCTAAGCTATGAACCTAGACTAAGCATTATTGAATAATAATGCTTAGTCTATGTTCAAAGAAACAATAAAAATATTAAGTTCAATTTATTGCAGCATTTCCGTATATAATAAATACACTTTTAGAAGTATATTTGAGAGAGAAGGCGGGAACTAGCTATATGACAAAATAGCAACACCTTTCATTTTTAGTTTTTTTTCCAAAACCTAACCAATCGAAATAAGTATTTCTTAAATCATATTATATCATGTGTATTAAACAATTTATGTGGCTATAAATGAAAGCGATTTTGTAATTGGACGAGATTCCCCTTTACTCGGTTTTCATTGGAACATCGTGATCTTAAAGAAATATTGATTAAATATAATTAATGTATAATACACTTTATTTTGAGAAAATAATAACCAAAAAATAATGATACTTTCATTCAATGATAGTTTCTATTAGAGGGAGTGACCAATTTCCTATATGACGTATATTTCCGTTTCATGTCTTCAAAATCTTTTAATTACAAAAGGCTCATACAATCGACTACCAATCCTGTGTTGCCTTTTATTACGTAAATGCAATGATAATAGTAATGGACTCTATCTGAAGTTTATTGCCTATTCATAGCTATGGGACAAGGTTAATTATCACAGCAATATTTTATGAAGCAGAAGTGGATTTAAATCAAAGGAAGTCAATGGCCGTTACCACTAAGGCTATGTGATTGGATGGCGGAACTACTCGAGCTAGATTAGGCTATTACAAGTGAAAGTATTAAAAAATCAAAATTAGGAGAAAAATACAAAATAAGAACAACAAAGTTATCGTTTGATGCAATGTATTGGTTTAGTTGAAGTACAAAAAGGAATTACATTTTTTTTATTGAATAAGATTGGGTTTCTTATTTTTTGTGAGATTTCAAAACAGGAGGAAGGTGATGAGAAACTCTCTTCTTTTATTTGTGTCATCGTGGTGAATAAGTGTTTGATATTCATCCACTCTTCCAACTTATAAAATTTCTCGTATACGTTAAAGTATTAGAAGAATTGACAATTTAATTCAAATTTTAATCGACCTCATAAAAACTGCTTTACCAGTCTTGATTATCTTTTGTCTATTTAACTGTATGTTTTCTAAAATAGTTTACCTTAACATTACACAATGTTTCAAATTCCGAAATGAAGTCATGACTATGATTTAATTGACTGTCCTGGTCCATTGCTGAAGACACTTGTGAAGGTGTACACAGTAATTGTCCCCATAAGATATATTTGGTATGAGCATCTAAAACCATAAGTTCTCGCTGATAGCACACAATTCTATAAGCGAGAGACAATTCCTTTGTTGTTACGTGTATTACTTCCCTAGAGATCAAACGTGCTAGCGGATAGTTATAGGAGCATACTGGAACAGTGCAGATTTCTACTATTGTGGTTTAATCTCGCTTGATATTTACACAGAGCAATACTATGTTAAGTGACACTTTAATCACCTCTTGACCTTTATAACGAAGCAATACGTTTGATAATGTAATTGATATTGTTACTGGTGATATACTATTTAGTATACAATAGGTGATACATTTAGCAACTGAATACGGGTATTCCAAGGTTGTTAACGAGACCAGAAATTCTGTGTAGGTAATAGATATTGTAGATTCCTGTTTAATTTAAGGGTCTGAGGAGTTAAGTAGCCATTTTGTTTTAACAAGTAACTATATTTCAAACAGCTAAATATTTTTATTTATATATTTTATCAAATCAAATATACTTATTACATATTGGCTGCAAAAATTTGGATATATTCTGATTTTTCTGATTTAATAAGAAACTAATCTTGTTAATACTGCAAAGCCGTCTTACTAATTAAAGGAGTCAAACCTTAATATATCTTGACCTTGAAAAAGGTACTGTCTGCTGACGTTGTGCTTCCGTTCTGTGATAGAAACGAGGCGTTACCTTAAGCAAGTTGCAGGCTTCAATGAAGTCTTTCATTTTCCAGATTCCGTAATATTGGTATTGAGAAGTCATTATTCATGGCCGTTAAAAATAGATCTTTCTTATGTAAACGGGTTTATGCGGTAATGATGCCATTACCGCATAAGGGCATTCTATAAATGGAACACTTCTTAATCGGTCTTTGATTACCAGAGTGATTGGTGTCAAAAGCATAAAAAGCATAAAGAGATTTCCGATGACTTGCATGCCGGTTATGAAACCTAGAATAATTCTCATACCATTATATTCTTGTCTATAAAAACTATAGAAGAATTTTGATTTTAGTTAATTACATTCTCGTCAGCAGAATATATCTGGCTACAGTTATATATAATGTCTGTAACGCGATCCTTTAGAAGTGTCGGCTCGTGTCAGATATGAACACCGGTTGTTCAGTTTCAAACTAAGTTAGGTTGTCTTTTGTTCCCTAATGGGAAAGAGTTAACAAAAATAATAAAACTATAAATATCATGTAATTAAATGTAGATCATTAAACGGTAACAAAATGCCCGTTAATGCTTACTGCATTAAGACTAGTAAGTTGTTTGCTTATATGGGAGGCAATCAAATTAGTGAAATCATATATTCTTAAGGTGTCTACTAAAGACAAGAATCAAAAAGTACAATATATATAAAAGGCACTGTCTGTGTATTGGAACAATGACGCGCACATGAATTTGATGATTATTATTACTAAATTAAGATAACAATTGAAAAGGAAAAAAGAAAAATATATTTTCTGAGATAACTGTTGTAGGTCGTAACCAGGTGACATATTAGTAAGATCTAGTTATATAAAGTTACAGTAACTTCTATAATATAGAATTAGGAAATATATACGACTCAAATATTTAACTAAAAGAATATTTTAAAAAGTGCCATAATGCACTGGATCATTCTAAAGCTAATACTAAAAACTGTGATAAACCTTGTTCTGTAATATTTACAGAGCTGCAATGTCGAGAGACAGCGAACGAAGTGTTTCGGGAACGATTCCCAGCGGAAATGTAGCAAATAGAGGCACGGTCGAACCGACCGCCACGGGCAATTACTGGTTTATACTACAATACTGTATATCGTACATTTCTCTGATAGGTATCACGTAATATCGTACATATATAGGTAACCTATACGTAAATATAATAATGAATAGGGTAAATTTGGGTATGCAACATACCTCAGGTAATAAACAAAGGACTAAATAATATAGAAAATATGAAAAATGATATACATAATAAAGAAATAGTTCATCAAAGATAAATTACTTGCACTAGTGGTCGACTACGTATCACATATAAGAATTAAATTTATTTTTATTATTTTAATAGAATTTATTTGCACAGTAAATTAATATCACTAAAAAGTTTAAGTATGATTATACCTTACCAAATAAACAAGCGTATAGATTTTCCACCTCAAGTAACATCTATGAAATAAATATATAAACGTAACGGGGGTGATACTTTTGTGCAATCGTGAGAAAGTGGGTGCTATCATTTCCATGAAGAACGCACCTGGACTTTACCCTAAGCAAGGATTTGTACTTATCGATTTTATTAAGAAATCGGAAATGCTCTTTGGTTGCGTACTTTCTGTTCTACGTCATGAACACGTATGATACATATGAAAATACTGATTATAATATAACTTGCGAATGTAAACATTATTATTAGTATATAAAGAGTTCGATTAAGAGCTCAAGTTGTTTAATATTATTTGTAAGTAAAGTTGAAGAGTATTTGATAATTTTTATTTGAAACAAATAATAGTATTGTTATTACAATCAGGATAAGATGATACAGTTATCCGTTTGAGAAGAAAACTATAACCATTATACAATTTATTGTTTTACTATGACTCAATGACATTACTAAACCTGTTAATTTGGCTTATATTACAGATTCTAATACCGACTTCATTTATAAATAAATTTTAATTTACGTATTTTAATTGGAGTAATGACCGTAATTATGTTTATTAGAACAAATCACAATCATTGTAAACGTTAAATTACACTTACATATAATTAAATATCACAGCAATTACGAAGTTAAAATTAATTAAGAGCTCATTATTTAAAACACCACACGGCCAAGGCACGTCGTGTCGCAGCAATGAAAAGGTTTAATTTTGCCTTTAATATTTTCCCAGACGTAAAGCTTGCGGCTCTGTCAATTATAAAGTGATGATTTCGTAACCATTTTCATAGTGTAGTTAAATAACGTCTCCTATTTTCTAAAAAGTACGTACGTATGTAGTATATACTAATAGGTAGATACACGTATAAATTCAATACGTAACTTACATATCACTTATACAAATTATAATATATATACAGTGATATAGTGTTACTTATATATAAATTGTACTTCGCAATGCATGCCCAGATAAGGCATTAAGACTTGAAGCAAATGATAAAAAAATTAAAAAGTTATAAAGACGTTTTAAAAAATAATAAGTAAAACATTCATCATACATTACTTCCCATTCGATTTGCAAATAACAGTGTGTTGTAAGTTCCTAGTAATAAAATAAAATACCGTAATAATTTAAAGGCTTCATGATTTTAAATAGAGCGCGCTCTTGTATGACTTTGAAAAGAGCTTTTGTTTGGCGCAAAACGCTAAGTCAATCGCTATCGCGGACCCGTTAGTCTTTGTAGATCGCGCAAATTAATGACTCACAAGCACAGCGGCGCATACAGGGTTAAGTTTCACCTCTTGTTAAGACCCTCGTTTGAATTTTTAGAACATACCTCTGCACTAGGGTTAAAAAGAAAATACTGAGGATACGAATGCTGTTTTGTTAGAAATAAGCCGGTACGGTTGTTTTGTTCGTTCAACACACAAGTAGCATAGTGTTTATGCTATGCATACTCTCGTAGGTGGTTATTAAAAGTACGATGCTTTATGTTCAAGAAGGGATTTGCTTCCGCATACGGATTCTTTGAGACCGTGCAACAAAAATACGCCAACAGATTTAATCTCGGAGATACAGGCACATACAGAAAGATAGGGTATTTTTAAAACTTGTAAATACTACATTGATGCTGCTGAGAATTCGAAAATTTTAATCTAAAGTATAATCTGGTTTATTTTAAATTGTTTTCACAAAATGTGATCGTTTCGACTGTTTATTTCCATAACATGCTCTTCATCATTGAAACTGTTCAATTTTTTTTACTATTGATTACTTATACTATAATGCAAAAGTTTCAATATACAGATTTTTTACTATGAAATTTGTGTTTTGTCGTGCTTCTAGTAAGACGTAAGTTTCAACGGTCAAAAGTTTGAACGTAATACCATAGAAATGAGATTTGCATAACAATGCCTCTAGGAGCGTGTGAAAGTGGAAGCAACCCTCTTATAAAATCACATGATTGTCGTGTAATATAATTAAATTTCAGTTACGAATGTTCCCACCGGGTGAGATTTTTCCCCTCAGCTAGTACAGGTAAACACAGATAGAAGGCAAGACGTTGGGAGGGTTGAGTCCAACAAAAGAAAAGAGTCATTGTGTGCGCTTACGCAAGTATTCCACGTGCGTAAATGCTCCCACGGTCGCGCGGGGAGGGTTTTTGGGACCCGTATATAAGGACCCCGGGACGCAATAGCAAGCACTTCCAAATTATACGAGCAATAGTAAACACCCCGTGGGGCTGGCCCCCTGAGGGCTGGCATCGTTTGAAAGTAAAACAGTCTGAATTTACCGATAGTTTGTTAATTGAATTTTCGAAACTGGAGTGACGCTAATTAATGTTTCATTTGCAACTATCTTCAGTTAAAAATTAGTGTTCTCATGAAGCAGACTCGTTCAGTATACGTTCGTTAATGGTAAGTGGATGGTTTATTTAAGTTTCAATTGATATTTAATCAACTTGTACGAAAGCAGAATGAAATAAAAGTTTTGGTGCTAATTTAATTGCAAAATATTTAACGTAGGTAAATTGTCTATAGATTATCTTATGTTCTTGTGAAAATAATTTGTTTTTCAAAATTGATATAAAATAAGCCAAATAAATGTTTAACAAATTACATTTCCTTGTTATAGATTTAAATACGAACATGGAGGATTTATTCTGATGACCGTATGAAATCAAAAAGAATAAGTAAAACTGCTGACACCTCGTGATTGAACCATAAACAACAGCAGCAAAAAACCTAGCACTACCAACGGGATGGAACAAAAAGAGGTGAATTATGTTTTCTAGACACCCAAAGATAGTGTAGGATTAGGCTTAGGCTTCGTGTGAAATACAATTAAGTTAGGATAGGCTTACTACTTAAGTTGTGAAGATATTTCTGTACCAAACCACATTAATTTATTTAAGTGATTTTAGAGATAACTATGTAAATTTCATTTTAAACTCATCACAAATCAACAGTGCCTTAATGATCGGTATTGTTTGTTAACGTTCTTTAGTTACCAGTTTGTGTTTGTTATATAATCGCATGTTGTTACTGTTCAAAGTTCATGCAAATCTTTTTTCGCATTTTGTTATTACAACGAAAATATAAAAAAATCTTTCGTTAATTAATTGATTTCATATCATTTTGTTGGTTACTTAAATGATACATTTTTTTAAGTTTGAATAATTTGTTTGTTAGTTTCTGATGTAACATGAAAAGTAACTGTTACAAACGAATAAATCATTTACCGACGAGTGTTAATCTGTTGTTTAGTTATTACATTGATTACGCCATTTCTCAGTTAATTTTGTTACCGACTTAGGGTGTTTGTTGAATTTTTGTTTAACGTTTTAACAAAACTCACCAGCTGGTCTGGTTTCTTGTTAAATTTGATTTTCATTTTCATGTTAAGTTTTTGTTGTTCTTATTGGTTGAATTTTTGTTTGGTTACTCATCGCATGCCCAGTAACATAAATCTTTTTCAATTACAACTTTTTAATACATGCAAAAAAAACCGCCATTTGTTACGTGGTTTTCGTTAATTCCTTTGTTGAATTATTGGATTTTCACAACTTTTGTTGATTTGACTGTTAAAAGTTAAGTTTTTGTTTTGTTGATGAATCTGTCTGCATTAAAGTAAGCTTTCGTTTCATTTAAATTAATTAACACATAGTACACAGCTTATATTTAGATTGCTCTAGGCCTACATCCTTTCTAAACCTACTAATTCCATTATCTCTCATCACATTTTGTTAAGTTTTCGTTTGTTGTTTTTGTTTGAAACAGTCGCAACGTGCCTTACGCCTAAAGTGCCTGATGTTGTTTCATTGTTATTTCTCTGTCTGTTGATGTTACTGCCTTCTGTTAGGGTTTGCATTAACCTTATCAGGATGCTTAAAAACTTTTTCATATGTTAGTAAACCATCTGTAGATTGCGAACAGCCAGTCACTAAGCGGTCAAAATAAGAATATGATCTCATTGGTGACCGACAACTTTGAAAAAATACTTATTTGTGTTATGATCAGTAAAACCTATTCAAGGTTAAGAATTAAGAGAAAATTAGCATCTTTAAAAATTTAGCTTGTGTTTGTTGTTGCGTCTTGGCAAACCGTGTGTCACTATTTGCTGATAACTCCTTCCTATTATTATTTTTACCGCATAGAGTTGTAAATTGTTTCTTGAAATCAAAGAGGTTTACGTTAATTTTTTTGTTGTGTTATTAACCTGGCTTAGTGATTGTTTTATCCTCCTACAAAAATATTTTTTGCTGAACCTTTTTATCACATATAAATATTACTAACAGTTAGTAATGAAATTTATCACAATTTTATTCATATTGTTTTAACATGAATGTCATAAAAGTGCTTATGAGGGTTAAATGTTCACTACAGGTTTCAAATTGTTTTTCGTCATAAGATCGTTAATGTTATTTTAGTTGTAAGCGTTGATTTGTTGTTACGTTTTGTTTGTGATATTAATAATTAAATTGGCTGTGTTTGTTAATTTTATGTTAAGTTTTCGTTTTAACCATTTGTTCTTTGTTTTCCGACATTAAGGCCGCCTTTACTTCAAGCTAAAGAGACGATTGTAATAACTTTAGATTTGTAATATATTTTTAATTTAGATTAAGTGCAGCTTTTCTAATTTAACCTAATGATAGTAATGATGTTAAAACTAAATCTTTGTGTAAAATTAACAAATAGAATAATATAGTTGTTATAAGAGATGGCTGACAGGTTGTGTGTGATCGTGTGGAAATAAAATGGAAAGCCCAAATTGTTGTTTTATTTATACTATCAGTAATACTATTAAATTTTTCCTATACACCGCACCCGTCGTACAAGGGTGCGAAGACCCGGTCTACATTCGTCGCGCTATACCAGGTACAGATACGTACCTGGGCGCTTCTCTCCTCTACGACACGACTCATCTGAGGCGACTCATCCGAGCCTTTAGAGGCACCCTCAGGTTTGTCGCTCCCTCATGGCTCGAGCGTCCTGGAAACTCTAAGAGATTTTTCATGATTGTTAACGATTGTAGTTTTGTAGATTGCATAAGTGAGTGTTATTATTAAAAGGGGCGCACCAAACGAATATTTGAACTATTGTAGGCATCTTTGAAATCACGATATCACTTTAAAATTTTTGTGTACCTTAATTGGATACGTCCGAGCTGACGGTGAGTAGCAACACCGCGGTGCCCGAGTACTTTCGGTTGATTCGAGCTCTCGTATCTGGCTTGCTTTCACCGGCCGTCGAGAGTGGAATTGTTAGAGCTGTCGCCCGAAGGGTGGAAGTATAAAATATTGAAACGTTGGGGCGTCTGATTGGATTGCCAAGTCTTCGCGCTCCGCAGTCTCACCTCTAAACATCTTGAGCCACTCTGAATGATTTAGCTTGTGACTGAAAAGCATCATTAACGAGGCCATAATATGAACTGAGTGGTTGATCACCATCTACTCTTACTTCCGATTGGTAAGACAGTGGTTATATATTTTATCAAATTATAATTTAGAAAAGTTTATGCTTTTTAAAAAGGGTAGAAAATATAATTAGATTAAATATCCTTTAAAAATTCGGTGTGTTCACTTCGTTTTGGTACGCTCGTTCATCTTATTTGTTAACAAAATAAATTAAAGCGACACAACTGTTTAACTATAAGTATACAAGTATTATATTTGATAATGTTTATACATTATTTTGTGATTAGCTTATACAAATAAACAGAATATTTGATCGTAAGTTACACATTTTAAGAAGGTCACTATTTAGTTGTTTATATTTTAGTTTTTTAGTAATTTTATAACTTTTCCTGGCAATTTATGTCAGTTTCTATTAAATTCCATATAATAGTTAAAGTTAATAGAGAAAAACCATGACACAATATGGCATCAATATGTGAAAAGTATTAGAAGAAGAGGTTGGACCACAGTACAAATAGAATAGACTGAGTTAACCATGACGATTTTTGCATCAAATATTTTTTATTTAATATATTTTTTATTATAAAATAAAACATCAATTTTTCATTATTTTTATTGAAATTCTTCAAAATTGAATAATACGTAAATTATGTGGTATGAATGAAAACTTTTTAAATTCGACATATAATTCATAGCTATGAAGGATTGCACAGTAAAACCACAGACAAATATCAAGCTTCAAGCTTCGTAATTTACATAATACCTTTTCACGTATGTAAATAATAATATTCGTGTGCTGCTTTACCAAAAATACCATGCATCCTTTTATTTAACAAACACTGTTAATTTACTGCTTTAATTACATAGAGAACATTTTCATCTGAAAAACACAACAATAAAAGACAAACATGTTTTATTAAAAGCTAAAATGGATAATAATATGCCCTATATTGTTTTGATTTTTGCTAAGTTATAATTAGTTTAAACTATAATTCATTATGCAGTTTTTTCTTTTTATTAGAGTTTGTTGTTCGACACACCAAATTTCTTTTAAAGTCAATTCTAAATAATAATACTAATTAAACTGCACCTATAAATAGGTTTTCTCTTCTTTGCAGCCAACTTTTGCACCATATTTATTTTATCATGCGATTTATATTATTAGTGGGTTGAAAATATAAAAACTAATTTATTAATGTAATTTTGAAACGCAAAGCTGTAACGCTGGAGGTGACGCTACGTGAGCATGTGAGGCAAGCAGGTGACCGCAGCCGTTCCTCTGCCGTCATTAACACACCTCACAGAAACCAAGCGCTTAAATTATTGAGGTAAGGGACTTAATGTTTTACATTAGCTAACAATTCAAACTGTACTACTAATTTATGAATATTCACAAAGTTAGGATAATACTTTGAACATTTGAAATATCGCCCTTCAAACACCAATCCCATTATATCTCTTGATTATAAAATCTATCTTTGTGTGTGATTATCTACTTTTATTTTGTTGTTCTTTTGATTATGTACAAATATGATAAAGAATATGATAAATATACAAGAGCCCAATTTAAGCGTGAAATATATTTCGGTATGGATTATATTTCATTAACAGCTCACGTCCCACTGGCGGGTGCCTTCCTTCATGGAAGAAACATATGAGGAGAATCAAGGACGGACCTCTCTTTGTGTTGGCTGCTAAGTCTATTGTTATTTCTGCTGTACGTCTACTGATTGTTACTTTGACATTATTTTTATATATTTTATTATTTAATTACACTATTAACCCCCGAAGTTCGCGTTATCACTTGGAATTGGAATTAACAAACGTGATGTGCGGTGGCCCAAAGCCATTGCAATAACAACTAGGACTATCGTTTTAGGTTTATTAAGTGCCTATTACATTTATTATTATTAATTTAATACTGCACTCTGGAGGTTCTACAGGTGTTAAATAAAAATAACAATTAACTACATTGTTACTGAAGATGGAATAAACGTTTACAAAAGAAACTCCCCACGATCTTGCTTTTGTTGCAATATTATATAAGATTACTAAAATGCAAAGATAACGCTAATGCTGACCTCACATCTATGTTTTTTAGGTTGAAGTCTATGGCTATTATTATGTAAAAGACATTCTTAGTCTATAATCCTGTTTTTTATATAATGAAGGTGTCAATGGCTGGGATCATATGTACATATCGATTAGTTATTCACGTCGCAGCCCATACAAAAAAGGAGATCAAGTTTATAACAATTATCTTAATTTTGTGTTGTATTGTAGATGTTACAAGATATATATTATCTTCAATAATATTCAATATTAAGATTATTTTAATGAAATGCGATAATACTTTATGTTGTTGTCTCTTCATACGAAATATTTTATTACCCTGAAATAATATACAAATATTAATTCACACATATCAAAACAAGGTCAAGTCTAGGACGTGGATTAGCCGAGCAGGACTTCATTACGTGAATTTCCACGAACTAAGACTCATTATCTCAAATTTTTTGGCTATAAAAATAAATGCCAATGTTGAAAAGAAGCTTAATGTTCTCAACTCGATTACCCCGTTAGTCACTGTCGCGTTACACAGGAAAACTTTGAAAAAAAAACTTAAAAATACTAACGTTTGTTTAAAACATATTTTACAGTTTTAGTTAATAAGGTTGATGTTAGATGAATGACCTTGAGGTCATAAAGTATCTTGCTGTTAACAGCTCAACTAGACTCCGTTTAATAATTTTGTTACAGGCAAAAATAGTCATTTAAGAAAATACAAAAATAGACTACAATTAAATCGTTTAAAATTTTGGCATTTGTTACAGTTTGTGCAACATTTTGCTGTGAATAAAGGCAATGTTTTAAAAGCCACTAATCTAGCGGGATATTGTTGGAACTAATCCAACCGTTTCACTATCAGAACGGCCTGTAGTGGTTTATTCCTAAAATATTACGGAATGACGTGCACCTATTACTATATTCTCTTCTGTGATATTTCAAGCCATTGTACTATGTTTCACTCAAAATTCAAGACGCTGAATGTTTTTCAGGACACTAATTTAACCACTATATATCCTATTGTCAGGGGGAAATTCCCAGTAGAAAATTTCGTCACTGTTTGATTGGAGGAAGGTCCTCCATTATCTTACCTTGGAAGTAACAACCTCTGTGGTCTAATGTTTAAGTCCTCCTCATATCTAAGTGTCTGGGGTGAATTTCCAGTTATAGCATATATTTTTGGTTCAGCATGAGGGTAGGACTTTTTCTAAGATCGCCTGGCTAGCTTCCACCAACTTAACTGAGATTTTAGCTTTAACCGCTTCTGTGGATGAGACTAAATATGAGAATTATCCTAAAATTTTATATCCAACTTCTAAATCTAAATCTAGTTATTCTGGACTGGAAGCAGAAATGTACGACGCGACTTAGTGGTAGGGCTTTTTGGACTCGTCTGGCTGACATCATAATAGATAACCCCCATGGTTACCATCAATTATGCTCTGTTATCTGACGCACACTTCCCATAGAACAAAGTAGTTGGCAGTTATTTTTATAAAAATTATACAAAACTGGTACAGATACTATAAAATCTCCCTTCATGTGTTGCGACACACTGTTAGTACAAATACTGCCGTAGCACCCCACATGTGTTGCGTCACAACCAATGCACAGTTGTAATGAAGATAGTTTGCGGTATGAGAATACAACTTCGTGTGCAATGTCTCATCTAAGCTTCGTCTTAATTGCTCAACTTGAATCGTTGTTTGCTGCGCCTTCGCTTAACTTTACGCATACTTTACACGACTTACTTACTGGTAGACCAATAGGCTACAATATGTACAAT
Organism: Acentria ephemerella; assembly: GCA_943193645.1. Classification (NCBI taxonomy): domain Eukaryota; kingdom Metazoa; phylum Arthropoda; class Insecta; order Lepidoptera; family Crambidae; genus Acentria; species Acentria ephemerella. The sequence goes on from OW971882.1 coordinate 4,672,121, forward strand.
AGCAAGCTTTCTTGTTATATTTTTATTCAGAATTCTAATTTTGTAAAATTTTCTCAACAGAGAAATATTGCAAATACCAGAGTAGATTCGTTTGAAATAAAACGTTTGTAGTTATTAATAATTATTATTTCTAGTAAATCCCCTAAAACAATACATAAAATTCTACGGGCAAGTAATGTAACCTGCTTGGAAGTAACTACGAAGATATATGGACAAATGGACAAAATTGAATGGATTTTTTTTTCGCTACCTCCGCAAAAAAGATTTAAATATCATCAAAAAATAAATTAAAATAATGTCTATTTTTGTACCTTGTAAATATTACTAAGTTGATATTCTTCCTTTTGTCGGTTTAAATTTATGCAAATAAGTGTCACTTTTGCATATAAATAACTGATGTTTCCTGTAAGTGAAAATAGAGATATTTTTATTTGTGCCGACGGTATTGATTACTGTAAATCAAAAAAGCTTTGCATTGTATATTTCTTGTTTTGAATACCCGGAACTCGAGAAGGCTGGTAATACCTACCTTACCACGATGGCAAAAAGTTAATTAAAAGTTATGTTAAAGAAATAAGTAATTACACACTTATTCAAATTTAAATTTATAGACACGTGATTGATCTCGGCTTGGCTGTTGATTTCGGCAAAGTTGTTTGGTTAATACCTTTTAAAATGAATATAAAGGCATCATCACGTTAGAGACATTAAGTTTTTGAAACTTTCTTTAAATAAGGGAAGCACTCACCTTAAAGAATAAGAGTTAGTGGGTAAGTACGGTGTGATTAAAGCAGACTATAGGTAACTAACACAAAACGGAGGAGGAGGAGATAAACTATTCGTAACAAAAAATTGGTAAACGGGAATGAGCTGAACGTTATTCAATAAAGCATACGTTATAAATCAGTTTGCTGTTGGCATACAATCTTATCTTTTGTAGTCAAAAGTTCTATTGCTATAAAATATCAGCGGAACTTACACAGATAGTTTTCAAAGAGTGCTGTATCGAAAATATGGTGCATTGGCGACTAGCGAATACACAACTTAGTCTGAACTTTGCTTAGAGACTTTTTACTCATATAAGTCTACATTTTAAAAATTCAGTCAAGTCAAGTTTGTCAGTTATAGCACTTTTTGAAAGTATTGAGGAAAACTGGTAAGTCAGAGATCTGTTCTTTATATTACAGCTACTTTTTATTTATTTTCGACAACAATTTTGCCATAGGGCTGATATTTATCATGGAAAACAGATAATCCGGATGAAATGTTGTAGTTATTTTTTAATACGTTTTATTACTCAGTTAACGAATGAAAGGTCTCACGAAAAGCGTTAGATTGAAAACAAAAGACAAAATTTATAAAAACTACCATTCTTTGCTAGGTTGCATTGACATGGAGCTTTAGGAGAATTTTAAAGTCACAAACATTGAAGACACGAGGTTTTGGCGTTATTTCTTTGTTACTTCTGCGAACGGAGGCACTGCTCCCTCCACGAGAATTCGATATTGCTTCAAGTGAGGCTTTTCTTGCTGCATTGTAGACTTTTATTCACTATTGTAACTCTGAGAGATACCACTCTGCTCTGCTTCGATGATTACGGTATCATATTCTTTAGAAAACACTCAAAGCGAGATGAGATGACGTGTTCGGTTCATTTTGAGGCGTGTTAAATTAAAGGTGAGCATCGTTTTACGTGTTGAATATGTGAAATAGACTGATTTTTTTATACGCGTAATGAAATAGACAATTTTTTTACCAAAATATGTGCATATTGGTAACTTTGTTCTACAAACAACTATTTTAACAACAATAAATAAGTTAAGCATTCTTGTCAGAAAAGTTGAGCAAATAGTATTATTAAGTATTTGCTATACAAAAACTACCAGGCGTTAAAAAAAGTACCTACTATAGATTGGCGTAAAAATTACGAGCGTGTAGTGTTGTTAAGATAAAACTAGAAAAACCTATATGTAATGATTTTGTAACATTTTTGACTAACATTCATTTTTCGCTATATGCCAAAATAATAAAACTATATATAATAACGTTTATAATATCATAGTACATAGTTATTTTACTTAATATAAGGTACAAACACTAGGAAAGATAAAATCCTACTAATAAACTTACTATGCAATCTATTTATTACACTTTATAGTGCTTGATGAAAAATTATTCATAATCTTCCCAAGAGTATTGAGTATCTTCACAACAAATTTTGTATAATATTTGTTGCATCACGTGTATCACGTAAGTCCATAATTAACAGCTATTATAATGTTCCATGGCTACTAGCACTAATGCAAAATATTAACAAAAGAAAAATAAGTGCATAAAACAAATATTTTAACATATATTTTGAGTAGTGACGCCATGTACAACGTCTGTAATCCAATTTATTAAATAAATAATAACGATAAGATTAGGTTATCAGCGTTTAATCAGTTCAAAAATCTTTCCCAATATGAGTAAAGTCAATACACAAAATGTATAATAAATAGTAATATCATAATTATTTTATTGCTTATTTTAATTTTGTTAGTTTTTCAGACACTTGCCATAGTCTTTCCGCTAATTTTTCATCTTGGGCAAGAGCAGAAGTTGATTTTAAATTGCAATCAGAAAAATATTATCCGCTCACATTGCCTGCTTTAGGGGAAACAGCTGCATAGATGGATGTTTGAGCTCCTTCCCATGGTGTTTTATACAATGGTTTACTAAGAGATTTAGCAATAGCCGACCACCAACGACCCTGTAAAATATCAGTCACAACTGCTCCGGGGTGAATACTATTTGTAATAACTCCCGTACCGCTCAACTGCTTAGACAATTCTACTGTCATTAGCACGTTACAAAGTTTTGAATTGCAATATGCTTTCCACGGTCCGTAATTTCCATTATCCATGTTTAAGTCATCTAAGTCAATTTTGCCACGAATATGAAGATCCGATGACACATTTATGATGCGACTGGGCGCGCTAGATTTGAGCAGAGGTAGTAGTAGAGACGTAAGAAGAAAAGGTCCAAAGTGGTTGGTTTGCATATCCAAAAGCAACCCATCTTCAGTTTTTTTATGTGTCAAACCAACTATTCCTGCATTATTGATTAGAATGTCAAGTTGTTTTTCAGTTTTCAAAATGCTTTCAGCAAATGCTCTGACTGATTTGAAAGAGGCTAAATCCAGCACCTTGAAGTGTACATCCTGGTTCCCAGTGTAATTAATAATTTCATCTCTTGCAGCGACACCTCGATCTACATTCCGACATCCCAAAATCACTTTAGCTCCTCTTTCAGCTAAATCTTTCGCTGTTTCATAACCTATCCCGGCATTACCGCCAGTCACAATTACCACTTTTCCAACTAAATGTCTACTGCACTTATTTATACCTTTAGTTAATTTTGCGTATAATACCAGTGCAAGGTATAACACAACATTAATAATAAATAAAATTGTTAACATCGTTATTTTTTATCAATTTACACGCAGAACAAAATATAGGCGTCCGTTCGCAAATTTAACCGTTCATGACTAAGCAATGTCATGATAATCTATATTTATAGAATATGAAGGTCATGTAGCGATTAAGTATTTATTCAACAAAACGAGATACTTTGATGAAAATGTACAGGAACATGGTATACAGCTGATCAGTATAAATGTAAATATGAATTCTATTTTACTTAATAATTAGTTGTTGTTTGCATATTTAAAGGTTAAGATTGAGGCGTCGTTTTTAACGTGATTCAACCACTTACTTATGCTTCTAATCAATTTTTACAGGGTATAGGCGTAACAAAATGAGATGAGTTTCCCCTAGGTGGCTGCATTATGCACAGCCCAAAAAGTTGCTAGCGTCTATGAGGAACGGTAATTTCTTAATACCAACTCTGTAGCCCAAAAGTTTGAAAAGGGCTATGACTGAATCGACAGCAACTATCAAAACTCAACAGAGGTTTTATCTGAATTATTTCCGTATGGAAACAATTTAAATAAAACCTGACGAGTTTCTCTTGTTACGCGGACTTGGAAGATATGCCTTGGTTCGCTGTCGGCACGATCATAGCATACTTTTAACAAGTTGCTATCACCAGGCCTTATTTGTCATGCTTAGTGGTAGCAGGCGTTTTTCAAATTATAAAGTAAACTCATAGATATGTATTAAAAATAATAAGTAAATATTAACTTGCAAATCAACAAATAAAACCAGCTTCTTATTTAATGCCGTATACACACTACATTTTCAAAATATTCTGATTTGTGTCCAATACCCGTCGCACAAGGATCATTTATTATATTATTATTTTACTATATTATATTTTTTGTCGATACAAAGATTCTCAAATAAAATTCTGTCTACTATAATATTATTTACGTACGTCACTGGAAACGCACCTCTATAACCTCGATCAGATTAAAGATGAAAAATTAACAGGTTTATTGACAACTTTATGTTATAGAACTATTGAAGAAGCAGGTAAAATATATCTGTATTTGTACAAGGAATACATTTGTAAAAGCGGTACTGCAAAAGCAAATAAAGTACATACGTGTTATGCTTCAAAAAAGAAGTTATTTAAATTTTTTTATTCAATAATTACATAAGGGTTGATAACCCGTAGTAGTAGCCACTACCAAGCCTTAAGCCATCAGACACTTGGTGATAAAATAATATGCTTATTTTGAGAAGAAAATTGAGAATTTCATTGTTGATTTAACTCAGTGAAATCATAGAGGCTATTATCAAATATATTTGGAAGCAAATTTATTTATGCAATTATTTAGAAATATAAAAATAAACGAAACACCTAATAACGGCTGTATGGATTAGATTTCTTTACCCTCTTTTTCATAGGGGTAATTTAAAAATGACTTAAATTTGACACAACTTATAAATTAATTGGTACAAAATTTTCTAGTCTTATCAGTCCTATCACATTTTTTTAGTCCTATCAGCATGAATCAAATGGAAGATGCCATTGACTCACCATCCTACTTTTGGAGTTGCATAACATTGAGCAAGGATTGCCCATTTTTATCGAGTGTCGATCCAAAGTTATTTTACTTCGGATTCGGTGTATTAGTCCTATATGGTGCATTCGTGTTGGTGGTTCTTGCTGATTTAAATTTCTACTGGTCTCTAGACATTTTTCAGAGGCATATTGACTATTATATAAACATGGTTATGAAGAAGGTGCGGCACGTGCAAATGGATCAGCGGAGGCTAGTAAGCACTCAAGAACGAACAGAAAAGCTCTTAAAGAGAAGCGAAGAATGCAAACGAATGGTGACTGCCTTACGAGGAACCTTGTCTGAAGATGAACCTCAGTGCTTATCCATGTTGACGAACATATCTGTAGATGACATCTCTCCTGACCCAGAAACAGACTCATGGAACGCAGTTGACAGCGTCTTTAATTTTTAGATAACTCTTAGAGTTTTATTTCGAGTAACTGTCTCCTAAACTATGTTATGATATTATTTCAAAAAATATATTCCTTTTCTCCTTGTTATTTTTATTTTCCTCACATTGATATGAGGATCGGGTCACTGTTTGCTTAAGTGTAGTGAATGCCTTTATATTTTATCCTTAACACTTGACTGGACATAATATACAGTTCAAAAGAGAATTACTATCGTTCATGTGAAAGCATAAGGGTATGTCTTAATATCTTCTGAAATAACTTCATCGAACATGAGGGGTTACAAAAACTGATATTTACACATTGTGAAACTTTCGTGATATTATTTAAAGGACTATTTCCAAAAAATTTTGAAAGAGGTATATCCTCTTGTTGGTGCCTGTGATTAAAAATAAGCCTAGAGTCTCGATTATATTGAAAAATGCATATTAATGGTTTGTGTTTCAAATGCCCCTTAAGATCTTGTGCCCTGCTGGTACCAATGGTTGATATTTCTATGAGTTACCCAGAGTTGGCAGGTCAGCATCTTCCGTTCTCCCCTTAACACTTGGGGGGAGAGTCCGGGAGAGAAGACAAAAAGTGGAATTGACTGGACCATGGACAAACTTTAAGGTACAAAGAGGTGATGAGTTAATTTCTTATCAACAATAAACAGCTGCTATTCAACCTATGATGGTAGTTTTTCTAACAGCAACACTAAAATCGTACTGGGCTTTCTGAATTTTTGATACATTATCTTTCATAATATCTAAAATATAACGATCTTATATCCGAATTTTCGTAAACGGTCATCTACGAAAGTAAGAAAAACTGTGGGTGTGCCTGCTTGCTTGCTTAATTTTGCTTTGCTAGCATGTTAGATAGAAATGAACAAAATTGATTTAGCAAAATATTGTAAAAAGCAATTAGAAGTATGTCAAATTGTCTTTGAGTTATGAACTCTATTTAACAACTTACTGTTTTCTTCAGTTTTCTCAGGTGTGCTGGCGTCTCAACACAGGACCCGCTTTGTATTACCAAGCAATTTGTCGCGTCAGATCACATCAAACGATCTCATTACCAACGAGTACGCCAATATCTTAGACCACAACATTTTTAAATAAAGTAACAATTTCATTATCTCCATTCAAACACTCGTGTCTCTTCCTTTATAAAGAGGGCATATGATATGTGTTCGTCGCCTTTGGAATCATAGAATTAAATAGGTCTTATATTATAGTAATTTAAATCATAAAACCCTTTTTTTTAAATGGATATCATTGTTTAATCATATCTCTTTAACAAATATATTAGCTTTATAGAATAAGCGGCGCAAGAACTTTTCTTTTATATGCGAATAATGACATTAATAATTTAATTATGCCATTAGGCACGTGGCACGTGTCAATGTTGCAGATATTTTATTTTATTTAAAAGAAAAGATTATAACATAACTTATAACCTAAACTATAATTACTAATGGTTTTGCACAAGAAGTAATCCTATATTTAATTACAAAAATATTTTTGATGTTTCATAATCTAGTATTCATTACTAAATACTGAATTCAGTATTCATTGAGCTTCAGTAAGCTCAATGATAGGTATATCAATAAGATAATAATATATATTGTTTGGTTAGCTTTCTTGGCCAAATTAGCTTTTATATTGTGTCCAGGTTCCCAGGAATATATCAATGAAATAGGTATATTATATTATATTGGAAACTTCTTATTGATTGGAAACTTACTGAGAAGAGTACTCATGTCCATTAAAGATTTGCTTATTCTATGGAAACGAGTAGAATGTCTAACAAGGTAATGCCTTATGCTTAACCTTGTTCATAAATACTTATTTATTTAGTGGATAAGTTCGAGCGGTTAGCGTTCTGCTTCGTTTACTACAGACAGGTTGATTCTCAGTGTATAACGTTTATCTTAATTTATAAATACGGTTATTTTGAGACCGGTTCTTTTTGGTCGACAGTGATAAAATGAGATTTCGCAACTTTAACTAAAAATGTTCGGGTTTCTTCGGTTGTTGACTAGTATTTGTCATCTATAATTTATGTATTCAGATATTAACTAAAAATGACAGTGGTTTCTTTATAACTATATTTTCGTAGGCGTATAGAATATAGGAGTCCACTTTTAGATTGTAATCGGGTAGGTAATTAGATACCTACCAAACTTGTAGGTATTAACTAAAGCAATAATTACACTGCATTTAAATTTTACAAAAATAGAACATTCTGGGATCCTTTAGATAGCACTTGTCATAACGTTTGGTTGGCGTTTTGGTTTATATTTTGATAGATAAATAACTGCTGTGTTACCTTAAATCCTTTATCACATAACTTCCAAGCTCGTAGGCCATTGGGAATCACAAGGCTTAGTGTTATGTCAGGTAAAGTCAACAAAATTATGTAAGTCCCAAGCATAATTGTAAGGGCACCTTCCCTTTATTATAAATTTAAAATTTATCTTTGTATATTTACCGTTAAAATAACGCCTGTTCGGTTTAATATAGCAAAATAAGTAAGTAATTATATTATTCTGCGTTTCTTATAGGCGCTGGATTAAATCTTTAAGTAATATAAGAGTAAAATTTATACTTAAATAATTGTATATTGTTAAAATTAGATACGTATTATAATTATTAATTTAATATTTTACGAGAGAACACACGTATGAAAGCTTTGCATTGTTCCATTTTGATGTTTGGTAAATCAATCAACTTCATTTACCGTAATATTTCAAAATCACTTGTAGGTACTCCTAGCATGTTTTGCTCTGTGGTAAAGTCACGTTGCTCTACACTACTGGGTAATAATTATTTTTGAACTCACATCATATTAAGTCGACTGTAGAACTTTAGCTTAGGCTTTAGCTTACATTCGATTATGATGCAGAGATATCTAAGCAAATAATTTGTTTAAGATAATTATTATTATAAGTTTTATGGTTTTAATCATTGATTATCCGAGACATTGATCATATAAAAAGTTATAATATTCCTGTTGTAATGAATATTCTTCTCCTATTATTCATTTCTCTCCTACTTTGCCATTCAGTCGGTTTTGGTAAAATTAACCCCAGTGACATAGACAATTTTTTCTTATTATAACATTATAATAAGAAAATTTGTCTATGTTACGGGGTTAATTAAAACACTTGTTTTTCATTACGATACTCAAGGCTATTTCGGTTTAAAACGCTACACGACGGCTTGTGTTATGCAATGTCGTCAACTCAATCGTTACAACGCGTGCGCATGTTGGCAACAAGCAGTATCAATGTGGATCATCTCTAGACGAACGTCCTTTATAAGCAGTATTATAGATATAACGAGTCGTGATTTTAATCTTGAAACATCACGATACTGTTTAATATTTTTTGTATCGCGTTTGGAATCGTTTGTGTGACCTTAATTTTTACCTAATTAAAGGAAAATAAATTTTATTTTTGTAAACGTTCCAATAGTGTGCGTTAACTTACCGTTGTTTTTTGTATTAAGAAAATATAATATATATAATAATATAATTACCCGGATACTATGGCATTATGGATGTTGTTATTAATAACCACAGCCATAGTTGTAGTGATTAAAGTTTATCAGAAATTAACATGTGGGATATGCAAATCCAATGCACATATGGTGGAGAAAGTGGTGATAGTGACAGGTGGGAATAGTGGTCTTGGCTTGGAGACGGCGAAGGATTTAGCTTCTCGTGGTGCACGTGTAATATTAGCTTGTCGTAGTGTGCGCAAGGCTAATGCTGCTGTAAGAAAAATAATTAATGATACTGGCAACCCCGATGTTCATTTTAGACAGTTGGATTTATCGTCACTCCAGTCAGTGAGGGAGTTTTGCGTAAGTATTATAAAAACAGAAAAACGTCTGGATGTTCTCATAAACAATGCGGGCGCAGGCGGCCTGGGGAATTACAAGACCAAAGACGGCATGCATGTTGGAATGCAAGTGAACTACTTTGCGCCGTTTCTACTCACATGCTTGTTGCTGCCTTTAATGAAATCTTCTGCACCCAGCCGTATCGTCAACGTGTCCTCAATGATTCATAAATACGGCGAATTGGATTTTGACAATTTGAACATGGAGAAATATTGGAGCGATTATTTAGTTTACTCAAACAGCAAACTGTTTCTTAATTTAATGACGTTGGAATTGAGTGAAAGGTTGAAAGGCACAGGTGTTACTGTTAATGCGTTACACCCTGGAATTTCTGCTACGAATATTTTAAGATATGTTCATAATGAATTTATACGTAGCGTCGTAGAAAAAAGTGTGGGTTATTTGTTCAAAACCCCGTGGGAAGCATCCCAGACATCCATATATCTGGCTGTTGCGCCGGAAGTGAGAGATGTTAGTGGTAAATATTTTAGTGACTGCCGAGAATTAAAGCCTTCTAAATTGTCACTAAGTAATAAAGAAGCAAAGAGGCTATGGTCTGAATCCGAAAGATTAGTAAAATTTTCTTCTAATTAATAGTGAATTTGTTTTTAATGTTATCTTGATAGTAAGTGGGGACTACTAGTTTAATTTATTAAATACCTATTGAACTTAACTGTGATATATATAATATCGGTTGGCCTTAAAATGTTTTTGCTATTTTTATTCCATTTAATATTCATGTTGATTTCTAATAGCGAAATTTATAATAGGTTATAGATAAGTTGGTTTATTTATTCCTTTTTCTTAAGTTAGTTGGTAGATATGGCTCAAGTAATTAATGGACTATTATAAATGGTCGTATAGCTATATTGCTTTATTTTTAAATTAGCGGATGTACAATAAAGATATATTCTTTTCTATTTTACTGTTATGTTTAAATTTTCAGGGATTCAAATTGTTGATATGACGTTTCGTAACTTGGTGTTCAATGATTATGTTATGTTATGTATTATGAGGATATATTGTAATTTGTTTAAGTGCACCTCGCGCTATGACTCAGATCACAATCAGGCGGGCGAGGTGGACATAGTACATATTTATGAAAACAGTCGCTAGGTACAAGTCCCGAAGAGTTGTGATTAAGTACATTTGGTTGATGTGACACTGTTAGTGTTTTGTTATAATATGAAAAATTATATACAATATATTGTTCAGAGGTATTTGTTTTTATTTGTTACCTTATGAATTAAAAACTCCAAGTATTTTAAATTTAAGCTAAACAATAAATATTTGTTATAATTATAACATTTGCGGAAATCATCATAAGATTTATTCGTTTTTGTATTGTTTTATTTTATCATAAAATTTTAATTATCTTATTGACTCCCAATGCTTTAATTAAATGAGTCAAAACATATACCTATATTTCAATGAAATCCATTGTTTGCTTCTCCATTTTGAGAGGAAGAGCCATCTACTTTTTTAAATATATAATCCGTTACTAAGGTGTTTGTGGTAGAGTTGTTTTATCATATCTACACCTTCAGCACTTGAAATTTTCATTATATTAACAACCTTTTTAAATAAATTGATATCATTACAATTGACATCAGACAATACTATAATTAATATTGTATGCTACACTCACTGTTTAAATTATCAAGACTTATCAAATTTCTATACATAGCTATACACTATACAATTTCGTTTCTAATGACATACCGGTATAAGTATGTGTGAGAGCCGCTAGCTAGTTTATAGTAGCCTTCACCTTAGAGAAACTTGAGCGCAATATATAATTTCCTCATCATGGTTATATAATATATACATAGATCAATAGGTTACAGTGGATTTCAACATCTGGTAAATCTACGTAATCATTTAAGATATTGACGCCATTGTGTAGTTATTGTTATGCAGAATAAAGGGCCTATTAATTGACAAGTCAGTACTTAGATTGGCGCTGTTAAATCTTTAACCAGTTTTGTTTGGGTTTATCCAATAGCTAAAACCGATATAGGCGTTAAATAAATGAAGGAGCCGTTTATCCGTTCTCGTTTTGATTATTGTTATTGAAAGAATAACTATAATCAGAACTTGTCTTATCGCGTCCGATTGGTTTGTGACTGTGGTTTGTCTGACCTTCATATTTTGCCAGATTATACGAAAATATAAGTAGTAACAAATTGTCATTACTCAATGAGAGTCCGCTGAGAAGTATATTTAAAAATAAAATCGTTAAAATGATTTTATGGTTTTTGTTTTTAGTTACGATTGGCTTTGTAGTGTTAGTAAAGATTTATCAAAAATTAACATGTGGAATTTGCAAGTCTAGTGCTCACATGGTCGGAAAAGTGGTAATAGTGACTGGAGGTAATAGTGGTCTTGGTTTGGAGACGGCAAAGGATTTAGCTTTTCGTGGTGCACGTGTGATACTAGCTTGTAGAAACGAAAGAAAGGCGAAGGCAGCTGTGGAAAACATTGTTAATGAAACAGGAAACATCGATGTTCACTTTCGACAGATAGATTTAACTTCTCTACAGTCAGTGAAGAACTTCTGTGATAACATAAAAAAAACGGAAAAACGACTTGATGTTTTAATCAACAACGCTGCTGCGGGTGGCCTTGGGAATTACAAGACTGGAGATGGTATACAAGTCGGAATGCAAGTTAATTATTTTGCACCGTTTCTATTGACATGTTTGTTGCTACCTTTACTGAAGTCCTCTGGACACAGTCGTATCATTAACGTGTCTTCAATGATCCACAAAAATGGCAATTTGGATTACGACAACTTGAACATGGAGAAATCCTGGAGCGACTACTTAGTGTACTGTAACAGTAAACTATTCCTTAATCTAATGGTTTTAGAATTAAGTGCAAGGTTAAAAGGCACTCAAGTAACTATTAACGCGCTACACCCTGGAATCTCTGCTACGAACATTTTCAGAAATATCCCAAGTGATTTTCTGCGTAGTGTTGTACTAAGAAGTATAGATTTTATGTTCAAAAGCCCGTGGGAAGCGTCTCAGACATCCATATATTTAGCTGTTTCGCCGGAAGTGCGAGATGTTTCTGGTAAATATTTTGCTGACTGCAAGGAAACAAAGCCATCCCAACTGTCACTTAATTCCAAAGAGGCTAAAAGACTTTGGACTGAATCTGAACGTTTAGTAAAATTTTCCCTTGGTGGTTGTTTGTAAAGTTATTTGTTTACCTGTCTTGCGTGTTCGATATTTACGAGGAATGTTATTCTAATTGGATTTAAAAACTGTTGTAAGTCAAAGTCAAGGTTTCCTTTTGTTAGACGACGGGTCTGAGGGGTCCGTATACGTCAGCGTAGACCCCGCACCACTTTTCCATCCCAGCCGTGGTTGTCTTACACGCAGTTATTTGACGGGATATTTGTAATATTCAGAAAATTATACAGCATAATATACAGTCCACCTTTCATTTTTATGATGGTTAGTTCCTTCCTGTATTGAAGACAGAAGAACTACGCCAATAGAAGTATAAAAAACGCTATTTTACAAAAATTATTAAGACTTATATATTTATATAACCTTCCACATTTAATTCTCATGTTTTGAGCAGTCGCTAGATAATTTAGATAGAAGTAAATTAGGTACATTCCAACAAAAAAAATTGATAACCAAATAGCAACCTTTATTTGAGATAGTGTTAGTTTAATCAAATGATTAATTTCTATTATGTCATTAGTAGTAGTACCTATATATAAAAAATTGTCACGTGGTTGTCAATTCTCCACGTCTGATTACCAAGATATTAAAATTCATGCATGTTTTTTTATCAAAAGATTAAAAGTTAACGATTGATTTTGATATCTGCTACCTATTAGTACTATTTACTTAAAGTCAATAAATAAGAGTAAAATGGACTTATACGAAAAAGTAGAAAATCGTCTCTTTTGTAAAAATAGTAATTCCAGATATTAAATACCACCCAATTATGTTACGTTTATTTTGATAGTAACTGACTAAAAGAATGAACTTTTTACAAGACAAGACATTTCTTTTTTATGAGGTGTCGATTAATATATTCTAAGCGGACTTCGCATTTATGGTGTTAGACAGACATATGACCTGAGAATTTATGTTATGTCCATCTGTAGAGATCTCAGAATTTGTATGCCTGTTGTTACCAATTAATTATAATAGTCAATAACTGTCATCACTAAAATAGACTCATTGTTACGAGTAAATAAAAAAATATAAAAACATTGTGTTTTGAAATACTTGGCTATAAAATTTTGATTTGACCGTTATTGAAGTTTCTTTTCAGTTTCTATTTGTAAATGAAATCAAATAACAATGAACAGCTATGATAAAATATTAAGAAGTTTTATCAATACTCACGAAAGCATTCAGCTAAATAATTACAGTAAACTCTTTTAAAATGTGAGTCATTTAGCGTCATCAAAAAAAGCCTGTTTCATGAATACTTCAGAAAACAACTTACAAAAAATTGTATGGCATTGATTAAAATTGGATTATTAATTTACTAGGGTGAAACATTATGGTTTTACGTATGCATTCAATTTTCAGTAGCAATTGTAAAAGCGTGAATGAAGTAAATTGTTCTTTGTCGCTCGCACGTCACTTTTAACATATAATTACGAAAGCCTAATTAGAGTTCGTTAACAAGAGTATCAATATTATATGCAGCTGCAGTGAGGTTACATTAATTTACGCGGAGCGAGGGATGGCGTTAAATTGAAATAATTCTGTGCAATGGCTGCGGTGCGGCGGCCATTTTGTTTGCACATAAATCTCAGACGGTGCATTTGATTTACTAAAAAAACTACCTCGGATTGCTGGGAGTTGTGGTGACGTATATGACGGTCATAGTTTTGCAGAATATTTAAGCTAATATAAAATATTTAAGTGAATGTCTATAAAACACCCACAAAACAGTAAGAATTACAGTGCGCACTAACTATAGAGGAGAACTTCATTTATACAATAGTATGATAAGTGATTAAAATAGATTTAGTAAGAATCAAAAACCTAGGTTATTGAATTCTCACATGAAGTAAGAAAGTCAAAATTTTGCTTTAATTTTTGCTAGATATTTATTGTAGGTAAAATATAAGACTTATTGTAGTTTTCAATTATGAGTCTGATAAGTTAAAGGTGCTTAGTTGACTTATAGTTTTGTTAGAAATAAAGAAATATTTAGGTACTCAGTAATAAGAGAGAAAATCAACGTGTAATCAAGATTCAATTTATTGAGATGAAAAACCTCTTCCATACCATAGAAAACAAATTAATAAGAAAAGGTTAATTTTAAACAAAACCTGCAGGCATTAAATACTTCTGACTAAATATCAGTGAGTGTTTACATAATTCAACTGTGAAAGGAAAATCGAGATTTACACGTATTTCATTCAAATTATTTAAAATATTTTAAGGCTTTGTTCGCTCATACATCTCAGCGAACACACCTGAACATCAACATTTACAGAGCTTCACGGTGCCCACCTCGCCGTTTGCGGGGATTTGTGGCAACACACTTGGTGCGTCCACCGTTCATCCCTTCAATTTTACTTTTTTTGCCAGACAACCTGACTTTTGAAAAGACTACGAAAATTCTCAATACCTACGGATTCCATAAACAACAAATTATTGTAGGTAAAAGTAGCTTTATATTAGTGTTTAAATTGAGTAGATTAAGGCCTATCCAACGAACCCATCTTAACGTAAGAGAATTTGCGCGATTCGAAATGAACAGATTTAGAGCCTGGAAAATAGGCGGCTGGTAGGCGGAAGTGCGGACAATATTAATGCAGGTCATAAGTCACCGCCGCTAGCGTATTTTTCTCGCACAGAAACCGGAAGGGCGGCAGACACCACTAATTAACAAGATTAGCATATTCTCTTGAAAATGCCTTTTTCCTAGCGGCAAATATATCTCTTTGTATGGTAATGGATTTCGCCTAATTTCCGTGTCGACCAACTGCTTTTTTGGTTTTAGTATAATGAGGTAATATGTTCAGTTGTTGTGTGGGACACCTGAATTTGCATGAATGTACAGCCTGGAGAATTCTTTATCACCCCGTCCTACACAAATTACAAGGGGACGTTTGGGTCGTTAATCCACCCTATTGACCTTACACGGGTCGGTGAGTATTAACGACCTACGTGACAGGTGTGAAATGCTTATGTGCGCTTTTCAAGCATCATTTTATCAAGTTTACTATGTCTGTAGATGAAAAATGCTTGATTTACTCAAATACTGGTTATTTACTAAATTTTATTATTTAGAAATTCGAATATCTATATTATTTTTTTGGTATATATTTTTTCAACTTTGTTTTACGTTATCATTAGATAACATTAAAATTTACTATAAATAACATAACAATTTAAAAGCCAAGTGTACTCACCATCGAATAACTTACTTGTTTTGTGTGTTGCATGCGGTTTGGCAATCGGTAGCACATACACGCTCTTTATATGAAGTACCCAAATCATAAACAATATTGTATGTAGACCATTGAAGTTGGGGACGGACCCCGGTATGGTAGACAAGAATTTAATGTAATGTACGGAACATATTTGGGTAATTTTTTACCTTACGAACATTTAATAAGCGAAAGATATAAAGACAAAGATATTTGTAATATCAGGCTATAATAAGACATTTTTAATAAATTGAATTGCGTTACCATGGTTTGATGTCAGATAAAAATGTATTTCGTGTAATTTAATACTGGTGTCAGAATTTTATGATGAAGATGATGATCATTAAGTTGTTAATCAGTGTCATATAACTAAATAACTTTTTATATAGGTATGAATTCGCTTATCCGCCAAACGATGTTTTTTTACCTTAAATAAAGTCATTAAAACAAAATTGTGGAGACGGCTATTGTTATCATCTAGAGCAGTAAGCTCCAAACTACGGCCCGCGGGCCAAAGTTTGTAATTTTTTTTTAATAATTGAAATGCAAAAAAAGCGTAAGTTTACTTGTCGCGCACTTTGCGACTATTCTAGTCTAGAAATATAGTTAAGGGCAGTAAAATTAAAACTGGTTTGGCCCTTGGAACATACTGAAAAATCAATGGCCCCGAAGGCTTCAAAGTTTGGAGACCTATAATCTATAGGTATAAAAAATAGCCAACGACCTATTATCAGATTACTAAGTATATACAAAATAAATTATACAAGTTCATTAGCAATATGCAAATATAGCAAATATAATATAAACTTATGAAATAATATGACAATAATAAAATAAATATTGAGAATTAATTAAGCTCGAGACAAGAAATCTTTATTTACAGTATAATATATCATAAGGTAGTATATCATATTATTTATATTATTGCCATGACATTTACATTCTAGAAATATAACCACAGAATTTTAAGAATTTGCGAAGTCATTCTGATGTAACATTCAATGTCAAATAAAAATAAAGTAATAACTACAAAAATATATAATAAGCTGCTAGAGCCAATTAACTATTATAAAATTATAGATAAATAAACAAAAAATACTTTTCTCACATAGGTATTGTGATAGGAATGAATACACTAATATCAAAATAGTTAAATATAGACATATTAATTACTTTGTAGACATTCAATTTTCATGAAAAATCAACTTAATGAACATTAAGCGTTTGGAAATAAAAATTACAGATACTACTCAGAACTTCAACTAAATTTTGGAAGTAGCCAGAACAACGATGATGATGAACAAAAGTAAAACTAAAAGTATAAGCATAAATAAATTCAGTTCGTTCAAATAGAGCCTAGAACTATTCATATGTAGAAATGTGAATATGTAATAATTTGATCGGATTAAAGTTTTCCGATAATGCATATCGTTTGTAATATCTGGGTGTCCGTATTATCCAAGCTTACTTACCTACGAAGAGTGAATTTAATGATAAGTATAACATACGAATTGTCACAAATATTTTGAGTACAAAACTGTGACAAACCGTAACCCTTATTTTTAAGACTGTGGAGTTGTTTAAAATATAAAAATGGTTACTGCTTTTCGTTTAAATAATTCATTGCAAGGAGTTATTTACAATATTTAAAGAAATAACATTGGTTTTAATTAAATATACTTAGGTACACATTTTTACGTCACTTAATTCAGTAATAGGTAATGTATTGTAAGAATGAAGTAGGTAGGTACTACACTTACCTACTTTATTCTTTCTAAAGTATAAATGAGTTAGATATTAAAGTTTAAAATTATATGATTAGATGGGGAGCTTAAATAAAAAAAAATATACTGTGATTTATAAGATTTGGCGTAACAAGGATTCGAACCAGAGACTTCTGGTTTACTGGATACTCCTTTTCACACTTATTAGGCTTTATTTACTTATTATTAGGGTTATCCCTTTGGTTATTTTATATCCCTCTTTCTACATTGAACGAATAATAAAAATAATAAGTAATGAAATCTTTAACTCTGTGCTCTTATCTACGAAGTGCTCGTGCAAAAACCATATTCTACTGGATTTTTCTACAGCGCCAAGAAAAAAGGAAACTGTCCCGATGAGTTTTGGCATTAACTTTGTTAAGAAAAATAAGTATAAAAAACTAGATGCCAGAGACGAGGAGACTGCGTCAACGGGGAATCGAACCGTTATTGCCGCTCATGCTCTCTCTCTCTCTCTCTCTCTCGTTGGAATAAATTTATTACGTTAGCGAGACACTCCATTACGAAATTTGTTCGTAATATTAGGTCGATCGGACACTTATTTTCATAGTGGATAGAGTGCTATATTTCGATTACGAAACAAAGCAACTTTCGCCTCGGTTGTTCCCTGGATGGGTGAACCAAAATGTTGTTATATCAGTCTCCTTCGAGCATCGGAGGGCACGTGGAGATGTTGGTTTCGTTTGTTACGGCAACCAATTTCTCAAAAAACAACCCGCATGGTGGTGTTCTGGGTGAAACTCCTTATCAGTTTTTCTCATATCGGAAGGCCTGCGCCCAGCAACGGCACGGTAATAGAACAGAATATCCTTTAAGGCTAAAACTGTGTAAAAAATATGGAATACGTTTCATAAAGTCGGTAACATCAGTCCACTCTGATCAGGCATGCAACATTTTAAATTAAAATTAAATAATTAAATAGTAAACAATAACATGTAACTTATTTATTAATATTTACTAAAAGTTATTAAGCTAAGTAATATTTGGATTGTGAAGAATCTCAACATTAGTAACGCTATTTACTATATCGTTTTTTTGAAATGTTCTTTATATTTTCATAGTATGTTTTATTTAAAAAATAATTGGTGAAAAATTAATAATGATTTGATTTTTAAGACACAGAAACGAACACACAAAGTTCGTAAAAAACTCGTGTTTTCATTGTGTGTGTGTTTGTATATATAAACCATTTATGGGAAATGCAGAAATTAAATTATTTATTAAAGATTAATGTATCTTAAAATGGTTAAATCAACAAGTTTCAAAGCAAGATTTAAATGTTGCTTTGAAACTTGTTAATCATATGAAAATATTAATACCTACGTAAAGTTATAATGATGGCAGTTAGTATTGTATTTTGTAGGCCATTAAAGTTAGTACGTTTTAACGACTTATGAAGTTATTACAAGAGCGCTTCAAATTGTTCAATAACCTATGTCGTATGGAGTGTTAATGGTCTTCAAACATTATATAGTCACGAGTTTTTCTTTGGAATGAAAGTTTAGAACTGCCATGTAATTTTATTTGCTTGTGAATTTACAAAGAATAATTTGTTGTTGATAAAAAATAGCAGACTACTAGGTCTACTACTTCATATCATTACAAGGAGGAATACGTTTACAGGAAGTTCATTCATTAGTTCCTCCACCACTAGTTAAGCAGCTGGCGAGTGTGGTATTTGCCCAGTATCTGATCAAATCTCTGGGAATACAGACTGAAACTACCTGGTAACTCCAATATCCTTTGCAGGGGTAACCCAGATTCTAGCGAAGCAATTCACTAGTCGATCCTGAGGCAGCCCGGTCTTCGAGCTGATGGAGATTACCGAAGGTTACTTGGGCAACAGAAATGCTTGCAAGTGCAATGTAATCTACTAACAGAACCACCCACTGACGTGGTACCTTTTATTGATACCTACAATGCTGAGAAAAGTAGTACCTTTTGTCATTATATATAAAATAAATCTCGTTATTTAAATAAATTAACGGAAGTTTTTTTTCTATTGAAATTAATCATTCTGATTGTATCAAAATAATTCTAAATATTTTAGTGAACCCATTTAATTAAGCATGTAGGGACTGTATAATTTTGTACGAGTGCATCACATTTAAACGTAAAATGAAAACAAGCTATGGAAGTATTACTCACAGTCAGTGGAAAAGACGCCGTTGGCGCCGTGTCCACAAAAGCGAGTGGCGTGCCAACGCAAGTCAGTACTGTCACAGGATTGACACAGAGACAATAGATGAGTCGGCTAGACTCCTTGCAATCGGATCCAATATTCTTTCCTAAGATAAAAGTTAGTTTACTAAAGTTTGGCTGTCTAGCATTTATACATTCAAAGAGTAACATACTAAAATACCAAAAGTTCATAGAGCGTCAAGCAATCTTTCTAAAAATGTCATTTCTTCTTATTCTTTATTCTCCTTCTTATATTTAAAAACGAATTGCTATTTGTTAGTTATATATATTAAAAGTTGTGAGATTTGAATAATTTAGTATCGCTTTGTTAGCTTCTTAAAAATAAAATAACATGGAAAATCCTAATAGCTTAAAAATTATATGTAAGATTAGTTATTTAGTATGTATGGATAATTGTCTTATTGGCGTTCTAATTCAAAACTGTCATTTCATACACTGCTTCTTGTAATAACTCTGACGTTTGTAGTAATATATCTAAAGTTATGTACTAATTGAAGTACTGAGAAGCAACCCTCCTCACTCTTAAAACTCTCAATTAAATAAGTTTGCTGTACGTTTGCCGTGGACTTTACATTCCACTGATTCTTAACTCCGTTTTGTTCTAAGGTATTAATACCAATTCATATTAAAATAAATTGTATGGTTTAATAATGTAATGATATTCGAAGTAACGTTTGTTTACTTTCGTCTTAGGGCCAATTTTACCCAGGACTTTGACGATCCCTTTATATTTTTAAGTACTTTTGATTCTTCACTATGAGCTAACGTTAGTCACAATGAACAGATATGATTTTTTTCTACTTTGGATATTCTTTTTAGTATCTTTCCAATATTTATAAAATTTACAAAGTTAAATGTAACATGACGTACTCGTATAATATGTTATTTTTTTAATTGTGAAGTTTAATACTAATCGTACTTCTTCGCCAAAGTTTTACTCGTAAACTAGTATTCTAGAGAATTTTAAAAGGAGGTTAAATAATCGATCGGTTGGTAATCACTTAAACCAAAGCTCCGTATTCAATATTGGAATGGAAATGACAGTTTTGAATGTAAACGTAACAAATGGTGTCGTTATAGCTCTCTATATATTTATTCAAATTCTACGAGTGCGGCATCGATAGAGTTATATTTTCTTGAAAAAATAGAAAGCCTAAGAAAAAATAAAAGGTTTTTTGGTTTACTGTCACTTTTCAAATACAATAAAAATGAAATTGGCAATTTTATCAAAGGACAAGGAGTTTCTTATTTTTCAATGTAAAAGTTTTTAATTCATTCCCTGGGTTCATTAAATTTTCATCTATAAAAAGTACTTTAATCCCTACTTGTTATAGATTTTTGAATTATTGTCCTTAATGAAAAGCTAGGTACTCTAAGTAACGAAATTTTACATTTTGTAGTCTTTGGAAATTTTCTGTATAGTTAACCTGTAATTTTGCGTGTACTTAAATCTAAACGTGAATCATAGAGTGCATGCAATTTAGCAGACAGGCAAATTGCACTAGAATTTCGTGCGGCAGATCAAGTTTGTCATTTCCTGCTAATCGCAAAACATGATAATTGCTTTATGTCCGCGAATGACAGAAGTCTCGGAAACGGGCCAAAATACTCAAATGGAAATAGTCAAATGGATTTTTTTTATATAAAGCACAGCAAATGACTCGACACCACCTGATAATAAGCAGTAGAGGAGTCCATATGTGGAGATAGCTAGTGAAGCATGTGACATACTGCCCTAGCCACCCTCAACTTGCCGGCCCAAAAAGTGCTTTTTCACGCCTCTTTTAAAGGAACCCATGTTGTAAGAAGGAGGGAATACGTGTGAATTAGTCTAAACTAGCAATGGGACTGTAACCATTTATTTTGAGGGCTAATAATATATTGATTAGTATTATATTAGATTTTTATTTCAATAATTCATGAAGAATAATGTACTATGCAACTTACCGTATAAAATTTGGCATTGTGATTAAACATCGATTACTTAAGATAAATGTTAACTCGATATGATAAGTTTAATCACTGATAAGATTTACAAAACGTCCGGTTTCAAGGCTTGAATTATATGTTTCGACAAATAATAAATGTGTATCCATAATAACTATTCTAGGTTCAATTCTTAGCAAGAATATGTAATATATTGCACCGACACTACGTCTAACAGTAAGATCTTAATTCATTTTATGAAATTACTAAAATTATTTTTGTTTTAAGTAGTTGGTCTTCTAACATATAGTTAATGAACTTTTTATTAAATAATACAATTTTAAGTTGTATTGATTAATTAAAATCAAATTACCTTAAAATTGGAAATTTTGAGAAATAAATTTACAAAACATTTTCTCGACAAAACAAATTTGTAACATAAAACCAGACTCAACATCACGCTCTTTTTCGCCCCGAGGTGAGACTTGTACAAAAAGTAACACCTTGAAGATAATGTTTCTAAAGCAAAAGGAAACATCTCAAGTAATTTATAAATAACAAGATATCTAACAAGTGGTGTCGTGACAATTATGAGGGCAGATATAACATATCTGGTAAAAACAGTATCTAATATAAAATTAACACTACAAACGAAGAAACACATAATTATAATTTATTCATTATCATCAACAGCTTATATAGATACATCCCACAGCTGGATATAAGACTACTTACTGGGAGCAGCGTATGTGAAGATTGGAACATAACATCTGTATGCTGCAATGGCGCAATAGGGTTCGGTGGTCAAATACGGTTGCAGTAACAACCAGGACCAAGGACTTGACGTGTCTTTCGAGGCAATGAGAAGAAACATTATGGTTTACCTCTTCAGGGCCCAATCATTATGAGTTTTTTGTTTTAGTAATTGAAATCAGAGCTTTTACGCAGAAAATAAATGCCTCACAATTTATCAAGCATAATAAATCTCAAAAAGACAAATTTTAAATTAAGTTTTATCTAAACTTTGACTAATGAATTAATGAAACGAACCTATTCTATTTTTGATATATTCTTACTTTTGTCAGTCTAGTGCTAACAGTCTATAAAGCTTTTAAAGATAAGTAATTTTCGCATTAGTTAATGCTTTTAATTCACTGTGAATCCATTAAGATTTTTAACTAATAATATCTCAACATAATATTAATAATATTATCTAGTCCAAATTGAGCATCATTAAGAGCTTGTTTTATGGATACTGGATAACTGAGAAATATGGATAGTATTAAATATCAGAAATTTACTATTTAAAAATACAATCGTTATAAAAATACAAATACAAATATTTGTACTTTTTTGCAGATATCTACCAGGATTCGATCCTTGGACCTCTAACTACTTAGACAAACCTCTTGCCTAGATGACCATCAAACAAATCTCATTATATCGCTTTGGGTATAGATCCAATGATTTGATCATGTTTTTGATAATAGTATCAAAAACACGCAGAAAATAAAATCTAAAGGAAAATTTATTAAATTTATGATTATTCACATACCTTAGAGATATCAAACCTACCTATAGTTTTTATAAAAATACTTAATAGCGTACGTAATATGTAATCTAGCTACGGCTTTATGCTTGCACAGACGGGCGGTACCTGCATATTATTGCCCAGGATAGTTTTTAAATTATAATGTCCGGGCAACAGATCGGAAGACAGAATTGCCCTCCTCAGCTGTTCACAATGTGTATAATGGAATTGCTTCTAATAATATACATAAATAGTCGGAATATCCATAAAGCAAGGATGAAAAACGAATTTACGTCTGGTTCCCCGATAGTGGAATGCTGGTGGAATTAGTTTCTGAAATTTATTTTCGAATATTTTTCCCTGAGAATTGGTTGGATTAAAATTGTGTAAGGCCGGAGGAAAATAAAAGGGCATGTTTTTTTTATAAAAAGCTGAGCAAATGACTTGACACGACCTGATGATAAGCAGTAGAGGAGCCCATATGTGAAATTAGCTAGTGCAGCATGCTACATGTGATTTTTAATAATTGATTTTGTATGAAGGAAAGACGTGTGCCGGTAAAGAATTCCACGCTTTAGCTGTGCGACAGAGAAAAGAGTTCCTAAATCTCTTTGTGCGCAAAAGAGACGTGACGTCAGTGAAAGAGTGACTCGGTAGACCGGCATGAGTACTCCTGAGTAGGAAAGGAGAGGGAGGGATAAAATCAAAGAGCTCTTCAGAGCATGTATTTTCTTATTCAACGTATATAAAGTTAATTTAACTTTCATTTAAAAGTAAACAAAAAAAATATAATCTGTTTTTATTTCGAGTTAATGTAAAAATTACTATCTGTAATTGTTAATAACTAAGTTTAAAGGTCACTCTTCTTTTCTTGTACTCTGTTGTAATCATTTATAATAATTACTTTATTAGCTTAGGTACAAATAGTCAGGTCAAATATATATTTGGACGAAGATTCCAAAAAAGAAGGTTTCCCACATCACAATTTTATTTTCATGGCGTTGCTACGGCGTAACTACTCGTAACGGCGCCTGCACACAAAGTGCTCTTGTTTGCGTAGTTCCTTACAGTAGAGCTTGAAGCTTGCATATTTAATGTTCTCGTATGCTAAGACACCTATATTAGTGCATCTATGTGTAATTAAGTGTTAACTAATGCTGTGTTTCAATAAAATATCAACGAATAGTTTTGCTTACAAGGCGTAGAATTTTGAAATTTTTTGTAATGTATATCGTCGGGGATAGTGCAAATCCAGGTAACCTCTTGGATATTTCCGCGTATCATTAAAATAAAAAACTTACCAAATTATAATCTTACACTATGAGACTAGATTTAGTATATAGTAGACTCATAGATCTCCGACAAAATGTCAAGAAACCCTCATAAGCAAAATCATGCGTAGATAGATTATTGAATCCAGGAAAAAGTTCCGTATTCCGTTTGGAAGTGTGTCTACTTTCAAACGTAATTCGGAACTTTTTCCGACGTGGATCATCCTTAAGTTACCAGGCAGGCCGATTGCTGGTTTATTGTTTGCAATGCTGGGTAGTCATATAAGTTGTTAAGAAAAACTTTTCGTTATTTCGAGATCATAGCGTTTGCTCTTTTTAATGGTTAATTTACGTTACATTATCAGTGTGTGTATGAAGATTTTAATATTATTTCATTAGTAGGTGGACATGGACAATATTTTGATCGTGTAAATAATTCAGAGTAATCTCTTTAATCGACTAATTACGAGCGTTAAACTCTCAGTTACTGTTCACTGAACACTTGGAACTGCTACGATATTTCGAACTAATTACATTATACCACTCGTAGTTGATATTGTTGTTACATTCTGTGGCTTTGTACGAGGAATTCCGAGGTAAATTGGATGATAGCCGCACT
The DNA here is from genome assembly GCA_943193645.1 of Acentria ephemerella. Taxonomy (NCBI): domain Eukaryota; kingdom Metazoa; phylum Arthropoda; class Insecta; order Lepidoptera; family Crambidae; genus Acentria; species Acentria ephemerella. The sequence continues at coordinate 4,697,189 of OW971882.1, forward strand.
GGTACTGCTGAGTGCAAAATTATTAAAATTACTTTCCTAATTTAGATTAATTACTAACAAAATAAAAATATTCGTCTTTATCGTTAAGTCCTCAGTATTTTTATTTGTTTTTGTTTTATTGTCTTTAATTGTGAGAACGTTTGAGAGAAAATAATGGTTAAATTGGTACAAATATAACGATAGATGATATAGCAATTATATAATTATAACGACTGGAAGGATTGTTCATATCAACCGAGCTCTCAAACGTGTAGCTAATCCCGATTCTTGAATATCGTTATTGGTTATAATTTTTAAATAAAATTATTGGTAAAAATTTATTGATTAATGACTAAGTAGCATTTGATTTTCAATGCTGATAAAATTGTAGAAGTCGAAAAACTAAATAAGCTGGATATTCATACCTCCTAGGCTCTATTATTATATGGCAACACAATCTTACCAAAAAGTCTCCTATATCAATTTGGATATTTTATTATCTATATTAAAATTTTTGTGGCTAGTACTTTTCAGTAGAAAAGTCCACTACGTCATAGGTCACAGGTAGATGCTTGATTAGTGAATAATGACATTAAATATTGTTCATGACTTATGGATATTGTCTATGTCACCTTTGCAACTGTTTTAATTTTGTCATTCTCAAACAGCTTAGTAAATATTAAACATCTTTCCAACCGCTTTACTATCGTAAAGTAATGAGAATAATTAACAGAATTGATTACAAATGAAGTACTTAAGACATAAAGTTGCTAATGGATCAAGTCTCTTTGCTAGTTCCTCTCAAGGATGATAAGGCAACTATTACTCAAGGCGATATAATTGCAATTTCTGTGGATATACGGTTAAATTACACCAATTAGAGGCCCACCAGACAAGGTTAAGCGAGCGTGGACTAACTAATGTATATTCTATTGAGAATACACAACGATGAAACGTAATCTGTGTACGATATCAGTTTAGTTGAAATTATAGTACCTTATAAAAATACTTTAAATTTTTATTACAAGCTTCAATAATTTTTTTTTATTGAGCACATCAATTATGAAGAATATCTACATTGGAAACTTATACCTATCCAATATATTACATTCTGTACAGGAATGCTTTATAATCGTTTAATAATCATTGTGTCAAAGGTATTAATTTATATTTTAAGTTGTAAAAACCATAAATATTCTTCGTTTTTCGTAATTATAAATAACCAAAACTTATATCAAGAAGTTATGAGTTTATACCAGGGGCAGCAGACTTTTAATTTTCTTATGTTTCCAATAAAAGCAATCCATGCTTTCAGCTTTCTCGTATTATTCATTATATACTCATTTGACGGCATTCTGGTCCAGTAGACAGTACCTTGTCTGCTTAGCTAGAGGACCTGAGTTCGAATCCCATCAATATAGCCACGTTCATCTTAACCTATTAAAACCTTTCTTAATATGACCATAGTCAGTCAACTAATATAATATTTCTCACACTCATACCTTTTATCTATCCCAAAGAAAGCATCTTTAAGCTTTTGCACTATATATAGTAGATAAAGGAGAAATATGGATAGTACTATGTATATTAATATCAGAAATATACTAAATAAACATACAAACATCCATGGCCTGTGAACAAATATATAATATCTACCATATTATGTATTTGTTCACAGTTGGCTGACCCACTATGGTCATGTTAAGAAAGGTTTTAATGGGTTAAGATGAACGTGGCTTATTGATGTATTCGGTAATTAGTCGGGCATATTGATGTATTTTACGTGTGGGTTAGCAGGCAAAATTAAAGTGATTTTCTGCCAATTTCCTTTTGATGTTTCAAAAAATTCCCATTTAACTTCTTATCGTTGTATCTTAGAAAGCTAGTTATATCTGACGTAATTATATTATATAGTTCAGCTGCAGCAAAAGTCGATCGATAAAACATATAGCGTGACCGACAACACGCACGAGCGTCACTCGTAAGAACTTTTAAAAGCTGCTACACAGTATTTTATTATTCTTAAAAGATATTACTTACTGGACTATATTTGTAGTTTTATTGACATACGGTTGTAATTTTACAATTAACTCTATCTCTATAAGTATAAATGTTATATCTGGCTATCGTCAAATATAACACTTATACGTCAAATCAACTAAACCTTAATCTATGTTGCAAATACGTACATATTAAACTAAATTTCAAAGAATTTTATTGCGTTGATACGGTATAGCTTCTCGTCGCAGCGCTTACACATGAAATCACCTCGTTTGCTTGGCGGGCCGTAGCAGCGAGTGCCTGGATACAAAATTCTTTCGTTTACGTAGCGTCTTACAGCAGCGTATGACACTTGTACACAAACTATCCTCGTATTCGTAGACTACTGTAGCAGTGCATGTAAACGCGATTAATTGAAACCTAATGCTGGGTTTTTATCACGGAAAAGAAATTGTATAGATTTTACTATTCTCTGGTTTTTATATTATATCTACCAAATGTTTTTGCTTACAAGTTATGGCTTAATATTTTGATTTAAATTAATGCATAAAATTTACATGGTCTTTATTGTACTCGCTTACATTCTGACGTCAGCCATATCAATTTGTACGAAAAACGTGCCAAAAACAGTCATCTGTATCTAATACTATAAATTTGATTACTATTAGCGTGGTTTATATCCGTGTTAGTCATTGAGGAAAATCAAAAAACAATTATTTTTTTCTTATTGAATGATATTTTATAATTTTTAAATGATTTAATGATGTTTAATTTTGGAATCAAAATTTTTGGCTACGCTAATAATAATAAATACTACTTCATACTATTTAACAGTATTGTCGGATGGCTCCACAAGCAAATATTTTTTGTTATAACGTACTATAACTTTAAAATGCACTTTATCATTATCTCTCGGCTGGGCTCTGTCATAATGACCACCGTGGGTCAATTGGTCTATGCGCTTTGGAGCGAAACGCGCTTTCGGGTCAGTTGTTTTCTGCTTACAGTCTGTTCATTTCTTATGTCGCTGTACTAATCCTCTTTATTGATGCAGAGATTTGCACATGGCCAGCCGCCACTGCCCATCACTTTCCAATCCTCTACTGACTGCCGGTTATTGACGACATTGAAAACAAAGATCTCACAAACCGAGGGTCCGGTGGCAACCACAGGGGCCTGTGCTGGGTAATTTTTTAGAGATGATATCTTCCTCGCAGCCCAGCGCAGTGCGTGAAGTGAGTTTGTGACACCGTTCAATGCTCGCCCTTAACAAGAGCAAACAACCACACCTCCAGTGCTCTCCGTGCCAGTAAAACAGAATATTCGATAAGATGTATATATCATACATATCTTATCCACATCATCCATCTTATATGAGCTTATTGCACATTATAACTGTAAATAGTTATATAGAATCGTAGTATTTCTGTATCCCAAATGTAGTAGTATAAAACAGCCTTTATTTGTAGGACAATATGTTATATTGAATCGTCACGCAAAAAATCAGGGTTTGATAAAAAATTATCATTGGAAGTAGTTTGAAAAGTAGAATCAACGTGAAGCAAGTTCCACGAACACGACAATTGGGTACAAAACGGAAACAAAAAGCTAATGCGGGACATATTACGAGTTACAAAACTCAATAACAACTTGTGTAAAAGCCAACATTGCAACTAATTGATTTCGTAAACTTGTTTTATTTAATTGCTCCCAGCGGCTGTTGCGAAGTTTTTATTGATTTTTGGACAAATTCGAGCCGCGAATCTTAGCGAATGCTTATTATTTCCTTAAGACCGTAATAAATTTGCTGGATATTAATTAAAATGTGTTCGAGAAATCCAAGACAAGCGGCAAAAAACGACTTAAAATATTCACTTTTATTGCTGCTAAGGGAAAAAAATATTTCTTAATTTTAAGGCCATGATTATAGATTTACTTCGTTAATGTAAGACTATTGTATAAAATTTTCAAACAGACTATAAACACGACAACACTTTCTTAATATAATAAAACTAGTAAAATCAAAAAGACAAATTTATTCAAAAAAGAGTCAAAGGAGGAATCTGAGGATTTCTTTTTATTGATGTATTAAAAATAAAATAAACATTTCTTAACATGAACCAATGTGCTATTTAACTTGCTTTACGCTACATGCGTATGCATGTTATGTATTTTTCATTGAATATTCAATGAGAGGTAAGAGAAACAAATGAAATCTGCAATGATAGTATTGTAGAGCACTTTTACGAGTTTTCAGTCAATGTTTCGTAATAATGACGACGAAAATTTTAGAAGGTTTTTCGTATATTCGAACCAACCTCGGCTGAGTTGGTCCTGAATATTGGCTACTCTGTGTGAAAGAAAGGACAGGTGATACTTTACTCATAATAGTTCTGTGATTCCATACCGCAAAAGCGCAAAAATAGATCCTGTGTCACTTTATTAAAAAATCAGTGTGGTTCAAAATCTTGTTTCCTTTTTTGCGAATCTGTTTAATTTTTTTAAGAACACTGAGAAGGAGAAGGCTTCAGATTTAAACTAGATCCAAATGTTTGTTGTTCAAACATTACAATGAATGGTCATCAAGTACATTAAGTGATCCTCCAAGCACGTTCCAGCACGCGTGGAAGGGGAGCTTCCAGAAGCCAGTACCCCAAACTATAACCACCTCGCCCCATTCAGTGTTAAGGGCGGTTTACCAATAGATCCAGTCGGCGTACTCTGGGCGGGCACAAACAACTACCGGAATAGAACCGGTCGTGGTTTCGTGTTCGGCTAAACACCAGTCTCCAAAAAAGGCTCTTTTCAGGGCCACCTGGTGGGTTTCCAGGCACTTTTCCGGACTACGGAGTTGCATGGGAGCATAGAGCTTGTGGCTATATTGCCGTGGTTGGTGGGGTCTCTAGGCCAGTGCACCCTTTTGTGGGTCTCCTAGGCCCACGACTGGTTGTGGCGCTAGTCGCCTTTGGTGGAGTCAAGTGTATAATAACAATATTTAATATTTCTTTATCAGAGGATCTTTATCAACTTTTGCTCTTCATTACTATTTGTTACCATTATTACCCAAACTTTACTTGCATATTTGGAGTTTATGGCATATGCAAATAAAGCTCTGTTTTTAGCTTTGAATGGATTTTAGATTACTCAGGTTAATGTTATTCAAGTTTTTATGCAATAAATTATAGTACAATGATTAAAAGTATGATTAATATCCCAGTTTTTTTATTGGTACAAATATCTATAGAAGACAATGTTTATGATTAAAAGTTTTCTATGAATTTGGTAGAACACAGAGCCAGTAAACTAGTTGGCGACGAAAAGATTCATAGCTTGGACCCCGACGTAAAATTGCTTGCTAGTCGGTATTTTATAGATTGTATTTCAGAAGGCGTATTCAAGACTTTCATGAGCTCATCCTACCTTGTCCATTTCATTAGAGGATAACCAGACGTTCGGCAAGCTACACCCGATTTGGTCGATATACCAAATATCACGCAAAAAGCGCTTAGCTTCTTCTTTTATAATGACCAGAGAGTGGAATACGACGCCGGATTCGGTTTTCCTTGAAAATATAATCTTTCCCTTGAATAAGATTAAATCAACACCTTCTGGGTCAGCTTGCAATATCGTGCGAACAAAATCAAACCCAAAATATAAAAAAGATTATTATTTGTCATTAAAATTTAATAATCAAAAATTTATTTGTCCTCATTTTTGTTTAAATAGTTCTGTCGAATATATTTAAATATAAGCCAAAACAATGGCGTACATTTTACTGTTATGCCGCTAGGTTTGAGCTAAAATAATATTATTTATTGTAAGTAGGCACAATGAGTACAATCAGCTTGACACGGGTTTTCTACCTAACGTAAACAGAACACGTATGCGCGCGATAAATTCGTCACAGTAATCTGACAACTCCGGTATCGGGTAAAAAACAGTCACCCTTCGCCCTTTAACCCTTTCAAGCATGAATTAGTCAAGTCACATGCCGACCTACACGCGATGTGCGAATTATGAACACATTGATAAAGAATAATTCAATAATTTTTTTTATTGTACAAAACAATATTTTTGCAAGAGCGTACTAATCCGTTTATGCGCAACCATAGATACTCTGAAATTTGAGAGCTAATGTTATATTATTAATGTATAGCCAGGAAAAAAGCTGACGTTTTATGTGAAATCCGATCTCCAAGGAAACCACAGCTTTTCAGATAATCTCTTGAAAGCTTGCGATACTTTTAAGTATAAAATTTCAATATGCCATTATTTCAGCGGTCATAAAATAAAAGAAAATATTACAACGTCGTTTATAGCGTGCTCACCGACCTTGGAAGACAATTGTGTTATGTAAAAAGTCAGCATTTGGAGTAAGGTTTCCAACTAACAAATATTCAAAATAGAAGAATGCAACCTGTTCTTATGTTGGCGTTCACCAATATTTAAATAAAGAATTAAAATAAAACTGTGTATACATTTCATGTATACGATAACGTACAGATGAAATGTTTAAACTGATACTAATGTGTCAGAACTCAACAATTCAATGTTTTAAGTGTTGAATTACACCATTCTAAATATTCGAATATTTCAGTAGTTTATGTTGTTTCAATAATCTATCTACGATTAGTTTTGCTAACGAGGTTTTAAATTGTTAACTTTAACTTGATAACTATGTCAAAATTCAACGCCTCTTTACCAAAACCATCCATAAGTAAATTATTGAAACACAACAATGGTATTCATATCTTTGTTTACTACTCTTAACGCTGCATTGGTGTGATTTATTAGTCCGAAGCATTTATAATAAAACGACTGCCAAGATTTATATGACAACGATTACAAAATTGCGTCAGAGTGGATATAAGATCACGAAGTTACCGTCGTTTTGTGAAACAAGTATTACAAAACAAGTATGTTGACGAACAATATTGAGAATAAGTGAAATATAGGATTACGTGACGTGAAGGACGATCAGAATTTCACTGTGGTTATTTATTAAGACTCTCAATGCCCTGAAAAATGCACTGGAAATGTCTTCGAGTCAATCCATGATTGTAAGAGAAATGTATGATTTTAGTGCATAACGATTAAAACATAAACAGTACAATACTTTTTTAATTAATAAAAAACTTAATACATAAAAATGTTCTGAACTTTAATTGCTAATCGTATTATACTGGTAATTATTTAAACAGTAAAGTCATCATAATTAGGTACGAGTTTACGTTTGTGAGTTAGTTTATGGCTATGTATAGAATTAGGTTTAAAAGTTTTCTCTTGGGTTGAATGACTATTGCTCGCAACCACTCTCTTACCTCTTTAACTTAAACTACTGCAATTCTTCAAATAATTTCACAATCTAGTAGGCTCCTCTATTGGATTAACAACTCCTTTATTTCATGATAATTAATATTTTTATAATTATATAGTATTCGAGAAAAAAATACTCGATAATGAATTCCTATCCAAATACATTATTATGTGCACAATACATTTTTACGACACTGTTTCTGAGATGAAAGTTATTAAAATCACTGACTGCAGACCAAAATCTTTCCAAGACTGCAATACCATACACGATGGACCAATTTCTCCAAATATCTAAGATCTCACAGTTTCTTCAAGTCTTCAGTCTATTTATAAAAGAAATAAACTTAACAAATCATATTATTTGAATACAAACGTGGTATATTGAAACGTTAGAAATCCACTCAACAGCAAAGCATCGCTTGCTATTGAAATAACTAATACAAATAATAATGTTTACGTACAAATAGATACTTAGTGGATAGTAGTTGGAATAAAACCCTCAATCTGTTTAGTTGTATTATTTAACAGGGTGTGCCTGGCAACCCTCCAAATTGAATAACAAAGTGGCGATTAGGCGACAACACCAAGAGAGAAAAATTCGTGCAGTATCCTGTTTTGAATAACTAAAATTGAACTGTGAAAATGGTTTTCTATTTGATTTGTGGCTTTATAAGATTTTTCTCTTTGTGCCTCCATAACATTCAGGGAATCCTCTTTTTACAAGACGATCGTCTATAAAAAAAATATTCAAGGAGTTGGACATTTGAACAAGGGAAGTTATTTGATGGCTTAAATCAGTGATAACGATACCCATTATTGCAAAGCAGATTTCTAATCTTCTAATTATTTACCCCGAAGGTAAAGGAAACTTGATAGATCATGATAGAACATTTTCGTGTGAAATTACGTTATATTTTTGTAAAAAGCTGTTTAAAGCAACTTTTATATCAATATTTTCATAAGTGATATTTTTATAAGTTAATATTTTTATAAGTTGTTATGGCATAAAAATTAATTATAAAGTAATTATTATTAACAGTTAAATAAACATAGTTTACAAAACATATATTAACTAACGAAACAAAGCTTTTCAATCGCATTCGTTTTCACAATTTATTTCATTAACATGTTTCCAATCGAAACGGTATACAAATCAATAGCCATTTACAACTTCAAATTGAAAAACATCAGTAACTGTAACTACCATAGTGACGCTATTATTCAAATAAAACTAAATCTATAGCTAACAGCACGTCAAGCATAATAAATCAATCCCGAGACCGACTACTACGTACCTAAATGTCGCGGCGTTTGAAATGCACCTTTTTACGTGTTATATTTACTTCTTTTGTAAGATGTATTGTTATTAGAAATTTTTATTTTAAGTGCTGTCAATTGATGCAAACCTTATGTCAATTCGTGTAAATAAAAAGTTTGCATAGATTTCACCACGAGTCTAAGAAATATCTGTTTAAAAAGATACTTAAAGTGTACTAGTAGCGATACTTCCGGGAGATCAACTATTTTTTTATCATTTTCGTTTACAAATTTATATATATTTCATACAAAGCAAAACAACATAACGGACGTGAGAAGTGATCATATTCAATAGATATTGACTTTGAATGTATTTTTATTTTCACTAATTTAAGAAATTGTTATATTACGCAGTTGATTTAAAATAATTTTTCAATGTAGTTAGGTATCAATAGAATGAAAATAAAACAAGACACTGTAAGACATTTTTATTGTAACTTTCTTTTAGTTCTTTTTGTCTATTTGGTTATTGATTCAAATAGCATCTAAACAAATGTATCATAAATAAGTAATTTAAATACATTTTTCTAATTTAATTACAAATTGTTCGCTCACAGTATACTCTGACATCTATAAGAATTCTAGGAAACTCTGTTATTGGTTTAGATTTAAGAAATAATATAACTTTTTAAGCTTTGATTGTTAATTAAGCTGTTGAGTTTATATCTATAAAAAATAAACAAACAGCACAGAAGCAATAGGTACTCGTAATAAAAACATTGTAAAGTTTAACCTCATTGGCAATTTCCTCTAAGAACTTGAACGTCCGCTCGCGAACAGAAAAAACAAACACTACCAACCACTTTGTAGAATTTGCTCTTCAGTCTCCTAAGAAAATTATCATTATTATTATCTTTGAGGAGGTAGTCCAATTTATCAGGCCCTGTCCTTTGTTTACATTGTTCTCTTTTATCGTTGTAATAATAGTAAAATCTAATAATGAAAGTCTCCTTGATAATACAATTAGGTAATGCGACGATAATGTGTGCTACCTTTTGGTTAACTCCAAAACAAATAAACATTGTTTCTAATTTTTCTTCTATCAAGCATGCCTAAAATAAATAATAGTCTGCTTATTTACATCATTTTTACTTAAGAACGGCTTTATCGATTTTAATCACATTTTATTCGTTAGATTGTCTCCACCCCAACAGGAGAATAACCATGAAAATATCGGAATAATATCGAAAAAAATTAAACAGAATATTATTTTTCAAACTTAAATTTAGAACTCTCCACTCTTCAGACTGACCACTCGATCAAACGACAAAATTATAAAGGTCATCGTCTGGGCATAATCATATTTTCGATATAAGTATTCAGAATGCTTTTAAATCATAAACTTCGCCCATACATTTCTAACGGACCGGATTATTTATACTGGCTAAATAATCCGCTCCATTTTGAAGCATTTCAGGTCAAAACAACGTATTTTATATGGAATTTCTATTAATTAGAGATTTAAACATTTTTGGATAATTTTAATTTTGAATCGAATTGGGAAAGTATGTTAAGCGTAGCTTGCACTTGTTAGGTTCATTATTAATTACGTCTTTACACTTCAGAAGCTAGTTTGAGACTACGTAGTATTTATATGCTCAGTGGAGACTACCTGTCTCTGCGTTTGCATCGACAAAGTAAGCTACGTGCGACCACTGAGGTAAAATTTGCGTGATCATGGTGCCATCTAGCCGAAACCAAACAATTTGCCTCAGGGTCGCCACTTCCAATTATGATTATTTTTCCCTTTTCCATATTTAAATAAATAATAAATATTAAGACAACTTTCAAAATAATTATCGATAAATAAAAAAAAAATCTAAAAAAAATCTATCTATATCGGTAAATAATTATCGATTCTACAAATCAAAGTTTATTTTAAGTACATCAAACGTTGGTTACAATTTAATACAGTAATAAGTAATTGCTTACACAATCTAATTGATGTTTCTTTCACTTAACGTTGACTTTTTGCTATGAAAATATGAACGTGGTCCACATTAATGATAGCCTCAGTAGCTTTGATATTATATATGCCATTTCTATGCGTGGAGTACCTTTTTATGAACTATTTCAGCGTAAAATCGCTAACCTCGTTTAGTTAGTGGTACTCTCTAAGAGTTGGGATATTAGTCTGTAAGTAGATGCTGTTAGGTCGTTTATTCTTTGCATATGTAGAGAGTCGCGTGCTGAACCTCGGCAACCCCTCCAATTAAGAGCAGGCAAAGTGCGACGAGTGCACGTAAGCAGGCCGGGCGATATCATAACGTTTACAGACGACTTTTAAACGAGACTGCCTGGGGTTTATGAAGCTTTCCGCTTTATTTTTAACTTTCCGCCGCCATATTAAAGAATTGCGGAAACTAGTATCTTTACAAAACAAAAGGTTGCTTTCAGGATATTATCGTTTCTTCTTCTTGATTCTTGACGGCTGTTTTGTGTAATTAACAGATAAATAAAACGAGTCCATTAGCTTCAGAACAGTGGACCGTAATTACACAAGCGAGGATTCTGTTAGATTCGCAGAATGCCAGATTAGGGGTAATTAAGTCTTGTGGGAGTGCAACCCTGCGAAGACCGTTATATGGGATAATGAGGTGTCCAGTCAGTTCGCTCTTGTAATATGTAAATTGAATTTTCTATCCAGTCCCAATAATTTGCTAGTTTTTGGATGATGTTTTATTTTCTTAGAATGTTCCTTTATTTCAACAATTTCGTAAACTTTAATAAATACTGCAATTATTTGTTTCAAATAGTTGCAGTATTTATTTATCGAGGTTTCCAGAAATAAATTTTTATTTTGGTTTCACCGGAAAAATAAAAAAATTGATATAACTAAATTTTGCTACAGGTTTTTGGTTTGCTTAAACAATACGTAAGATATAATTTAATAAACATACTTTATAAGATATAATTTAATAAACGTACTTGATAATTGAACCGTGACCAGGCATTACTATAAAAAAAATTGTCTGAAATTGGATAAGATACGATATAATTTATTTGTAAAACACGAGTATACATTTTCAAAATAATGATGTCACAATTAATCTTGACACTGGCCAGAACTGTTTACAAATGATTGGAGCTGGAATAATTTGTAAATAGTTCTGGTGCAGAACAGAACTTGCTTATCCATCCGTCACGTGTTAGTAATAAAATTCTTTTTGTTGATTTAATGCCGTATAAAAAATAAAAAATGGATAGGTATCTCCCACACGAGCTATAAAAGAGGCCCACAATTATTTGCACAGCTCAACCCTTCCTCGGATCGAGAGAGCCATACTACAGCGAGTAAAATTCCTACACCGTGTGTAGCGGCACTAGTGTTGCGTGCCGAACATTTTCGGGTTACACGAACCGTTTGCAGAAAAAGAGGGTGAAATCAAATATTCATACCTACGATAGCCTGAACTCTGCAACAAAATCCAATTTAGAGCAGCAGCGCCTAAACTACAGCCTTCTGCTGGATACTAACTACAGACTAAGGTTTATACGTAAATCTTTATCTATTACAAAGTATAGTTGATGGTAATACATTTTATTTTACTATCAATTTAAAATACGATGGTTTTTAATAAAATGCGATATATTTTTAGCTGTAATAGATTTTTAACAAATCATAATGATGAACAATAAATATAGAGTATATTTGAGAAACGTTGAAAACAAGACTTTTGTTTGCGCCCTATTGATCTAAATTTCCCAGAAATACAATGCTTAACGTTAGTCTATATTGACTTACACGATTTTCCAGAAAATGATAATTTCTAACAGCGTCAAATCAAATAACATTATTTATTTTGTGAACGTATAATTTGTACCTTATAAAAGTAATTTATAACAGTTGGCTCAAGTCTTCAACCGATGCCGAAATATGACATATAGGCAGTTCTTGGTATGGAAGAAATTAAGTATATTTCTAAATCGACTTCAAAAAAAAGAGGTGTTCTCAATTTGTTTTTATGGTTTTTTTAATGTTTTTATTTTAGAACTTTTTACTACTACTACTTATGGACGTATGTCAGTTTCAGTCAGTCAGATTTCTTGTTTTTTTTTTGATTTTTTTGTATACTTCCAGTTTGGTCCCATCATTATCAAAGTCGAATTCTGATGATAAGTACGAGGAATCGAGTGATCTCCTCAAAGAGTATGGCATGCATATGACAATTTAGGTATTTTTATTAACAGGAGAAGAATTTTCATTCGATAGAGATTAGATATATACTGAGGTGGACGCATTGTCACTAAGTCTGAATCTGATGACGGGATCGAAGGAAAATTGAGGGTAGTATCCTTATTTTTTAGACGCGTAATACGTGTTTCATATTTTTTCCATAGCATTTTGAGTATAAGTAACAGACAGGCAAGTACTGGTGCTTAACCTTTTGACCTTAGAATCTAACCACTCAAAATTATGAAAAAAAAATTAATTCCAATCATTAATAATGCAGAATAATTCAATTTACAAAGTTTCTTGAAACAATAGAAAGTGAAGCACCGTCCCTCTTTTAGTGATTTGAAGTCAGTTTTTAGTTTAGTTTAAAACTTTTATTTTCTATATGAGTAGAGTATCTGAGAAAAAATTTCGTTACCGGTTGTTAATAGGATTGGCAAGTTGAAGTGCCAATCGGCTGGGGCAAATAGAAAATTGAATGGGGCTGTAAGTTCTAGCATGACGAGCATGTTCTGGAAAGTAAAGTGTAGGATCCAATAGATGGATAGATAATCTGCCTGCCTACGAGCAATTATGCATAATTTTGATTTGGTTACAGAATAAATACTACTTTCAATTTATAAAACCTTAATATTGTTAATTATATAAACAAGGAGAGATATGTACTGTGATGACACAGTATACGTACGAGCCATGCATTTTAATAAGAAAAGTAAGTAGGGAAATTGTAATACCACGGATATTTTCATAGCTAATACCAATTTCATCACCAACAGGATATATATGCCCCAATGCTGGGCATTAACGTTCTTATATGGGAGAAACGAGATGATTAAAAATAGCGAAAGTTGCAAATTTTCGCAAGGAGAGCGCTCAAATCATTCACCAACGAGCTCTTCAAGCAAAAACCAATCGTAGTTACATTATTCAATGTAGGATAATTTTGAACAAGGTCTCTAATATCACTAAGTTATTTCTAAACCCAACACTGCTTTGTTTTTAGGCTATGATTAGCATATTCTCAGATCAAAACCCTTTTATTTGTCCACAATTAAAATTAAACTGGTCACAATTTTCAGACTTAACTGGTTTTTTTTTCTTTCAGCTTAACAAATCGATCTGCAAAAGTGACAAGATGCTCCCTCTTTACTATTTGCGACACATAGAAATAAGAACAACATTTTAATCCAGAGTCTACGGAAAGTTGTCTATGCGTTTTGGAAGCTACTGCCTTACCCAAAATGATAAAATTAGTTTGTATGTGTGTGTCACCTACACTATTTATAGTTTTGATATTGTCATTTTGATTATTGTCTTGTAATGCAGCATTGGTCATTAAATGACCACCGATTCTTCTAAATAATTAAACAAATACACAGAATTGTCTACTTCGATTCCATGAAGGGAAGATGATAACAAATTGAAGTTAATCCTTTGTAAAATATTTTAAATAGAAGGTTCTAATCCCTAATGAAGATTTTAATGAAGTAAATATTATATTTTAATAATTGGGATTTTGTTATAAATATATGAAATTAGATTAATCAAAAATAGTTTATGACATTAATTTAATTTAAGTACAGTTAATATACCTGCGCAAATATAAATATTCTAAATGAAACAAAATAATTAATAATCATTTATTAACTTACTTATTATGTCGAGAATGTAATTAATTATTTTCGAGAATATTGTACCTTTAATATACCTAATTCCATGAATTGTGTTTACAAATTTATTCGTATCTCACCGTGACATTTTGTTAAGACAAACAAGATAATCATAAAATGTTCAACGGTAGGTTATTATCTTCATTTATGATAAGAATTCTGCCTTAAAGTTATTAAAATTATCGTGAAACATAAGACGCTAATACAACAAAGTAGATACTTTATATTGACTTCAATTACCTGTTTGTGGAAACTCGGCCTTAATTTTTCATATAGCTTTTCGTACTAGAATAATAAGGAACAATGTCAAAATATTTTTGTTCAACTTTGTAATATATACACTTATTGAAAGTCAATGCCATTTGATCGTAAGCTTTTTGTACTAGAATAATAAGGAACAATGTCATAGTCAAAGTCAAAGTCAAAGTCAAAATATTTTATTCAACTTTATAATATATACACTTATTGAACGTCAATCTACGACGTCTGTTTGTAAATCTACCGGGGGTCTTGTCCTGAAAAGAACAGGCAAGAAACTCAGTAAGATTTGGCCCTCCTTTTACACGTCGTGAATTGGTTGAAAATGTTAAAATCAATAATACAAACATGAATGTTTAAACAGATAAATAGATTATAGCTTTTAACATTTCCAATGACATAAATATAAAAGAAATACAACATTGTATCATAAGTATTAGTGCTCATGACACTCAATATAAATTTAATTGTATATAAATAAAAATGTAATTATCATCTTATCATCTAAATATTCCTGAACCTTAAAATAGTCTTTTTGCATTAAATTTTATAGTTATTAACATAGACTTTCAATTTCTGTAAAGGTAGTACAGTTACCTTTGATATAAAGGTGTATAAATTTCCCCATGAAAGAGTGCTCTGTCTTGTGAAGTTTAGAACTGCAAGTTTGTTTTTATTTCTCGTGTTAAAGCTGTGAGAATTTCACACAAAACACTTCATTTTGAAAAAGTATGCAAATGTTTATGAACATTTAAAACGTTATTATATATAGAAGAAATTATTGATACTATAATAAATTAAATCAAGGAATATTTTTTTTATCGACAACAATACACACACAGTAATGGGGCCCTAATTTCTGACGTAGCTCATATTATCAGATACAATATTCGGTAAGGAACAAAAGATTTACTTCAGTTTTATACCGGTTTTAAAATTAAGAACAGTATAGTTATAAATTAGTTTCATGTATGAACATGAAATTACTTTTTTGACTGTTTAAGTAGTTCTATTTAAGCGTATAGAGAAAATAAAATAGGAGAAAAAGCAAGAACATATATTGTTTAGGTAATAAGTACGACAATGAGAATAACACATTTAATGTGACATTCTTCAGTACCAAATAATTCTCGCTCCCCACTTAGCATTTTAAACATCACTGATTTTACATTCTACTTTAGTAAGCTATAGTCTGCAGGAATTGAGCGTAGCCAGATGGGTTTCGGTTTGGTGCGCACACACCTCTATAAACGATCTTGTCCCTGGAGAACCGTTCCGCTGTCGTCGATAACGAGTGGCTGACTCAACGCTCAGAAACATGATGCCTTACGACTCCATCAGAATCGACATCAAATAAAAGTTTGAAGTAAGATGAAGTCAAACAGATTACTTTATAGTAATCATAACCATCAATACAGCCATATGGTAACCGGTAGGAGTCCATATGTGAAAACCCCAAACTGTCGGAACACAATAATGCTGTCAACACTATTGGTGTCGTGGTAGATTAAAAGTAAGATGGTGGTATCTATCCGGCCAACTTAGAAAAAGCCATAGCACCAACCAAACTGAGAAAAAAATATTCTGTCCCAACTGGTCACTAGAAAAATTATAATGTGATAATAAATTGAAAAATAAATTTAAATCTTAATGGATAACATTTAATATTTTATATGAAATTCCTGTTTTTTTTAGATCTATTCCAAAGCATGCGTGGATTTTATTTGAAATTATTTACTTATCTTCGTGGATTTATCCTTAGGTTTTGAATATTCATTGTCCTTGATATCATGATACTATGGTTTTTATAAATATTGAAGCGTAATTAATTGTGCTTTATTACGTAATATTGGTCTTTTCATGTTTTCCTTCACGAGTCGAGAACGGGTAATTTTAATGTCTTATTTGAATTCCAAATGTGCGGTACCTTGTATAAAAAAGTTTCAAACATTCTTATTACACAATGTTCATTACAAGCAATAAAATCGTGTCATTATATATATATATATATATACCGGAATTCGATTATTAATAAAAGACAAGTATAAACGACGAAAAAATGTCTTCGTCATTCACATCGAGGGGCGGCGTAATATCTATGTTAATAGGGAGCTCCGCATCAGCCGCTCCGGGCCGACTTCGTTCGTACATTTAATAGAATCAAAACGTATGCATTATCTGAAACGTGTTTCATGTCACCCATTTGAGGGGACGTGCGAAGTATCCGTATCTAGAAGTATCTACTGTGAGTACCGTCAGAGGCAAAGTTCTTTGTTCGATTGAGATAATTTTTTTTTATAAGAACGTTTTTGCTGACGTTTTTTGTTTGATTTATGAATGAAAAATTATTTTAACTGGAAACAATTAAATTTGATGCAGTTTATAGTGCGTAACTAGTTAAGAGAATTTCGGTTTAATGTTACTCATAAAGGTCTGTTGAATCCAATATAAGATATTTCAAACTTATTCAGCTCAGGCTAGTCGGTTTTCTAAACAAATAGATAAAATATAGGGTTACAAACCAATAATACCAGTTTCATAATTTAAAACATGATTTCTAAGGTTTGTAAATTAGCTTTGAAAAGTATTTGCAAAAGAACAAACAGATATTATGCAGAACTTCTACGGATTGGTTGGATAATTCGATCTAAGTTAGGGGTTTTCTAGACAGGTTCGCTATCTTTGTTAGCATAATAGTTATAAGTTGTCCGTCCTGCAATTTGAATTCCCCTGGTGCCAGTTCAAAAGAGAAAAAGTTTTTAAGTTTTTAAGTTCTTATTTAAGATTACAAATGTGACGTAATAACTTAAGCCTCAATAAAATAAAGTTCACATTTAAATCGTTTCTGTGATCATATGGGACTGCGCACGCTTTTGATGTATACTCTAGAGTATACATCAAAAGCTCTGCCCTTGCTTACTCCCAAAGTAATTAGTGCTCATGCTTTTTACTTTACTTATTTACTTATTTTTTACATAAAACCCCCGGACAAAATATGAAGTAACAAAGTAACCCTTCTTAATTAAATAAAATTATATTTTTCAAACAATTTTTAAGATTATTTGTCATTTAGTATTCAAATATATCTAAATATTTACAAATAATAAAAATGATACCTCATGAAATTCTAAGCAAATTACTATATCTTATATGAAAAAAATGAAACGCCGAAATAATTATAAAAGCCCTGCAAAATTTGCGACCTACAGCACCAAATACAATAATTCTCTTTTTGATGTATTTTTTATATTCAGGACAAAGTTTGTAAGAAAATGAAATTCAAACCACCCATATGAAACCGGAGTGGGCAGCTCCGTGAGCAGAGTCGACACAAAGAAGTTTCTTTGTGTCGACTGTACTCACTCTACTTTATTTGCATATGAAAGAGCCATTACTTAGGTAGGTACCTACTACACCATGAGAAGGCAGACGAGACAAGGATAAAGCAATAAATTGTCTACATTTCAAGCGTCTTCAATAAGCGTACAACACAAAGCGCTTTCATTCACGGAAAAACGCAAAGAACAAAGTGTACCATTCCCGGCGAGTGAAAATTTAAATAGTAAAAAGGAATTATTGCGTTTGCTATGCATTTAAGACGTGTCGAGATTTTCAAGTGACTGAAACGAACGCTGCGCTACAAAACGGTTCATATTTAATTTTCCTCAGAGTTTTCATTGAACAATTGTTTTTAACGTGAATAAGTCAATGTTCGGTAGAGAATGCTTATTTTAAAAGTACAGTTTTGCAACAATATGATACTCGGCATTTATTTTGCATGAAATATCACTGTATTCTTGAGGCTTCGTATTGTGCAGAGTGCATTTAAATATTAAAATCAAAACGATGCGACAACTTACTTGCGTTAGTAATTGAAATAATAACTATTTTAGTAAAAAGTAAATCAGTTTTTTATTACTATTTGGTTGAAATTAAGTTCTATTGAAAAAAAGCAAAAGAGATGCTGCAATAAAATCCTTAAATGCTCGTAGCTTTTTGGATACTTCTCATGACAATTTCATATCCTTTGAACACAACAGTTAATAAGATAATATCCTCTAAACATAAAGGCTTTAAAAAATCTTAAAAGCAATATGTTTGAACAATTTATCATAGACCTAGCTTGAGTCAACGATCGCACAAAGAAGAGCTATTAGAAGAATATGCAAAATCCTTGGAATAATTATGCAAATGGGGATATTTTCTCGTGACCGCAATTGACATTCAAGTAGACACTTGGCTTCTACGGAGTGATGGTATTGCAAATTATGGATAGTTTATGAAACATACGGTGTCCTTATATTGTAAAATGACAAAAAATAGGTCTTAAAAGAGTTTTTTTTAGATATAATGAGACTAGAAAGTCGGGTAAGTATATATATCAATAAAGTCAAAGTAAAAATATTTTATTCAACTTTGGTAGATATACTCTTAAATACCTTTATTTAACGTCAATGTAAGCTATCTGTTCGCTAATCTACCGGAGGATTTCGACCTGAGAAGAACAGGCAAGGAACTCATGAAGATTTATCCCTCCCCTTACACGTCATCAAGAACTGTTTGAAAACTTTTAAGATTCACAATAATATAACTATGAATTTAATAACAGATAAAATGATCGTAGATTTTAAACAAATTTAATTACATAAATGTAAGGTAAGCTTTTGATAAACTTGAAAAATTTTCGATTATAAGTTTGTCCACGCATAATTATCATCAAAATATTCCTGAACTGTAGACTTTTCATTAAAATTTTGTTTAATGTACTTGCAATGGTTGTATTAAATTTAAGATGACATATAATTTTAATCATAGTTATCTTTCAGTAATACCATGTCATTATATAATATGTAGTACTCTGAATCCGAAATCCCTTACCTAAATGACAATAAAGGTAAAATGGTAGCAGGTATGTCATATCGCATGTCTATACAATGGACAAATAATTTTGGACATAATATCTTGCCCTGATTAAATGTCCCTCTCCGAATCTATATTCACATTGCTTTTGTGTTGTTATGTGTATCAATAACAACTGCTATTATTTATGAAATCCCAATAGAAAAATATAATATAGATGCAAGACTGTTCCATATTCGGTTCGATATGATCCCCTTTTGGGCGATATTCAATGGGTAACAAATCTATGAAGTTTGATGCAAGCGATACCATTGACCACCCACGAAATCAACACTATTTTCAGTTGATTAATCCTGAATATTTTCTCTGAAGTGGACCTCATTTACACGGTTGGCTATTGATTTTTCGATTGAATAAACGAGGCTTCGCAAGAACTCGACTTTTAATTCTCTATTGTTGGTGAGTCGGTAATGGAATCAAGAAGCCAGGTCACGTTTGAGGCCCCCAAATGGCTGACGCTGTAAGATAAACTTTACCTTCATTGTCAATTTCCTCAAGTCTTAAGGGCACTCCGCACGCCGGAAACAATGAAAAAAAAGCACTTTCAAACGCTCTGCTGTGTGCGTTCTGTTGATTTTTATAGCCCGTTAGTTCCATTAAGATGTCGTTGTTCTTACTTGTCAAGAATATAAATACTTATACACAGCTTCGATAATAAAGAAAATGAGTTTGAATCACATTGCCCTAAAAACCAGTCTTTCGAAGTGTAGATACTCAAAATGTTTACATTATTCTCAATTTCCTCATTACCTTTTTTCTTAACATTATCATCTTCACAATCTTTAACATTAATCATTTTATCTAATTTATGATTGTTAATTGAGGTATTAATGTGTAAATTTATTTTTTCAGTTACCTCATCTTGTTCCAGGTCTCGATCAACAACATCTGCTCTGCATGCTGATTCCAAATTATATTTATTAAAATAAGTTACAGGATCTGTTTTTTAAATTATTCCTTTAGTCCACTTTGTATTACACAAAGCTGAAAACTACTATAACATACTATGATAATTAAACAAACATAATGTATTGAAATTGTATTGAAATCTCAGGTATTTTAAATATCTAAATATAGATATTTAGATATTTAAAATACCTGAGATTTAAAATTGTTGAAGAACTCGACATTAGCTCTATTCAACTAGTTTTATCAGACAACTTTGAAAGACGCACTTAAAATACCTATATTTATGTAGTATAAATTTAATGAAAACCTTAAAGAAATAATGAAAGTTTAATGCATGTTGGAACACTAGCGTAAATATTCAAACTTCGTTTTCAGGCTCCATTTGCGTAAAGATCAGATTTTCTGATCAAAACCTTATGTGAAATTCTTCCAAACATTTAATATTTTAGTACAGAAGTAAATAACTTGTGAATATTTTTCTAGAGCTAAGTAGGTTATTTATGAAAGCATTTTTTTCAGAGTGGTGATTACAATATAACATAAAATAAGTATGTTTGCTATCAAAATTATATTAATATAAAACTATTAAAATTATCAAAATGCTAGGGTTGTTTTGACGATTTATTACTCACTATGTATCTGTCACTGGATTTTGTTAGTTATACAAATTACTGTAAATTGTACCTTATTCTTCCAGTTTTTCAGTTTTTTTGTATTTCTCTTGTAAATTAATTCTTTTGGAGGTGTTAATGATTTGAACAAACTATTATTAACTTCTACATATATCTGTCTTTGTTTGCCATCAAATTCATTCAAACTTTAAATATTTACTCATTTTTCACAACCAGCACCATATATCGTAATTCACAACATAGAAAATCCAACTATCGTATTTGAAAGCTTTGTTTGTAAGCTACTAGAATGAAATGTAAAAGTTTCATTAAATAATACTATTACTATACTATTCTAACAGTAAACTGTAGGATTGTTTTTCTCGCGATTGGATTAAACTCACAGTTAATCAAATGTTTGATAGTTTAACAATATTCTGTAATTTTAATTTATTTCAATTTCATTGCTAAAGTAACATTTTATTAACATAACGAATAGTTTTCGACTCTTTTTGTATGTATAAATTCTTGTTCTAGTTTAAAAATTTCATGAACTAAAGTAATAAGTAAAAAGAATCAAAATTATTAAAATATGGTATATATAAACATATTTTGTGGTGTTTGATTAAGTGTATTTATGTACAGACAAGTTTAAATCATTAGCGCAGTCAAAGTATTAATATATTGAAAAAATAAAAGCCGCAAATTTTCGCGGATCAGTTTTAAGAATAGATTTCACAGTAACCACAGAATTGCGTGCGACGTGTAAAAGTGTCACCCATTTCCCACTTTAGACCGCCTATCTGGATTGTAAATAGCGTCTAATGTTTGAACTATACATCACTCTCGAGCAATCGGCCGAGTTACATATTAACCCCATATGTCACAAGCCGTGACAAAAACCACACGCACGTTATGTTAAACTTGGAATTGATTCAGGAGCCTCTTTGAGATAGGTCTGTTTTTTAACGCCAGTATAGCAAACATGTGCGCCCGGCGACATATTGCTTTTTTCATTCGTTTTCTATATCCCCTGTCGTGTTTTCACTTTGGTTGATGTCGATATTGAAGCTTTTTCGCGATGACGTACAGAGCGGGACTGTAAATCTAATAAACGTACCAACTAGACATGTACGTTTATCAGACGTGAAAAGTTTTATCTGTCGAAACAAATTCAATCAAAATGTGAAAGGTCGAAATAAGGTTACAAAAATAATACCGTTAATTGTCGGTATTTTGCTAGCGGTGTTGCCAGCTTGGAAATTATGGAGTGCCTGAAATTTCCTTAATATTAAGTAGCGTTTGCTCATGCCCCGCTAAGCTTTTTGTTCTTTTCTTGAGTTCAAGTTGAAGAGTATAACTGCCAAAGTAATTGAGGGGGAAATTGAGAGAATTATTTGGCTCGACGAACAATTTAGCTATGCAGTTAATTATGGATAACATTATTATGTTGCTTTGAGTAAAGCCAAACATGTGGGAAAGTCGTTTGTAAGTCTTTGTTCGCTTTAACTTCAGTATGAATTAATTAAAGGGTACGAATTAAAATGTCTGTTTTATATCTATTATGTTATGAACATATAGATAGGCACAAAAATGTCAGTTACATAAAATATACTAGATTTTCATAAAATAACCAAAATTAATTTGTAAACTTTTAATAACCGTTCCGATTAAAACTGTCGGTCCGTACAATCTAGATTAGGTAAATTTTAACTGTCTTGCGGTTTCTGGGAGTTTACCGAGACAGTTAAATTTACTAGTGCTTGGATATATTGCAGAATATCGCTGCGCAACAAAATAGTATATAGATATTTAATGTCCAACTTTTTAATATAATATCAGTTATAACTTATGATCGGAAATTTAATTCTTTGATCAGACCAGATTCAACACTTAATCAAAAGGTCTGGTAGAGAAAGTGGCGATAAATCACTGAATAGCGGGCCTTATTGACAGCGAGCGTTACATTTTGGAAGAGAACTCTTGAAATCTATTTCCTCGTTGAGTTTAAACTCCAATATGGTTGGGAGTAGTGTAGGGTGGCGTGGCCTGTAATATTTTTTAAAAGATTTAAAAAAAAATGTGACTGATACAATGGTATACCATTGTATCAATCACAAAATTGAGTTGAGTATTTGACAAATGTCGAAAGTCTTATAAGACTTTCGACATTTGTCAAATACTCAACGGTTAAATAGATATATTTCTATAAATGTAAAATATAAGATAATTATATGACTGAATATTTTTGGGAGAACCTATGTTTAACCTTTCTCTCGTACTAGTCTCATTATTAGGAAAATCTGAAAGAATATCCATGAGTAAAAATCAGATTTATTATCCGAACTGCATGGTTTTTTTTAGAATTTTTAAGTATTTATACGCAAACATAATAGAGTTACAACAATTTAGAAATGTGATATAGAATTTCATTCACACATAATCCCAAAAGATTGTGTACACGGCATGATAAAACGTAAAACGAACAAGTATCTTAATAATTATTATATTAGTATCTTAATTATAATAAATTATTTATTTTTTATTAATTAAATTGAGGTTTTTATTTTCAATGTAATTCAATACTTAATTTTATTTATTGTAAACATTATAGCATGCAACTATTATGACATGATCACCCCTCTTAATGAGTATTTAAATCTAAGCGGTGAACTATAGATATCGGGAACCCTCTCTCGTTCCCTTAGATGGTTATTAAATTGACAATTCTTATGATTGGATTGTGAGCAGAAACATCATTAGTATTTATCCATTTTTCAATTTCAAGTTCAATCAACAATATTTACCTATTTTTATGCCACAAATAATTCATAAACGCCTCGAGTATGAAAATTAACTAATGAAAAGTAATGAATTATATCAAAACAAGGTAAATATGTCTATAAATTATCAAGTTGTTGCAAATCATAATAAGAGTAATGTGGAATCTTAATTATTATTGGTTGTGAGTGCTACATAAGCCTTCATAAGTTAAATAAGTTATAGTGCTACATAAGTTATAGTGTTATATATCAGATGATGTATTTTGTGTCTTGTTATTATGGTTAATACAATATGTATCGTGTGGCTGTACTTAAATAAATAAATATCAAAACAAAACATGTCAGCCTAATCAAAGTCAAATTACGTTTTTCTATTAAATTTTCAATTGGATATCAAAATCAAAAAGGTTGCGAAAAAAAACACTAACAGCATGTCTCCCTAGTCGACCGCCTAGTTTTAAGCCGGTCAGCCGTTCGAATCAGAACCCTCGAGCTATACGACCTTCGGACATCCTGAAAATTAGATTCTAGCTGCCCGTGACGTACGCCTTGCCGATTCACCCTTATGCTTGAAATAACAACCCAATGCAGGATCCCGGAAGGACATGGAATTAGATTTAGAAAATGTTTGATAGGAAACATTCCTTCTCGAAATCAACCAAATACACTTAAATCACGAGGCAGTTCAACATAAAAAGTCAATGCAATAAGTGGTATTTTTTCTTGCCGTAATTAATCCTAATAATAGATGTATATAATAGATATTTCTATTGTGTTTCTTCAGGAGCATTCGATTTCATTCAGGAATGATATATATATATATATATATATATACACACACCACTAACGCCATCTATTAAAATAAACCCGAAGTAGCCATGGAATAAATTATGAATCAGCTTTGATGCTTAACATGTCACACGATTTTTAATTATAAATAACCAATTTACTGTTGTAGATTTTAAAGCTTATCTTTAGAATTTTCCCAGTTATTATTATTTTTAAACCATTCCTGAATGAAATCGAATGCTCCTGAAAAAACACAATAGAAATTATTGAAATAGGTTAAGCTGTATTTGATTTCTATCGAGAATAACGAACATCAACTCATATTAATATATAAGAGGAAGAAGAAGAGAAGATAATAATTTTTAAAGTGATTAATACGTAGCATTGAAATTTATTTACACAATTAAATTATGGATAGTTTAAAGTCAATTACTTAAAGATTTGTTTTGTCTTTGGAGTATTTAATAGCAGATGAAGTACTAGATGATAATTACTGTTTATAGGGAATGAATTTAAACACAAATTCATAGAGTTAGCTAGAGTAGCTTTGATATCTAAGCTAATAATATTTCTATATAAGCTCAAATTATTCTTTCCGAATAGTACCTATCTAATTATTCAACTTTTGTATTGCCCATTTTGTATGCTAAACGTTGAATTCTTAAGTGATAAGTTAAATTTGAAATATCAAAGAGGCACATAATAATTTTTCATATCTTAACCTGTGAGAAAATCTACGGCGCATAGGCAAATTGGACGCATAAATTCAGAAGATTTCGACAGTTATGCTGGCTGAGCGCCAACCTTTATCAATTCAATCGAAAAATTCAATAACTTTAACACTGCTTTAATATAATTATGGATATTTACGTTCTTCATTTTATTACCATAACGCTTAAAAGTTTGACCTGCAAAGCGTTGGCACTGAGTCTTTCAAATTTGTAATAGAATTTATATGAATTTCAATTTGTGAATGGGCGATAATTCTTTTCATAGTGGAGTTACTTAAATTATGAAACCATCGGCAAGAGAGTTACTTAAAATTTTTCATAAATACAACTTCTATTGTAGTTTTGCTTTTCAATGGCAAGTAATATCGTCAGAGTTCATTTAGACAATAATTTAAAAGAAGGCTCTATGCTATGGCTTTAAGCCATCAGAAATTATCTATCCGGTGCTTGTTATACATGTTTAAATAGCGTACCGAAAACAAAGAATGAAATATTCTTAATGACTTTCTTAATCATAAGAAGTGATTATATTTGAATTAAATTTGAGTTAAGTTATGCGTAACTCAATTTAATAAAATATTAATAATATAATATACAGTAAAACAAATATTTTAGTTTATTTAATAATTTTCTTTAATTCAAATTGAATAACTCTTGCCTATTCAGTGTTTGACGTCGGTTTTGAGTTTTGTTTCAGTCAAAGATAAAAGACACGTGTGTTATACTTAGTTAAAAATATGCCAAACATTCGAGTTTTAACAGCCGTATTATATGACAGTGGCTTTAATAGTTATTGTTAAACACAGTTGAATAAAATTATGCACAGTTTTACGAAAATAATTACGATTACTGTTATTAAGCTCTGCCTCCTTCTAACAGAACCGTAATAATAGCCTTACTTCACCTGACCTTGGGAAGGTCAAGTTAATCTCTTGAAAATGGTGTTACGTGATATTTATTATGAGGACTCGTCGTCTAGTAAATCAGATAATAAATTCATTTAGACTGCATAAAAATGATGTACATACTACTCTCTTACTAATACCGAGCAGTTGAAAGCCCAGAGCCATGATAAGTAATATCTATATATGATAAACAAAGGACCCTTAACACGTCACTTGCTACAAATGGACTTTTTATGCCCGCGTCAAATATAAATTCCCCAATACGTTCGGTTTTCGTCTTCTTTTTGTTTCAAACGTAAATACTCTAGCTAAATTGCTTTCCATTAGCTCTTTTTTAATATACCTAGGTATTAAGACATAGTTGTTTTTCGTGGATTATACGAAGTTGACCTATTCTCCTCATTGAAGTCTTGAAAGTAATATGAACTGTTTTTGATTTTTTAGATGATTGTTTGATCGAGTGGCCAGTATCCTAACTTCAGACTACTCGGGCGGAGGTCCCGGTCACCGGAACAGATGTTCTTGGGATAAACACGAGTATTCTTAGTTTGTTTTTTTAAAATATAATTATGTATATTTATTTCTTATATACTGATCTTAAAATAGGAATAACGCTAAAAATAAAAAAATAAATAAAAAATAAAAATAAAATAAATACGCTTAAATATGCTTTTCCCTTATCAAGTATCCAAAAAAACAAGCTATTAATGATCCTTACTTTAAACTTGATTATAATAGATATTATTATAATTACTGTATAGAAGCCCTGATTGGTTGTCAAATTTAACTATATCACTGGCTTCGATACCCTCTGATTAAGATAAAAACTATTGCTTGCAACGCTGGTTAATACATATATTCAGGTAAAATCGCGCGCATCTAACTCTAGTTTAACATTAAGAAAAGCGTACAGTGCATTTTTAACGTGCCCAACATACCTTGTAAAATTACGCCAAGTTTTTCTATGCTATTCCTAAACATATTGAAAGAAATATACTGTCTGTGCTTATATTTTGATGTTGGGTGTGCCTTCGAATTCAATGTTAGAGTTTATGGTCACAGACAAGGTTTTTTGATATATGGGTTTTAAAACGTAGATAATTCTTTATTATTTATGAAAGCCCAGAGAGTATTCATAGAAGTATATGATAAAAATCCGTAGTTTGTTGGGAGTTTTGGCGCACATAGCAACATGTCAAGAAGTGTCGACCGCGTGAGCATACCGCTGCGCAGAACAGTTTACGCTTGTGTGCCTGCTCAGATTTTTTATTTCCATACGCCAGTATTGGTTTGGTTTGCAGTTCAATACTCGTTTTTCGTTTACTTTCCTCCCGAGTTTGCATAGTTTGCAATCGGTCTGTCTCTGCTTTGTGATAGTGATTCGTGTTTTGAGGGGAAATTTTCTATTTACTGACGGTTCGTTAGACACAGCTCTTATTTTCAAACAAAATTGAATTTGGTTTATAAGCACTTCCATCTATAGACACAAGTTAATAAAGGTCACACTATGTAGACTGAATGAAATTTGCTCTTTCGAAACCAATTTGTAAGATTTAAATTAAGATCCTTATAGATAAACGTATCGTTTCGAGTGGATCATAATGGCAAATTAGGTCGATTTATAACGAGAATTAATGTTACCTATAAGTGGTTAAGCCCGCCATCCTTCAAAATAAGTGAGCTTCATAAAACTCGTTTAATACTTTATTTGAGCTTAAACTTCCGTGCCGCTTAAATTATTTGTCCGTGGAGGCTGGACCGGATCCAAATTAAATTTATACACAAAAATTTTTCGGTTACGTTTTGAAATTTATTATGATTTCTCTGTTGCAATTATAGCATCATATTCGGTTATTGTTAAGACAAATTAAATTACGACAAATTATTGTTGGTTGAAATGATTTAACGCAAGTGTTTAACATATTGGTTTCTTTAATAAACTCACTAATCATAGTGTTCTATAATTTGTAAAAAGCATAGTCAACTTTAATTGTGTCTGATATATGCTGGTCTTGAAATGATTGATATATTAAGAGAAGATTGGGATCATTCTAAACAAGCTAATTATTAAAATTCTTGAAACTCAAATCACAGTCTATTAAAAACCAAAAGGAATCGGAAGGATTTTAACGTTTAAATTTGTTTCCATTATAAAATGGCAATCGCAATGACAGATATATCAAAGTGGGTATTAAAAATTGTTATAAAGAAACCGACCTGATTCGTTACACAAATTAAAAGAAAATATTTTCATTATTCTTTTTCCATATCCCAGCCACTGCTTTTGAAGGAAATAGTTTAGTAATTATCTTCTGAGCCATTTCAGCGGCGGTTCTTAGATAGATTGGGACCAAATATTGTGAAAGGGGTCTGAAATCGAATTACAGTGATACCCATCTCACTTCTTGAATTAGAATAGTTGACTAATCTAAATTGTTGGGTGACGAACTTTGAGATGTTTCCGTACTTACTTTCGTTCTCGCACTTAATTATATAAATGAATCAGCAGTTTTAAGTTATACAGATCCTTAATTGGAAATAATTTAAGTGGAATTAAGCAATTTAAGCTATCTTAGTAAAATAATTAAGTGTGCTGCGAATTTGAATTTTCGAATTTGAATCTATAATCACAAATGGTGGTAGTATCGTTTCAAATACATTATTTTAACGCCATCTATCGGAAGATAGGCAAAATTATGTTAACTATTGTTATAGTTCTACTAGTTATGCGACACTATTGCAGCATTATTAGTGTAACTATTATTTGTTTCTCCTTTTCAAACATATTGCAATCCAATTCGAATCATATTGACGGGAATCAAGTCTCTAATTAATATACCAATAATTGCAGTTCTAATTTAGTTAATAATATAATTATTCAGAGTAGGTAGGTAAATTTAGTTAACAATAATCCCATTATTTAATTTACGTAACGTTATATCCATTAAATTTTGTTAATTCGAGTAACATAACGCGAATAATTTACAATAGTGAGCAATTACGTTCTAAAGTGGCTTCTTGTGTTCAATTGATCGATTACTCATGACCTCATTAAAACGTTGAATTTAGGGTTACAAAGCTAAAGTTATATCTATAACATAAGCTTGCCATGATTATATAGTTCTGATTGGAATATATTTAAATTCTATTACACCTGTTATCTATCTACATGTTAACCCTAAAGTGATAAGTATGTATGAATTTTTCGCGTACTTTGTGTGACCTTATTCTTAATATTTTCAGTGAGATGAATGATTAATATGGCGCATGAGGTGAAGATTTTCTACAGGTAAGACGTAGATAATAATTTACTCGCTGCTTTACAAATATTTTATATTAAAATAAAATTTAAGTTAAACTGAAATTTTATGCAGATTCGGGTTTGATGTATTCATTACAAATTTTATCGTTATTAAATGAATGATTCTTATACTAATACCTTTCAATGCAATTATAAATTACGTTGACTTATAATCAAATTTACACATTTCAAAGATGATGTTAATAACACAAGCTAGATTATTGGTATTGGTAAAAAAATCCTGGTTGTTTTATTATCTCTACAGAGGAACAATAATATTAGGTACTTTTACCTAATGCAACCTTTTATTCCTCTTAAGAATTTAGTCATCGGTTCTGGCAAACACCATCAACGTCTTTTGAGTCTTGAGTATAATTTTTATTAAGTGTAATATAGATGAATAGTGAAAAATTTAGTTTAAAACTTATTTCAGAAAGTAAAATTAGTTTTGATACTGCAAAGTTCAATTCAATCTAATTGAACTGTCTCGTACACGTTTCGCGGCAGCTATGAAATATTAATCAAACGACAGCACCATCTCTGTTGTTAAGTATTAAATACGAATTTTTATATTGGCGATTATAATACAAGAAGCAAAGGAATGTTATAGAAAAAAAGTATATTTATTTATCTATATTATAGAAGTGAAATTTAAAATACGAATGAAAACAAGATTACCACATAACTAAGTCATGTCTGTGTGTTTCTTGCAACTATTATGTCGGCAAAGTCTAACTGATAGCCATTAACAAACGAGGCTACGTGTTTTGCACCATCAGAACCGCACGAAAGGATCTATTAGCATTTCCATAAGCGCACGCGATCACTTGTGTGCCCAGATGCATACATACATACATTTGTGTAGATTAGCAAGCTTCCTGGCGGTCAGGATCTGCATATGGAAACGCTGTTGACTGTCACTGAATACATATATTAAATAATAGTTAAGTAGTACGTAGTCTCTGGTTTCGATTACGAAAACTAAGCAATTTTTCCAATTATTGATCTCTGGATGGAATCATAATTTGTTCTTTCGAGCTCCTTTGTGCTTCGGAAAGTACGTTAATCCGTTGGTTCCGGTTGTAGCGGCAACCGCGTATACTCACCAACTCTCATTGAGCAAGCATGGTGATGTTATGGGCTAAACTCCTATAAACTGTTAAAGTTAAAAAAAAAAGGTTGAAAGACATTATTGAAAATGCATTGTATTGGGAGCAAGAGAATTGAGTCTTATCTGAATATTAACACGTATCTTACATTTCGAGAACTGGTGAATGATTACTAGGGCTCATTTTGACGTTTCCTAATACTAATTTTAGACATTGCTAATAGAGTTCTATTGGCTTAAAACTTTCTTTGAGTTCTCGTATGGATCACCTATTGGTAAAATGATTTTGTTCTCCGTCGTAATTTAGAATAAAAAATAAGTTAATATATATTTTATATCAAATTTATTACCCACTAAATACTAAAGCAAACGTTACAGTAAGCGTAAACAAGAGACAAACTTCTAAATAATTATCAAACACACACACCGACACACAAGTGCTAATTGGTAAAGTTATTATAAAATATTTTTTTTTAAATGTTAATAATAACATTAATTAATACTGAATTTCTAAATTTCTTTCACCAGGTCGTTCTTTACAACGCAGATGGCGTATTACTGGCGTGTATGACTACTTACACTAGACTAGTACAACAATATAACAATAGTCATACAAAAGTTATTCAATACACTCTGGGTTAATTTGGAGAACAGTGAGAGTTCTATAGTATTAAAGTATTGAAAGAAAATTATTATTTTCTGTAATGTTTGTTAATGTTTGTTATTTATAGTTGCCTATTTTGGAACATAACAACCGTATTTACGATAATACAATCGAGTATATAATTAAACCACTCGTTGTTGTTCAGTGTTCGCATCAATATGTGGGTGTACCGCAAACAAAACGCCGCAGGATTTCACGGATTGCCCGCTTCTGGTCACAGATTATTTCCAAACAGAAAGGTTTCATGCTAGTCACAATCAACTAGAAAATTAATAGGAGACTGAATTCGGTTATATATTCATCATTGCGGTCAATCAAGAAGCTATTTACATCTTTTGTCTCTTTCATAGACCATACAACAAGCACTATATATCCCACAACATGTATCTCAATACACTTCGGTACCGGCAGTTATACCTCCAGCAAAAAATTTCACTGATTTTCATTCTAAGTACCACCAAGCAAAATTGTCGAAACACTGTGTAAAATTGAAATATTAGTTAATTTGGTAAAGTGGGATCTTGGATATGACTCCTTTATTATGATTGTGTAGCTCACAATAATAATAATATTTTGATAGCGGAGAAACTGTCGCTGTCGCCTTCATTCTATTGATTTGACGCAGGGGAGTTTCGCGTAATTGTTTTGTGGTTTCTTTTATACACCAGTTACAAAGAATTCTTTAAATTTTGTTTTTGTTGTAATTTATAGGTATTTTCGTACGAGTGCCTGTATTTTTTTTATCAATTTGTATTTACTACTGATTCTTCAATTTTTATACACCGTTGTGATAATAACGTGTAAAAGCAAGTGAAAATTGGCTTATTAGAAATTTCGGTCTTACCTCGAATTCTTAGTCACTAAATAAGAAGAATTTTTTAATGTCCCTAAGTGCTGTAAAGCATACGTTGCAACTGATAGCAAGCACATACACATTAATTCTATATTTAACGCTTAGCTACAATATTATCTAGCGCAAAATAAGCATTATTAAAAGCTTGTGTTATAGATACTAGTTACCGAATTATATTTGATGTTAGACATATTTTTATAGTGCCATTCGCCAAAAATAGCAGCAGCTCTTATATAAATATCTCACTTATATTAATAAGTGACAATACAATTTTAAGATATATTACTCAAATGTGAAAGAAATGTGGTAGTCGAATAAAATAATTAAAGGACAATATCTTGTCGAAGGTTACTTTAACTTTTAATTGAATCTGGATCGGACTATTAATTCTGAATAAAATTTTTATAAAGGACTGAACCGAACTTATCAGAACTCTTGAGCAGACACCCATTTTTGTAATTCAGATAACCTTTAATTATTTATTTATTTTTCTCATACATATATTCTGTTATGAACTTTTAAGAGAACTTGGCACATGTGGCTATTTAAATAAAGATATTTTGACTTCTATTTTGAATTTTATTAAAATTGGTTAAACTGTTTCTTAGTTTTAGCGAGAAAATAAAATAATTTTTATACATAAGAAGAAAAAGATTAACTTTAAAAAAAATTTAGTTCACTTAAACACTTATGACTCTATACAACTTTTGCATTATTAATTTATATTAAGTACTGACTAAGTAGGATATTAAATAGTTATTGATCAGTTACATTGAAGTTGTTGTAAACTTCATTATAAGTTAAATTAATCAGTAATACTGTTCCAATAAACGATTTTAGTCAAAGTGAAACAAGTTTTGAGATTTCAGGAGAACAACTTACAACAAAAGGAAGCAAGCTCTTCAAATGGCAAGTTTTATTTCTCTTCAAAAGCACTGAGAGACCATTTAAGCTAACAAGTAGAAGTATTAATCACGAGAAAAAGATATCGGAACAAAAGTGGGTGCTTTATCAAAGAAATCACGTAGCTGTGTTACATAAAAAGTGGTTTCCAACACGAAATGTAACCGCTTAACTTTTAAAACGTATACGTGATTCAATTTGGAAGTTGTATCTCCCTACGCGGCGAGGCCGAAAACTGTCTCTCGAATCCATTCAACTTCTTTCCATATTTTAAAAGAATGTTCCTTTAGATGGTGCTGGTTTTCTGTTTACGTTGCAGAAACTTCACGCTGAGCTATTGTGTTTTTGCTGCTTTCCATTTCTAGAATTTTACATTCTAGAATTTTTAATTAATAATTACAATCCTGGTATAAAACAGTAAAATTAACCTCACATTCTATATCAAATACAATAGATAGCTATTGTTACGTAGATGTGCTGTCTATTAGACATGTTGTCCGAAATAGGGTTATCATCCTACATGGAAGAAACTATTTATTTATAATATTTAAATAAGAGCATTTATTTTTTGTTAAAAAAATATATATAACTTCATTGTCAAGAGTGCGATGGCTTTATAATTTAATTTGTATATGTTTTAAAATATAGTATAGATTAAATTCATCCCTGAAAATATTTAATTTATTAGTTAGGGCAGGGCATTATGACTGATAGTTGAGAATATTATTTAGAAAACAGAAGTTTTCCTGACATTTCAAAGTTTATATTACTCAAATGATCTGTACTCGAATGAATATCTAATTTAGAAGAAATTATAAAAACTTAATATAACTAAATTAACTTAACTTAATTATTATAACATCATTATTATTTTAAGTGGCATTGGGACCTTTTCAGACCAGAAGCATACCGAATTTTTCAATAAATTGTAGAATTTAACTTAATGAAACAGTAATGACCTGACTGATATAGGTTTATTCAAACCTGCGTTTCGAGTAGTTTAATTAGTTCAATAGTATATGCTAAATTACTTATAATATTGGTCTAATTCTTAAAATTAAAAACAAAACTGTACAAAATAAATGTACTAATTATAAAATATTCTAGTTATTTATCTGTGTCCATGTAATTTGAATATGCTAAAATAACATTTTTAGTTATAAGAAACCGAAAGAACGTTGTAAAATGTTTTGGTACAGTTTAAGAAAAAATTCCAAGGCGATACGTGTACGATGATACGATATTTTTGAATATTGTACTACTATGAAAAAACAAAATCATAATTTAATATGATTTTACAATGAATATACTTTTATAAATTCCATTAATTATATAATGATCTCATTATAAAAAGGAACCTAATTATATTTGTTAGCTGATTAAACACCCTGAACAGCGCATACATGTTTTCATAAAATAAAATTTCTACGGTCGGAAAATAGCGTAGTATGTAAATAACAAAATTTAGTCGTTCAGTTCAATAGAATGCCCTCCGTTGTGGTTTTATTAAACGGTGGTATATTGCCAGTTAAAGCTTTATAAACTAATTTAATAAGCCATTAAAGCTATCTGGACCAGGGGTAGGCTATGGTGATTTATAGCAATATGAGAACATTAAAAACGCATTACGAAAACATGACTTTGGGCGGAAAATTTTAACGGCGTTGTATATTGCCTTGAACGGATGTTTTGTTTAATAGTATTTTTCAAGTTGTTTTAAAAGTCCTTTAATGGCGCCAGTAACGTTTGCTGTAAAGTGTACGTAAATAATATTTTTATGGTGCCATTTAAATTATTTTTTAAATATTTATTCCAATAAAACAATATGTAGTCACAACACAAATGGCGAAGTAATTTGAAACATGGTTATTATCAATATTTTTCGTATTATTTGAAAAAGTATAATCCATGCAGAATTATTAGTATACAGACAAAAAATAGTGTGGCTTCAGAAATTTAGTAGGTACCTAGATTTTGCCTTTAAAAAAACTTTAAGTCTTTTCGAATCAAGTATATACATAATAAATTTTAACACTATTATAGAAACCCCTGAACTTAAAGTTCAAATTCATATCCAATGTCCCAGGGGCAATATATTTGATTAATCCGTGTGTGCTAGTTAATTTAAAATCCTCACAAGGTTCGTGCTTTCGAACGTTTCATAACATGTTGATTGACGTGTTAAAGTTTCAGACGTGTCTCAAACGGTAGTTGGTTGTTGTAACCCTCGAGAGATGCAAGTATACATAACTACATATAAGTCTTTTAACTATTCGCCAGGGAATACTTGTAAGGCTTTGCAACTTACAGGTTAGTGACAAATATTATAAGTTATTGCTATCAAAAGCGGTATTAGAGCTTCATGAACAACGCTTTATTTTAATACCCATGTACATCTTTTGTCACAGAATTCAAAAGACTTTAGAAGTATACTAAAGGCACTGTAAGTAGACCGCAGAATTGTCATGTTACTTAATGTTTTTAAGTCACAAAATGTCAAACCGTGGGCACCCCATCCATTTTTAGTCAGACACCACAATCCGGTAGAAAATCGCTTCATTTCTGTACCAGTTACTCTTTTTTTCATGTTATCATCTCTCATGGCAAAGAGACAATTATGAAGGGGACCCTACGGGGCATGTAATAGCTTCTAAACCTGATCAACAGCCATTTCCTGTCCACCAGCACAGAAATTCAATATCTCTAGTTAGTAGTACTATACTTCTATAGTCTTATAAAGATTCACCAAATCTCAGACGTTAGTCTAGTAAAAGCTTAAATTGTTAATTTACTCACTTTTTACTTCTCAGAACTTCGTTCAATAATGCCAATCACCTTTTATATTTTAACTGTCAAGCAAAAGTGACGTCTCTTTCTTTTTTTATACTTTCTTGCCGAATCGAGTTTGTGATAGGTGAGGCAAATCACCAACTTTTCAAGTCTGTTTCATTTTCCCGATTTGTGTCAATATTGTAAACTAATGTCAAATCATGTCGCTTATTCATTTGTAGTTTGGCACGTATGGCTTCTACCATTGCTTTCAATTCGTCCTTATTTATCTTTTCAGTCAAATAACTCATAAGAAATGAGTAATGCCCGGTAGAATACTTCGGGTTGATTTGAAGTTTTAGACGGATTTATGTATGTAGTTAGTAAATAATCTACCTTTATAATTTTATTTATATCATATAATATTTACATAAAATAAAGGCGTTAGTTCCTTTCATGCAGTGCGCGTACACATTGTATTTGCGATGAAAACACCTATAATATCTGCGACTAATACGTGAATCACAATATCATATATTTATTTTTAAAAAGAACATGTTTAAACATGAATTCACAATACGAAGAAGTATAGTAATCAATATTCTTAAACAATAAATTGTATAACAGGACAGTTAAATCGTTTAGAGTACATTACGACGTTATTCTAAACCGTAAATCTTGTTTTTTGCTTTGTTGTCGTTGAACTGAAATGATATGTGGCGCTGTACAGGTTTCCGTAGGGCAATCAAATACATGATATTTGTCTATGTACTATTATTTGACTGTGAACTGTAATAGTATAGGTTTTCCAAAAACGTAATTGAAATCTAAATGAAAAAGAATGCTCTCTTGGTATTTTCTTTTTAAGAACTTCTTAGAAAATTAGGTATTTAAAGTATTGAGGTTAAATTATGAAGACTGATATTTGTTTAAGACAGCTCAAGTTGCTAATTATATTTGAATATCAAATCAACTACCAAGCTTCAACTTAATTTGGTAATAAACAGTTTTGTGTGTATTACCTCTTATTTATTTGTTTGTTTGGTGAGGCTTTGGTAGAACCCAGGTCACTTGAAGGGCAGTAGAGTTACAGGGGAGTTTTGGTGGGCATTACCAGTGCCGCTACCAGGCGCTGGACGAAACCCACATACACCGATCACTAAGCCAGTGGCGGGTAGGTCCGTGAACGGATTCCTCCGCGACAAAAAAACACCGGAAAATAATATAATTTGGAATTTTCTGCCCACCAACCAACAAATAATAATAAATATATAAATAATAATAATTTTTCTTTCATAGTCTTACCAAAAACCACACAAAAAAGAAAAAGTATTTCATGTAATATGTCTTGATACTTCACATTGAAAAGATATTTTGTTTCATCACTTTTGTTTACTTTCGCTCACTTAGCGTTCTTGGAGTATAGACAGCTGACAAATAAATTACAACGCCGTTTGATTTAGCGTGAGGATTTTCTGTTCTTATGGTCCTAAGGGACATTTATTAGGTAAAACCACGATCGATCAAAGTCTTTTTGCTTCATTAATCTTTCTCATCAGTCCGCTATTATTATTTTAGATATTCATTTTCCTCGTTTATGAAAGGAAAAATGTTTGGCAATAAATGATAAGTAGGTACCATTCATGTAATAATACAAGTGACTATCTAAGAAGCTTAAAACATTATTTTTTTGTAGTTCTTTTTAATTAACTTATTTTATTAGAACTGTATGAAGAATAAAGTTTCCGAGAAGCATTAGTGAAATTGGAAATGGATTGAAAGGTATCATAAAAAAATCATTGATTTTTTTAAATACTTGTAATTACATTGTTAGTTTTATATTCATCAAAACTTCAGATTAACTGGTGAGTTGAAACCACTGACAATGCTGTACAGAAGTACATTAAAATATTTATTAATTAATGATTTTATTCAGAAAAATGAAATCATTAATTAGTATATATTTTAAACATGTAACAATTGAGTTGTAAAATTCGATGCATTGTCTAATAATAATATTTATAAAGTAAATAAATACAGTACATAATCGTTTGATCTGTTATGTTAATTGCAATGAAAAAAGTGAACCCAAATGGTTCTCATTTCGAGCTCAAAATTGATGATTATACGAATTTACTTTAAGTGAAGTTCTAACTTATACGCCTCATCATTAGTGATTACTATATTACTACTTAAAAGATCATCTTTATATTACATAAGAATACGCTATGTATTATAAAAGATCTTATCTTACTTTGTATTTATAAAACACTAATATGCTTTAGTTTGTTGAAATAAAAATAACTTATGTTAAACAACCAATAAGCGTCCACTATAAGTGTTTCTAAAAGTTTTTCGTCTCAGGTTTTCTTTATACAAAAATGTGTCAAGTGTTACTTGAACAACGTATATAAGTCACTCTTAATTATTTGAGACTGTACAATGACTGTTTCCATGTCAACTATTTCATTGTTATGAAATGGTTGAACCCTTTGTGTTCAAAGGGTAGTCCTATGATTGTAGTCCGAAAATAAAAGACGAACACACTGTTGAAGCCAAAGAACGTACATGAAAAAAATCTTTATACTTAAATAAAGTCTGTTTAAATGATTTTAGTTTAGTTTAGTTAGATCAAAATAAATGTGATAATTGAATTATAAATGTCAATATTTGTGTTTCTTTTTAAAACAACTTGTTATCGGATTCTTCAACCCATCTCAATCAATGTAAATGTGCGTGTCTAAAATGATACAAACGAGCATGTGCGTCGCTACTCACGCGCAACTGATTCGATGCAAACGTGTTGCAGCTGCGTTATAAACCAAACAAAAATACAAAAGGTCGCAATGTTCTACATTGAATATACTTGAGCGGCTTCAGAATTTAGGCATACTGTTCATTTGAGACTTATAAAAATATAACCTTTTATTCAGTCTAAATCGAAGTGGCTGCCGAATAGTCGTTGTCAAGACTTCGAATCCTTCACAATCCTCGATTCTTTGAATGAACGCTCTCAGTGTCTTGTTGGACCCTTCCTTTCCACTATATTCCTTCTACACAAAACTCTTCCTCATTCTTCACGTCTAAACAGAGGTTCTTTCACTATCCACGCTGTAAATCCACGTAGTTATCTACCACACTAGTTGAGAGAGAGCTCGTCATTATATGCTTTCAGAAGACCAAAAGAACATTACATCTAATTTGATAAATTTTTAAATTTTATAAAACATGTGTTGAATATTCCAATGTAGCTACATAAAGGATTCAGTATATCTCAATCTAATCAATGAAGGGTACAATAGAACTACCCATATGGCCTTCGACAACCGCCATTACACCCTCTCAAAGATCCTGTTAATCTTATCTATCCTAGGGTTGACCTCTGGGACGTTAAATACCTATGGGAGCGTTCTGAAAGTCGATTTACTAAGACTAGTATATGATTTAATATTATATCAAAATTTTATTCATAAGCTGACTGTGAATAATGTCTTGTATATATAATTCGAAGGAATTTCCAATATGTAGAAATAAAAATTATAAATGCCTACATTTATTTTTCTAATACACTTTTAGCATCAATAGTGCTAGGTTTCCAGTGCATGCAAAAATTGGAACAATTGAGTTTGCAGACAAGTTCCAACTCCTAAAATATTCTTAACGTACGAAAGACTAAGTAAGTTACCAGTCTTAGAAGCTCACATTCCTCACATAGAACAGATAATCTATTGAGGCTGATTAAATGATTAAACTCCCTATTTATAAGGTATCCTTAGATACCTTACTATTATTTCCTTCCCATATCTATCCTTTTAGAACTGTTTTCCGATAAATGAAATTCTAAAATAAAATTGATTTAAGAATGAACAAATGATCAAGGGGTCATAAAATGTGTAACATAAGAATTATGATTTCTATTTGGAAACACATAACGTCCCGTTTTGATGCACTGCTAAAAAATAATATATATAACTTTTTAGAAATGCGTAATAAAACGAGAAATAGAGTTTCCATTATTAGAATTTTCTCCTACAGGCGTGAAAAAGGATGCTGGGTGAATAAGTTCAAAGTATCGAACATTGTTTCGTGTCAATCACTCTAATTACTACGTGGTTAACCCCCCAATTTATTGCCGTGGAAGACAGTTCATTTAGTAGCTACCGGTACTAATTCGATCCATTAACCACCCTTAATTAATTTGGACTTTTGTTATACCTTTTCACTGTTCTTTTAAGTTAGTAATAATATTTCTCTAACTCACAACTATTGTCTAGCCAAAATAAAGCATCTTTAAGAGCTTGTACTATGAATACTAACGGAGAAGTATAAATAGTAATTTGTATACGTAAATATCAAAAAAGTAATAAATAAACATACAAATATCCATGATTCATGAACAAATACATGCTTCTACTCGAACACATTACCTCATGCTAAGTAGACAAAGGTAAAAATATAACAGAAAAGTATATCCTAATAATATTTTTTTTATATTGATGTTATCAATCGTTTTTGGCCATTCGCTTTCTTGTTTAAAATAGGAAAATTCCTTTTTCCTTTGAGTAAAATTCAAAATACTATGTATTATTTAATACTACCTTCATGTCTGATATGTAATCTCATATCAGACATTTTAAAAACAAGTTAGAGCTTTTTTATAAGGGAGAATAAACCATAACAATAGCACGGTTGGTGGGTGAAGCTGTAATTTTTACAATAAAAACGAGTCTATGTTGATATTCGCCATGTTTTTGTTATCGACACCAAAACGCCTAAGTTCTTATCTGCATAAAAGACGAGTTGAAATTCGACATAATTTCAAAAATAACTTCCACATTAGAAACTTAATTAAAAAATACACTTTTTTACCGTAAGCTTGTAGCAATTAGCTGGGTACCAAAGGATTTTGCTTAAACGTCGTCAGGTGTTTAATTAAAAAGCCGGTCTATAACAAGCAGGCGGTCACTTTATCATTTGCTAACTCAATTTCTAAATAAATTACGTAAACAATGATTATGTTTATACAATCAAAAAAATCAAAAAAAATCAAAAATATCTTTATTAAATACATATAGTTTTTTAGAATGTGTGGGTCTTTTCTTTTAAGTTTATAAAAACCTGTGTTAGAAAAGACCCCTCTCTTTTCTGTATTACAATTATGGGTAGTTACAGTATGTAGTTACAATATATTTACTATCACAATGTGTGTGTGTATGTTTTTATATGTTATTTTATTTGTGTAATGTATCTAGTGGTCGGTTAACAGTTTTTCTATCCTCTCATGAGTTTGTAATTTTAGCCATTCAGATACTCTCTTTTTACAAGTAATGTACGTTAATGAGTAAATATTTAAAATTCTATTTATTTTATTATATATTGATGCCGATTGAGCCGAGAATTGTTTTCCAGCAAATGCTGTTTTGGTAGCCACAACGCGAACTACTGTGTTAATTTTACGTTTACTTAGATATTTTTGGTCAAAAGTGTAACTTTTATGTACATTAAGAATGCACTGTAGTATATACAATTGTCTAACTGTCAGAACACTAGCTTCTTTGTATAATAAATTTGTGCTAAATAGTCTCTTCTTACGCAACATCACTTTTATAATTAACCTTTGTACCCGTTCAATTTTTATAAATGTTGTCTTGTAGGTACCTCCCCATATTATTATACAATATAGCAATAACGATTGGACAAGGCTCGTATAAATATATATAATAAGTTCTTTGTCAGCTATCTCACGCAAGTGTTTAAAAAGCCAAATAAGTTTACGTGCTCTAGTTCCAACCATGTCAAGCTGGGGGTACCATGATAAATTCTTATCTAATATGACTCCTAAGTATTTTGTGTGATTGACTCGTTCTAATTTATAACAATTGCATCCATTAAGGTCATTTTCTTTTTTGCATTTATGTGCAGATATAGTGAGAGTATTATCCGGTTGCATTGAATTACGGATTGAAAAGGTTATATAATTTGTTTTAGACATATTTAGGGATAACAGATTCAAGTTTAGCCAGTCCATAACTTTAACTAATCCAGTCTCAGCCACGGCAAAAACATCCGGCCAGTTATCGCCATGGAATAGCAGAGCAGTATCATCCGCATACGAGAATACAGATCCTTTTGTAAGTTTTAGATTAGTTAAATCATTTATGTAAATCAAAAATAAAGTAGGTCCGAGGACACTACCTTGAGGAACGCCGTAGTTATTGGAAATATTTACATTGCTATATGTATAATTATCAATTTTTACTATTTGCGTACGACCCTGTAAGTAATCAGTGAGTAATTTCAGAAAATGGCCTCTTATTCCAATTGTATTGAGTTTATGGAGAAGAATGGGGATAGAGATGGTGTCAAAAGCCTTTTTAAGGTCTAAAAATATACACAAGGCTTTTTTTTTGTTATCTAGATATGTAGCTATATTATTAGTAAGGTTTGTAATAGCATTTTCAGTACTAATACCTGTGCGAAATCCAAACTGGTTTTTTGATAGAATATTAAATTTATTTAGAAAACCTAACAGGCGAGTATTTATTAATTTTTCCACGATCTTAGAAATCACAGGGAGTACCGAAATAGGCCTATAATTGTTGATATCTCCTCTATCTCCACTCTTATAAATAGGGTGTATAATTGAGCGTTTTAGATCTCGCGGAAAAATACCTTTCTCAAATATAAGGTTACACAGAGATGTCAACAAGGGACTAAGGACTGACCTAGCCATCTTCAAAAATCTAGTTGGAATCATATCCCAGCCTGCAGCGGACTCCGACTTAAGGCTACTTATAATGGAATCAACTTCAGAAGGTTCAATTTCAATAACACCAATGGAGTTAACCTGAGAAGGAATAGCCATATGACTGTGAGGTTGCTGTCGCAGATTTGTTTGTATATGTTCAGCTAATGTTTTCCCGACATTATTGAAGTAATTGTTTATGTAATCAGCGGACTCTTTAGAAGTATTTTTTAGATTATGAAGTTCGACGTTAGTGCTTTTCTGTTTATTATGATAATTAGTTATATTTTTTATACAGCTCCATAGGGTTTTATTATTTCCTTTAGCTTTATTAAGAAGATCGCGTTCATATTGTATTTTTAACTTTTTTATAAGGTTGTTGCAGTAGTTCCGATATCTCCTGTAAGAAATTTTTAATATTTCATTATTTGGATCCATTCGTAATTTTTTTTGTAAGTTATTTCTGTTTCTAATGCATTTCAATATACCCTCAGTTATCCATGGTTTCAGTATTCTTTTATTTCTTGGAATATTAATAGTTTTTGTGTTTTCTTTTAAGCACTCAGTAATTATTACAATTAGTTTATTTGTAAACAGGTTAGGGTCTTTGATAATATTAAAATCAGAGAAGTCTTTCGATTGTAAAGATTTTAAGGCATCAGAGTAGCTTACTATAGTTTTCTGTTTTGGGGGAGGAGGATTAGTCGTCTTAGTTTTTGAATAAAAGTATGATAAGACCATTTTGTGGTCTGTGATGGTGGTATCTAGAACCGCTACTATGGGTGATAATTTAGTCAAGTCAATATTTATAAACATATGGTCTAAACAACTATTTATTCTCGTGTTAAGTCTATGTCCAGGTTCTAGACCATGTGTAGCTAACATGTTAAGATATATATCTGAATATCTATTTCGTTGCCCAGAAATTATATTTATATTTATATCACCTGTTAATATGACATTTTTATTGAGGTATGGGCAGTTTAGATGTTCATCAAGAGAATTTATGAACATCTCAGGGTTTCTTTCAAAAGGACTTCGATAAATACAAATAACAGAGCAAAGAGGTGTAGTGATTTCAAGACAAGAGGCTCCGTATAAACTAATTTCTTTGACAGAGTGTTTTATAGATGTTTTAATGAACACGACAACTCCGTCATTTTGATTTGTCTTTTTAGTGGAGCTATATGTTGAGTAGTTGTCTTTGCTAGGGAGTGGTTTATCGGGACTAATTCGACATTCAGTTAATGCAATCACATCTATAGTTTGGTTAAGTAAGCTGAGATTTATTTCTAGATCGTTAATATTTGACATCTTATGAACGCTTCTTATGTTTTGTACAATTAATGACAAATTTGGTTGACCAGGGGGCAGGTGTTCAGATAAATTGTCTATGGAGCAACTGAGGGTATTAAAATTGTTTATCGTGTCTAATTCTTGTATTATATCAATTTTTTCGTCCATTAACGCCGTGGAAAAATAATGTGAGTGTTTGTAATATTGTGTGTATATATATTATGGTATGAACATGTAGAAACTGAGGTATCTTTTTGAAGAGATATTGAGTAATTGAAAGCAATATTGTATATATAAATTTTGAATAGAGGATATTATTATTGAAATATATGTAAAGTATTGTATTGGTCGTTTTAAATTTAAATTCTGATATAGTCGAGACCACAGGAAAAGGATTAGCTCTGTTACAAAAATATGGAGTATTTATAAAGACAAATAATATACCGTAGAATAGTCACTTATTAACTAATTGTTGTATTTGTGCTTCACTAGTTACCGTGATGATCGGGGTGTTGTCATCCATACGTAAGTAGACTTTTCCATAGCTGGTCCAGCAGTATTTATAGTTTCTAGATATTTTCAGGTCTCTGGCGAGATAGTGGAGCCTGGAGGCTTTAGGCGTTAGGTTCTCCGATATAAA
Source organism: Acentria ephemerella (assembly GCA_943193645.1). NCBI lineage: Eukaryota > Metazoa > Arthropoda > Insecta > Lepidoptera > Crambidae > Acentria > Acentria ephemerella. Next base: position 4,741,834 of record OW971882.1, read on the forward strand.
TATCGGAATATCGTGATTATTTTTCAGTCCCAAGTGTAACGCTCTTAATTTCGAGTCCCTATTTTTTGAATTATATGCCTTGGCGGCTTTGAGAACATCAGCCTTTATGAAAGTGTTGGTGAACTCCACAACAATAGTGCTTTTTTCTTTTTTGTTTTTGTTTATTTTTATAATATCTTTAACGTCTTGCTTTGAAATATCTATATTTATAGATTTCGACAAATGTTGAATCATTATAAGCAGTTCTTTTTTGGTTTCATGTCCCTGTAACGGCACATTACGTACCTCAATATTTGCTTTACGATCTGTTCTTTGGTTATCTTCTAATTTTGATTCCAGCAATACAATTTCTTCTTTGTCTCTTTTTCCTTCCAGCTCTAACTGTGCAATTTTTTTTTTTTAGTTCCATGTTTTCTTCCGTTAAGAAGGTAATAGAGGTTTGAATTATGCTGTTTGTTTGCTTTATATCTTTTAACGTGGACAAGATCGTATCTATTTTTCTATCTTGGTCTGTAGCAAACTGATTAAATAAATCATGAAGTTCAGATGTAACGGTTTTTGATGTAACTTGCAGTTGTGGTACTGTTGTGGTCGGTCGTCTCTTTTTGTTTCGAGCGACAATGTAGTTAGGGGGTGACTTATCCTCTAAGGTTGATATATCAGGCACAGAAGCTGATTTCTCCGGCGAATGTTGCAATACAAAATGATTTAATCATATTATTTTTAAATTATTTTTTGCTGAAAATGTGAATTTATTTGAAGCGGAATTAAATAGTTTGTAGCTAATATGAGGTAAATAATTCTTACAAATGAGGATAAAATGGACATTTGTGGGTACCTTAATCCGTACTAATAAGTGTCCATTCCCACCCGTAATAATTAGATGTTGATTAAAGTACGTGTATACATTTAAGTAGCTCGTTGGCATAGTGGCTCGAACGCTCTGGATCGATAACGAAAACAAAGCAACTTTCGCCATGGTCTGTCACTGGATGGGACAATGAAATTTGCTATCTCGATCTCCTCCGTGTTTCGGAAGGCACATTTAGCTGACGGTCCTGGTTGCTAGGGCAGCCACTTTCACCCACCAAGCTGCATTGGGTTAGCGTGGTAATGATATGACCTAAACTTCTCATGTGTTTTGTGCCTAACAGTAGGATGTATAAAGGCTGGTGATGATGATATATTTAACTAGTTTCTGCTAACGGCTGCACTCATATGGTGTTCTACCTCTCACAAATGACCAATCGTTCCCCGATAAATGGACTATACAACACACATTTAATTTTTCAATTCCAGGATACATATATATAATATTAGTAAAGATTAATGACCATTAAAGACGTAATTAAGATTTTAAATAAGCAATTCTGTATCAAATCCCAATTCACTATATATACTATTGTATTTGGTAGGCTAGTTTAACTTAGACAATGGTTCCAATTCTGTTGTACCCGGACTAAGTTAGATTTAAGTTATTCGCATCTCTTTCATCCCAATTCAAAAAGAAGATTTTTAGCAACGTCAAATTAGTTGATACTTATTATACAAGATCCATATATTCTTGAATTATTTTAATTGGCATGTTTTATGATACGCGTTAAAATAAGGCAAAATTACTTAAGTCGCTATTTTAGAAACGTCAAATTACGTCACCGGCTTACTTTCGTTTTTTAGTTGCATTGTACTGAAAGAGTATTACTGAACTTAAATTTAATTTAGTTCATATACGACGGTATCGGGGTCAATACTTCAAAAATATATTTCGTTCCGTATTACTACGATATACATGATACGTAATATATATAGTAGCCAAATTCTTCTGTACAAAAACACACTCAAATTATAGGTTTATAGATTTTATCAATATACCCTGATTTATAATAACGACAACATTACAAAGGACAAGAATTTAATTTCCTTTATATTTTATTCGAATATTTCATTGATTGCTCCTGGTTGAAGATTTTCTAGGAACGCTGGCGTTGGAAATATTTGAAACACGCCGCATATTGAAATCGTTCGACCATCATATCCGACGAAAATGACCTGTAAAGACGACCTCATCCGCTATTATTACGTGGAAATGTCCCTAAAGAAATTTGTAGGCGTACTAAGATTTTACCGTTATTACCATGACATTCCAGAATAATAACAGAGATTTTACTTTCGAGATATGAAATCAAGGGTAATTATAGTTCCGTTAATTATTTAGAGTCTGGAATTTGATTCACTCACGTTTATTCCTACCTAAACTTTTTTCAAGGAAAATCCATATATTTTTTTTCTTTGAAATTTAATGCTTTATCATTGGCTTTTTTGTGGGGCTTTCATATTCCAGGACTTTGAACACGATCCAAAGAGATCCTTTCTGTTTGTCAATTTCCTAGAAAGGGGAATGTGATCTGATTGACATATATAATGATATTTATAAAATTGAAAGCGTGGAATTTAATACATGTAGAAAAATGTTGGAATTACATTTTCACACACAAATTCATAATAATAATATTAATATAATTAAGCTCACACTTATGATCAAGACCTAAGTAATTATATATAAATAAGAACTTGTGGCGTAGAATCTAGATAATGGAAATCATATTATTTTATAAAATATATATTATTAAAAAAAACACTGTATGGATTTTTATTATTAGATTAGAACTTCTAGACTAGAACTTGTCGGTTCTGTTTGTATTAAAATACAGTGGTAGTTCAATAAATGATATCTCGTACGTAGAACCGTAAAGAGAAGCTAATAAGAAGAATTTTGACTAACTAATGCTGTTGGCTGCAGATCTTTAAAGTGTTCCTGGGGTTTTGAGGCGGCGAAAACGTTAGAGAGTCCTCAAGCCTTAAGGGGCGATTCACCTCTGGAGGATTTCTAATCTACAGGCATCACCTCCAGGGAAGGTGTCGGCTCTTAGAGTTTCCAGGGCGCTCGAGCCATGAGAGAGCAACAAATCTGAGGGTACCTCTTGGACCTCGACTTAGGCGAGTCGTGTCGTGTAGAAGAGAAGCGCTCAGGTACCTGCTGCAGGTATCTGTACCTGCTATAGCGCGACGAGTGTGGATCGGATCTTCGCACCCTAGTACGACGAGTGCGTCGTATTGGAAAAGTGTTCGTTGTGCATGATGTGTGTTTGTAGGAGCGCGTTTCCTCTCGTGATCAGATCGTACGGGTCATGGAGAACATACTTTGGTCTGCGTAAGCGGGTCGAGGCGTTAGGGTCAGGAAAAAAATATTATGTCATAATTGGTCATCCAGAATAGTAAATCTACACAAAACTGACATTTCTTTCACCTCCACGTTACGTTCGAGGCAGACAAACTCTTTGTTTGTAAACTCATACAATCTTTGAGCAGACGAGAAGACTTATAAAGTTCACCAGATCATCTCGAAAAGAAAGAAAGTAAAATCAAAATTTGTTGAGCACTATTTTCGCCAAGTCGCCGAGCTTACCACAATGCTACATATTTTTAGCCATAGTACCATTATCGCTTTTAGGTAATATGATATGTAACCAATTATATTTAAAAATATGCAATGTAATGTGTTTTATTAAGATTGAAAGACGGAGAAAAGATTTTCGGTACGCATTGGCACAATGCAAACACTTTTTTAACGCGGCCTGATCAAGACGTCACAATTGGGACGATTTCGAGTTCCATCTCACGCGCGCTGTTAACATATCGTAATTTAAAAATAAAATTGTTTGAGACTTATAAAAGTGAATCTGCATTATGAGCAAAGCAGCTAGTTGCAAAATATCAGAATAAGGAACAATTACTGTGCTGGTCATGGAACACATGCAAGCGGTCTACGTAGCACTTAGTTCCGCACCGTTGCGAACAAACACACGAGTCTGCCGCGATGCTCCTGACCGTCCGCGCAGATGTTCTGTTACTATTTATGGTAACTATTCTAAAGATTATCTAGAAGTGATCTATTTTTTCTCTCTATCAACCCTTTAGCCACGATAAAATGCAATTTGACTATGATTAGACGGATAGAACATATTCTTTTATATGTGTTATATTGTATATGTGTATTCATTAATTTGATAAAAAATAAATTGTTTTTAATAAAGATGATTCAAGATTTTCTTTTTCTTGTATTAATTTAGGGACTTTTATAATAGTGTAAGTCAGTCTTGTCATAATCTAAACTAGATTAAACACAAATTCAAGATGAAGACATGTCTAAGCGGGAAGCTAGTAATATTAAAATATTTTTTATTTTTGATAAATCGTTACTAAGCAATTTACTCCTAAGGTTTAGTTTCATTAAGATCATTAATTTCTAGTAGGCTTTCTTACATAGATTTCCTTTTACCGTATTCATAACTTGCGATGGAGATATGGTGAGTAGTGGTTGAGAATTATAATTTTTCTTATAACTTTGATATCCTCTTTCCAATAAATTTTTATTCAAATTCTTTTTCATTTCTTTACTTTTATCTACTCTTTAATCTACCTGACGTACTATTCAAAACTGTCATTTCTTCTATCTCTAGTTTTGGTAAATTTTGATAGATGGCGGTAGTGCCAGACAAATTTAATGTCCCTATACACGTCGGATAATCTTATAGTTTAAGCCGGTGATAAAAACTTCACTATGTCAACTAGTAGGCAATAAATATTTATAATATTGATCTGTAAAAACAAAGGCCTTGAACGTATAAACTTGGTTTTTGTAGCACGGAAATATATTTATGTTAGTATTTGCAAAATGTGTAACATTTTTGTGAGACCTACACATCTTTTGTTTATTGTTATGTAAGTATGGTTCCAACCGCGCTATTATTATAATGTAACAATTTTCAAAAGGTGGAAAGTTAATAACTTGGGACACAGGAATCTTCCTAGTTCAGGTATTAGCCTGCCATAAACTTCCAATTTTGCCAGTAATCTCTCTTGTATACTTTTTATTTAAATAAAAACTAAAAATGTTATGTAAAGACTTGATGTTGCACTATTAAGAGGGAAATTTATTAAATTAGTATTGTTATTAATATTATTATTCATATTGCATCAATTTCAATGTTAGTAGTAATATGATTTCGTTTTGCATTTTGATCTTATATTTCTATTTACACCTAAACATTTTTTATTTTTCATTAATTTGAGGGTTATCCTCGATTTCCCTGTCACCCTATGATCAGATCCTGACTTGGTGACAATGGAAACTATCACAGATACATACTCTATCGAATAAAAAATAATTTGAAAATCGGCCTTCAATTGACAGAGAAATCAGTGACCGATGTGAATACGTACAAAAAATATGTGGAGTGGAACATAGAAACGCCTGCGTTTTTGATTTCAGTTAATAATTAGAAAGCAACTACATGAGTTATGAAATTGAAGTCAAAGGTTGAATACTTTGATATTACAACCCCGAACGGTGTTCTGGCGTATGTTTTAAAATCCTTTATAGAGAATATTTCTAGTGAAGCCTTATTTCGATTTTCTTATCCAGTCAATTTAATTCCGCACTGTCAGTGGTCTGCGGCAACTATGTCTTGCACAGTAAAATACCGTTTACATTTCTGCTTTCCACTTTACTTGTTTGCCAGTCCGGGACTAAAAGACCGTGATGTAACTGCATATATATGATGTTTGGATAGTGCACAGATGAGATGTTCGTTTCATTATGGTTATGATTCTATTTAAAATGTTTCACTTTGCTTAGTTCTTTCAATTACCAAGAACATTTTAAAATTTTTAAGTTAAGTATTTACATTGTAAAGTACATTCTAGAACGACAAATCAATTAGAAAAATATCCAAGGCAAGGACTCCTCCTCAGGAAAAAAGGTAAGAATGTTGCTGCTAAATAAGAGATTCACTTGTCAAGCTGTACAATTTAAGATCAGTTCAATTTTAATTGTCTCGAACTTTCCGGGAGTACATATCACGGCTCAACAAAATAAATTACGTCGTAGTCAATCTGTTAATGAAGTAACCACTTAAGAGGAACAAAAGATTTTCAATTTATTTTTCAAGCATTAGAGGAAGACTTTATATAATGTTTATTTATAATTAACTATGCGTGTTGATTTTCGAGTACGTGTTAACTATATATATATATATATATATTTACGTACACATAAATGATTATAATGAAACTGACATAAAACAATTGAGTACACAGTTACTGTTTATTACTAACGTAATTTTATACCAGCAGACCTATGACAGGTAGATGTGAATTATATAGTGGACACAGTGTGCATATAGCTTACAATTCATACTTTATATATACATATTGAGAAGATATGAAATATTTTAATATTATTACCAACAACTTATGCGTATAACAGATTTTATATATGGTCTATTTTCAATTTGATCATATCAATTAAATGTAATTAGAAGGTTTTGACATATATTTATTAACTTCAGCTTTTGTCTGAAGTTCGCAGTGTACATTAATTATTCACTTTTATATCGGATAGCGTTCGTAAGATGTCACTAAATGACGATGGAAATCCAATCAATATGTGTAGTAATGGAGTATAAAAATGTTAACAGAAATAGACACACGAGGAGTAAGCAGTTTGATATTGCATTCTATACTGGCGATTTCAGAGTGAAGGTAATCATGATAAATAATGTACATAAATGCGGAGTTTTCACGAATAATATCGGATTAATATAACAATGATAATAAATAAATGTTGGTATTACATATTAAAAAGAAGGCTTTATTACTAAAAGCCTAAGGTAACCTGTATAAGTGGTAAATACTTACCTTGTATTTTAGATTGTGTTTACAAAATATTTAGAACAGTTAATTCTAAATAATAACAATGTCGTGTGGATTTTAGAAAAGGCTAATTAATGCACGAATAAATAATATTTACAGTGATATTCACTATTTGTGAATATCATTTTAAATATATAATACATAAGAATAGTAGTGTGGACAGAATTTTACAAAAGTTACGATTGATGAAGTGTTCTCTGGCACTTGCAGTAATGTTGCAAAGTTCGAAGTTGTTATATCAACAAATAAGAAAAAGTTCTATTACTATAATAATTTCATAGAAATTCCAAACCTAAAAGAAAAATTTCATATTGAGGTGAATAAAATTTGATAGTATGATTCATAATTTATGCGCACGTCCACATCACTGCTCTATATTAATTTCAGTTTTTTGGATAGGTCACTAGTGTCAGAACTCGCTGTATTTTTTTGTTGGGAAGGCAAAATAATGAAGACCACATAGACCTGTGACATTTATTTTATTTTATTCGATATTTTACACGCAATTAAAAAAAAACAATTACAATAATTTTATTTGTTATTTGTCAACGAAGATGCTTACGTAAAATTCTATATTAAAGTCACTGTAAATAAAAATCTAGACCACCGCTCCTCCATTTAATGCCACTAGTAAATCGCTTGCCAAAGTTAGGTAATATAGTATATCTAATGGATAATAAAAAATAATTAACTGAGAAGCAATTTCATTCTCATCATAAGTATTTGTGGTGTAAAGCACGGTATAACATAACCCATATAATTTAACTTAAACCATACATTAATTTATGGGACGTATTAATTTGTATAAGTTTCTGTAACAAAACCGCTTCGAAACCATGAGATGAAAGTTTCGTGGAAGTTGTATGCGGTGTTACGTCGCGTTTTCTCATCTCAGTTCCGTGACGATACTGATGGTTTTAAAGTTAGTTACGCCAAGTTATTACACATATATTATACTTCGTTTTTACCTTTTAAGTTTGACCAAGGAACAGTTTTGTAGTGTCTAGTTGTGAATCGAATGCTTATTTAACATATTTTAATTTACAAAACTTCTGCTCAACTACGTTTTGTTTCTTTTACTGAACGGTGCTTAATATCGTTTTGTATTTTGTTTTTAGGAATTCATATGTAAGATCGAGTCTTTGAAAAAAGTACTACAGGGCGTTTGAAAGTTTGGCAGAAGCATTAAAGTTATAAAATGATTTCTTTGCCTTGTTGATTTGTACGAGTCGCCTTAAAGTGCACTAATAAAAATGGGTGAATCTTGGTCAATTTTATGTACAGTAAAAATTATAAAGAATCAAATTTATTTTTCTTTTTTTGTCACTTTTATTATTTTATAAGTAATGCAGTAAAGTTGGCACTATTATTCAATCAGAGTTTTAACATGCAGTAATAAATAAACAAATAATATTTTATCCAATAGTTATAAAATCCTCATAGAAAAGGTAATTTTACAATCATTTTTTTAAATATAACTATTACATTAAATAAAAATAAACTCCATTGAATGAATTTTTGCTAGTTACCAAGTTATTGGTTCGTAACTTGGACTTTCTTATTCAATTAAGCTACTTCATGTAAAGTAATGGAGGCTACGAAGCACATACTGTAGTTTATGTTCAATTATCTTAATAGAACAGTAGTTAGCTAGTAAGGAAACGTACGATACCATACGATCAAAGTTCGGTTGTGGGCCGGCCAGGCATCGTTTAATTCAATTTGGCTCCAAGCCAGATTTCAAATTTGTTGCCAAAATGTCCTTATAATAATGGATAATGGATAAGCCCCCATACATAAAAGTAAAGTTCTACACGTTTTATTGTCATAAATTAAGAAATAATATTCTTAACACAAATAAAGGTAGTCTCACGATTTTCATCGGTGTAGAGAAACCCAAAAGGAATAGCACCACTCTGTGTAATTTATTTTAAAGATTAAAGTCTACTTGTATCAAATTGCGAAAGTGTCTTACCATTTTTATAAGCAATGTTATTATTTCTTATTGTTTACCATCCATTTCGTTTTACGTTTATGGGTTTTTAGTGGTAGAAAATTAAAAACTTTGATAAGTATGATTTAATGTGACCTAAAACTTGTTCACGCATAACTTTTAAGCTTGCCATATTACGAAGAAAAAACTTTTGGTAATTTACTATTCATGGAATCATTAACTTAATGGAATAATTTGCAAATAGCAAGTATGAAGAATTGTCTGCAAGCATACGCTAAGATGCATTTCTTCAGAGTGCATAAGTAATGAAGTAAAAAAGAATTGAGAGTTTTGTTGAATTTTGTATTCTTTAAACGAAGACAATCACTAACAGTCCTCATAACATGATTCTTCATATAACGATTGTTCAACTCATGTTTATATCTCTAATGTCCGATAGTTTATAAGGTACTGGCAGTTTAAGTATAAATGAGGCCCAAATAAATTTCCACAATACTTCGCAATACCTTATTTTATCAAAACCCAGTAAACCTCAAATCTTTAGCTTTAGATCGATAGCTCTTGCATCGAATTCTAAGACAAATCCCTTCAAAATTATTTTCTATTTTACGACCGTGATATCTTCATAGTCGTGTATCAAACGCTGTACGTGAGCTCTAATATAATACCTCTATAGAGTCTGACAGCATTTAACACATATCGTATATCATTTTTCAGTTAAGCACAATATTAGTGGTTTTATTGACAATAATTTCGGTCATAAAGAAAAAGAGTAAAAATCTAATACTATTGTGTTGCCAAAAATGTACACCAAATATAATTTTAATATAATTTTTTCGAGTCTGCGAACTCAAAACTCACATTGGATTCCTACAGAAAAGTTGCTAGTGTGATTTACTTAGTTGTATACCTACTTAATATATACATAGTCACTCAGTGGTCTGAGAATGTTGATGCAGTCTTGTGAGGAATACGTAATCAGTAACAGGTTAAAATAAAATGTTAGAAAGAGCCAATGCTTGGTTTTTGAGTCCGGTACAAAATGAACTCGGATTATACCACCGGTTTGACTTGGTGGTGTGCCAATATAAGTTTAAAAAAAATTAAAATATCTGGGATACATAATAATATCTGACGTCAAGGACAATGCTGACGTTGAGAGAGAACGGAGGGCGCTTTCAGTGAAAGCTTTTATGATAGCACCAGGTTCGCGCGATGTTCACTAGAGGTATTAGTTTTGGTTTTCATAGCATAATGTACATCACTCTGTAATTCTAAACTGTGGGCTTACTAAGCGAAGTTATAACGACCTCCGCGTCCTGTACAACAACGTGCTCAGGATAGTGTTGAATCTGGCCCGATTCTTCAGTGCCTTGAGTATATTCGTAGAGATGTACACCGCCTATTTTACGCGACCATGCGTAGGAGGTTTGCCTTTTTGTTACGCAGAATGCGGGCTAGTTCCAATACTGTGCTGGCAATGATTGCAGCCAGGTTAGACTGTCCCTTCATCCGGCATTGTGGCGATAGAAATGTTACAGAAAATGTTATGCGGGAGATACTGAGATAATGTTTGATTTAACATTATATTAATTCTGATAGTATTAAACTTGAATTTTTGAACTTTGATTAATTAAAATTATTAATTTTATTTGATAAGATTTATTTAAATTTGAATTAAAGGTAGCTGTAATTATTTTTTATAACAATAAACTGAGAAGTTAATATTGGCGCAATATGCCTGAAATAAATGAATTTAGTACATACCTTTATTAAAATAAAATACTAATTCTAATATCTAAGTATAAATTAATAAAAAGTATGTTAAGCAAACCTATATTTGTAAATTATATTTTTGGATCTGATTAGGTAATTAAGTAGATAGTTAAATGTTTTCTCATTTTTTCACAAATTACTCAGAATGCGAAACGTTTTGTGTAGATAGGTAATAGAATATTTATTTACGGTGTAAGTTAGAAAAGCTGATCTACTCATGGTTAATAGAATTATTCTGGTAGAGGTAGTTAGTGTAATTCCTTTGTACACTCACTGAAGTGTATTCTACTGTTGAAAGTTTAGAAACAAATTTTTTGCGCTTTTAGATATAAATAGATAGGTTAAGGATTCGTGCATCGTATCTCGTGTTACTTAAGTATTACCATATTATAAAACATTCCCTCGCCGAGTCTGTCTGTCTGTTCACGATAAACTCAAAAACTACTACACGGATTTACATGCGGTTTTCACCTATAGATAGAGTGATTCATATGAAAAGTTTAGGTATATATACATACCCTGAGCGCAGTCGGGTGGGGCATCATGATATTATATTTTTTTTTTATTTCATTAACGTAAAATAACACTTTTGTCCTTTTAGCAAAACACTCACGTAATCAATGTTACTCAGTATAAAATTTTAGAGAAACTGTCAAAAAAATGAAACAGACGATTTCGTTTCTTTTTTAAAGTTGAAAATATACAGGCTATTTTTGACACTGCAATTCAATTCAAGTTCATAAAAAATAAACGAATACAAGTAGATGTATGCCTGCCTGCTGGTTTAAGTCAAAGCGCGCAGTGAAACTTCCCACAAAGCGATTGGCTTCAATTATTTTTATAAAGTTCAGTGAATGTTGGATTGATTAGCTGTGTTGCACAGTTTAGACTTTAGAGTGTTCTGGTTTTCTGTTTTGCGATTTATAACACTGGCATTTTTCCTTGAAAAATTAATGATTAATATGCAAATAAAAAACTTGTACCTACGTAATTTTAATGTAAATTAAAGTATTAAATAATCACCGAAATTATTTACGTACAACTTAAAATATGATTGCTTCTTGCATTATCAAACAAATTAAAAAATTATTATGTAATGAACTATCATTGGACGTTCAAAGTATGTTGTGTTGGTTGTATTGTATGTAAAGACATACAATACAACCAACACAACATTTGTTGTATTTTGAAAAAAAGATGCAAGTACCTTCATAAAAAAGAGAGCATTGCAAGCATTTAAGCAGATGCTTTGTGAAGCATGCTCGTATACTTCACTAAGCATTTGCTTAATTTATTACACAAAATTTGTGTCGCCATAAAGTAAGTGTTAGAATCAATGTTTTTAAAGTTCTGTTAGTTTTCCGTACTTCTCTAAGAAACAACAAAATAAAAAATGATTTATTTAACGTGGATGATTCCAATATTTCTTGCAGGAAGTACTGCTATACACATAAATTTCTTTTTATTTGCAGCAGTGTTAGCTTGATGATAAAAATTTAGATATAAGTTTCTCTCTGTAAACATTTGAATGAGTTGAATAGCTAATAAATTGGTGGAGCATACGCGGTTACGTTAGGAGTAGTTGCCACTGATGCAAGGATTTTCCACCAATAAGCTCATGTTAGCAAATTTCGTAGTGTAGTTAGTAATGTACTGTATTTATAGTCGTTGTTTCTACCATTATACACCTGTCTTAATTTGTTTCATCTGTGTTGAGCGCAAAGCAACGAACGATATTTTTAATCAAATTGATCTCAATATGCATCTTAAATAGATTTAATAGACGTGGATCTTATTTAGACCGTAGTATTCTTAGTTATATTTATGTTTTTTTAGCTAACTCACCAAAAGAAGTGGTTTTTAGAACAACGATCCCATATTTTCACGTGGCAGTTGAAGTAAGAAATCTCAGGTTCGGATGTGCACTCCACAAACAAAGCGGTATATTTCGAGTAAGTAACAAATGTTTTAACGTTTCGATACAAGTGGAAGTACTACATCTTAAGGCGTAAATCACCAAGAAGCTGTGGTTAGTGAGCAATTCGCCGGATAAATCTGTTGAACGTCAAAAGGTCTACGGATGTAGTTGAATAATTTAAAGATAATCGCATCGCTGCGAATAGTGGGGAATAATTAAAGTAAACATTTTCTTAAATATTACAATTTTTAAATGTAACTAAACTATTATTTATTATTAATTCTTTAGATCCATCTTTTAACCAATCTAGCTAGTATTTTATAATGAGAATTGCAAAATTGCAGTTTCCTTTAAAATACGTCATTTCGCGTTTGCATTGTAAGGTACACAAATGCGAAGATTCTGCGATAACGTGATCAAATATTGAAAAGTAAAGGCAATGGCCACATCGATCAATCCTAAACAAAAGTGGTTATCATCATGACTAAATTAAAAATTATTTGATTCTTTTCCAATTCACCAGACTGCAATAAAATAAATTGTATTCATAACTAACAGCTCAATCGATTTCGAAGAAACTCGAAGTGAGATCTTAAGAAAAGACATACGTATTTTATCCTGGAATAATAAAATATTCCCGAGTGACGCGGTAAAGACTTTTCGTCAAAACAAAATTGATTAGACCTGCTTAAGGAAAGTTAGTAAAAAAGTTGTAGTGTAGGAAAGTAGATACTAATGAGAGAGGACCTTTCATGTCATTATCACTCCGTTATGGACATTAAGACTACAGAGTTATAATTTTTTTTCCTTTTAACACTACGATTTCTCAACTTGCTCTCACGACACTTCCTCGCAGGAACAAAAAAAACAAGTAAATTGCGAGAGATCACGCTTGGCGTGATGTGTCTAGTATTACGTAGCATTACTAAAATTCTCGTAGAAAAATAATGAAATCCAAAGTGGAAGACCGTAAACAATAAATGACAAACATTGTGCCTTTAGTCGTGCACAGAATAAGTTTGCTAATAAATCCTTCAATTGATGTTCAATTCAATTATTGAGATCGCTTTGTTGACGATATTAGTATTACGATTTCATCTATATTTTGCTTTAAGATTTATGTTTCATTCATAATACAGCAACTAAATAGAATAATAAACGGCGTGAAATTTCAAGTAAATTTGTTATAAAAATGAGCAACAGATACACTGTACAAATGTGAAAACAAACTAAAAGGGAGGCGCGAAACTGACTTTGAATTTCAAAAAGCCTTTGACGCACCAGTCTCACATTGTTTTGTAAACTATGTGGTGCAGGTGTGCAGGTGTGTTAAATAAGCTGCCGTGTCTCTGCCACCCATTCGTTTCGACATGGCACAAATAATAATAATATCGTTACATGATATTGCATTTGTTTCAGTTCTATTACAGGTTAATATAATATAAAATAAAAATAAAAATATAAGAGACATACGTAGTAGCGTTATGGACTCATTTCTATGTGGTTACATTTGTCTGCTGTTATCTTTTTTGCAAAATGAATTTTATAACTCGTTTCACTTAATTTATAAAATATATTTTTTTATTATTCAAAACTTGGATTTTAGTTGGGAAGTGAAGTTTTTCTCAATTCCGCCCCTTTTTTTATTTTTACCGCATAAGAGGACAACAACTGTTTCATACCAAATGAGTTTTTTTTAAAAAACACTTCTCTGAGTGGAGAGACGTATGATAAGATGTCCCTACATCTTTCAAAAATTGAAGAATTGGTTATCTATAGTTTATCACGCAAAAAATGTACCAGATAGCTAATATAGCTGCAGCAAATAGAAAAATTATTTCAAATAAGGAATGTTTCGATATGAATGCTCTGCGAAATACTCTTTTTACAAATGGCGGTATGTTTACGTGTCAACTAATTTGAAATTTAAGTTAATTCAACCTTTATACATATAAGTTCAGCCCCACTGAAACACTCTAATTACTCAGGCTCTCGTTCGACATTGATCATAATTACCCACAATTATTTACTGAAATTATAGTTTACAGTTTCGTCTCTTACGTTTTAAAACAAAGATTCTATAATATTGCTAAGTCTAAAATCATCCACTAAAAATTTGGTCGTAAATTAAAAAATATATAAATAGAATATTTTTTTTTTAATTTCCAATGTGTCGCTGCTGTACTGTGCCGTCCGCGAAAATTGCGAGTTCGACGCCCTGGACGTTCGTCTTAGGGATGTCATTAGGTAGGATGTGGAAGGGAGCGCCTTGCGTCGACTTGGTGGCAGGAACAGTTACGGTCCGCCAAGTAGTCTCGTATGATGTGAATGAGACTGTCTGGCACTTTAAGTTGGTATAGCTTGTAAATTAAGCCATTATGCCATACTTTATCTAACGCCTTTACCATATCCAAGAAAAGCGCTCCCGTGCCTATAGATCCGGTGGAAACTGCATGGGCGAAGCATTTTTCCCTTACTTACCTAATGAAACATAGAAGAAAAAATAAAACTTGATAGAAACTTTGTAACATTGTAAAATACTTTTTTACAGTTCTTAATAAAATGAAAATATTCATTTTTCTATTATCTTCAACCTTAGAACATACGAACGTTTATAAGTTTAATTATAATTGTTACGTAACTTACGTAAATAATTATAATTGTTATCCTATAACACTATTAAAATACTAATTATTAAAATTATTCAACTTCTTTTATTCAAAAAGTTGCGGGGACAAAATAGTTTACCCTCAAAATTATAATAATAAATGAGAGGATAGTTTGTTTTTAATTCCGCGGCCATGACGGCGCACTCCTGATGTAAGTGTAAATACAAGATAGCAAATATTACCTTTGAAGTTCGCATTCAAAGGACTAAAATTTGTTTGATATGACTGAGAATGTATCGTGAACTGATTATTTTAATGCCTATATATATGTACAATACGAGTTCATTTAAATCAAAAGAATTTTTCTTAATTTATGACCTTACTGATGTGTGCATCTAATTTTTGTCTAGCCTGTACTGTTTTCAATTTATCTACAGTTTTAAAAAGTATTGATTGTATACGCTTATTTATATTAGATGTAAACTTTTTGAGCCGATAGATTCACAAACCAAAGAAAACTAAGTTTAAAGCGATAACACACAATATTTTTATACTGTTTTCTTTTAATGTACGTAAAATAAAGTGTATACAAAAAGTTCATTTTTGATGTTTGATGTGTTTAAGTTGGATGTGCCACGGCCTGTCAGTACTATAACTTGTAAATTATGACAACCAACTATTTTGCAAACCAATTTCTTAGGCGACTTATTGGGAATTTTCACAGTCTAGCCATATATTTTTCTAGTAGTAAAATGGTTAAAGTAATAGTTTCTCTAATATTACTTTTTTTTATTAAAAAAACTCATCAACTATATATTGACTCCAAACCACCTGATGATAAGCAGTAAAAGAGCCCATATGTGAAGATAACTAGTGAAGCATGCAATATACTGCCCTAGCCACCCTCACCTTGCCGGCCCAAAAAGTGCTTTTATTTATAATATATCGATCTCCACTAGAATACCACTGTGGCTTCACTAGAGATAATGAGTTTGCTATCCTTTTCTCTACTTCAGTGAAAACGCAGCGTTAGTCTCGTTTATGCGATATACGACACAATAATTGCATTCCTATAGTTTAGAACTATGGTGTTGTTTAGTGGCAGCAATGAATAGAATTTGGGTCTATGTCCCGTTTATGAACATCCATTTGCCTTTAATGAAATAGTTTTGTGAACTGAACTGACTATTGGGATGACATTCTTTGAAAATCAACCATTTTCTTGATTTCCAGATTTATTTTATTATAGATTGATTGATTTCTTTAATCATTTATTTTAAAAGAAAACACACATTAATATTAAAAGTTCAGTGGCGGAGTGGATAAATGAGTATAATATTTTGCTTTTATAATATTTTGCAAATGCTACGTATAGACATAGACAGTTATAAGTTTCTTATTGTTTATAGTTATTTTCACTAAATTCAAAAATTTTACACAATAATTGCGATTATCAAAAACAATAAAATTAAAGTATTTTTGCTTTCACATTTTATTAAGAAGATTAATCCATTCGGTGTTTTTTTAAAAGGGCGTATTAAAACTTGATAACTTTAGATAGAACGTTATAAAGGTACTTCGATGTACTACACAGCGATGCACTAACAGAAACATTCGTCGCCATAATCAGATCGAGTTCGATGTCAAGCTGGAATCTATTTTGACTCAGAGACAGAGCGCTGCGTGTACGCGTATTCACTAAAGCTATCTGACAACGTCGATTTCTTGGCTGTGGGTGTTCATTTGTTTTCCGTTGGCGTCAATCGCGTTTTGGCGCGTTTTCGCGTTTGGAACATAAAAATGATTTAATCAATATTTTACTTATCTAAAACGCTAAACGGTTCTCAATTTATATATAAATACCAAAATGTATCACATCGCTGCTAAGGAATCGATCTCGAACATAGTTGATGCAGATAATCCAAAAGTCACTTTGGTGAATAATAGGCACTTACTATTTTAATTAAATAGTATTTGATTTTAGCTAGATACGATCTAACTGTATAATAAGCAAAACACGAGCCTTCAGAAAAAAAAAAATTATTAAGTTAGGTATCTTAATTGTAACTTGAGAGAAAGTCAGATAAGATTTAGATTTATTTATTCTCAAAGGCTTGGACTAACTTTGCTTACATTTTGTAAATCTTTCAAAATTGTTTGTTTATCTTTCGTTAAGACACAATAATTTTCGATTTTTTATATAAGCACTTTTTCATAGTATTTGAACTACAAAATAATTATTAATGAATCATTGATATAAACAGAATATAATAAACTATCCCAGTAGAGAAATTTACAAAAATCTTGTATTTTTTTTTTAATTTGCATAGCGCAGTTTTTAGTTTTCCCAGCCTCTCACAAAATGCACAGAAAATGTTCACATGAGATGGTAATACCTATGGTTATGGATTTCATTTGAAATGTATTGTTGATGCACTGCATTTTTATTAAAATATCATCGAAATGATATGACTTTCCGTGCAGCGATTGACAGATGATTGCCATTACCTTTTGTGTTAAAAGTCGGCAGGTCTGGATCGCAGGACTGTTACGTCATACATCATTTAAGCTAATTCAATAATGATGACCTGCGCTTATGGATAATGTGTAATATACCTTTCTCGGTACAAGCTGTCTTACTGTGGAACTCTTTACTCGTCCACATAAGGCAAGCTCAGTTACTTAACAGTTTTAAAAAGCTTAGTAGCCTGTGATTATATTTATTTTAGTAGATATATATATATATATATATATTTATATAATTATGTATGATGTAGTGTAAACATGCTATCATTATGTAAGTACCTATGTTTTTTTCATGTATGTATTAGTTATACATCGCCAACTTCCCTCGAGTATTTTATTTTTAATCCTGTCCAACCTGGAAGAGATCGGTTTAATAGCGATAAAGTCGTCCTTTGTACAAAATTAGATTAATGTTCCCTATGAATTTCTCTTTTTGAATTGGATGATGTCCAGTAAAGATATATTCTATTCTATAAAAAAACTTTGCTTGAAAGTGAAGAATAAATGATTCACGATCACTATTAAACTTTTAGAAACTTTATGGGGTTTTGATTGAGTTGCCTAATTATTTTAAATTTTTAAATGTTTGACGGCCGTCTGATTGAGTGAACAGTACCCTTGTCTGCTTAACCAGAGGTTCCGAGTTTGATTTCCGGTAGGGGGAGATTTGTATTATAAGTAAGAATATTTGCTCACGATTCATGGATGTTTGTTAGTTTATTTTAGATTTTTGATACTAAAAATGAAGAAGGTAGGTTAATTGATTGGTAGCAAATAGTAATCGCCGTTCTTTTTGTCTTTTTGATGTTTTTTCATTATTATGAATGTTACATTTAGAATTTGATATTATTTATAAATGTTTTAACAATATTCATAAAACATGTTTTTTTAAGACTTTAAAGTACACGATAGCACTTACAATGATGTGCCAAAATTTAAAAAGATCTTTCATGTCTGTAAAAAAAGATTTTGAAAATACCACGTGACTTTTTCTAGGCTTAAACTGTTCGACAATTCTCTACAGATAAAGGATTATTTGAGAATAACACAAATTTTTGGAGCGACGACATCCAGGAAAATGTACTACCAAAGATTACTACTCAACGTTTTGATAAAGATGAAAAATTGTTTTCTCTAGCTTAGGGGGGCTTTTTGGACGATTAATCTTTGCGCAGATGTATTGTTGATCTCCAACGGTACGAACTTTTGTGTCCAAACTCAACGAGATCAAAAGGTTGGCGGTCATGATTTTTAGACATGGGCAAGCGGGGATTTGTGCTACATCCTTAAGTTGCAGACTTTTGATGAGTTGAGCGATTTTCATTCTTGCTATGTTTTGGAATTTCAAAAGTGATAAATGTTTCTGGTTGTTTTGTCACTGAAAGTCCGCATTAGTAGCCTTGAGTATAAATTGGCTTATTAGCTCAAGTGTTACTTATGTCTTTTTTCTTATATTGCTTCTATAGGCTAAGGTTCATCGTATTGACATTCTTTTCCGTCTATTTTCATTTGATTGTGATAAAAAGGTACAAGATACTTGAAGTATAAAATTGGTTTTTGAAAACGACCATATGAACTTTATCATTTTTTTTCACATATTTGTCATATCTCACATTAAGTATGATTTGATGTGACATGCAATGTGATTTATTTTCTAACCCGTGATTCACTCCCTGGAAACTCTAGTCAAATAAATTTAATTGTGCGAATTAACAGGTAAATTAAATTAATGTGAAAAAGTTCAGAATTGGGTTTTATTTTTTGAATAAAATTTAATCTTTTATAAATTTCTATTGGATGGTCTTCTGGTCGAGATATTGGTACCCCAAACATCTCGAGATGTTGGTTTTTATCCAGAAGTCCAGGGTGAGAATCCTGGTAGTAGCAGATACTTGTTCAATGAGTACGAATGTCATGAGTCATGGATTTGATAAGTCTTTTGTTTATTTAGTGTAATTATGATATACTTTAAGATCTTAAAGATATTTACTATGGTATAGATAATAAATGTGAATCTGAGAAATTTTATTATTATTATTTGTTTTATTTAATTATTTTTTTAGGATATTGGCTGAATGGCTTATAAACGTATTATTTAACTTACGCTGCTATAATCTGATTTGGTCGACAAATTAATATAAAATGCATTTAGTATATACAATTCAGAGTTAATGCAAAATATTATTAACATGAAACGAGTTCATTAGCCAGTGCAGCTGCGCGACATATTTCACTACAATACAATTTCCACCGTGACATTTTAGTTGCATACGAAATTAAAAAAATCTCTTTTGCATTCATTCAAAAGCTTCAAATAGCTCTCGAGCTGTTTAGTTTACGTGCAGCTGAGAATTTTAACATTAATATTGCGAGCTATAAACTACATGCAATTTCGGGTAAAAGTGCTAATGCGGCTGTTGCATAGCCTACTTGTAAATAAATTTGAAAGCTTTAGTCGTAAATTACTTATGAAATAAAACTTGATCTGCTCTGCAATATGAAGAAAAATATTTAAAAAAATAGTCATGGGCAAATAATGATGTTTTGGATAAATGTAAAACGGGAAAAAATTTGTTTCCTAATTTCTGGATTTACCTTGAAATAATATTTCTATATATGTATTTTAAAATTTTTGGTTTTGACTTATTATTGTCGTCCTTTATATTTACTTCTGTGAAAATCTTTCATTTAAGACTGCACGATGATTGTTACTGTATAAAGTAAAACGTTTTGAATAATATAATTTGTTATATCCATAGCATAATATTTTTTTATAAATAACATTTTAATTTTTACACAGGTAATATATTAAGGTCGAGAATAATGTAAAAAACATGCCACGACCGCGGAATCCGAACAATGGTATAAATGAAAGAAAGATTAATGTGATGTGACCCATATATATTTGTGTACGGACGTTTTAGCAAGAATCGCACATTGAAATTTATTTATAGGTTCATATAAATGACGCGCGCTTACATGTTTCATTGCTTATGGAATTTATGGGGGCATACAGTGACATATTGTGGGCAAATATGAAATTTTGTACATGGCGTTTTTGTTGTCTTTAATTATTTTTTAATTTACAAATCAGTGACAACTGCCAGTTTCTCTTAAAATTAGATATATATTAAGGTGATGTCACTTATAGACCCAATAATTTCTTTCTTTAAAATTATTCTTAAGGAAGTGCCTAAAATTATTTGTTTTACTTTGAGTATCATCAAGTTTGACCTATTCAAAATTGCGTGATATTTGTTTCTGAGGTTTATTTTTTGATGTGGGAGCTTACAAAGCATACAGAGAACGGGGTAAAAGCTCAAAGCGGGACCTCCTTATTTATTTCTTTATAAGATCAAATGTAAATCTCTTCGAAAATCCGGGTAACAGTGCACGTGGAATATTTCTTAATATTGTTTTGAATTTAATGACAATTCTGGTTATATAATGATAAAAATACAGAAGATACAATTTGTGTTTTATGTTTTTCTCGTGTATTATAAAAAAATGCGTCACCTCCAGTGAAGGTGGGATTATCCAAATTTATTGGATTGAGAACATTGTTTTGTGATTTTGTAATTAATATTTTGTTCGTGAAATTTCGAATTTAGTAGGATCGATAGACCAGAAATGTGGATGATAAATACGACTGTTACTGTTAATTAGTTGACTGCACAAATAAGATAAGTATGTCTAAAATATTATAAACACAATAAACGATTACAAACCAACTGATTAAAAAAAC
Source organism: Acentria ephemerella (assembly GCA_943193645.1). NCBI lineage: Eukaryota > Metazoa > Arthropoda > Insecta > Lepidoptera > Crambidae > Acentria > Acentria ephemerella. The sequence goes on from OW971882.1 coordinate 4,763,136, forward strand.
AACGAATTCCAAAATCAAAGAATGTAAGATACACTAATATAATTTTAAAAATGGTAAGTCTAAAAAAGAAGATTTTTTTAAATTGGTAGTCCCCAACACTCAGGGCTTCCAATAGGCATACGAGCATCGTGAGGAGGTGGCGACAAGCTATGAATCCGTTACCATTACTGTGGGTTGACCAACACATATTTCCAAGTAAGGCGCTTGATTACACACGCCCTGGTTTGTATATCTACAATTCGTATGACTCTATTCACGGATTTATAGCATTTAACTATCTGGCCCAGTGGGCATGTCACTCTCGGAAATGTCGGGTCGGCCGGCAACACAATGTCATCTTCTTGCTACTTGTAGTTTTGAGATCGGGTCGGCGTGGTGAAAGGATGGGCAGGTATTCTTCGCTGAATTTCATGTGATAAACACCATATCTTTTCATTACTTGCGCACATATATACACCCGGTAAGCTCAAAAGAATTAAAAAAAAATTATGCCTTGAAAAGCTAAAACAAAACTCGAATTTTTTTGTGAAAAAAAATATGCAAGGAAGTGGTTAAGGAAAGCAGAAATGAAATAAATACAAGATTTTGAGTTATTTTTAATTCAGAATTTTTATATTCCTTTTACGAAATATTAGCATTTTAAGGCAGATATAATTAGGTTGGTAAAGATATATTTTCCGACGTCGTGTTTGTAGTAATCCGAACTTATCCTTATGATTCAAGGTTTCTAATATCCAAAAACAATGAAAAAAATTCTTTGAAATTTGTCTACAATATTTTGTAAAATTCCAAAAAGTAAAATACCTCTGTGGAAATAAAATAAAATAAGAACTCCGTAAAGGTATTTATTCGATTTAGTACAGAATTATACAATAATTCTGACGTCTAAGATAATATGATCAATTGAATGCATGTTTTGCTCGAAATAAATTAAATCTGGAAGTGAAAACAAACACATTTCGTATTGCGTAATTGGTAGTTTTTCTTATTTGACGCGTTTTAATTAATGCCAGTGCGACGAGTCTACTAGAGTGTATATTCGTATGTAATGACTAGACGAAAGAAAAATCTTTTGTTACACAATATGAATTTGGTCTTTTAAGGAGGGAATCCATCACTCGGGAACTCGATATACGAATTTTCTACTCCAAAATATGATTGAAACTATTCTCTCTTATTTTATCGCAAATGAAAATGATATATTGATGTTGAGGAGTTGATAGGGACAGGGATGTTATAACATTAAAATGTGCAAGGCCATCAAATACTCTGAATTTAATACCGCATATAGAGTCTTTTTAAAATATCAGTGAAAAAAGTTTTAAAGTTAAAAAAGAAGGGAATAATTGCATTTTCCTATTAAAATAACTACTTTACAATATTTTGACTTTGCTCTGACCCAGTACGCCAGAGCTCATTGTATACGCTATAATGGGGTGATCACTTACTATCAGGCAGACCATATGTCTGAAAGTTATTTATAAATATTATTTCATTATAATATATTAATATGAAATAGATTATATATTTTTTATTTAATTTGGATCTTATATATTCAATGATATGCCAGCCCGATATATCTTCTACATAAAAAATTAAATTTAGATCGTACAAAAATGAAATATAATTAAGATAACTAATTACTAAACCTAATTACGCGTTTAGTAGGTCGACACATGAAAAGCTATTACGGCTTCATATTGTCTATTCATGGATCGTCTTAAAGCTTAAATTATGTCATTTAGCTACACTAAAATGTTGATTTATTTCTAATAATTCTCCTTTCCATTGCGACAAAGCAAGGTCACCCTAAAGAAACTCCACTAACTGTGTTGACAGCTTATATATTTATTTCACTTCATTAATCGTGATGAATTCATTATTAATATTAACAAGTAGTATGATAAAGTAACCATGGGCCTCAATTTCAGAGTTTCCTCATTAATAAAATGTCGTATTCTGTTTGTCTCACGGTTAAGGAGGCATATTATAATGAATCACATTAAAGACATGATATTTGATATCTAGTTGTTTTTTCAAATTTACATTGCATTTAGATTAGCTCAGAAAGTTTGACTTTTAACAGTTTGTTTATTATAGAATTTGACTTTTCTACGTTCATACATATGACCTTTTTTAATATTTCAACATTAATTTCTATTGCTGCAACCCTTCTTACGATATTGTTAATGCCTTTCGTTCATTACCAGCCAAACGGTGCTTACTTACATTTGAAAATGTATAGTTTGATATATATTACTGGCGTGTGTTGCAATGAGTTTGTAAATAAATATGTTAACGATTAAATTAAAACGATTCTACTGATATGCTTTGATGAGCATAGTTGAGAAAAGAAATACTAACTATATTCCTTTGATAAGTGTCTCTTCATGTGAAATAAATAATTATTTGACGTGAAGAATTTGATATTATTATCAAATAATTCAATTCCAATTCAAACAATTATAAAATTTTTCATTTAGCATTGCATGCCTGAAGTGACAGTGGGCAGAGCACTTTGAAAGGAAGACTGACGGCCGTTGGCAGAAAGATTTGGACGTGAGAGGATTGATCTTAGAAAAAGGCCTATGTCCAGCGAGTTGATAATGAGAAACGCTTATATTATGAATAGTCGGCAAATATTATGAAAATGACATAAAATTATTATCTCTTCTTTTATTTAAGAACAAAGTCAAATAATAGACACAAATAAGTAAACATGAAAATCATAATTGACAGTATTTTATAATAAAAAAAATATAACAACATTAGTAAAAAGCAAAATTTGTAACCGAAAATATATATTTGATAAGTTCAAATGTGATGGAGCATATCTCCTCGCAGCGTGACAATATAATGAAATAATCCTGTAGGCTCGTTGTAAAATGGGGTCTTTAAATGAAGTCGGCACAGATTTCGGGCCTCCGACGGTTAATGCTAATCAACATAATTAAATGTCATGTTCCGTTTATTTTGGCTTCATAAAGGACGCAAATAAATTACCCGGTTAGTGGAAGGATACACTTTTAATTATAATTATTTCGCAATTTGTCTAAATGTCTAAATGTTGATTTATTGATTAGTTTTATTAAGTAAGTGTCAAACTTAGTTGTAATTAATGTTATTTGTCGCGCTTATTTGTATTTCTCTACTAGGTCAATTATTATGTTGGAGCCTTTTGAATACTAAAATAGTGAACAACAAACGCTAGTGTTTTATTATGAAATATAATGTTCAAAATGTCACACAAGCAAGTAGAAGGGAAAGAAAAAAAAAAGAAAAACTGAAGTGTTTGATTTGAGCCGCATTCGCGTAGTATTCGAAATAGTTCCGAACAATTATGTATTATATATTATTTAAAATAATTTCAAATCTTAGATTGTTATCTTTTTATATTACTGGTACATTTTCATTCTTCAGACAAGAGTTGTAAATATCTCCTGTGCCTAATAATTATATTGGCTTTTTCCGCTATGTAGGAAAAGATAATTAATAACTTCAAGGTCGAAAACATAGTTTAAAAAACTGATAAATTTAAATGTTACATAGGAAAATAATTAACTATATATGAAAGGCAGTAGTGTTATTCGGTTAATTTCATTTGAAGCACAACACTATTTTTCTATTTGTTCTTATAATTGTCTTAACCTAACGTTCGGATACGAGAAAAAACACTAATGAATGTTACTGATTACCTTAAAGAGTAATCGAATATTCATCTAACGTGAACCGACCTGCCTCTTAACACTAATGTGAATAATTAAAACAAAAGCATCGTGTTACAGCTATTTCGAGAGAGTGGATTTTTCTGGCAGAATTTACGCAAAGCTGGTTAATTAGTGGTAGAAACGTCGCATCGCAGCTGCTGAGAAATGCCAGCAATTGCGGTCGAGTTATGGTTTTCGTTTGTTTTTAGAAAGAGAACGCACCTTAATTTCTTTTTTATTTTTAACATAAGATGGTTATTTGTTTATAGATGAACAGAAGGAGTTTCATGGCGGCATTTAACGACATTTTATATACTACTAGTAATTTTAAATGTTTTCGTGGATTTTGTGTTATAAAACTTAAGTTGTTTTGTAAAACAATGGTAATAAACAGTTTGGATAATAATTGAAACTATAATTACTCTGCGTAAAAGACAGTTGGAACTTTATCATAGTTATCTGACTGCAAACTATAGTTGAATGGATTGCAATCTATGCAGAAGCCAACAGCAGCGGCTACTGAGAAAGTAATAAATTCTAAAATCTAATAAATCGATCGCAAAGTCGCAGCTAAACTTATGAGCTCAACTGACATCCAGAGTGTGAAATACCTTACCGGCATACATATTGCTTATTTGATATAACCTGGATTCCTAAAAGTGGTTTGAAAGACACTATTATGCCAGCAAGATGAAGATGGCTTGGGCAGTATGGCGCATGTTACACTAGCTGTTTTCGAACATGGACTCCTACTTCTTACCATCAGTGCGTGTCGTGCAGTTTTCTGGGCTTTTTATATAAGAGAATATAAGTTAAAGATAAGTTATACTCAATTAATAATTTATGTTGAAAATTCAGTCATATCCTAAAAATACTTTGATAAAACCTTCAGTTTAGTAGCGGTTTGTTCTCTATTAAACGGCTTGTCATATTAGCACATCTCTTAGTGAAATTGATTGCAATATATGTAAATTTTATTATATATTAAAATACATTGGTCATCGTTCCGCGGGCTTGATTTCTTGATTTTTTCATTATTATTTTTTCTTTTATAATTTGAATACTAAAAATTAGATTTCGTTTTCTCTTTCAAAGCGAAAACTAGACTAGTTTACTAATTGAGATAAAAGTTTATAAAGCGAGCAGATTTAGGTTGCAATTAAGATATTCTCTGAAAGTATATATTTGATCTCTTTAGGTTAAAGTTTGTACGTACACAATTATCAAGTGTTTTTAATTAACTAGCGTTTTAAGAACTTTATATCAAAGGTAAAACTAAAAATCCCAATCTACTCTCTGGCTTTTTTGTTCTTAATCTAATTACAACCGGCAATTATTATCAGTAAGAAGCAGTTATTCTCAGGCCAATCCTTATGGTTTCCACCACGCACTACATCCGCCAACTGAATTGCGGAGTCACGAGTTCCGCTAATAATATCAGGACCGTATGGTTTCACTACGCATATTATGCTTGAACTTGTTATATTTTAGCAAAATTTCCTTTAAAACTAGTTAAATTTATATAAAAATATAATTGCAATTAGTTGGGTCGATTTTGATTCTTTCTAGATAATGGAATCGGAATCGTTTGAATCGTGAATGATAAGTAGTCATATATTAGGTGTAATGGTTTTTATGCTTTTATCCACACTTCCTATAAGCATCAGAACTACTTATTTTTTAAAAATGAAACAGACACGTGTTTGTTTTGCAGCTGCTTGCCTATACTTATCTGTCTGTCACTTTTATTACTTGAGATTACTGAAGATTGCAGCCAAATATCTCTGTTTCTTAGTATTGTATATAGGTTCAAGACTATGCAGTCCAATCCTCATGAACTTTATGGGTTGGCAGTATAGGAGTCTTATAAATCTTTAGTTTGCTGCTAACTTTTTTTATTTTTAACTTAGTAATTTGACGATCTCCTCATCCAATGGTTAGTGCACCTGCCTACTATATCAGCTGCCGGGTTTGAATGCTCGTAGGGACAGATGTTGTATGATAAGTATGAAATTTAAAAAGAAAGTCATTTAAACAGCCAAGGATGTTTGTATGTTTGTTAAATACATTACTAATCACCGTCATCATCGACATCCTTTAAATGTCCCATTGTTGGGCCACTGGGAACATGCCTTTCTACAAGAAGTAAGATATGAGAAGAGTTTTTAATATTTATACATAATTAATACTATCTAAATTTTTTAATGCAGTATACGTACCAAAAGATCTAAATTATGCTTAATTTAGGTTATAAATAAGCGTAAGTGCGCGAAACATTATGATAAGTATTATTACCGCTACACCATTATAATACCCATCAGAAATGAAATGTTACACATAGGTTAATTTGAAATATAAAGTATTCTTAAGATGTCATTTCATGTAATGTAGTACATATAATGTGGTACAATGGAATTTGACCTACACTTTTTCCAAGCCCAAGCAATTAGTTGACTGTCGTAATGCATGTGATTTGTAAAAATAACTTTAATTGCCTATTAAAAACAGATTCAGTTTGGTTTGTGGATAATTTTACCAATTTTTTAAAATGCATTTGGCAGCTGAAAATTATTTGATGTCGTATGTACTAAGAAACACATTTTAATAATATTTGTTTCAAACTTGACTAGCTATCAGAATTGAAATGAAAATTCGTTTTTCCATACCGAGATGAGACAACATTTAATTTCTTCGGCGAGCGCAAAGTTTTTCGATTTCGATCCATTTTCAATTTTATAAAAATCTGTCGCAGCACTTTATCTAGCTTGACAATAAAGCTGTGACATTTAAAGGTTAGTTCGAGATGCCACATTGCATTTCAACTTAAAATAAATTTGTCTAATAAAATGCTATTGATATTATTTTCAACAAATCTTGACGGTCCATTTAAAACTTGGATGGAGTAAAACAAAGGAATTTGACCGAAAGATGAAATTAAAACTTCATAATAAAACATTACTAAATGTCAGTTTTATTGCCAATCATGTGGCCTTATGAATAAAGGTGTCAGTGACAGACAATAATAATTAGGAGAAATATTTGTCAAAAAATTGTCGTAAAATATTCTATTTTCACTTAATTTATTTTTTGCTGGATTATTGTGTTTAATTCATAGGTCCCAGTTCTTTTTGATTTATATAATATTATGAGGAGGACAGGTAAGTATATATGATTCATATTTTAGTTAACTAAATAACAGTGATAGATATTTTAAATTTATTAATTTATGTTTCTATAATAAAGTTACTGTTAATTCTCATAATAAGCCGCAGTGAATACTAAACAGGAAGTACCACGGAAACCATTAAATTATTCAAACCGTACACTGTTGTTTCTTGGAAACAAGTAATGAAGTAAATAATCAAAATTTGGACAATAATAACAGAGCTGGTATCAAGTATTTAAAGAGTATTTTCTACGTCAAAAACATGACTGAATTACTAACAGAAATAGGTTGAGATAGGACTGGAGAGCGCCCTCCTCGTTAAATTTTCACATGCACTTGACGGGCCGACCTGGCTCACGTTAATTATGAAATCTCATTTGAGTGAGAACCTACCACGTTTGAGTAATGGCCTCTGAAATGAGAGCTGGTAGCCAGCGAAAGTTTCAATTTAATAAATTCGTACGGTGTAATGATCCAATTGCGTCTTTTTAAATAGTTTTATATCGGTTAAGGGGGTTCCCATAACAAACCTTTTCTTAACAACTTTTTAATACTACTCTTGTTTACCCAGAGAGAGTAGATCAGGTGTCATAATAGTACCTAAAAATCACTTGTCTCAAATATATATTCGTAACTTATAAGTAAATACATTATATAATAAAATGAAAATTAGAAAAGTACTATTTTTTTATTTAAATGAAATAATTGACCATAAATAATGTTATTTACTACTATTAAAACTATCATTATTTATTATAATGTATAAGGATATATACTGAGCAAAAAGAATTGCCTACCAGAAACATCGTAATTTTCTTAAAATAATGCTACAAGAACCACTAAATATCAGCACCCCAAAAATCTGGGCATATAAAAATCTCTAGCGAGAATATTAAACGATATTTTACGAAGCCGACGGCCGCATTATTTTGTACCTCAGACATATAACTTCCGTCGGCTACGGATCGACCAACAACATGATAGATGGCTCCTTTTGGATGATTCTCTTTTCTTCGCTATGAAATTTTTCAACACAAACGATAAGGGTGCTTGAAGGTTTTGTGGCCCGCTTACAGCTGATTTATAACGCGCTTTAGCTGAACGGCCATAATATTCAGTAATAGTTTCAATGTTTTCATAAAGTCTGACGTCATATTTATGAAATTGTTTCTTGGCTTATAAAAATAATATAAATATTATAACACTATATAAAAATTTCATAATGACAAATGACGGATTCGTCACATTATGATGATCATATTAGATACCACATTATTTGTCGGGTTTAATCTAATTATCAGAGTCAATCGATAATTTGAATCTCGACGGAACAGCTTGAAAAAGAGTCTGTGTATGCATTTACCAATTCCATAAAGTTGAACTATTTTAGGAAATATATTTTCTCAAACGAAATGGTATATCTGCCAATTTTCTGAAATGAGTTGCTTTGAAGGATTTAAGCTTTGTGATATTTGTCATGGGAATTTGCCAACATTTATTTAACAACATCAAACTATGTGTCAATTAATCTACTTGCCAAGTTTTAACATTTATTAGTAAAAACTTTTTGTTGTCAAATAGTGCTGGGAATCGAAGACGGCTATTTAATATTTGTAAGTAAATTTTTTGACTAAAAAGTATGAAATGGTATTATTAAAAACACTTGACATTTAGATTAATGTTTGAGTTATGCGAACATTTTTTACTTATGATAGATTCATGAATACGTATTATACTAAGATCAAAGGTTTATATCTGAAGTATAATATATATGCGTGTAAACAATTTTCCATTAAAGCAAAAAAAAAATAATTGTTGGACTTGTTTGTATCAACTTTAAACAGATTTTAGTGGAAAATAAATTGATTAGGGAATTTGTCGTTTCAGCTTTATATCACGGAGACTTAATTGGAAGGCCCGTAAACTTAGTTCGTTCATGACATATATGAACAATTGTCTAATACATTCGCAGCATTTTAATATGCTTTAAGCAAAAGTACTCTTGTGTAACACAACCCAGATTATTCTGTAATATATATTTTCCATTGCTGTAAACGCTAACGTCCCATGAAAATATCCAGCATCATATCAGTTGAGAGACGTCCACTATTGGTTAGGACTCCCGCAAAAATATTGTTAAACTACCATTACGATTTTGAATAAAGATTGTTTTTCGACACAAACCTTGAATCAAATAATAAGGAAGTAATTACTTTAAAAAAGCGAAAACGAAGAATTTAACTTAAAAATACCATTTTAAAGATTTCCCTTAAACAGTTAATATCATTTGGATTGAGAAAACTCACTACATTTTTACTCGATTATGACTATAAAGCACCTACGTGGGTATTCATTAGACAATCATTTTACTTTACTAATACAGCGTTCGTATATTTATACCACAGTGAGCAGGGCCGGATTTAAACTTATTGCCGCCCCTGGGCACTGAAGAAAATGCCACCCCATCTTATAACTGAAATTTTACTTAAATTCATAGTTTTGATATCTTAATTTTAAAAAATTAAAATAACTAATTTATTGCAGAAAATTTATTATATAAATTATCTATATAATATAATATATACTTCTATAACATAAAAAAATATTTAAAAGTATTATCAAGAACCAATTAATAATATCGGGCAAATTTGATAACACTGTAAAATTTTTATTTTCAACTTTCCTAATTTTGCCGCCCTAAAAAATTTGCCGCCCTGGGCACTAGCCCCGACTGCCCCTAGTCTAAATCCACCACTGACAGTGAGTATACTTCACCATTAAAGTTATCACTAGCATTTAGGTACATTCTAAGTTTGATATGTAAGTAAGTACTCGATGAAAAAATCGAATGTTGCTATTGTTAGTTTGTTAGCAAAATAATATTAAATTAGGCTCAATTTTTCAGTAAGTTTCCTTTGGTGATCCAATGTAGATTTACTGAAGGAGTAAGTGTTCTGAAGTATCATCTATCATGCCAAATCGTACCAAGCTGTGTCATGGTGACAATGCCTCAAAAGATTCTATTACAAAAAATCTAAATAAATGTATATACTTCTAGTAGGTTCTTTGTGCACTTAACTACGTTTCAAGTATTGGAATAAGCTTGATTTGGCATATTATTTTCCGTTAACAAAATGAAGTATAAACGAAAATATAAAAGAAAAATATTACTAATTAAAGATACATTATCAATGTGCTATTATTATTAGGCTCTAAAAAGTTTAGGTGGCAATCTCAATATGTTATAAATTGTGATAATATCTACATCAAAGACTTTTAGAAATGGGAGCACTCAAAAACTTTGCCGAGTTTCAAAATGAAGGCGTCAGTGTAACAAAAGCCACCTCGGGAATAATAATTAATAATCGAACACAATGCAAAGGCTTTGAATAATGAAAATTTAGCCACTGATTTATTGTGGTGATATAGGCAATAAAATTATGTGGATTATACAATAGCTATTCCGGACAGAATTATTTTGAAATGCTTTTAAAGCTGCTGAATTAGACAGTTCTAAAGAAAATTGCCTTCTAATTAACTTTTAGCGGCGTTATATTTTTAAAGAAAGTTATATTTAATAGTGCTTACGTTACAAAAGTCTATTTTCATTGCATTTTGTACTTTTTCGAATTTTACACAATTGGTAGTAGCATGTCTTTAAGGAAAAAATTATAAGATAATATTTAAGATTGAAACAAAAAATTATTCATTAGTTATGAAAATCACAATTGCAAAGAACTGAGTTCCCAACAGTAATTATTGTACCGCGGTCAAATTGAGTTGAAGAAAAATGTAGCGCCAAATTTGACCGTAAATATAACACACGCCTATCGCATTTCCTTTCCATATTTTGCTATCTATTACCTCGATAGTTAAAAGTTATAATTTTGTTTTTAATTTTTTATAAATTATTTTATAGAATTTTTGATTTTTTTTTAAATAATGCGGGTTAAAAATTGCGATTATTGATTTAAATAGATTCTGATAATTTTCCAGCAGATACCAACTTTAGGCTTAGTTTTTTATGTACTCAAATTGCTTTAATAATCATGTCAAAAATTTAATTAATAAAAGATTACATAATATCATTAAATTGTTTTGTTTTAATTAATACAAGGTTTTAACAATATATCAATATAGGGGTTTATTTTGCTTAACATTCCCACGATTAATGTTGGTAAAGCATTCTATATATCCGGTGCTTGGGTACACAAATTAATATGCAGGCTGTATATCACTAACCCACACCTGCCGTGTTGATTCAGTTCATATTATCAGCTAACATACGATACATAATTCCACGGCGATGCATTAGTGCATTACTACAGTATACGTCTGCGTTTACACTGCTAACTTATAGTTTATTAAGTTCCTACAAAATTTAGTCTTTAATTATTGACAAGACACCGCCACTGGCGCCGGGGCTAATTAGAAACCAAACGTAATTTTTTTATTGTTTTCAACGGGGTATTTCTGGGCCTTCATCTCACCTGATTGGAAGTAAAGAGATAAGGCTGAACATTCCTCAACGACAGAGGAATTGGCTATGATACCACCAAATATAGAACACAACGATGCTGTTAACATTATTTTTATGCCGACAAACTTAGATGAGATGGTGGTAGAAAGCCAGATGGACTTGGATAAAGCCCTACTACCCACTAAACTGAGCAGAAAATTTATTCCCACTGGCAATTAAACCTCAGACATCCAGATGTGAACTAAGTGATATCAGCTACTAGACCACAGAGGCGGTTTTATCATTGCTATTAATATAAATGAAATTAAAATTAATAAAAGAACAGCCCTTTTACCATTTCTGTGATAATTTTTAATTAACATATGACTAGATATTACAATAACACGGTAATACCAAGTACAATTTTATTTCGAAGAGTGTGTAGAATATAATTAAATATATTTTTATTGAACATCAACTAATGTAAAAAATACATACGGAGTAATTTATTAATTTTGTACATAGGGCGTATTTAATATTAGGGTAATCCTCTAAAACTCAATTATTGCCTTGTTATTCAAATCTATCCCTTTAGTAAATACGATACACTTTGTTAAATAATTATTAGTAGAAAACGAAATATTTCTTCATTGTTTACATCAATTAAATTATACATAGATTATATAAGACGATACATACCGACGTATAAAAGATCGCACTTGCAAAACATAAAATTATGTTTGTAATACATACGAAATTTGTAAATCACACTTTAAATACTAAAGGCTGTAGAGTTTCTGGCACCGCTTCTTCTCTGCAACTACTAATTCGTCGAAGCGGTCGATAGGGTTAATAGGGCATATGCATATTAGTGTTAGTTTTTATTTTAGAATAATGAATTTTACAACTGTGACAATTTGCAAATACCCGGTTAATAACCACTGAAAATAATTACCTTTACTGGTACCATATCTTTATTTATATATATTTATTATTCTCATATACAATCCCTGCTATGTCGATTTAAAAGAAATTAGTAAATGCGTCTATCTAAATAAACATATTTTGACGTTGAATTTGACTTTGATTCCTTATCTTTTTAAAAGGAAATTATAGCTGCTTTTTTTTTGTTTTTGATCTTGTTTTTAATCTTTGGCTACGATGAGATATATATTTTGTGCTGTTGTATCAGTGTAATATATTTACCTTACACCCCTGTTGTCGCGCCCTTATTTTACATTAACCGCTAACCGTAAAGTGACACGATTTTCATCAACAACAATTTGAACCACCCTTAATAGTAAGCTTGGAGTTAATTTTCCAGCTAAAATGGACTTAAAGATCTGTGTCATTATGAAGCTTCAAACCATATAGGAGCTTAAACGCATGTACTGAAGATAATCAAAGTCACTAAACTCCATGAAAATGAATTTAGTGTCGGATCACTGGTGTTTCGTAGTGCTTACTGAAGTGGACTAACCTGTTTATCTCTTATGTGGCGATGTTCTTAAGTTTCATTTTTATATTAAAAATATATTTATTAATAAACCGAGAAGAGATGTCTAAAAAAATTTACATCACTCAAGATGCTACAAATAAACAAGCTATAAATAAGTATAAAGCTTTTTCGTTGTCTGTGAAGATATTATATATATTAGAATATGCTCTAGTTAAAAATATTTAAAAAAAATCTATTACTGTAAACAAATTTTGGTTAATAATAATAAATAATTTCAAACATCTATATAAGGGTAGGGTAGGGGCAGGGTATTTGAAAGTTGATTATAATCTTTTACAACCATATAATATGGAACAAATATAGCAGCAATATAATTGATTAGTAATTTTAATTGTATTTGTACCAAAAAAAGTAATTTCATATTGATCTTTAAGATAAATGAGTTTAAAAACAAACGTGTACTCTGTACCTTAGCATTTATATGTTTCAGAGATTCGAAATCAAAGAGTAACATACAATTGATATGAGGAGTATTTTCCTCAGTCATTAAAATTACATATTAATAAATATTTAAAAATATATATATTTTGTCATTTTTAGGTGGACTTATTATTTAAAAAAAACACGATTGAGTGTAAAAAGCAGAATTAAAAAAGTTATAGCTATACACTTGGGAGAAAAGTACGAAGCTAATTACAGCACACTTTTTAAAATTAATTAATACTTTTAGGCTACAGGATGTCGCAATGAAACAGATATACTTAACCCATTTGGAAGCATACGAGCGAAAATATTACCTTCCTTCTGGGTCAGTCGGGTAGGAAGGAGATCATTCGTCTAGTATTGAGCGAATAATGTAGCATATAATTACCATAATATCATACCTTCATACATAAATCCGTTACATAACGGACATTAATTTAAAAAAAGAGAACACATTTCCCATTAAAAAGTTCATTATTGTTACTTACACTAAATTTCAATATAATTAGATCTGTTATTGAAATTAAAAAAATAATTGAAATTGTAAGAACATTAGTCTCGTTAGATAACTGAAAACGCGCCGTCGAGTTAATTGAGAATGAAATCCAGAAATAATAAATTTCTCCAGAAATAATAAATTACTGGATTAAAGAACTCGAAATTGTTAAAATATCATGGAAAAAGTTGTTTTGTTGGCGAAACCAGTTCCTTGAATATTTTTAAATCAAAGACTTAGCTGTGGAGTTAATCAACATTCTCGTGACATTTAGCTCTCTTGTAACACGTCGAGATTTTATTTCTTCAATTAAGGTTGGATGGAGGCGAGAATTACTCCTCAGTTAACGGTCCTTCACCAAGTACTAGAGGTGTATCATCTTTTGTTCTTGTCTCCGCTCCTCAATAAATTTACACGCAATTTTCTTTATCATCCTCTTTATGATGTACAAAACTCGTCGACCTTATGCCGTCACAATAAGTTCCAAGTTGCTATGTAAGCGTTCCATTTTGTATATTGTTAGTTGTCCTGTTGTTTCTTCTAATACCTTGTAAGAGGCGGTTATTCTAATTTTGTATGGCGATAAGGAATTTCACAATAGCTGTTTACTGAACGCGCTTTCCTTTGGGACTTTCGTTGGCGCCTATTATAACAAACACCTGCCTTACAAAATGCCTTCGAGTTCGGAAAACTGACATTAATTTTATCTCATGGGAATATAAATGAGTGTAAAAGCAAATTTATGTAGGAAATATGGGTGGAATTACGTCATGAAAGGTTTCTTTTCAAGCCACTTAACTTAATAATGTTTAAACTATGTTTTATTTTATGAGTGTGATTTTAAATTGAGTTATAAGAAAATGGACTATTATTATAATGATTGATTTTATGAATATTATATCTATGGATACAACTGGGAAATAGAGAACAACATACTGTTCCATAAAAATACAGCGTCTACGTATTAACACAAGGCACAATTTGTGTTAACATGCAGATTTTTTTAATTATAAGGGTTACTGCTATAATTTAGACATGTAAAACTATAGATTTTTGAAAAATATTTATAAATGCCATATTTTGCCATACAGTAAAACAGAAGTTTGTCCTGAAACTATCAGTAAAAGTTACGTTTTTAATACTGTTTAATACTTTTCCCTTGTTATTGATACATTTTTTTACAAACCTTTTGATTGACTTCAGAATATGAACAAAATCAGTTGAAGGCACGTAGAATTGTTTCAAGTACTGATCATAATACCACATCACTATTAATGAATGTAATGAGTCGTAATTCAGTACTATTTTATGACTGATCGTACCGTTGTTGTGGAACAATAAATTTTGTATACTGACTGACTCCTTATGATCTATCTTATCTACGACAATAGCGAGCATCTTATTACTATAAGATAAGTTACTCTTGATATCTTTCTGATGCTTTTGACAGTCATAATTTACTTTTTACTGTCCATAGCATTACAAACATGTCGAAGTAAAGTAAGTCGTTCGTTGACTTTTACATTAATATTACATTTAATATTCCTAATTAAAGTAACCTAAATACCGTGATTTATTAAGTATTACAAGTATTGGTTCACTTTAATATCTCACAACGCTTAATTATTATAATAACTAATGAAATAAATTCAGAATATAAAGACACAGGTAAGTACAATGGTAACACGGTAAATGCTTTCTGCGACATCTCCAAACTATAATAAGTCAAATCAAATCAAATCAAAAATAACTTTATTTAAATAGACTTATTTACTAAGCTCTTTTAAATCGTCACAACAGGGAATATGTATGAGAAAACAAATAAATATAATTATAAAGGCAATAGTCATAACTTTAACTGGGTATCAACCGGGCATTTACTAATTGTCCCAGTTATAGTATTTAAATATGTACTAAATAAATTTTTAGTTTTCATTTTTAAATAATATTTATTTTAAAATTAAAAATAACACTAGTATGCATATTCCCAATTAACCCTACTACCGCTTCGACGAATTAGTAGCTGCAGAGAAGAAGCGGCGCAAGAAACTCTCAGCCTTTAGTATTTATAATGACATTTACAAATCAATTATGTCATTATGTATTAGTATTATAAACATATACATGTTTTGTTTTACAGTGCAATCAAAAATATATTTTTAAATATTGCAAAATATAATAAATGAGCGCAGAGAAGCAAATTATAGTGGCCACAAATTTTTATCTTTAAAATAATCTTCCACCTTGTAATACCCCTTTTTCATCAAACAACTTTTAAAAGTTGACTTAAATTTATGCAGAGGCAATTCAATAAAACTTTGTGGTATCATATTGTACATTTTTATACTTATTTCTATAAAACAATTACTGGTCTTATGCAGTCTGTGGCTTGGAAAGGCGAGCTTATGCTTATTTCTGGTGTTGAAGCTATGTATAAGCTATATATAAGTCTATAATAAGCAAAAATTTTGTTGTTTTTCTTGCTATATGTTATTTGTCATCTTTTGGTTACAGAAAATGCTTAATTTCTAGCTATGATATCTATAATTTAAGCGTAAATAGTTCACTGTGTTCTAGTGTGAAAAGTAAAGAAAGGTAGAATATACAAATGTATTAACATCTCCTGTCTCTACAATTTCAACTCGTCAGAAACTTAAAATAATTCCTTTATATTTCTGTGCTAGCACCAACAATTTTGTATCAACAATAACTGCACCACCAACCTGCTCTATGTTGGTCGGTTGCTGTTATAAGGCAATTATTACCACTTACTATCGGCTTGTTTAGGATTTTTTCGCATATGAAAAGGTGAAAGGCATAAGGGCCATCTCTGAATCAGAATTCCTTTTCTGGCTGTTGTTTGCCATATGACATTCCTATTGCAACATCGACATATCAGGACTCAACTACCAGTGCACACCAAACTGAATCTACGTAGTAGCTGTTGGTTTGCGTCATATATTTCGTCTTCATCGTAAATATATTATACATTACTAATACAGGATCATGTCATGGGCGCTTCTGACTAAACCAACACGCTGTAGGCACAGATACCTTCCTCGCATGAACATGTTTCTCATCTGCATTCATTAATCTTTGCATACAAGAACGGCTATACGGCACATTTAAGAGCTTGCTCTTATAAAGTCAATTAACGCTTAGCTTATCTCGATCCCGAGGGGTAATTTTCCATTAGCCTAGTTGTTTTTGATATTCTTTAACTTTCTTTCGTATTTTAATTAAAATAAATACAACTAGCACATTAAAAGGTTAATTTCTCTTAGATAATTAAGGTTAATGTAATAATAATTCAGGATAATATAATGCAATTTCTTCGAATGAGGTTTATAATTATATATACGTGTCAAACGTGTTAAATAATCAAAGATCGCTGCAGTCATAGTTTTAATTATGCCAGATAGATTTTTATCTAGTCATTATTATAAATAAAGCATTATATAAAATGATATATCTTGTTTTATATGCAATCATCTTCTATTATATTGTTATCTCGAGATTTCTTAAATATTAATTTAAAGTATATTAATTAAACTTAGTAAAGTATGTCTTTCCGACATATATATTCAAATAGGATGTATATATAAGTATATTTTATAATAATTCATGTAATGATATATATAATAAGTTTTTACAAAACGCAACCAGGCGCAACAGAAGTCGATCGGACACCGCCCGAAAAAAAGAAGCATACTGCAAAAATCTTCTTGTTTTAAAACTTATTTTTATCCTTTTATATTTAATCTCATAGTTGAAGGTTTCTTATTTCAAACGTTTAAGGCCGTTTAATTGTTTGTATTTGGCTTAATAGATAATATTAAAAAAGAAATCTGTTCACAGCTATTAGTTGACAAATTTACACCTTCAGTATAGACCTACATATATGGCTACTTAACTTACTTGCTTTCGAAAGTAAAAGTCAGTTAACATCGTCGTAGTTCCTGGTATAGTAATTACCAATTTTGTTTTAGGTAGACAAATGTTATATTGTTTTATCGTGTAAACTGTATGTAGTTATTTGAAATAAAATAAAATTTTATATTGAAAATTTCTCACGTGGAGTATGTAAAACAAAATATGAATAAATTGCCAACGTCCCAGTCGGTCGTTCTCAATGATAAAACAATACAAATTACTGGGCCCGTGATGTTTTACCGGGCAGTACCCTCTGGGTGTAATGTCGTAGATATTGGCAGTTCTCCAATTTTTATGCATTTACTCATACGTTCAATACTTTGTTGTATTGAGGGTAAAATTTACATATTCAATGATATTGCAATTTGTTTTAGTTTTATTTTCAAACGACTGTTTTGTGTTCGAACAAGCTCTTGTATATTGCAGATAAAAATCCTGTATCACCGGCGAGTGCGGTCAAGTGTGTGGCAACACTACTCCAGAACTTCCTCCGCTAAGTACCAACGTACCACTAGAGCGGTACCAGGCCCAAGTACGGGTGAAAGATGAAGGGCTTCAGCCTTAGAACCTTTATAGCAGCTTTTGGGCGTGATCTTCACAGTGAGTTTTAAGAGCAGAGCGCGGGACTTTATTGCGTTCTTGGCCATGCCAAAGGGCCCGGGAACAGCCAGGAACGTCGTATATTCCTGGACAAAATTTGACGTCTGAACTTAAGAATTGACCCGAAAATAGTTTTTGTACTATAGCCACTTGTAAATAAATTTTGAAATCCAAGAAAATCCAAAACAAAGAACACATTTATAATTTTGAATGTACAAATTATCCTACTCCCTCGGTGAGCATGTGAAATGTGAAAAGGTAAACAATTATTTTAAAATAAAAACTACTTACGATTACCAAAAAACGCTAACCTGTCAAGATAAAATAAATATGACTAATAAATAAATAATTTGTAAAATATAATACATGAATACGAGCCAAAACTGTATGAAAGAACTAAAAAAAAATTTTGATGAAAATGAACCACCATTAGCAGCCCGTATGAAAAACTGAGAAAATACTTGCAAACATTAATTTTATAATTTTTTTTTTATTTTATTTTTATAAATTTTTTTAATAGGTTCCCCATACATACATAAAAATAGATTAAACCTATGGTTAGGAGCGGCAGATAAGACGAGATGCAATAGATTTTCGGAGCCAGTAACCATTGTAATCAACTTATTAAAGATTCATCACAATAGGCTAACACTGCCCTCTTATTGTCTATCTTTCAATCTATCGCTATCTCTTTCATTTTGACGTACACTATATTTCCACTACCGCTTAACTGTTTATGATAGTGCAGTTTCACTGTAGTAAGCAGTAATGAATTTAAAGACGAAAGCTATTACGATAGATTTGAAGTTATAAAGTCCCGTTCAGGGCAGACGAACAGAGAACATATAAAATATAAGAAGATTAAAACTAATGTACTTCATAATTATTTTTCAGAGCTTGATTGCTATAAATATAATTGAATAGATAATAAATAACATTGAAAGACATCAAGTTTTTATCATCAACGAGGTGATTCTAGGGAAAGGAAAAACTGAAAAATTCTTCAAGTACACAAATAATCTTTTGTAATTATACAACGCTACACTGATAAATGTCTCGTCCAGCTGTTTCCTTTAGCCTGTCGACTGTATCGTGTAATGTGCTTACTGTGGAGTGCGCGTCTAAGCGCAGCTATAGCAATTAGTCGTCGGCGCCAGTTGGTAAATATTAACAGTGGTAATTGTACCAAACGTCAGCTCTCAAT
The DNA here is from genome assembly GCA_943193645.1 of Acentria ephemerella. Lineage (NCBI taxonomy): Eukaryota > Metazoa > Arthropoda > Insecta > Lepidoptera > Crambidae > Acentria > Acentria ephemerella. Next base: position 4,782,643 of record OW971882.1, read on the forward strand.
GTTCGTTACAGTACCCACTTGCAACCTGAATACAAATGAATCCATTATCCGAAAGTGCGGAGATAGCAGATCGGTCGCGATATCACGTACATTTATTCATGTATGGACCGTGTAACTAAGTACGTTTTAACGGATTGCTCCGTATCACTATCTGGTATGGGTCTCCTTTCTATGATATTTGAGTATTTTGGTTGTTATAACTTCGTAACGTTGCAATTTGTTGATAGAATACGAAGTGGTAGTAAGGCGTACCTTCCCTTTTGGACAGGAAATAGGCTCAAATATGTCAGTTCATTTATAACCTTCAACCAACTAGCCGTATGGATTATTTTTAATATGTGAATATCATGACTACAGTCATAACATAAAACAAATGCCTATGAAATAACATGCTCAGCTACGTGCTCCAGATACTGCTACCAAAAGTTTGCAAAATCCATGGTTTTGAACAATAAGGCAAAGAAGCCGTGTCGAAATTGAAGTGAAATGGTGGGACTATTCCACTTTTAAGACGTAAAATTAATGCAAATGATAAGTTAGTTCATCTATTTACAGTCAGCGTTTTAATCAATTTCACCATGTACGTGTCTATCTCATTAACTATACAGTGAATGTTTTCAGTCGAGATACAAGCGAGGATCTTTAGGGTGCATGGTGTTATGAAGTTCAGTTTACTATCGACCTGCAGATGAATTAAGTATTCGCTCTAGGTTTAACGGGCTATAGAGTTATTCCATCTCGTAACTAATTGCTATCTTAATCCTTATTAGTGGGGCTCTGATCAAAATGACTTTATTTAACAAGTTCGACAACGGACTGCATAATCGTCCCTAGCCTGAGGGCGGGCGGTTATTTATTTTGAACGCGGGATTTATTTGCGGAAAGCGGTCTGACCCACATTACTCAAGGGAGATTTCGCTGAATAGGATTGTAAAGTATACCGTTTGGATGCAGATAACTTATTGTGTTTTGGAGCATTTTTATTTGTCCTCTTCCTCCCTAACTTGTTTAGGACTCGTGTTACCAATCCTGATAAACACCCAGTCACTTAAGACCGTATACTTGAACACAATGAGGCGCAAATTGATGGAAATAGTTCCATCAATTTACGCATCATGGCGTATCTATACACACAAGGTTTATTATTGTTATTTGGATACTGCATTATCTCTTAATAATAATATTTTTCATACTAACATATTCTCTTGTCCGTGGCCCGACAGCATAATGTCGTTCATACATTACTGATGTCACTAGAAAACTTTGTTAGCGTGATTCAAGCTTCGCTTTACGTATTGTGACGTTTTAATGTATCTGTATTCACATCGTAAAACTTTTGCTAATCAAGCATTTCTCGGTTACTCGATATCAATTGGTCTAGGTAGCACTAGGACATAGCATCTGCAATGAAATATATGTATCGATAAAGGAAGGCATATATCTAATGGCCTTGTCTTACTAGCTATAATAATTATGCTGTTGGTAAATAGTTGCTTTGCCTACAGACGATCATTACTACTCGAAACAAGTGGACCCCTTTTTATTAGGGCAGTATGCAATAGAAGTGCTTATAACATAGCTTATAGTGTTTAATCTCCTGCCTAAGAAATTTTTCGTTTAAACAGAGCTTTAGATACTAAGCTCTGTATGTAATTTAACATAATTGAGTCCATAATCTTTTTTTACTAGACTTCTTTTGTTCATTCTCGGTTTTAAAATTTTCATATCCCTTTAGTCAGAATTTAAATATTGAAACAGAATTTATTTTACCGCCATGAAAAAATATAACGTTGACTAAATAAATGTTGGTATGAAACCGGGAACAGAATTTGTTTACGTTGAAAGTCTGAATACTATAAGCCTATTGAAAAAATTTGAATTAAAAGTTCACGTTGCAACGTAGGCTGTTCACTCGTGGATAGCGAGTATATTTTATACGGAAACTTTAGTCAATAGACAGTTTTACATTTTGCAATAACTAACAAGGGGGGAGTTTTTTGTGCGTTATTAGTGTTTAATCCAAAATAACCTCCTCAAAATAAAAATCATTGGTTGTAAAAGATGTAAACATTTTAATATAGTTAACGAACTAATTTGAGTCCCGTCTTCAGGATCAATTTGAGTATCATCCAAAATATTTATATTTTCTTCGTTATTGTACACATACATATTAACAAGTTAACATTTTACATAAAAAGGTCACGTATAAACAGGCGAGCTTTACACACAAAAAAGGTTTTTACCAGTAAACCTTGGTTTCAATAATTTTGTTAGTATATGTATACAACATTAAAGTTTTTCTTAAAATATCAAATGTTACAATTACATATATACTTAAATACATACATACAATATTATAAAATAGATTAAGCTGGGAGGAAATATTCTTTGAGTCTTCCACTGAAAACATCCCGTGATGAGCTCTCACGAAGCAAGTGTGAAAATTCTTATTAAACATATATTTTTTCTTATAATTTTTTATTTTTTTTGCTTACTTTTTGGCCAATTCTCATAATTTATCTAAAAGTTGATGAAGAATGTGGAAAACTAACTTAAGTTAGTTCTATCTGGTGATAGAATATCGGAACCGACGATAAGTGAATTCGGTTATTAGTTTTGTATATAACTTTATTTCAACTTTGAAATATCTTTTTCTCTGTGAGAGGGTTCTTAACGTACTGTAAAGCGCCTTATACTTGAATCAGAACATACAAACTCATGACAGCCATCGCCACTGCTGCCTTCGGGTTAACGATGTTCCTTTTCAAAAACTTGCATTTAAAGGTAGGTACAGCTCGGCATTCTACTATAGCTAGATTTCTTAAGACTATAGAATTGAACTTAAGATTGAGTAAGTCAAAATGTTTTAGAATCAAGATGAAATGAAAGAAATTCATCCCAGATTAAGTAATACGATAACCCGTATGGTAGATTCTTGTCATTTTGATATAAAATATAGGATGAAAAAGTAATAAAATATAGTAGTAATTTACCGTCTTATTTTAATTAGTGGCAAAAACTTATTTGAAATTGTGATCTAATATTTACGTAATTTTGTATAACAAAAACCTGTTTAAGTTTTTAAGAATGAATACATAAATTGAATAAAAATAATTATGATTTCAGTTAACATTTTAAAAAAGTCGTTAACAGTCCAAGTCCAACCGCTTTGATATCAATCAACTTCACTGATATTAATTTCGATCACAAAATCTTTCAGATATTTGACTGATAAAAACGAACATATACATAATGTTTTTGTGGAAATAACTAGGGCTACATAAATAAATCTCGTGGATTCAAATGTAGTTGCCTCCGGAGAATCCTATAACAGGTCAAGTATAATCTTTAATATTAGGTTAAAAAGGTGAAAGGTCGGTCAGGTTTCACCGACTGTGGCAAAACCTGGGTTAACTCGCAAATTGGTGATGCTGAGTTTATGGTTGGGCATTGTTCATTATGAGCTTTTACCGCCAGGCACAACCATCAATTCAGATTTCTACTGCTAACAACTGATGAGATTAAACCAAGAAGTTAAGCGGCCGGAATCGATTAATAGAAAGGGTGCGGTCTTTCATCACGATAACGCTAGACCACAAAAAGCAGTAACTTTGTACTCAATTCTTTTCTCAATTTTAGTTTCATTATAACCATTAAGGTGTACATAAATAAATAAATTTGTGATAATTTTACGCTTCAATTCTTAAAACTGCATTTTTATTAAAAGTAATTGTAAATCGAATAAAGCAATCTGTAATGTTCAGTGTGATTAATTGTTAGAATTATTGGAACAAGCTGTATTAGTTTAATTTACTCTACGTAGTTAAAATCCGGATTAGGCATTTATCCAAGGTATACCTGCCTGTCATATCACCCTGGATTTCGTTTTGGTGCACGAATTAAACCTCTATGAATATTTCATATGAGACTTTGCGTTTCGTTGAGAGAGAGAGAGAGAGTTATGGTTTATTTATATTTGTATGTTCACTCGTATATCTAGTGGTTAGTGTAAAACGTTTTAATCAGCTTTTCTTCAGTTTCTGAGACTAAGTAATACTTAGATTAATATTTTAAGTAAAGATATTAAGAATTATCAAAAAGATACGAAACACACTTGACGAAAAACCAAACAAATTTTAAAATTTTAAAATTATATAATATAAATTTTAATTATCATTTAACTGTTTAATAATCCTTTTCAATTTCCAGAACTGTATCAGGAGGCTTGGTTTTAAAAAGAGCAGAAACTCGGCAATGCAGTCTTTTTTTTCTGCCTTTGTTTTTAAGATAAGCTAAGAAACTTAAGATAAGTAAGCGTTAAAGACGTTTAGTAATCACGATTATTAGGCACTCTTCGGACATCAACCCGACTGTCAATATTAAATGAAGACGTTATATAATTTTTTTTGGCTTAGCAGGTCTTTTGTCACATTGAGACGGCTATATCCTTAGAATATTACGCACAGTTTGCCCCCATGCCAATTACTTCTAATTTAGGTTTGGATAAGTAAGTACCTACAATTTGATACTGTCGAAAATGATAGTACCCCTACCTAAAATAATTGTGAATTTAAACTGATATTTAATACGCTAAACTAAAGTTTCATCGTCACCATTATCACCAACCTATCACAGCCATATCTACATGAAAGAAACATATGAGGAGCTAGGAACGTAACACAACCATGCTTACCCAAGCCATGTTGGGGGGTGTAAGCCACTGACGTAACAATTGAGGCCAACGGCTTAATATGCCTATCGGAGCTCGAGATAACAGATTGGTTTGATCCAGCCAGAGACCATAAACGGCGAAAGTTACTTTAATTTCTTAATCGAAACCAGAGTGCTTAAAACACTAAGTCAACGTGATTTTCCATATTAATAATAGTAATAAGAGCATTTTTATTTAACTACCATACTTGATATTATCGGCATACTTGATAGAGCTGTTATAATTATAAATGTTTAATGTTAAGGTTTTGGCTGAAACTAAATAAATGTTTTCTATTGGTAGAGCAAAACCCGTTAATCCCCTCGCACCAGTAGCTTTATTGATGTTGGTGGCATCACCGACAAGTTTATAACCCTGTAAAAAATACGAGCATTCTTTGTATTGGTAGCGAAAGAGATAAGTCCTTCTGTTTACAATACAATACCATGTTGAGCTTGAGCGATTTATGCAGCTATTTTAAAAGTCGATATCCTTTTATTTGAGTAAAAAACACTACTTACAATATTAAGACAAAGTTAGAGAAGCTTTAAAATATTAGGAGAATTTATAAAAATATCATTGACCTAAATTAACTATTGCGAATAATAATAATAGTCTATAACTATTATTAATAAAGTCTTTAAAAGTTTGTTTTCCTCTATAAAAGTTCGTATTCAAAAGCAAAATAAAGAAAATTAATAGATTCAACTCAAATGTGTTCTTCTTCTGTCTCTCTTCTTGGATGATTTTAACATTGTTGTTTAAAACTGGTCTCTGTATTCGTTCAGCATGCCATTTGAATTGGTTTAATATTATTTCTTCGGCTTATTACTTACTGAATATGGTTATCAAGAATATCGCAATATAAGAATACTGGGTTGTTAATCATAATAAAGAAAAGTTTTTTATAAATTAATTTTTCCCCATATCCCGTCGGCATTTTCTAGATTTTACATGTTTCATTTTATGTTTATGGATTGTTGTTTTACTAAATTAAAGAATATATTTTGTAACGAAAAATAAAAATTTTCATTAAATATTCATCTACATAATTTTTTCAAAGGAAATAAAACTAAATTTTACTGTAACAATTTTATTCATATATAAGAATTATTTCATAACTAACGTAAAATTTTCATTTACCTATCCTCATAAATTTTATCTAATGTTCTACATTCTAATCTAAGAACTACTCATAAGCAAACAGTCGTATTCAAGCTTCTATTAACTATATTTAAATAAATAATTTAGAATATTTTGAATTGTTCTCTAAATTTTACATTTTCTTTACCTAAATACATCTAACAAAATTAGTATATTTTTCTAAGTGAATTTTATATTCTACTGTTACTTTAAATGGTCTAATGAAAGTTTACGATTTTTGGTCATTCCTAATAAAATATTATCAGTGGAAGCTGTAGTAGAGTTTTGTAATACATCCTCTTTACTTTGCATAGAATGGTAGTCATTCATTTCAGCCCAAGCAGGTTCAGCTTTAGCTATTCTCTTTCGTTCCATAATCTTAGTATAAAGTAAAATAGATACCATTATGAAAAATACTACAAAACCTAAAGAACAACCTACAATCAATCCCATGCGTCGGTTAAGAATAGTTGATATGTCAAATGGCTTGTTCGCTTTAAATTTCACTGTGATTTGTTTTCTTAACGTGTTGAAGGAAACACATTCGCTAGATGGAGATTGCGTCAGTATGGCTGCAGCAATATCTTGGGTGATACTTGCAGTAGTGTTAATGCCCAGATCTATAATTGAAGTTACATTTAAAACACGTTCACGTTCTTCGTCGATGCTTATAGCTGGTTCACCATACAATGTTATTATACAAACTACGTAATTCGTGTTGGGATCTAAATCAGTAATGCGTGTTGAAACTTCATACTTTTCAAGGAATTTGGATTTTATCTGTAAAAGTAGAAAGGAATTATGTGTTTTATTTTCAGTTGTTTTTCACTTGAATTAATTTCATAATAAAATACAGTAAACAAAATAAATATTACATATTTTTGTTTCCATACCTAAAATATTAAAAATAAACATGGCATGTTTTTCTACTTTACTTACTTCAAAGTTGGCATCTTCATCATAATATATAATTTGTACAGCTTTTATTGCTGTGCGATTTCTTATGAACCATGAAATGGATACTGAATTATCTTTATGCTTATCAACGGCTAACTGTGATATTATAGGAATATCGCATTTTTCCTTAGGATATTCATCATTTTGACACGTTACTAAATTTGATTTTATAATTTTTGGATGGTCTTGTATCCATACCCACGTGTTATCCTTTTGGCAATTGCAGATTAAAGTATTTCCTGAAATCGAAATCATTGCTATTTATTTTTGTTGACAATCTTTGAAACAATATCAAACTATAATAATACTGACCTTTGATTGATATATCTTCAATGTGATTTTCTATAGAGGTTAGGAGTTCTAATGGTATATTTTGGAGCTTATTAAAATCTAAATCTATTTGTACGATTTTATTTAAATTTCTTAAAGCAGTTACCGATATATACTTGATATTGTTATAACTCAGATATAAAATTGAAAGTTCCTTTAAGTTTATTAAATCTTCATTCAGAATATTCTGCAACTTGTTGTGGGAAAGATCCAAAAGTTTCAGATTGCTCAAATCTTCGGCGAAAGATTCCATTGACTCGATGTTATTATTCGATAAACACAGTGTTCTCAATTTGGTTAAGCCTCGGAAATTGCTCGTCTTGAGTTGAGAAATTTTGTTAAAACTTAAATCTAAATTCTCCAAAAAAGACAATTTCGAGAATGGGCTTATTGATAGGCGCCTGATCTTATTGAAAGTTAGGTACAAGTACTGTAAATTTGTGAAATATTCAAAGGTGATATCGTCTAAATTCGTCATGTTTGTGGTGCTAATATGTAACTCATATATATTTGCGACTAACGTTTTATTATCTGGTTTTCGTAGCGAGCTCCATGATACAGCGGGGTTTTTACTGATATCCAAATTGATCAAAGTAGTTCCATGTAATTTATATGTAATCAAGAAATCAAAGAAAACGATATTATTATTAGAAATATTTATATTTTGTATGTTTGGGAAGGTTTCTAGGATAATTAAAGGTAAGCTATCCAATTTATTATAACTAATATCCAAAGTGAACAGATCGTAAAATAAAATTTTTTTTCGTGCTGTAATAGATTTAATCTCATTTTTCCTTAGAATTAGGTTTTTGAGCTTCGTGATTTTTTCAAATCCACTCATTTCTATTCGGGGTAAAAGATTATCTGCAATATCTAATGTCTCTACTTGAGTCAAATTATGAAACGTGTTGTATGGCACATAATCTAAAAAGTTATTACTTATATTAAACTCTGTAATAGTGTTTTGGTTATCAAATAATTGTAAGGGTATCGAACTAAATATATTTTGTGCCACATTCAGTCTTAGAAGGTTTTTATTGAATTTAAATGTTCCTTCAAAAATGTTTTCTATGTTGCAATGTTCTAAAAATAATACTTCTAAAAGGGGAAGTGAATAAAATGATTCCAAAGGTAAATAGTCTAGAACATTGAAGGATAAATACAAATATTTTAATCCAGGAATATTGATGGCTAGTAAGTCGGTAGATTTAAGTGAATTATTTTTCACTGAAAGAGTTTTTAGATTATTTAGTCCTTGAAATGTGTCGTTGGAAATATAATGTATTTCACAATTATCAAGATATAGTGAACTAAGGGGTAAACCCTGTTGAAATACATTTTTTTGAAGAATTTTTAATGGATTGAATGATAAATTAAGGGTTCTTAATTTTTTCAAGGTATCGAATGCCATATCAAAAACAAATATGATTTTGTTATGGGCAATATCTAAATCTTCCAATTCACTTAACCCAAAAAATGTGTAATTTGTTATATTACGTAGCATGTTATACTGCAAACTCAAGTAACGCGTTGAATTTAAATGTTGAAATGAAAAGTCATCAAGTACGGAAAATTCATTGTTATTTAATTCAAGTCGTGTGATTCGACTCATATTTCGAAATGTATTCTTTGTTAAAAATTTTAAACGATTATTTTTTAATATTAAGTGACTAAGTTTCTCTTGGGATTGAAATATGAAATTACTGAGTAATGCTAAAGAATTTGAATCTAGGTGTAAAGTAAGCAGATTTGAGCCTAATTTTGGCAATACATCGTTGATATCGATGAGATAGTTGTGATTTAAGCTTAGATATTTTAATTTTTTCATATTAACGAATGCTCCTGGTTCAATAAAATTGATTTCATTATGATTCAAATGAATTTCTTCAACTCTTATACTGTTTTTGAATAGAAGTTTTGATATAAAAGTAAGCCTGTTATTGTTTAGTCTTATTTCATTTACATTTGTAAGAGAATCAAATGTGCTATTATTAAGATCAAAAAAATTGTTATTGTCTAGTCTTAGTTTTACTAGGTTCTTATTATTTATAAAAATACTGTATGGCACTTGATTTAAGTTATTAAAATCTAATTGCAGTTTAGCTAATTTATTTAAATTACTAAAGCTCTCACTATGAATGTTGTTTATACAGTTTTTATTTAAATGTATTGCAATAATTTTATTAGAATTAATGAAGGAATCAATTGGCACATCCAAAATATTGTTATGACTTAAAAATACTTCAGTAAGAGACGGCAAATTACAAAACAATCCGTGAATATGGTGTAGATGATTGTGACTTAATTCTATGAACGCTAAGTTCTTATTGTTCTGGAAAAGGTTGGGGTTTAAAGTTTTAATTCTATTATGACTTAAGTCTATGGATTTTAAATTTATTAAAGAGTAAAATGCCCGATAATGGATGTTATTGATGAAATTAAAATGAAATGTCAAGATCATTAGGGACGGACAAAATTTAAGACAGTCTTCTGAAATAAATTCAAAATTATTAGAGTTTAAATCTAAGTATTCTAAGGATATTAAATCAGAATTTTCTACACTTGGAAAGGACGACATTTCATTCCATGCCAATCTCAGTGAACGAAGATGTCTTAATTTTACAATAGATTCTATAGGAAAAGCGGTGAGGTTGTTTTCACTTAAATCAATTTCCGACAGAGAAAGTTCTAAGCTTGAAAAAGCTGAATCTGATATATCGCGTATTAAGTTTCCTTTTAAGTTAAGTTTAATTAAAGGAAGACCATAAAAGCTGTAGCTGGGTATATCTTCTAAGTAGTTTGAAGTTAAGTCAATCGACATAATCTTGAGCATTCCAGAGAATGATTTTTGTGGCATTAATTTTATTTTGCTTGATACAATGCTTAACGTTTCAAGGCACTTTCTGAGCGGCATAAATGTGTCATCGGCAATATCTTTTATGCTTGTTCTTGAAATATGTATATGTTTTATGCAAACGCCTTGGGGTATAAAATGGGATCCCAAATTTTCTTCGTTATCATCAAGGTCATAAACAGACAGTGAATTTATGTTTAACGTACTTTTAATTGTATTTTTTACGTCTTTCAATATAGTATCTTGACAATCAACAAATAGCCCTGAAAGAATATTTAAATTTTTTAATTTATATTATATATATCATTTTTTAAATTAATTATTATATATCTAATTCGTCATATAAAAAGGAAGCTTACCATCATCAAATGTATAACACGAGCATTTATTATTGCTTATTAATTCAGGGCACCCCAGGGAATTTTGAGCTCGCAAAAAGGAGGGTAAAACCAGTAATAATGAAATAAATTGCAAAGCATCGTAATCATTTTTTGCTATCTCGAAATATGAAATCTTTTTCATAGTTACATCATACTTAACATTTTCTACATTTTACTGGTGCTCACTCTGAAACAAAAGAATACAAATTTTAATTAACTATATTTATTTTAATTATAAATCTGTAGTAAGAATCTTAAATACTTAATACGACTTTGCACTCTAATGTTGGCGTTGGCCAGATTTACGGTAGTTAAAGATCAATCATCAAAGGAAATTACATATACTTGAAGGCCCAAAATCCTATAAAAGAAGCAAATTTGGAGTAATTCATCATTTTTTTATGATTAACGATTTGTTTTTTTGAACGTCCGTTTCTTCTTCTTCCCAATTATAAGATAATTTAAATGTACGAAAATACTGCTGAAAGCTTTTGTAATTTTACAACGATCCGTGGTTTGATGTCGTACAAAAATAGTGGACTTAAGCAAACCCTACGTTCGTATGATAGTTTCCTAACTTTTCCAAAGTTGATCTCTCTGAGTTAACGTCGATGTATCAATATCAAGTTGTCCCATTGAAAGCTATTTTGCTGCTATCTTTGACCTAATTTCAGCAGATGAATCTGCATCCGCTTTAGTTCTGAGCTCATTATCTGGTGACTTCTCTGCTCTATCAGGTATATTGTTCAGTTCGTTTTCAGAATAAATGAGATCAAACTAAAACTGTGCTGACTTGCGTTGTTTACCAATTAACTTTATTTCTTCATGGCGTATGCTGTTTCTGATGTGGCGATACGGCGACTGAACTCGAGCATAAATGAATCTTGGATTTTCTTATTCTTATACAACAGTAATGTCACAGAAAATAAATGAAAATCAAGGTTTTGCTTTATTGTATTCAAAGTCAATACTAATGTTTATTTTTCAGTCTAGGTTCATTACATATTCTCATGAAATGTTGAAATGTATAACTAACTCCGTGATGTAATATATTTACGTATTTTTTTCAACAAGATAATTTATAGCAATGCCAAATCTTTTAATCTCCAAATTCATTTCTTAATATGAATAAAGTTCAATAATAATGTAAAAAAATAAAACCAATAGACTACAATAAAATACAAAGCAATGGGTATAAACACAAATCTTTGTATAGTTGAAAAAGTGCGATCGTTTTGTAAACTCAAAATAAGTTCACTGAAAAGTACTATTAATTCCTATATTTTCGATATTGGTGGAATAACTTAAAAAATAAATTTCACATTATTATAAAATGTGATCTATTATAACATTTAGTAAAAGAAGAGCCTGAATAATGAAACTTTAGACATTAACTTATTGAAAAACAGACCGTTTACGTATCAGTATTTGGTACATTTTTCAGTGAACTCAGAAGTAGTTAAACGAGCTCACAGTCAGATTCTTGATGCCGTCTCTGTCTGCCTGTAGTAACACAAAGGTGTTTAAATCAATACGATTTGTTATTTATAAGTTACTAGACAATATTTCCTAATGAAACAAGTACAAAACGTCATCAATAACAAAACATAAAATATATATAAATATCATAACAAAAAAGTCATCTCCGCACCATAGAATATAGGCTGTTTTAAAATAAATGATGTCTGTTATTAGTCTATAGATATATTTTATTTCGATTAAATATTTGAATACTCTGCAATAAAAATCTTTGGATATTTAATCTATTAATTTCCCAATCAACGTTTTAAAACCTCTCATTAATTGCGCCATTTTGTAAAGCAAATTACAAAATCTGTTTCAAAAGTACCAACTTCACTGAATTTTGTATTATAAATCTTGTCACGCAAACATGACACTCCATTGAGTGTCAATAAGAGGAGGTTAGAAGGAAAATAAATTCATATTTAATAAATAAACCTCTTTGATCAATGCTTACTTTAAATTTCTCACAAGAATTCAATGACTGTAAGGAAAGGAAAGTGAGTAGGCGTCTGGTTCTTTTCAGTATATTTTCTTTCTAGGATACTTTTACACTCATTAATCTTAATAATTATTAGTATCGTTAAAAATAAAATATATTTCAATTTGTGTAAATATTCAGTTATTGAAAGAAACTTTTATAGGTACATGATTCACCTACTTAATATCATCCTTCTATCTCTGTCTTTAAAGTTTAAATTTCATTGTATGGGTGGATATGTAAACAGATAATTATACATGTATTCTATTGTATGGATATTCAGTATTATATGCAATTAATCCTTAAATACGCATAAGGTTCTACTTAGCAAATTTTGAAATATCATGTTTCACGATAAAGAAAGGCGATAAAATAGATCAACATTTTGCGCACTATGACAAAACAAGAAACATCGCAACCGGATAAAGCAAAACCTTATGAAACACAGAAATAATATTAACAAAATTATGCTTAAAAGCAAGCGGTTAGAATAACTAAATATTGTTGGCTTTAGCCAACAAAAATAATTACAATTAAATATTTATGCACTTACCTAGTTTTTATTTGCGCCAACATACGCAACTAATTATAAAGCGTTCTCGCGAGGGCGCTAGGGTCCATTTTTGCGTTGCGTGTCGAAGGCAGTGTTCCTGTTCCCGTCGAGTTTCACAACGCGACTTACTAGTGGTAATTAGAAATAGTTTTTAATTGTTTCAGGGGGTTTTGATGTTCAGCGCAACAGAGAACGCCTGAGGTCATTAGAAGGCTCTACAGAAGACTGCCGTGGCGGCGCGCGCTGGTAGGTCACCGGCTGTTGTTGCCGCGCCGCGACCCACTATTATTATACTTTTATGACGAATCGGATTTTGCTATATGAACGGCTTTGTGGTGATGTAAACGTGTAAGGGCTTATCTTACAGCGTTAGAGTCCGTTTTACGTGTTCATTGCTTTGCGTAGTCACGTTTTGCCGATTCTTGTATTTGGGTCACGGCGTTCAATATACAGCTTTATTTTCTAACGATTCGTAAGAGTCGGTATGTTTGAATCGTACAAATGGTTATCCTCATGAGCTTTCCCTTATTTACATTCAAGTATATGATAAAATAAAACATTGAATGAAATTTGCAAAAAAAGAGACACGCGTATTAAAACCTCAAGGTTTTCTTTTGTTTTAGTTACAGTACTGCGGCGAATAAGGTCGCTAAAGCTTATCAATCAATTTTTTTCAGATTTATCAGTGATTCCAGAGACTACCTCCGGGGCATTGGTTTTACAAACAACTTAAGGACACGTTTTAAGAACGTTCAGACTCTGACACGAATTATGAGCTCCCGACTGGGGTAGTATCTCTACCTTACAAATATCGTAACTGTCTATATATAATTTTGAAATGGTGTTTTCCTGCAAGATTAAGGTCACCAGAACTCGTTATCTTAGGAGAATGGAGACTCGGCATCTATGCGGTACCATTATTTTTTTCAATTATTATAGCATCCAACTGTAATTTATATTTACAATATATGACTTAAATAGTAAGGACCTATAGTGTCGACAAAGAGTATCAAAATTAATAAGCTTAACATGAAGAAAATGCATGTTAAAAGAAATATAGTTAAATTCTCAGGACTCAATTTGTAAAAAGGTACAATACTAATATAACGATTACTCTGACTTTTTTACACAATATGCAACGCGTATTTAAGTATTCATGGTCTTACAAGAGTCTATTGGTAACCGCATGTTTGTCAGCTAAGTCGTAAAAAAGAAGAATGTATTTTTATAAAGACTTCTTTTAATTTAAATCGACATTTTAAAAATTAATTCTTTAATACGCTTTCAATTATCAAAAGATTTAAATTAAAAAAATATCATAATAAGTAGTTACAGAATATTTCAAAACTGAACATCTATATTTTAGGAAATATTGTATTTTAAATGAGTAGTGCATGACCTGTGTTTTTCGTATTTATTAAAGCAGTTGTAAAAAATGTACATACGAGATTTGAACATTATGTAACAGAATACATAAAATAGCGAACAGAAAGGATGGAGAGCACTTCTGTTATAATGTACAGTTTTCAGACAACTCTAAGACTGATAGTTCAGTAGAGAATCTGTGGGGAATCTAGCCGAGATCTAGGTCACGAAAACAGTTGGTTTTCAGTTGAGCTACAAAATTAGATGGCTAGGTCGAGAGCTTTGATGCTAATTTAATATAAAAGTAGTTGAGATTAATCTTTTAATAATGAAATCTTATTAAAATCGAAATTATTCGGGGTGTCTTTTTAATATTCTTTAATTGCCTATTAATATATTAGTGTTTGCTGAAGTTGAATTAATTATCAATATACCTCTGTGGTCTAGTTGCTGACATTATCTACTTCAGATCTGGAGGTCCGAAGTTCAATCTCAGTTAGTTCTACCATCAAGAGAGATGAAGGGCAAGACCTAAGCTGTTAAGAAAAAAATTTTTTTTTCATCAACAGCCTTTATACGGTCCTCTACACCTATCTACATGGAAGAAAAAGATTCGCCCATTATACTACTACACTGTGTCAATGCGGATTGGTGGGTTTAAATGGGTTTAGTAGTTGATTTAATAATGTTCATATTTATTCCTTCATAACCTTCTGCAATAAAATACCAAGCGCTCTCAAGGGCCAAGTTGATTAAACTGTAATATTTTAACTTTTATTAATTCTTTTTCTATTTCTATTTTCTTAAAAATCTATTTTCTATTTCTATAGACTTTAATCGGACTATTATACAAAACTAATATGGAATGACAACGGTAACGAATCCAGAAATCATGCATTAAATAATACACAGAGAAGAAAATAGAACCGTTTACGAAGTCGCATGAAAGATTTTATTTTGTTTTTATCCTCACTTAGCCTGTGGTTTCATCTCTGTGGAGCTGTGATTAATTATCCCAAGTGAATTGTACCCTTCCCTGAATGATAATTTATCCGACCCGTTCTGGAGCACAAATATTATGCAGGGCTTCGGATTCGAATTATTGATCAGTATCTATGTTAATAAAATGGATATTGTTTATTGTATTGTGTATTTTTGTGTATTTCTCTTCTTGAATTGACTGATGTACAATAAAGATATATTCTATTCTATTAGTTTTGGCGGAATATTGGTCTTATTTTAAAGTCCCACTTGCTGGGGAAACTGAGGTCTTCAAAGATTGTGCCCAGGTCTTCCAAGGTCTCAGCCATAACTACGTTATGATGCGTAAGATAACTAGGGTCACCGACGTAGCTTACACAATCGCGACTTTTCCGTACATCAATTGGTATAATGACGTACAGTGCAAAAGGAGGGGATGTACAAGGATACGACATATTTTATTAAAAACCATTTCAAGTAGACCCGTGAAAGGAAAGCTTAAAATAAAGTACATTTTATTTAGAAGAGAAAAAAATATCGATTTTGAAACAATAAAGTACTAGTAGTCCTTTAAAGTAAACTTAAAAGTTCAAACGCTGCAAGTAGTATGTGTAGCTCATATAACTTTGACGGTCTACCGCTAAGTGCCCGTAAGGCATTTGGTGGGCTATTTGCAGTACCGCACACGTTTCCAAGTCACTGCTTTACTTACCTAGATGTGGTTAATCTAGTAGGCGCTACTTACATACAAAAGTTATTACTCATGATATTTTGTTATTTTATTTGCTTTATCCTTGTGCAAGATTATTTAAGGTAAAGGCCTGTAATAATAAAATAATAATATTTCACACTCACACCTAGCCAAAAGTTATACACAACAAAACAACAGACAATTGTACAAAGGTACTGCTTATTTCTTTTAAAAATCTATTTCACCAGCCCCACATATAGGAATAGTGATAACGAACGGTAAATATAATAACTAATTAAAAGAGGAATAAAAATTGAAAATAATAAAACAAAAAAAATGACAAAAAAATTAAATGAAAAATTATTTATTATATATATATATATAATAAACTATTCTTTAACTGGAATAACTTGCAAATACCCGGTTAATAACCAATTAAAGTTATCACTATTTCCTATAATTACATTTAATTATTTTTCTGATACATATTCCCTGTTATGACGATTTAAAAGAACTTAAATAAAGAAAATATATCTATTTATATTTAAATAAAGATATTTTGACTATATTGATACATACACATATACATTCATTCAGATTCGGTTTTATGGGGTGGGATTAAAGAAGGATGCGTAGATGTGGTCGGTGGGGAACATCATTTGTCCTGGAGAAGGAGACCGTTCATGGAGATAATTAGGATTGAAAAGACAATATTCCGTTCAATCCTAATTATCTCTGAGAGGGGAAAAAGGAGACGAGTGTTCCTACTATCCTTAATTGGAAGATAATTTTGTATCCTCCGGAAATCAGACACGTGATCAAATTTTCTGACACCGAATATGAATCTTATAAGCACTCTAATTTGTTTAGTAACTCATTGAGATAGCAGGCATCAGAATAATCAAAAATAGGTTGGATAAGGAATGCCTTATGCTTTGCCCAATGGGGCAAGGTAGGATTTATTGGTAAAGGTAAATGTTTGGAGATATTTTAAGGAATGGAAAGAAAAATGAACTTTTCTGTTTCTCTCACCAATATGCGACTACCATGAGAGATTTGCACAAATATTACACCCAAATTATTGACGGTATCGCAATATAGTATCGAAACAGTTTGGAAAGTTAAACGGGGAAGGAAAAGAAAATCTATGGAACTCCGAATAGCTCGGCTACTTATAATAATATCTTAAAGTCTTAGGAGGGTTAATGAGGAAACCACAACTTTTGACCAAACACTTATGCACTGTAGTTCCATGTGTAATGATGCTTTGTTAACATTAAGGTCTAAAATAGGGTAGTGCCTATAGAGCTGCAAATCGTCAATCGTCAATTTCAATTTATGTCTTAATATTAGAAATATGTTCAATCACCAAACAAATGTACATGACGCGTGAACAAATATTCGTACTCATAATACAAATATCTGTCCCAACAAGGATTCGAACCCGGGACATCTGACTAAGTAGATAGGGTTACTGATCACTCAACCGGTAAGAGCTTTTTTAACGTTTTTTTTATTTTATCCTAAAATAGTTAGCACAGTTTCAATTTCGGCCTCTGGTCATCGCCGTTTGTGATGTGTTCCAATACATATTAATTTTTTTTTAATCTACATATTTGTGCTCCCGCTAATTTTTTTAAAGCATGGGCATTCATCCGAAAAATATCTTTATAATGAATTACTAAGCAGCATAATTAAATTGGTATTCTTTATTTATAGTAAGTATTTCTTGTAGTTAAGTTTAGTAAAATGTTCAGTTAAATGTTATTCAAAGTCAATTAAACATACGAACATTTTAAACATATTTATTATAGACCACCATTATTTTTACTATAAGACAGTAGTGATAACCCATTTAAGTCCATTGATGTCAAATCAGACCAGATGAAGGCAAATAAAGTGAGGTGACACTTTTCTTATAGGCTCACACCTTGACATTTTTTGCAGGTTGTT
Organism: Acentria ephemerella; assembly: GCA_943193645.1. NCBI lineage: Eukaryota > Metazoa > Arthropoda > Insecta > Lepidoptera > Crambidae > Acentria > Acentria ephemerella. The sequence goes on from OW971882.1 coordinate 4,800,563, forward strand.
AGTAGATCTGGGTCAGACTTAAGCAGACTTGTATTATGAAACATGGTGATCTTCTTATGAATATTTAAGTTATGGCTTTAATGAAGCTTAAACTATTCTGATGTGCTCTCTGCGTATTATAAATTAGTCCTAATGAAATGAATTAAAATGTTCAAAGGAACTAAATGAATTTCATAAATTTACTCGAGCAGTCTTTTTACCTCAAGGCTCGTCTAAATAAACAACTCCTCGGTCATTTATTTCTGTCGGAAAATGTCTTTTATTTTTATTCCGTACATTACGCTTTAAATGAGTTAGTATGGTGTAATTACTGTCACGCGAGGTGTTAACGTCTTTAAAAAGTTGTATGAATTCTTTAAAGCTATTGATTAATGCCCTGGTTTCATTCTACTTTCATCATTTAAAATTTTAATAGCGCGATAACAAAGGCATTGCTTACTAACGTCAATTGAAACTGTTTACGTTATAACAATATTGAACACTATATAATTTTCTTTATCACTCAATTGGCTAAACAATCAAAACATTTTTAAATGTGGTTTAAATAAAATAGGTAGGATGACTGATTTAAGTAGCCCCATAACTCTACTCTTTGGATTATATAAAATATGATAACATTCTAAGGAGGAATTCAATCATAATAACGGGCTTCTGAACACCTAATAATATTTCTTTCAATATGTATTTTTTTGTTGTTGTTGAATGTTGAAGAATGAATGTTGTTGATAGGTTTCATTTTTAATCGATTAGGTACCCTTTTATACGAGAGCTACAATGGTGCGGCAATGGAGGTGTGCTACCTTTTCTGGAACTTGCGATTCTAAGTTCAAATGCGATTGAAATCTTTAAAAATGTAAATGTATTCCCTTCTTCATACAACATGGATTCCTTTAAAAGTGACGTGTAAAGCACTTTTTGGGCCGGCAAGGTGAGGGTGGCTAGGGTGTTATCATCAGATATGGACTCCTCTACTGTTTATCATCAGCTGGTGTCATTTGCTGAGCTTTTTATTTAAAAAAATTAACAGTATTAAATATTAAAAATATTAACAAACGCGGTTATACATTTTACAGATACGTAGTTCTTCGTGGTATCTAATAGTATAGACCTCAACAATAAGCGTTTTATCAAGCATTGCCTATTATTATTTTCATAGATACAGCAGTATCTTCTCTAATATAGTTCAAGGTTAAAATAAACATGATTTTTTATTTTATAAATTCTTAACATATCTGAGGGAATAGTTATCTTATCTATAATTGCCAGAAAACAACATTAAAGTTAACATTGTTTTTATGGCTTCATGATAAGTAAGATGGTGGTGGCTATGCCACTCTGTAAGAGCCCTACCACCAAACAAACCGAGCAGGAAATTTCTGCCCCTACTGGGAATTGAATCCCATAATCTGTAGATCTGAGTTGCTATTTACTGTTAAACCACAGATTCGATAGTATATGATTGGGAATTTGATTAAACTAGATCATAACGGTAGAATATCGTATATTCACAATAAAAACATTCATTCGTTTCTTCTAATGTGAGGAATATGAACAATTATTATTAGAACTATAAACATAATAACTCAGCATTTGTTTATATTTGATTTTGCAAAGTATCAGTTTCACGGTCAAAAAGACAAAATAGTAACAAATGCAAATCTAATCCATGTTGAGACTCTAAATTAAGCAAAGTTGATTAACTAGAATGGTAGTTCTAAAATACTCTACCAATAAATATTTCAGTGTATTCCCTTAGCTATTTGCTTAGTTGAACATCTCAGAAAGTAGGCCGCCAGTCAATTCGCTAGCGTCAATGTTACAAAACTTTATTTTTACTCACCAATGTTCACCTGAAAATACGATCTAACTGGGAATTGTGATATTAATGATTCAGAATATCAATGAGATTTTTTCGGCTGCGTTATTTATGTTGTTTACCTCCGTGGAGACTAGCATTACCCTTTTTTGGTTACTTTCGTTTTTTGAAGATTAGACTCAGCTTTTTACTGCCATTGATTTCCTTAAGTAATTAAACCATTAAAATTGTCAAATATTTATAGTCATTATAATAATGTTGAAGTACTAAAATGCCATTTTCACTTTTAGTTTTGTTACGATCAACAAATTAATACATCCAAGGGAAAAAAATATTTATATTTTGTACATTATTAGATTTTAAATATTTCTAAGTTTCAGTAGATCTAGGTATAATAAAGTTTAGATTGACCAAGCAAATTTTTAAGCTTAACAGGTAGGGGCCTTAAATAGCTTTATGATTATATCACTGTATGATTGAAAATCAGTATATATCTAATATACCTTCTTTTCCTTGAGAACTTTCAACAATCTTGCAGTATCGGAAATACGGCAAATATGTTATGAATATACGTCATATTTCAGCTGAGATCTTCATCAAGGTGCAGCTCAAACACGATGTATATAAAATTTGGAACAGCTTTCTAGCCAAGTGCTTTGAAGGTTTTTGGAAGGCAGGAAGGAATCAATGTACACATAATAAATTTCAGGATAATAGGCTTAAATTATTTTATGAAAAAAAAAATTTATTAAACTGTAATCTAGGGGTAAATTACCCTGTTTTGCAATAAAGAGTAGTAGTAATTATCAATAAAAATAAAAACTGATATTAGAGAAGTCCAAACATTAGTCGTTATTTTATTAATATATATTCTTGTATGCTTTTCCTTTAATGTACGTAGTTAAACTACTGTAAATAATAGCGATTAAGGTATATGATAACTCAGACATTTTGCACTTCGCCGGCCACTGCAGCGTCACGTTTCACTACGCTCGCTCAGTTTGAACCTTTACTTAAAATACCATTTTCTATAACGTCTACCTTTACGATCAAAGCTAGCCCCATATTATATATTTTAAATTTTACATCATTAAAAACGTTGAGAACTGTGTCTTAAAGGAGTGAAGGGAATAATATCTTTCTACTATGCATTATTGTTCATATAGAAAATGAATTTAAGGAACTGATAAATATGTAAAGCTGTCTGTTATCTGCGGTATTTTACAAGCATCATGCGGGATCATCGGTTGTTGATTCAAGTTACTTGTACCATTTTGAGTGGGGTTCGATACGTACGCACTGTCACGGGCTGGGCATTAAAGAGATACGGCGCGGCATAAATTTCCTACCGGGATCTGAATTAAGTGGGCTTTTATTTGTTACGTCACGCTCTGTGTAGGCCTTTATGTACAGCATTTAGTTAACAATAAAGTTTTCATTTGAGAACAACTATGATAATATTACTTATTGTTATTATGTTTTTGAGCGTACTAAATTACTTGACAATTAATAACTGTAATCAACTTATACAGTTCTTGATTATCAAAGCATTTCTTAACATTTATATACGGATTTAAATTATTTGATTTGTTTTAAGAGATTTTGTACTTATAGATGACTGATAGTAATCATAACATTCATTTATGGAGTTTTAGCGGTTAAAATTAAAAATTTATGTTTTTTTATTCGATATAAAAATTAGTGAGCAATTATCTGACAATTTTTACGTCTGATAATCGCTTACTAATTTAATTTAAAACGTCACCTATTCCAAATCAGTAACAACTTTTTTTCATCGCCCAATATACTCAGTAAAGTTAGGTCCATGCTAAAACTCATGCCTCCTGCTTGCACTTGAATCTATTTAAGCAAAAGCCACTTTACGCAATCTCTACGCAAATCTTTACGCTTTACGCAGGGTTGGTCGTGTTTATTATTTTAAAAAGATCGCAGATGCCTAAGATTAATTATTTCAACGTCGGCGGTTGAGTTTTAAGGTTATTTTCCCGTGGTTGAAATTTCACGTTAGGCTAAAGGGTCCGAGTAACCACATACGAGTGCAATTTGCTTTTGTGGCTGCGTTTAGTAAAATGTATATATAGTATACGGTTTATTTTTTAACCTCATTTGGTTGTGGTGTTCTTATTAATAATTATGATAAAATGATGAATGGAGTTTAGCTTTTGTATCGATATTTAGAAAAACCAGATAAAATTGATGACTTCCTAAGATGAAAAAGGTGCAATATAATAATTTTTTGTATATATTTATATTAATATAATGACCAATGTTACTTTTTGATTCCACTTTATTGTATGTGGCTATAAATATGTATAGAAATAATTATTATACAAATATTAAAAAAATAAGAATTTTTCAAGTTTCTTACCATAATCTTTGAAATGAGATTTAAAGATTTTGTCTTTTCACTTTGAATTGTGTCCTTATCTAAAACTTAAGTTTCTTATGGATTTAGTCATTGCACTTGTATGAAAGGGATAAATTACTTAGAAATGCCAAGTTACACTTAACATCCTTGATTGGGGCGATTGAATGAAGGCTTTATCTTTTTGACAATCTACTACTTACCTTTCATACTTATACAAAATTTCAAGAAATAAATGTATTTATCAAGTAATTTTTGTATTAAAACTCTACAGGAAATTGTCAAGTATTTATTCAATATTTTCGTATGAACTTCAAATGGAATCAATGGGAAAGTTGGCAGCTAGAACTATTTCCAACGGTCTAAAATTCTCGTAACTAAAGGGCTCATGCTTTACAAGACCCAATATCCGTTTGTGGCGCTTTTTTAAAGTTTCACTCTTGAGTGACTGCTCTATATTATCAAAAAAGCTAGTTTTTATACAATTAAGGTGATAGACCGTCCCGTTTAATAGTTATGATATTGCAGTACGGACCTTTTAAATAGCTTAAATCCGTTAAATTAATATTAATTAACCGTAAAATTAATATTAAGCGAAAGTATGATGATACAGTATTAAACTATTGGTATACACTAGTTGCTTTAATTTGTTAAGACAATAGGTCGGTCCAATTAGTATAAAGACAAAACGTGTGTTTGAGAATAACAAAATAAGTCATACGATGTAATCCGGAGTAGCGGTGGCAGAAGGTACAGTTATGACTACGGTTAGACGAGTTTCCATACAAACCAATTTTAATTATAACTTTTTTACCTTTTCCGTGTTATTTTTGCGTGTAAATCACTCTTGATCAAAAATAAATAAATCATTTTAATTAGTGAAACCGTTTTGAGTGAATAATTCATTTTTATGTCAGTATTTATTTTTAATAAGAAGATTTTATTTCTTTAACATAACAAAATATATGTTATAGCCAAGTAGGAATCCAGTGAATATGTATCTAACTGTATAAAAATGCTTGTAGAAGGAGACTCTGCTCTTACGAAAATTTAGTTTCATCTTTTTGATGCTATTGCACTAAAATAAAAAAAAATAAAAAAAAATATATATAATGGTTTTCTAGCAATGACAGATCTATAAAATTACAGTTTATTTCAACTTATTCACAAAATTTCAGTCAATTATCTTTAATAAAATATACATTAAATGAAGTCACATTTTTCACTTTTATAATTTCACTAAAGGGTTTCCGAATATACGAACGCGTTCAATTCCTTTTTTGTAAAGGCATTTCGTTAAATTTTCACACTTGAGAGTCCGGGTCGCTCTCATTGGTAACAAAATTTAAGCCCATAGGAAATCGAACTTGAGTAAAACAAAAAAGTTACAGAATAAAATAATATGTATGTGAATACTACTGTGTGTGAATAATATGTATATATGTATACTAATAGTTCATGCAAATTCGGGACTAAACATTGACTTCTACTAAATTGTAAGAATTATGTTAATATCTACTTTAAATACATTTTGAAATGAATGTTTAAATTTTACTACTAAAGATCTATGTAGGTATTAAAAATAGTTTGCACTGCGATAAAAGATTAATGAGAGTTAAATAATTAAATGACTGATATTTTTATTAAGAAAATACGAAAGTTCTAAAGCTTAATAAATCGAAAGTTCACCACATCAAGCGATCTAATATCAAAGCTTATTAGATGTAAATTTCATAACATATATTTTATTAAATAGTAACGATTGATTGTTTTATTCAAATATAAGATTTACATTTTTGCAGTACCTTTTTCCAAAAATTTGTATCTATTCAAATTTATTCATAGGATTACTGCTAAAATGTTCTAATACTATAAATACGGAAATTATTTGGTTTAAACTGAATTCTTTTCAAAAAAAGGTTTTTTTTGAGTAATGGATATTCAAGGATCTGGGACTGTATTCGGAGAATTTATCCTGTATTTGTTTTTGACTGACAGTTTGTAGTAGTACAATTGTCTAAGTGAGGTATTTAATATCGCCAATACATTAAAGAGCACATAAAAGAAAATTACATTAGTCGAGCGAGATTCACTTTTCTACATTCTAGTCACGTGTGCAAGTAATTTTGCAAAAAGGGTGATTGTAAAGTACTCAAGCATTCAGTGCGCCTGTTGACCGCCAAGATCATGCCTTCTGAACGCGAAGAATCTACTAAATGAGTTAACTTTTCTCATTTATAGGCACATTATTCCCATTAAGTTCATCGCCACCCCGGTATATGTATCCACTTTTGAGTACGCTTGCTAATTACAGGTACTCCCATTAACGAGTTATATCGCTGAGTCTAATCTCGTCTCGAGAACTTGTTTAAATTGAGTCTTGGCTGCTAGATGAGGTCTCTGTGATATGAATTGCGGAGTCAATCTTAACTTGAACTGGGTTATTCCGTCAATAATTACTGAGCCCCTTACAATTTTGTATTTGCATAATGTTAATATAAGGGATAAAATGCTCAATAACAATAATTTGTAGATAATAATTTGTAAGAAATCTAGGTGTGTATGTAGTGTAACATTAAATGCAATGTGCCGGGCCTTTTCATTAAAGTTATTTCATTCATCCAGATTTTTCAAAGTAAAAGTAATGTTTAAAAAAGAGTCTTATATGTTTACTAAAATTTTTCTCCGCTAACAAATAATTTGCTCAATCTCCAAAAACATCTGCAACTCGATAAAAAATAAATTTTCAAATAAAACTGTCTCACTTGCCTGCATTGATATTGATTTGCTGCTATTACTAAAAGCTGTTACATCCTTACGTGAGGGTGACGTTATAATGTAACGATAGCTAATAAAATTGCTTGGGACAAATTAGATTGGCGCCAGGTAACTTCGCGTAGTGTCACCCGTGTTTTATCTTTATCTTTACTATATCAGGGGTTATTTTTCTATTCTATTCGCCAATTCTTCACCAGAAACCTTTTGTGATGTTATCTTATTCGCTGGTACTTGACGGATCCACTAATCTATTTTGGGATGGGCAAATATTGTAGTAATGAACATTACTACAATCTTTGCCCATCCCAAAAATGTTTCGTTTTATTTCAGAACGATAAATACATCTTAAGTACCCTGTACTTAATTTATTTGACTGGGTTTTCTGTTGTGTGTACAGTCTGGTAAGAGACATAAGGCTATTCCTTTCGTTAAAATCAGAAAAAAATATGTTTCATATACCACAGTTTATATCAAAAAGGTTTTTACGTAAGAAGCTTTCGATGTAGATGTGGATTGCTTATATAAGGATCCCACTTCATTCTGTAGTTATACAAAATGAAGTGGAATACCATTTAAAAATAATTTACAGATACAATATACATTTTAATCTGTACTATAGTAAGTAAATTAATAAATATTGTAGTTAATAGAGTTTAATTTATTCAAATACCCATATTAATAAATGGTTTTGTTAGAATTTATCACTTAATTTCCAGAACTGACACTATAATTAAACTAGAAATGCCCACCCCTAATAATCATGTCGTTTGCTTCATTATCATATTGTAATTATATAGCTATCATAGATGCATAAAACAGAACAGAAGTATTACTTACCTAATAACAACCACTTTATAAAATTGTTAGGTGATAATGTTCTGTCATATTTATAAGCCATTTGTATTAGATTTAATGATAAAATAAAACTTTAATTAGAGATATTTAATCTAGAACAATAATAAAGATTAGTAGAAGAAATCACTTTTGTTAGATTTATTTTTTAACTGGAACGATTTCTGGAGGAGGTAAGCGGAATTTAGAAATTCTTTGAATGTAGTTTTGTTAACGAATCTTTTCTTGAAGTAAAATAATTCGTTTCTCGGATTTTAAGTATATTCCAGTCAGAGTCCACTATTTTATTCCAATTTGTATATCAAAGTCCAATGGCAACCCTACAATATACTACTTTCAACAGAAAGGAACTTCAAGTTCATCCCTGAACAAAAATTAATCGGTAAATGTTCTGATTTATTTTTCTTGATGTGTGATCAGATTGTGCTCTAACTGTTCAGAAAGAAGTAAGTAGCAATTAAGTGAAGCATGAATCGAGAAAACTGAATAATAAATGGATATTTAGTATGTACACTTGCGGAATAAAAGGTTAGGCAGTGTTCACACTCCGTCCTTATTCAGTATGCGGGCATGATACCCTACTCAATTATTAAACAGACCCCAACCCGAAACACTGTAAATAAAGTTTTACAATTATTCACAATAAGCAAGGTGGTAAGTAAAACTTATCAATAGTAAAGTGCTTTCGATAATTTTTATTTTACCTAGAATGTGCTTACAAAAACTCATATTCGTTTTCGATTTATCTATGATATGATTATTTTTCACGGTAACATAAAGGTTACAGAGAAAAAGAAAAATTATTATAGTCAACTTAAAATTAATATTGCAAATATGCAAAGCTATAAAAACATAAAACTTCAAATGAGCTCAAAAAAAATGCAACCGTTTGTGGCGCATATTTTAACTCTTGCAAATAAAGAATATTATAAAATACTTTTTATTGACTTTAAATCATGATATTTAGTATAAGCAATATTTTAAGGTTCATTTACCTTAATACAAAAGTCAGCAATCCGTAAATCTTAGATTACGTGATAAAAAATATTAAGTCACCTATAATTATAAACGTAGCCATCGATAAGCTAATTCAACCCGCAGTTGGTCTGTTTACTATGTGACAAAACTAATTGAAATATTTTTTTCTATATTAATCCATGTCCAAAAGTAACATAATGAAGTTAAAAATACACATTGTAAAAATGTTGTACAATATTATTGATTATTCAATTTTTATTTTTATTATTTTGTACTTTTTTTATTATGATACAAATTATTTTAAAAATTAGATTACATTATAATAGTACCCATGAGAAAATGTTTGTTGTTGGCAATAAATATGTTTAAAGCACGAAGTGAACCGAATTTCTAATCAGCTATTTTGTAATATACATTAATAATGTTGCGTGCTGCACAACATTTTTTATTTCAGTGTCCGCCCATATCACTAAAATTATATTTGTCATTGTTTCAGTCATGACATGAGTAGGTGATTCAAAAAATATTTCGTAACCGTGTGTTTTATGATTCATTACAAAGAGATTCTGATAAGAGTGGAAGATATAAGTAAATAGTTCTAAACGAGTTTACCAAGCCACCGAATGGCAATTGCTAATATATGTAAAATTTATTTATACTTTCATGTGTGCAGTCATGTTAAATTGGCTTGTTTCCAAAAAGGCAAATAATTTAATTTAAATATCAATTTAAAAACATCTTTTCAAAGAGTATACGCAAAAATTGTAAAGAAACGTATTAAGTCATAATATTATTCGGAATTACAATTATAATAAAATTAATTAAATAATATTATTAATTATTATCAAATTTTAATGTAAAGCCTACAAATTTGAAATCAAAATTCCATGAAAAAAGTACTAAATATTTTTCCTCTTCATTGTACAATGAAACCCTTTATTTTCATTGGTTAACATTCCCCATGGATACAATCGTAGTCAGAAGTCACAAAAGTCAATTGAATTGTCAAACATAATCAAGCTCTTTGTTTCGAACCGATATATGGTTCTATTGTAGGTAAGTTGTTATGTATATGAAATGGTAACAATTGTTTCGTGATAAACTACTCGCACTATATCAAATCGTTTGAAATCAAAGGCTTTCTTGCACAGAAAGCCTCTGGTTGCTGATAAACCTAGTGGTACATAATACGATACAATACATAAAATATTTAACATAGTTGAAATTAACCTAAGATTTTTTCATTGCCCCACTCCACTATCCAATCAGCTTCGACAAGGAATTTAAGTTCATTTGTTATCGAAGCTGATCGTATAGTGGAGTGGTCTACACCCTTGTCTCTGTAGACAAGATATTTAAATTTCGAAAACGAACTTTGTTAATCAAAAATGCTCAAAACTCTATGGCCTTAATATATTTTTACCCTGACTAAGACATCCCGCTCCATTCCATCGATCAATATATATTTATTTAAAATTATCTGCACCTTAATCAAAAAAATAATATTTTTTTGAAAATTTAGCTCACGGGAGCCCTTGAGAGAGTATTACGTAAAATATACACATATAGGGACAAATTCTTTTTTTTTAATATTTGTAGATTGTTAATGCTTTTCCAGGAGGCCGAAAGTAGTGAATAAAAGTAGAAAGATACTTCTGTTTTTCGTTTCCATGCAAATTACAAAGATACTGAAATTAGAATCAAGTTTAGAATTCCTAATGACAGAAATTTATCTGAATAAATTTCAGAGTAACTAAATTATTAAATTTCTATAAAGGGATTTGATGGATCCTAATACTCACTGAAGTGAAAAAGTTCATAAAGATTTTCAAGTCATAACTTAAATCGTTTCGAAGATTTTAAGAATAAGTTTTGTAAGAATTTATTGTGATATGAACGTTTTGTATTATTTACGCCCTAAACACATACTCAATGAAAAATACTCTGTTTTATTCTGACTATTATTTAAAATGATAAATTAGGCTTAGGAATTTAGAAAATCTTGAAAAGCTATTTATTTCCCTTGTTAGTTTTTAAAAATTTTTATAAATGGATAAACGTATCTAGTCTAGAAAAGAAAAATGTCTGGGTCTGTTTCTAAATATCTGTTATTAATTTTCTTTAATATCAATAGAATGTATAAATGCGGATTGCTTACTTGGTTATAAGTTGGTACCTGGTAACAACACAGTCGGGTTCAAAGATTCGAGTAGTGAATTACGACGGTTAGACATCACGACGCCGAAGTGCACTCGTATCACCGTAGTCACTATGATAAGTTTTTCTTTACTTCCTTTTTTATCGAGCTATTTAGTAATTCCCTAATTTTAATTAAATTCATACTTGCATTAATTCATACTTACATTGCACTTTTCATATTAGTTAGTACCCGAGTTAAAGTTGGGGTCAACATGCTCAACTGTGCCAAAACATCGTCGAAAGGCAATATCAAGAAATTATTTTAATATTCATATATTGTATATTGGGACAATTTACCGATATCTCATTAATAACCATTCCCTGTATGAGATGATAAAGAGATTTACGAAATAGTCGTTAGTTACTTAAGCTGGTAATTTTACTTGAATATATCATACAAATAGTAAAATGTAATGTATGATTGCAATAAAGACAGCCGTTTACAAATGTTACGTTTAGTATTCCCACAAATATGTTCCAATAAACCAAAAGAATAACATAATAACGCGCTCCCGGCCACAAACGAGCCGCGAAGGAATATTATTATGTGAAGCGACTTTATACCCCTCCTTAAATAGATTTCCCGGCCATAAAAAGTTTTTAGGTCATGAATCTTTGTACCATTTGTGAAGTGTACAATCAATTTAATTTCAGTTTAGTATTTTGTAGGTTCTACACAAAACTTGAGGAAAAGAAAAAGTTCAAAATAAATAAAATTTCAAAGATCATTTGTTGTGTTTGTCTAGAAGCTATATTTTAAACAATACGTTAGATATAGATATACTTATTGTTATGTGTGCAATATGAGACTACCTAAACGTGTTCGAAAAAAATAAAATTCATCTAATAAATATAGACCTGTTGATTTATCTTAACAACAGACTGGTTGCCACTGTCTACTTAACCGGACATCCCGGTTAATATTTGGATGATGATATTTGTTTGATTTCTGAGATTTGTCATATATTGACTCGGTACATTCTGAAATTGATCTGCTAGAGTTTATGTGCAATAATAGCTAGTGCAATATACAACATACTTTCCTAACCACCTTAACCTTGCCATACCTAAAAAGTGTCTTTGCGCACCGTTTTTGAAGAAGCCGATGTAAAGATATATCGTGCTATGGCTGTACTATATAGAAACTAATATCGAAATATACTTGCTAAATCTAATTTCACTTAAAAATAATAGAGGTTATTTTGTCACTCAACTTTAAAAGACTGATTCCATTCTGTGTATGGTTTATTGGAATCAGCCGCAGATGAACCCTGCATTATCATAGCGACTATGACACAATGCATTAAAACTGACAGATTTGATTCACTGCATAAGGTCCCATATGATATTATGCTATACTTTAAAAAGTTTATATAGTATAAAAACATCAGAAGTTGACCATATCTGGCTGTATTTGTAGTTTTCGAGCATTGGAGCCTAGCCAAGTCATAGCTCAGAGAGTAAACCTGACCCAAATCTAAGCCCATTTAAAGATCATGCTTACCGATATCAACCTTTTTCTGAAATATTCAATTGGTACACAAATTTCACTACATTGCTTTTACTTCGATACGAGTGATTATTAGCCTTTTTTGAATTGTATAAAGATAATTATTCTAAGAGAATTTCCTTTATATTACATTTGAAAGGTAAAGGGGGGAATTCCTGCATAAATAATCCCTATATGTCTACTTATAGCGGGGTCCTTGAAAATGTGCTAGTGTAGCAACAATGGCTGGTTACTGATTAAGTAGTCACATATTCACATTAACACTAGTTACAGATAGATACAGTGGACGCTTTGTATTTAGTTTTAGTTTTAGTTAGGATTCCTCCCCCTTAGTCAAATAGTCTCTATATGTCCACTTAAAGCGAGGTCCCTGAAAATGTGCTACAATGGCCGGTCACTGATTAAGTAGTCCCATATTCTCATTAACACTAGTTACAGATAGGTACAGTGAAGCTTTGTATTTAGTTGCAAGATAAAATACAGACATGAAAATGACGAAATTCACTGGAACATAGCGTAATTAATTTGTTTCTCTTTCAATTAACATGAACTTTTTAACTCACAATTTATAGTCGACTAAAAATAATCGAGATTAACCAGAAAACCTTTAAAAAAAGGAACATTGTGCTATAATTAAAAAAGGGTACTTGGTTTCAGTGCGGCAGCAGCTATAATTTAAATTAGATAGCGCTAACACCTAAAGTTTGTTGTAAAGAGAAAATTGTGCCCGTAAAAAGGAAATCTGGAAAGAAAAGCATGACGTAACTCAAAGGAACTTGCGCCCGTATATTACCCATTTGGCCATCGCTCTCGAAGAAAATCAAGTCTAAATAATGCAAAACTGCGCATAGCACGGCGCGAAATTTGAGAAAGGAGGCCGCCATGTTATACAGGTCTTTATAAAATAATTTTCAATTTAAAGCACCCGTATAGATATTTTAAAATTCCCATCTGAAATCCAGTCTGCTTTAGGTCCATATGCCTCATGAATAATTCAGAAAGCTACGGTTGTCCCGTGTCGACATACATAGGATATAAGTTATATAGGTTACCTGAATAGTGAAAGCCATCTGAAATTTTCCAAGTGTAACATTATGGTATTAATTGGGTAATATTTTGGCGGGCCAAAATTCCGGCTGTATTAAAATTCGTAAGGTGCACTGTTTTGTAGTTAGAAGCTTTAATCTCTGTGGCAGTGGTTTGTCTCGAAAAAGTTTGTTCAAAAATACAGATACCACGATGAAAAACCTTGTAAAGGGGACGTTGCATTAAACAAGGTTTTGATTATAAAACCTTGTTAAATATTCAATGTTCACTTCAATAATTTTGAACGAACGTCTCCTTTAGAAGGTTTTTATATGACATGTGTATTTTAACACATAAATAAAACTGTATTTAAATTGTAATAATAATATAAATAATTAATAACGTGGGGAAGTGTATTTTTACTTGATAAACTTAATTGTCATTGCTACACAAGACATCCTTTAAACAATGACTCTAATCTTGAGATTTATTAACTGTCCATTTCTGCATCCTGACGCAAAAGATCACAATTAAAATAAAGTAGTGGATATAATATAAAGTATTAGATTGAAGACTTCTTGATACTAACATATGCGTTTAAATCAAAACTAGTTTTTTTAATATGTATTCAACTGTTAACTCTTTGACTTACTAATACGTACTAATTTTAAAAGTGTTACTTTCAAAATTAGTATGTACTGCAATAAAAATTGTAGTTTAATGACCAATTTTTTTATTAAATTTCTTCTCTAATCAATTGGACAAAGCTTTCATAGCAAAAAGAACTTTAAAAAATTGTCCACAACAAAATGTAATTTCAATCGAGCTAAAGAATTTCATATCGCAAAGGGAAAACGGGAATTTTCTATTTTGACAAAATGGACAAAATTCTAATTTTAATAAAAATGTCATGCCTGTGTTATTTATCGGCGCCGTATTCCGCAACAATAAGGTACAACAATGTCGCTATCTCCAATTTTGGTTATTTATACTTCTTCCACTCTAATTATATCTTTTTATAAGTAAGTTATAATTATTATATTGATCATTAATTACTATTATTAAATAGTAAATGCCTATAAGTCTGTTTACGATTCGATTTACCAATATTTAAGCAATGGTTTGATTTTAAAATGGAAATTCGTATTTCGTCCCAAATTCGGTCCCAGAAGTAATTGAATTACTAATTAATTGAATGTAATCGACCTTCTACGTAGATACCTAATCAAAATGGTTCAAATTTATTCAAATGATTTCTAATGTCACTTTACATATAACGTGCTAAAGAATTGGGTACTTTTATGTTGTTTGAATAAATATTATGGATGGAAAACAAGAATATAAGAATACAGCATAAATGTTGTTTAAAATTACTGGAAAAACGGAGTCAAGTTACGAGGAACGAAAAAACAAATCTTTCAAAAAGAATAAAAACTAATTATTTAAACTGGTTTCAATTATAAAAATAATTACACTACATTCTTAACTAAGGAGATGTGTGCACAGAGTTTGATGGGCTTATGCTCTTATGACTAACTTATATTCTATCATAAGAAAATTCTCAATATTAATACTTAAATTTTTACTTTGACATATATTTTGATTTTAATTATCTAGTCGGTATTAGCTAGTAATCAGTTAAATCGGTTCTCATTCAATCACAATCTTAAGAAAACTGCGTGGACTACTTTATATTTTCTTTGTTTAAAAGATTAAGATTAAGACCGGTGTATGTTTAAGCCAGTTAAGACCCATCTCTAGGTATAATAAAACATTACTAGAAAAATAAATTGAACCAGGTTATATTCTTTATAATCACAAGAAAAAAAAAACAAAGATAATTATGTTGATTCTATTGCAAACTCCTTTAAAAAGTTTTATATGAAAAAAAATGTTTATATAAAATTGACATAGATTAATTTTATCGGTATATATTACCCTCTGATCTTAAAGCCACATGATAAGCCGTAAAGAAGAAATGTAATTATTTGAACATGATTAGACAGACATATTACCACTATTCCTTTGATATATAATCTCTCATTACAGAAAATTATTAGGGAAGAGTTCCCGTGAACAAGTTTCGACAGTTATTGATTAATAGCTGAACCGCACGCAACAATTTGGGCAGGTGTTACGTTATCTATTAGGCTCTGGTAAATATAAAAATAAATCAATATAAAAATATAAGGAGGTTGACGCAACGAAGCCCATTACTCATAGTTTGGTAGGAAAAAACTATCAAATTACATCCACCAACTAAATCAAACACACAATAAATTTATGAAAAAATATATATTACTCATGGTTAAAAGTAGATTTGTTACGTTTTTTGATCAGAAATCCCAAAATTTCTGCAGCAACGGTATCATGACCTTACCTACAAGATAGCAGAAAGTCTACGAACAAAATGGCACATATATACTTTAGTGAAATGTAAATTAATTTTGAACAAAAAAATTCTTGAAGTTTTATATAAAATGCGAAGAAACTTTTTATCCAATCTATTATAATTTTGAACTAATATTCTAAGACTTCACCACAAAATAAGTTATCGAAATACGATCAAAATGTAATAGCTATTTAGATTTGGATATCGTGTGAGGAGGATATAGCTAATATCCTGAACCATAATAGAAGTCGTATCTGCTACAAATCGCGCAATATTTGCTGTAGGACTGTTTACCCAAATAAAAGTACGTTTACATACAGTTTCCTATAAAAATCTTTAACATCAGAACTAGCACAGTTCTATAATCACTGCGGAGAAGAATTAACCTATTTTTTATTTTCATGACGCAATAACCATACCTTTAAGGTCAATCTTGAGTGTAGACACATTAACCATATTTCCGAATCTAGTGATTTTTTGTATAGTCGCGCAACATAAAAAACGTATGTATAATATGTGGGTTACTTTTAATATGAAAGTAAAAAATTTTAAAGTACTATAAGTAGGTATACCGTAGACATCAAATAAAACTTTCATTAGGGTCTCTAATTTATTACTTTTAGATCTTATAATAGTGACCTAAAGTCAAATACAACTTGTCGATGATAGAACCTAATTAATTAATAGTTTGGATTAAGCAGAGTATTGATAGATAAATTTAGCAAATACGTTTGAAATGCCCCATATATTTGGGAAGTAAGCCACCTACATGGCAGTCTAGTTTATCCAACCATACGTCCGTAAAGTACATGTAGTTTTATAGCCATATGTATACGCCTCTGAAGGCTTGAGGCTGATAACAGTTGCCTATATCATGCATAATGAAACAACAAAATATTAAAATAAAATAAATACATTGTATGCCAATTACAATACATATCTTATATTTTATTGAAAACTTTTAAATCACCGGTCTATATATTTAAACAGAAGTTTTTATCTGGAGACTGTTATTCGTAGCAGTACCTAATTGGTGAAATAAGGTGATGGTAACATATATTAGCGTTTTTAAGATGTCAATACATTGATTAATTGATTAAACACAAAAACATTTTAAGTGAGTTTTCAATTTATTCAAAATATGTTATAACTATAACTGTGACTGTACGAATGTATATGAATTTTATTGAGAATGATTGGTGTGAATGGATGGGGTTAAGTAGGTTTGGAATTTGTGTTTTTTTTATTTAGTGCAACAAAGCAGTAATTTGATGAATGAATTAATTAATATCTTTTGATTTTTAAAATTTCGAAAAAAAAATTTTCTTTTCATTCCAGTATTCATTTAATGATTGGAATCCATTATAAAAATCAACATAAATATGATGGTATTTAAGACGACACGACCTTTTTGGACCTTTTGTTAGAATAGAAACGTATCTGATGGAAAACAGTCGACAAAATCGAATAGAACAATCGAATCATTTTTCATACTGACAAATCGGTTTTTACGTCCAGGTTTTGAGTGCGTTATAAACTCTCCCCTTTGGATGCATTGTCAGGGTTGAAAATAATTCAAATTTTGACTCTTCAGTCTGAACTAACAAAACTGAAACAAAGAGAACATCGATTTTAGAACAAAATGTATTATACGGATAAAGTATTACATGACAAGCACTTTTGTAGTTCCGGCAGTTTCTACCATTTTCCATTTTCAGGCTACGACACGTAATAACATGAACCACAACTTCGCATTCATCGCAGAGCTGCAAAGTTACCGACACATGTTTTCGCGGTGAGTTTGTTAGAAATGTTGAGTTTGTTTTTAAATAAATATTGGAATTGTTGTATAATAGTGAATTACATGTAACTGTGACCGAATTGCTAATTAAAATCTGTTTTACTTTGAAACCATATATATATATAGGTCCAATAAACTTCATAACAGCATTACAGAAATTTGTAATCGTCGGTATTTTGAGCGCCTTATTCCATAGAAGCGAAATTTTCTAGGTATAGAATTGAAATTTAAAAACAAAGTAAACATTTTATGACTATACTTTTAAAGTAGGCCATAGATTCTGGATGGTGAAAACTTAATTTTTGTATAACCAAAACACATAATATAAGACACTATAAAATATATATTGACAGCGAGACTGTCTAGAAATTTATATGACAATTCAGTGTAATATAAACATTCTCCGTAATAAATATATGGAAAATAGTAGTTTGTAATAAGATTTGAATAACTTTTAATAAAACAGCAAGTGATTCTTTTTGACACAAATGCCACGGAAATTATTTCCGATTCCGGAAAATAAATAATTAAGTCCTGTGGGAAGGGAGGAAACACGAGTGCGGGATAGATGTAATCTTTAGTGCCGAAGTTATCGGGCAGGCTAGTTAAGTAGATTACTCTGAGTAAATTATCACGATATATCCGGAATTACTTCGCGTCCATATTTCTTCTACTCGGCCCTTTATTCCGGTCCCTTACATCGGTATCAGGTTTGTAGGAATCACGTAAGTACAGTTTTAGTCGGGATTTAATCATCGAGATTGCATGTTTTCTTTTCCAGTGGAGCAACATCAACGCAATTTAATATGGATTTAATACTATTTTGCCGTAGGCCTTAACAAGCAGAAAAGTATATAAGTGTGCTTAAATACCTGCAAATGAGAAAAACAATTATATATCTAATAAGAAAAGCCAATATCCAAAGTAAAGAGATGTTTTTCGAAACTCTGAATGAGTTTTCTACAATGTGACATATCTTATCCCAAAATAATACAGGTTGTTTTTTGTAAAGATACTACTATTAAGCTACAGTAGCTGTTATTGGCACAAAGCAAAAATTGTAATTTATTGCATAAAAATCGAAAGAATTAAGGTGTCTCATGATATCGTAATGACCTTAAGATGATATCATACACATTGAAAATAATTAGTGTTCAAGTATTTTAAAATCAATGAATATCAGACCCACATTTGTCCAAAAAACCAAATAATCGGTCTATTTATCTCACCTAGTAATGTAGTCTTATAAAAAATATATGAATTATTATCATAACAATTTATAATACCGTAAATTGTTTTGAATTTGAGATTCCAGATAAGGCTTGGTGTAATCACTGGCCCTGGTCAAATGATTAAACTGGGGTTATCTGGATTTCGGATCAAAAGAAAACAATAACTAATAGCAGAGATAGTGAACTGAAAACTTATTTAAAGTGAGGCCAGCTTTGTTCAAGGAGTCTGCTTCGGAACCCAATAGAAAATTAACGGCTCAGTGGTGATATTCAAAAGGCTTTTGATTACCTTCTTTTACAATAGTTAATTAAGTATGTATTCGGAATCATTGATTATTCGAAATCTCTATTAAAATTTTAATTAATTGTTAATTCAATCGCAATGAAATGTTGACCTAATTATAAAAATGGATACATGTATGATCAAATACAAGTCTCTTTTTAGTCGCTAAAATTGGAGCGATACACGAAAACCAGCAACGGATTATACGTTACTTATGTAGTTACAAGCGGCTATTAATATGTTATAACAAAATATAATCAAGTGAAGAAATTTATCGAGAAAAAAAAGATGTTAAGCAAAATATTAGCTTCGTTAAGAATTATCTTATAATAGTATTTATAAGTGGTATAATTATTTTAGTAGTTTCACAGTTTTGTAGATGATTTATAACAAAAACATAATAGTATCCAATGAAATGCGTAAAAACACGAAGTATGTTTACGCACTGGCCGCTATGAAGTTATAAAAGTTTTATGATGAATAAAGTTATACTATCAAAACATGTCAGTCTTAATTACCAACAAACTCATTGAATTTTACTTTGGTTCCAATAAACGTAATTGCAATGTGAAAGTATTCACGTATGTGAAAAGTAGTCAAGCTTTGTAAAAAGTCAAAAATTTTAAATAGCTGATATATTTTACTGTGTTGTTAAGTATTGTATTTCACAAACAAAGATAAAATACGTCAAATTTTGTTTCATCTAAATATAAGGACTTAATTAATGCAACGCCAAATTAGAAAGTATGTGCTTCTCCACTGTAATACGTACATTTAAGCCCTTCATCAATAGGTGGGGTGTGCTCTTCAGCGCTTACGGACGAAATTTATCTGCCCTAATAAATTACGCAGTACTTACAGCCTTGCTAAAATAAACACGAAGCAAGGTGCGTATTTTTTAGGTTAAGGTATATATGCATACATTTATACAAGCATATATATTGTGTAACGGATATCTTAACGTATATTATCCAATTGTGTCATAGGATCATGACCAAGTTACGGTGCACAAGACCCATGAGGATTTTATGTGTCTCCCCAATAATTTATTCTACCTTTGTCTTAAATCTAGCTAGACGGAGGAAAATAGATACCGCTAAATTCCTAATTATGGCTTACGTTAGTATACAGCTAGCTTACGTATAAAGGTTATACTACGACATATAAGAGTTATTTACCGATAAGGACCGGTAAATGCCAATCAATTGTAACTGAAAAATCCTACCTCTAATTATATCACGTCAATTGAAATCTAATAACAAAACGATGAAATATGGCGTAGCTTAGATTAATTTATACTGCATTTATTCGACTTCTCCGCCCGCTTAAATTAGTTCTCATACTATTTGGTACCCTCGGGAATGTTTATTTTAGGAATTTCAGAAGATGCTATCAATTGCTATTGTAAAATTTACTCAAGTTAATTTGGGTCTTGAGGTGCGAAAGCATTACAAACAAACTCACTATCACATTTTTAGGAGTACATGTTATAATATTATTTTTTAATTAATAAAATAAATTGTTAATATTGTTATCTCACATAAAAGGCGATTACAAATTATAATATCTTAACCAAATACATTATAAATCTATGTGAGTGTCAGTATTTACATACATGCATGTCACTTGTCAGATTGCCCGTTGCTCCACTTCTCCACTTCCGGCCAATTGGAAGGCATTGTCATCAAAGATGCCAAATATGTGCGAAATATAAGCAAATCATATATTCCTTTATTAATTTTAGTTTATTATAGTGGCAGTAATAATAGTTTATTTATTCTATGGAAGCTTTGAGAAGAAGGTATGGGAGGTATTAATATCCCTTGTCTCTAATATCAAGTGATTTCTTATGAGTACGTAGCTCTAGGTAATGGTTTACATTACGATCTGATGTATGTGGTCTGTTTGTTTATATTTCTGATACAAAATAATAAAATATTTGATTTGGTACTTACTTGAGATTGACTTAACACTTGAACGTCATACCCAAAACTTGCGTGATATATGTGTAAACTAGCTGACCCGGCAAATGTAACCACATTTGCCGGGTCAGCTAGTCGTTCTATAAATTATTTCTGCCAAAAAAACTTCTATGGAGGCCAGTCTTATCACCTGGGGATATTAAAAATAGTCTATGACCTACTTATTTTCAAAACAAACACAACCAAACAGAGGTACCCAAAAAATCATATGTATCGGTCAAGTCGTTTCCGAGGAGTTAGACAACCAATACTCGGACACGTTATTTATATATTAGATATATTCATATACGTCCTACATTCCTACAAATATCGCATATTCGTGAAGAAGTATTTTATTTCCACTGTTTCATGTGACGTGCTTCATTTTAATTACTACCATTTTTGATATAGCAGCCGGAGCTAGTCCTTTAATTAGTTTTACGGAAAACTAGAGCGCGCTGATTTTTAAATGTTTATGAATAATGTAGTAGACAGGCTGCAATTTGATAGCAATTTTCTCATTTTGAAAGATGAAAGTTAATAATGAAAAATATGAAGAATGATTAAAACCACGACGACCATCGACGAACATCTGATTGAGTAGTCAGTCCCCTCTCTACATAGCCAAAAGTCCCGGGTAGGAATACCGTTAGCGGCAGTACTTGTATGACGAGTACGACTATATTTTCATAGGTCACTATTTCTGATATTTATATACATATGGATCATAATATTTATATACATATTTATATTTATTTCTCAAGTTAATAATGAAATATGATGTCAATGATACTTTGGGCTAGCTAGCTGTTATGAGTGTGAAAAACATGATAACTATCATTATTATTACTATAGTAATTTTGTGATATGAAATATGTAAGATATATTTACCAACATAGCAATAAACAATTTTTAAACTTTTTTCGCAAGTGACTGGTAGTATAGAAATGGTATATGAACATGGTAGGTATACATACACTTTAGTATTTGCTTTTTACTAGCTCGCCAGACTCATATGTCAAATAAACAACACGAATCATGTTTAAACATGTTGTATGCTAATTAACTAAGACCGCATATATTTAAAGGAGGTTAATTAAAATTCAGAATAGTATTCATCTACAATGCATAATAAAATCCAAAATATTTTACATACTTACACCAGTAAATGTAAAATATTTAACGTGCCCCGGGCAAAGTCCTGACATTTTTGATGTTACGTAATAATGTAAAAACGCTATTAACCTGCACCTGCCAAGGTTAAATGTGTTCTACTAAATACATCAGGTATTAGACGAATGTGTGGCACCAAGCCTTTTAAGGTAATTATTAGGTTCTATTTTTTAGTTATGACTTGTAATAGGTCGGAAAAAAGTTTCTTAGCGTTTTATGAAGAAATTTTTTTCAAAGTAGATTAACTTCATTTACATTATTTACATTATTATTCGGTATCTGTCTCCGTCAGGGATTTTTGCTGAGTGGCTAAAAATGTACGTGGTCTAGCGTTATTGTGTTGAAAGACCACACCTTTCTACTATTTCATTGCGTTTTAATTTCATTCATCTTTGACATTGTTATAGGATTTGAAGACTGATATTCGCACACCGTAATTAATCGGTGAAATATGCCGGCTTTAATATTTAAGACCTTTTATATCCATATTCTAGCAAATAAATGATTATTATTATTTATTACTTGAAAGTAGACGGCTCGGCAGGTACAGATCATTCATGTGTAAGTTCCTCTAAACCACCACCATACCTATCGTCGACCCTGCTTCCCCTTTCAACGACCACCGCATCACAACAAACAACCATGTCGCTTTGTTGATCTACCAAAACTCCTTTTGTGTTTTTCTCATGTATCAAGGACATGCTTAGTAGTGGGATGACAATAAGCTGTTCATGGTGATGGTCAACCACATTTAACCTTAATACTGTATGAATGTGCGAAGATTCGAAACTTTTGTGTTAAAAATTTAAAGTTACTAAGTATCAACCTTCTCGATCGTTGATTCCGTAAGGCAAATAACCAAAAATCTATCTATTCCCTCCTCGTTTCACAGATATTATTTCTTAGAATCAAAAATTATTATTATTGAAATGAAATAAAATGGTGACAAAGAAAAGAATTATTAAAAGATTTTGGAAAAGCGATAACTTATTTCTCCTCTCTTATAAAGGAATCAGCTTTAAAATAAATTGGCAATTTTCATCAATCAATCACGACTGTTTTTGTGTTATTTGACAGATGAATCCGTTTTAAAAACATTCTAAAAGTGCTATGGATGAATTTTTGAACTTGTTTCTAGAAACATGATGTAACAGGTTGGTTTCACTTATGAGTTAGAACCTAATTTGTGACCAATTTTTCTTAACGTGTTTAGAATGTCTTATTATCGGTAGGTAAGGTACAGTTCCTACTGAAAAAGATTCGGTAAAATATTTTTCTGGAATATTATCAATGTTAAAAGTTATGCTGCGTCTGGTAAATAAATGATGAAAAATCGTTTGAAACGGGTATTACGCAACCACTTTTATTACTTGACATTGTCTGCATTGGCACTGCTAGGAGGTCTCGTTTTTATTACAAATCAAGAAAGCGAAGCCTCCTCGTAGCACACATAAATCAGACACAAAAGTTTAGATTCTAATATTGAAGTTGAACGCGATTTTGAATGAAATGAAAATTTGATATCGAATGACATTTTTAAATTCAAACGCAATGTCTTTGCTGTTCTATTCATTTTAATCAATTCTAAATTACAAATACGAGCCACCTTAATTTATTATCAAATTATCTATCACATTCCAGCCAAATATAACGTATGTTTCACATAAATAGGTGTAAATGAGTATAATTGTTAGCTAAGAAGTGGTTTTATTAAAATCATAAGCATATAGCATTAAGTAGCAGCAAGCATAAATATATATTTATTAAAGAAATATTTTCAAATTTGATTTAATATACAGCAACATGTTTAATAGCAAATATAAGGGTTTTATCATAAAATACTTATATATTGAATATTAAATTGTATTTACAAAGAACTCATATTATATTAATATTTAAAGCAAAGCAAACAAAGACTATTCCCTGAACCTAAATTATGAAACTTACATAAATTTTCAAGTGCCGAAGTACATTGACTCCATAGTTTCATATAAAACTTACTATTTGGTAAACAGTAATATTTGCAAACAAACTTAAAAGGTAATAGTTATTTTGATATGGTACTAAGGTTAAATTGACTTCTGTGGCCAACCGTACAACAATTCAATATACTTTATGTATATGTGGGGGTATTTATTCACGTTTAATTGAGATCCAAAATAGGAACTTTCCAAGTGTTTATCGTTAGTCTAATTCAAAGCAAGCGTAAGCGTAAAATAAGCGTTTAATAAGTTTGTCTAGAATAAATAAGCGAGTTTACTCATTCCAATTACAAATCCTTGTTATAATTACATTGTGCTTATTTCAGCTATCCGGTATTCAGTTTCTGATAGTCCATTAGTCTGGGAACACCCTGAACATCCTTTAATACCATCGCTATACCTCCGCTAATTCATATAGACACGTAAAAGGGAAATTAACCCACTACTCTTAATTACATTTTCGCATGCTTTACTTTCGCTTAAAAGGGTAGCTTTGTACACAGTTTATCTGGGCTGGCCCACTTCATTGAAATAACTAAAGTTTACACTTTAACTTTTACTATGATTAAATTTTAATATTCATTTGATGTGAAGCCCAGTTACTATACTCCTGAAAAAGAACTGCTTTTTATAAATAACAAGGCAGACGCAAAATGCAAAGTCACGTATTTACTTATGAAAGTTCGTCCGAAACTAGCGTCGCGGTTCGTCAGAAACTAGTTTTATATCTATTTATGTCAAATATTATAATTAGGTTTACGTTTAACATGCATTTTTTGAGACATATAGCTAATGCTTTTCTAAGAAATTATTATATTTGTTTACAATCATTTTAATAACTAGATGCTTAGAATAGTGTTAAAAAAGCCGCTTCTTACATTTGCTATCCATTACTAACAGAGATAACACGAGAATGTAATAATGATTATTAAAAATCTTACATTACGTCTCTTTTAAATTCCGTGTCTTGTCTTAAAGTTCCGTTCATTCAAATGTATTTTAATTGACATTTATTCATATAATTATGTATTATATAGTGTATATATGCTGTCCATAAGCAAATACATATTTATGTATATATTTAATATTTGTATGTAATGTTATTTTTTTTTATATGTATTCATCTCCATCTAACCTCGAATTCTTTTTTATCCTGTCCATTCTAAGATTACCTGTAAAGTAGCATTTAGCAATAAGGTCGCCCTTTGCACATAATTGGTAGATATTTTTTTATGTATTTCTTTATGAATTAGTGGATGTACATTAAAGGTATATGCTATTCTATTCCACGTTATACCTAGGGAAGTTACGTTTGCGTTGGTCACATTTATACAATTCACAACCTTAAGACGTTTTGTTTTTATTCTAAATAAACCAATAAAGAAGTAAATCTTTCTTAGTTAAATGATATTGTTTACGATTTGCTATCATATTTTATAAATCATCCTTAAAAATTATTCATCTTCAGTTATCCCGTGGGAGATATTACCTAGCACTTTCTTATCTTCCCAGCAAATTATCTATGATGAAATAAATTTGATGTTATTTAAATAAAAAGCGTTTGTTAGTTGCCATATTGAATATATGACAGCATCACGAGAACCCAGGCTGAATTGATGTCAAACGTTAAGGTAAAGGAATCATATTGTCTACGCAATCCGTAGCGCAATCCCATACATCGTCGAAGAAATTTGTAAATCAGTTAAGTAATAAATCAGTTTATAGTTACAGAGTAGAGATTTGTAATTAACATTTTGTAATTATAAAGTTTTCTAAATGTAGGCAACTGTCATAAACTTAACTGAATACCTCTATAAAGAAAATGCTGTTTGCAGACTACCTGGCAAGCCATGTAATCAAAACGCAATTAAAGTTTGTCTCGAGGTTCCCGGGAATATATATTGGCTAAAGAGAGTAATAATATCCATTCAATTTCATTAGAGATTATGATTTCTATGATGTTACTATTAAACTACAAATATAGCATCATAAGTAAGAAAAAATCTATCACTGATTTTTACCTACTCCAATTTCTGTAAAACTTATATATAGATCGCATCACTGCGGAAATAAGGGACGTTATATTTAATATACCAGGCGTAAACTTTACCAGTGATTCCGTAAGACGTTGCATACGATACTTATAAAAATATTCTCTACAAAAGATCTGCGAGTTTCTTTATTTACGATGCACCTGCTCGCTGCATTAAAAATTTGTCTTTTTGCAGAATTACAAGTTTTACATGTAAGTATTTTAAATGTTCTGATAGCACACGACGATTTCAAAGCGTTCTGTAAACTAGATCTTGATTGATAAATGTTCGCTGCTTAAGAAGAACCGTCTGTTCATTGTTAAGATTGTACAACAAGATACTTCTGTCGCTAAAGACAAAAGTAATAACTGCACGAGATTGTAGCGAAAATTAAAACAACAGGAAATATTTAATCCTTACTATAGGTTTATTTTGTAATTCTTTTTTGGTCAAGCAATTCAAATCTTTTTGTCTTATCTAGGTATAATAAAAATTATATTTCCATCTACGATGCAAAGAAGAAGGAAATAATTTTAGTTAATTTTGGATGACTCTGTACTGCAGATTTGTGTGTGCTAAGTATGAAATAAAAAAAATGTTAGCAAATATTCTCTCTTGTGCTATTTAAACTATGATAAAAATAAATAAGAGGATAGAATAATATTAGCTTATTATTTTACGTTCTCATTATAACCGTAGCATTAATAAAGGATATATTTAATTATAGTAGGTATGCAAAATAACCACATAACCCATGCGGAGGCCCCAATCGCTGCATGGGTATCCATAAAGGATTTCCCAACGGAAAAAAAAAGGTATGCAAAATAAAACATTAACCATGTTTTAGTTTGATCGTAGTAGCAAGATGCCTTAAGTACCAATTAAAACAATAGTATATTAAGTATATTGTATAAGTATCCAAGAAGTTTAATATTAGATTCTAGTAGTAGCCCATAAGAGCTGCTAGCACAAGCCACAAATCAAGGTCGGTGTAAAAAGAATTTGCCGTTATTACAGAATGGACACGGCAAAGGCGGCGTCGGTACTGCGTTATTCATGAGGACCACACCTTCTACACTCCAGTCAGTCCATTTTAGACGAAAAATTTTGAATCCTTCTTTGTTAAGAGTCGGTTACATTTTCAGACTTATTTCAAACCCTAAAATTGTTTCACAAAATGAACTATGAAATTTATTTAACTATTTGAAGTAATCGATAGTGATTAATTTAATTTACAAATATTACGTTGAATTTCATAATATCAAGAACAAGAATAGGCTCCGAATTACAATGATTTCGATTCCTGTATTGCATTGAGCCACTGATCCAACTGTAAGTAGGTGCTAAAGACGTAATGTTTATTGATGACAGTGGGATTTGTCTCCGATTGGAACCTGAGCCGTTACACAAATGTAATATATAATCTGACTAGGATCCTAATTTGTCAACAACAGTCGTTTTGAAATTGTTTTGTCCTGTTTGTAGTCAGATACTTACTTATTACTGAATATACGTTTCATACAAATACTCTTTGTATTATCCAAATAAAGTACCAATTTACGTTATAATATCTTTTGTTGCTTCCTTGTAAACGTTTCTATTTATTCTCTTATTCACAAGCAATATTGGATTCATGATATTTGATCTTCAATTTGTTTATAAATATACTCATGAAACCCTCAATACTATTAAAACTGAATTATTATGTCATATTAATTTTAGTTCATGTTATAATATACGAGCATGTGAACTTGAAATGTTGAAAATATACAAAAGTTTCTGAAATGTAAATGTAAACTATTATAATAGATTATAGAAACTTCTGAATATTTTTATTCATATATTACTTTTAATATAAAATTAGAATACATATACTGTATTACACCGATTTTTCATGGAATATAATAATAATAATATTTCTTACAATCCCACCTATTATCTAGCCCTAATTAGCATTATTAGAACTCGTGTTGAGGATACAAGATAACGAAATAATATACAAAATAAATATACAAACATCCATGAATCATCAAAAATCTTCGTTCTTCATAAAAATATTTGCCTCTATCGAGATTGGAAGACCTCTGGCTAAGCAGATGGGGGTACTGATCTTTCGACCAGACGGCGGTCTAACGTTTGTAAGTCTTGTTTGTAAGTAACGGCCTTACAAGTACCAAAAAAATTATTGTTTCTGATTTGAGCCTATTAGTATGTATCATTTTATTAGATAATAATGGTTATTCTGTTTAAATAGTATGGGGGGTAATGTAGTAGAACTAGCTCTACCTAGTATAATATTATTGTTGCATCATGCCTTGTTACACAGCAATGGTGATTTCAAGGGAATTCATTGAAAGAATGTGATTGAACTGAACAAATTATCTGGTATTGTCTGGTTTTATCAAACACAATTATATTTTTCATTTGAAAATATTAATTAACTATATCTTTAGCTATAGTCCCACATATGTATGGACAGAATTTATAAAAACAAGGGAGTCATATCTACTATGATAGGAGAAATCACATCTGTTAGACAACTATCTGACATAGTATTATAGAAAAGCTTATAATCATAAAAAGTCATCTTGGTTAAAGTTGAATTAATAGAGTTAAACCTTTTTAGGTTTTTTTATACCTATGGAAACAGTCTATTGTTTTTTCGTGAATGTCAAAACAAATGTATATTTTGTACAATAAAAATCGTAGAAATATTTTTTTATTAATAGTAATTTAAAATTTCAATATTTTATTTGCAATACTTTACTATCAAAAAAATGCAAAACCAGGTATTTTGACCTTTTGAATTAACAGAGTTTAATCGGAAATGAAGTTTCAATTGGTGGAAGTGGCAGTCGCCATAGATACGTGGAATAATAGGAGTTAAAACGAAATGAACTAAATCTTGATCACGTAGCTTCAATATCAAAGTCCGCGTCAAGAATCTGGGTCTAATGAGAATCCTCTACTAATTGGAATGCTCGTTTCATACTTGCTCGTGATAGAAGCTTAAAACTTTATTATTTACTGAAGGATTCTTACGTGCTACCATCCATTTATAAGCGAGAGTCACTGGCACGTCTTTGTTTTATTTAATTCAAACAAATTTTTCTAATACTAATTTGTTTGATGCAATTCTAAAGCATAATTGATTCGAAACAAATACTAAGAATTTCTAGCTCATAAATTGGATATTTGCATAAAGAGTACGGAGTTTTGTTCACGAGTCATAGATATTGGCATATTTCTGATATCAATATAAATACTAGCTAACCTGAAAATCGTTATTATAACCAAAAAAAAATTTGAAAAAAGAATATAACTCATTGAAATAATATTATATTACAAACATTTTATTATTTTCTGACTTGTTACCGCCTACTTTAGGTTGTGATTAGATAGTTACGAGTAAGTCAGGGATTGGATGCAATCTGCTTGTAAATAAGTGGCTCATAAAACTATGGAGTAGTATGATCCCGTAACATACTCAAGGCTAATTGAGTGTATTACGGGATCATCAAATCGTAAAAAAACCCTTTTAGCATAAGTTTTCATAGGTTTTTTCTATTTATACTTAAGCACCATAAGATTCACAAACTGTCCGAAGTGTATACATATGATTACACGTGACTGCACTTACCTCAACCGCATGAAAGTGCTTCCCATTAACTTCAAAACTTTAGGACCGGTCTTCGTAGACAAAATTCTTTAAATTTATTATCGCTTCCGTTTTTCGAATCAAGCTTTTATACATAGTAAGTAATATGCTTGTTCCTTAATTTAAAGCAAAACAATAGTTCTAAGCTTTCATGGACACGGTAACACTTAATGTACCTATTTTATATCTATAACCAAATAAACGCGAGGAATATTGTTGTAGGTGCTTTATAATACATAATTATTGATGTACTATACAATAAAGGACTTTTTAAACATTGGCAATACATTTACAGAAAAAAAAACGTGTTCAATGCTCCCTGACACCAATTTCTATTTTAAGAAACATTAATTGGCATTGCATTCTTCTACTGATTTTTGGATAGACTTATTTTTTACGATCTGAATCAAGATAAACTCTCTGCAAGCTAGCCAGCACTACCTTTATCCGGCAACCCGAATGGTGGTGAAAAGGCCTGAAACTACTAAAAACTCTACCATATAGTAAAGCTTGTAGCCTACAAGTAGCCCATATGTAAGCTGTTGTTCATGGTTATTCTATACCAGCGGTCTTTTTTAATTTTCACATCTATAGATATGATATACAGTCTTTTGTTTTCTTACAAGGAGGAAATGTTAATAGAGAATCTACACCAAAAGGAATAAGTTCACTACGATTAATATATATTCATGATACAGTTCGAGACTAACCACTAAACAACCCCGCTGCGTCGTCTTCGAGCAATAACAGAGACCAATGATCTTGCTTTAAATTCTTTGCTGCACTGATATCTGTTTATGGCGTTTGATTTAAAACTGGGTAGGCTATGAAGGTCCACAACGTCATTAGAAGGAAGCCACAATGAATGATGGTAAAGTGATGCTACAATAAATTAAGGGCTATAATATAATCTTGTGTGATAGACCTACAGTAACTGGAAGGTTTAGCACTCGGTTATTCAGTTCCCCAGCTTCTTTCCCAGTCTTCGTATCTGGTCGGCTGCCTGCTTCTCTTGAGTTCTCTCTTCAGTATCCTTGGTGTTAATCCGCAGCTCATATAGAACCGTCAAGTGTTTCTCCCATGTGGGAAGACCAGTTCCTAACAGAGTGTGAGTAAGTGATATAAAGGATGTAATAAAAATATTGTGATCTGATGACTGATGCATAATAAGAATAAGGTTTTTTAAAAAATCATTTCTTTCCAGCGATATTCGGTTACAAATAGGTAGACCATTGACATGTTCTTTTTTATCGTACCCACAACCTATTGAATAAACAAGAAAATTGTTCGATTTATTGAAAACGGCAGACAGAGCACAACGACTAGGCATCAATCACTTACGACAGTTTGTGATTAGTCAAACGGAGCGTCATACCCGCTCCAGAGCGGCATGAATTTACATAAATAAGCTCGTCTGTATTCAGAGCGCAAGAGTCAAGCAACAACATGTGCCGTTCAACGTGCAGCCCTCTATTATTAATTATGGACAACTGTCGCTAGGGAGCCATTTTAACTCCTATTTGCACTGGTCCTGGTCGCGGTATTATGAAAGTTTTAATTACTCCGTCTAGATAAGTCGTTACTAATAGATTCATGTCAGTTGTGATATAAAGATAGTTGGCTAGTTTCGCCTTGAATCCAAACTATATATTAATTTCTACATTAATTTTTAAAATATTTACTTTAAGAAATAAATATTTACTTCGTGACAGTTTTTGCAATGAAGTCTTCATTCTCTGTTTTAGTGTCTCAATTTTGAGTGTAAATCTGTTTTTAGTCTCGGTTAATATTTATACAACAATCTAAGCGACAGGAGTAATCAAATTAATTGAGCGGCTTGTCTCGAGAAATTTGAAACTGTTCTGTTTGTTTGTGCATCTCAATTGAATCTGTGATTTGGTCACAAGTCTCTGGTGTTTCGCAGTACACTTCAATTAGTAGAAATTAAATTAAACTTTTAATAAAATTAAAAGGAATAGTCCTTGATATCGTATTTACACCGAGCTAGAAATCTAAGTAATTCTAAATTTAAAGGAAAATTAAAAATAAATACCATAATTATTTTCATGATAACCATCTCGTAACTGATAGAATTATTTCGACAAAAGTATAATTCTAAATAATATTTTCTGCATTCACTATTAAATTTAATTATTAAAATAAGAGTCAAGTACAAACCTAGAACTAAGATTGAGTAAAAATTATATGTCTTCCTTGTTAACTACATTACGAGTTTATACATTAACGTTTCCCACTAGCAGGCAATCGCGTTTGAGGACTTAATAATAATACAGCTTAACAACACAGCCAACCCAAAGGTTGTTAAACAAGTTGGTCGTAGATTTAAATTTTGAGCTCGTAAATTAACCCTCCATCCTTTTGAAAATAGCGAAGGGATTGGGACCTAATGGTCTATTTGTGAGGCGTAATGGCCAGGCTAGGCCGAGCGTATTAGACAATTTAGACATACTTTGACTTCGGTCTATTCATAAAGAGGCTTTATTCTGGGGTCTGTTATAGAAGGTTGCAGTATTCATGTGTAAAAAAGATTACGACTGTACTTTGCTGTCGGGAAAATAAAGGACATTTTCCCATCTACCCCAACACCCTGATTTATTTTATAGAAGCTACAACTACAAATCAGGTAGGGGATAATAGAATTTCTGTCTCTGCGTATCCCTTCTCCTTGGATTTTGGAAGCACGTAGCGAACCTAATGGAGGAATGTTGGTTATTATGTCTTTTTATAATCAGCAATTTACCTGTCAGTAACACGAAAAAGGCAGACGTGGTAAAGAAACTAGCGTAAAGTCATTTATTGGCTTTGGTATGTTATGGATTAAACAAAGATTTCTTTTAAATTTGCTACTTCAGTAGAAACGATAAATAAGTAAATATGAAACGAGAAGTTTTTCCCCAACATGCAATTGCTGGCACGAAGTTTGCTAACCTCTTTAAAAGCATGATTTTTCCGCAACATGGGGGTGAAACAGCTGTTATTAGCATAATAACAAACTTTGAAGGAACATAAGTTTTACTCTTCCCGTTATAAGTTAAATGTATACTTAGAAATTGAGGATTTCCTATTTGCAAAGTGCCTTAAATTTGATTAAGATAAAGGCTATATTTTTTTATAATTCTATTCTATTGACGTACAATAAGTGTATATATATGTACCAAAGTTTAAAACAATATTTTTGATTTTAGGAGGGAAAACCTATAAGTCAATTTGAAACTTAGAATGAATAAAGGTCATCATTACATTTGATTTACAATTTCAATTATATTTATTTAGTTGAATTGAAGCCAGTAACTATAGTACAGATATTTCTTTTTTACTAATAATTCTTGCCGTGGCAAATTTAATAGGAATTAATAATCTGTCAAAAGATATTTTGACGGTAAAATCTAATTAGTTCGTGTATCGATATACATCCCAATTCTTTTGTTTAACACGGACTAAATTCAATTTAAGTTATACGCATCACTTTCATTCCAACTCATTTAGAAGAGATAGAATGACTTTTAGAAATCTCAAGTTATTGGCACTTAGACGATTCATACAATTTTGAATTAGCGTGTTGTATGATGCGTATTAATTAGGCGACTTCTGATTACAATGACTACACTTAAAGTCGTCATTTTAGAAATGGCAAATGATGTTTTATTAAGTGAATTGTACTGAAATATTAGTAAATATATTTAATTTAGTTCAGAAGCGAAATCGTGGCCAATATCTTGACCTAATTAGAAGGTTTAAAAACTTACTTACTTTACTTTAAAATACCAGTCTTCAAAAAACAACAGAAAAATATGATTTAACCAGGCCACTGATTTTTACAAACTATGCAAAAATGTGTAGTGTCTGAATTACAACCTCACGAAGTATTTGTAATGGTAACGAAGGTGGTAATATTTTTTTTTCCTATGATTTTTATTAATTAAATACTAAGCATTTTAGTAGTAATAAAGACAGGACAAGGTAAGGGGACTATGTCCTCTTTTAACGGTAACATTTCAAAATATTTGTTTACTTATCTGTTGTATATGAATCGCATGCTCCAACAAAATCAAATGCGTGCCTGGCTGCAACATCTGTTAGTACATGACAACAGAATGTGTTGAAGTTTTAAATTCTGTCGAGTCTATTATTTAATTTAATTTTTAAAATGGATGAAACCATTCTTTTTGTCAATATCCTAACAACAATACAATACAATAGTAATAACAGGACAAGAATACTCTGGTAAGTGTACAAAAAAATTGTTCTATTCTTAATTTAATTTAGAAGGATTATGCACGTACAATTGTGGTTTGATATTGCCACAAACTCTATTCAAACATCTTAAAACGGTCTTTAAAACACCAAAAAAGAGAAAAAGTGCGCATAAAAGGCAATAAAAAGCTGAAAGGTGTTTATCAATGGACACTGCCGATTGAATAGCTTCCAAAGCCACACCTTATCAGAACTCCTAAGATTTCCTTTTGGGAAGATTTTGTAGGCATGCCATTAAGTCTTTTCATTTAATATGGTTTGGGATTGAGTTTTTCCTTTTATGTGTAAAAACTCAATTTATTTTCCTTTGATTTTCTAAGTGTTTTCGTTATCTTTAAAAATAATTAACCCAGAAGTTAAAATTAAAACAAGAAAGCAAGCTAAGAAAAACGTGGTAAAATAAATCTTATTTGTGTATTAACTTTATTAGAATGTCTTTGTGAATTGGACTACTAAGTAATTATATTTTTCAAAGAAACTCCTAAATACTTAAATATTTATGTTTTGTTCCTCCTCAAGTATATATTCTAAGAATAAAAACAACTTCAAAGCTTTGATTGCCTTCTAAGAGGTGTGGCAGCTAAAGTTAATAGTTAGTGTCCCTTTTAGTCCCTTTTAGTCGAGGTCATAATGAACGTAGCGTAATGGGTATTAAAGTATAACATAAACTTCAAGACTTGTTCTTAACTAATGTAAGAATTTTCTTATTGAAATTTGTATAGATTAATATGAATCCTTTCAATATAAATATATTAAGCTGAATCTTCAGTATTTCAGCCCTTCCTTACAGCCATTACAGCCAACGTGCTCCGTTAGTCACTCCCATCATGCAAACCCGCAGATATTAAATATACTTTTAATATCAAAGATTCGTAGGACGTGTATACTATCAATATCTGACCCTTTAGACTAGGTATAGTAACTAAAACGCCAGGGTAAAAACAAATTGACACGAAATGGCATATTTTATGTATAGTTATCGAAGGTATTTATTTCTAAGCCTTAATATCATTAAGGTCACGTTAAGGTGCGGAAACGGCGGGCGATGCGTTCCGTAGTGGGAGCGTGCTGCGGTTGCTCCGGTTGTGAAGATATAGTAGCTGAAGCAAACAAATGCATGTTTCCCTGAACGAGTTAATCTCGTAAACTCAGAAATTTGCGGACAGAACGTGTGATGGTTTTTGCGGTTACGTTAAACGTTATATGTTACACGCATATGTCACATTAAACATATGCGTGACAATAATAACAATAAATACTCGTAATACTATTTTTTACACACACCTATTATACAGCCCAAATTAAACATCCTAGGATACAAGGTACCGGTAACAATACAATTTCTCCCTTCTGGATTTCAAACCCAGAACCTCTGGGTTAGTATACAGCGGTACTGACCACTCGATCGTTTCAAACGGTCGTCAAATACTTTGCATTTACGCTGGAGGTCGTCTACACGTCGCGTAGCGCACGGTGCTGTGATGTTTGAGCTTAGCACCATATTAGATGCCTTTTGTCCATGTCGTTAAGCGTATGTATTTTGAACTAAAATTTGTGTTCGCAAAAATCAGATACATTATAATATCTTAAATTTAATCTCAATCTTAATTCCTAATTACAGCTTCCTTTAGTAAACAAGCCATATCTTTAATCGCAAAGATAAATTGAATTGTATTTTAAACCAACAAATTTTAATGATCAAGTGCGCTAATTATTTTTTCTTCTATGACTTTGAGTCACCTTTTCGTCACTTGCCACGAATGGGAGATACGACAGTTATGAAGAAACTATATATAAAAAAGGAGAAAATCATCATCTTATGGTCTTATGATAATCATTTCTTCAGTTTTTTTTATCTGTGTGATTTCATCTAACTGACAAATGGCAGTAAATGCTCTAATCCTCTCTTTATCCATTAGGAGTGATAATATTAGTCATAATATAGTTCTTAATAAATAGATTTCCAGTTAATTTCTTTAGAAGTTCCAAACACAACCATCTACTTCAGTATGTGTCGACAGCCAAACAGACCGTCCCGAGCAAGATTCAACTCGCTTATGTAAATCGCTTTGGTGCGTTACGTGAAAACATATTTACGACTTCTGATTTTTATCGCTTGCGTACACGATTCACTGAGGTGTGTGATATATTTACATTTTTATCTTATCGTGACTCAATTTGAATGAGGTGCTAAACTGAATATCCCGTAGGAAATTTGCGAGTATTAATTTTCAATCTTTTCCTGATTTGGAAAAGATTGAAAATTAATATGACGTGTAATATCGTCGCTTTTCATTAGAGCCCATCGTTAAATTGTGATTGAATTTTATGGGGAACGTTTGTTTGATGTTAATTGCCTTACTGCCTTCTTCTAACATCATTAGTTGGTAAGTCTTTATAATCTAGCCTTTATTCTTTTGCACCAGTCGAGATCTCAACAATGTCTTTTTCCACACATCATTCATATAGTCTATCCATCGTCTGTGTCATTTTTTATTACATGCTCATTATCACACCTCATTGTTCTAGGTAAAACATAATACAGTCGCTGTTGACATCATTTATTATCAAGAGTAGGTTAATAATCTTATTATTAATTAACTTCTTCTAGTGGGGTGGCAGGTAGTAATTTTAGTCACATTAATACTAAATGTGTTCAGAAAAAGTTCAGAAGTTTATTTGTATGCCAATAACATTTCAAGAGGATAAGTAACTAGTATTTTATTTGATTATTGAAATGAACAATTATAATATAATTTTTGGAAGACAGTTATTCTAGTCCGAGATATACTATAGTTCTCTAAAATGAAAAATATAATTACCTGTCGTCCACCTATAGAAAACATAAATTGAAAAGGCTAAATCTTTTCGATTTTGTCGATTTGTTAACTATAAATGAAAAAATTGTTTTCAAATATACTTATATAATAAAGTCTAATTATATTGTCGGATTTTAAAATTACTAAGTGATTAAACTTTCTAAGTGATTCCAATTTACATCTGAAACAAAACTCTGTATCAAAGAGGACTGGAGTTGGAATCACAACACTCCTAAATATATTTTCAAGTTTTTAGGTAAGTAACGCCTAATTATCCAAATTACTGGCACTTTAGAAAAAGGAGGTCGAATAAATTATTTATTAAAAACTCTTGACAGAGGACATCGAGATAATTGATGAAATTTCCTCTCACCCTGTTTTGTAAATTGAATTAGAATTGTCACTTGTCAGCGAAGAAAAGAAAAAAGTTCTATGTAATACTTTCAACGCGTAAACTTTTATAAAACTAAGTAAATTTTATTCAAACTGGAAAGTACTTCTTGTTCTCTTCACGATATACGCTATTGGTATCAACATATGAGCGAATTACTAAGCAAATACGAGTATATATGCCTACTATCATATATATTCACATGGTGTTCGAGTGAAATTCTTAAAACTAGTATATCGCGTGCTATCGTGAACTCATTACCATATTATTATTTATCAACAAATACTGGCTAAAATGAAATTAGTTGGCAATGCTGGTCAATCACCTATCATTTGAGAAACCGGAAATAAGTAAGGTATTTTTTGGCAAGGGCAGTTTAATATGTACCTAGTTAGAGCCGATGTTTATTTATAATGTGTTATAATATTTGTACTATTTCGAAAGTACTTACTTGAAAAGCAAAAAAACTTTAAAAGCGACTGCCTGAAGGCCAGTTCTCATCAACAATATATAATTATATAATTTATTTACATACTTTCTTATTTTAATAAATATCTGTGGATTCACGAAATTAAATCACAGCTATTTAGTACCACAAAATATTTTTTTGACATTTCTAGCACCAATCAATTTTAAATTTATTGCGATATATATATATATATAGATGAAAAAAATAATAGTACCGTATTCAAGAACTATGTACATGTAAAATTTTTGTATATGAACTTGTCATACTACATAAGATCATTGTCTTCCAAGCGGAAGGCAGTGGTTCAACCCAGCCACGTACTAATGCGTTTCAAATTTTGAAGTCATACGGACGTTTATTCGACACTTTTACGATTAAGCAAAACATCTTGAGGAAACCTGTGGAAGAAATTCTTAGATTGTATGTGAAGTCGACAACCCCGCGCTTGGCCTGCGTGATTGACGAAGGCTTGATTGCCCTTATTTGGTAGGTTCGAGCCTATCCTAAATTTGGGCTCAAGCCGAATGTTTACATGTTCATCAACAGCTCATATACGTATGAACATGTTAAATTTATTTGACTCAAATTTGTTTAAACAACTTGACACATAATATATAAGATTATGTACGATACTTCGTTTCTTCAAAGTATTGAAGTTTTATGAGTGTATTACATATTTCTTCTAAATTTCTCAAGGTTATGTAATTAATGGGAAAAATATAGTTTTAACCTACTTCAAAAAAGGAAGAGGTTTGCAATTCGATTGTATGTTTTTTATGTTTGTTACTTCAGAACGCCGTCAAATTTAAACCGATTTTTTAAATTCTTTCGTTTTTTGAAAGGATCTTCCAGTTTGGTCTCATTATAATCAAAGTTTATTTCTAATAATTGGTAGTATAAAGAATCAAGGGAACTTTACAAAGTTTACAGGTGTGCATATTACGATTTTAGTGAAAAAATTGTTTTAAAAAAACTCGATTTCAAAACACTTAAAAGGCAAAACTATAACAATTTAAAAAGTTCTCCAATTTAAAAATATTTTTTGGAGTTGGTGGTAAGTTGTTTCCAGAAATAATGGAAAGTGAATCACCAACTTTTAAATTCAGTTAGTTTTGCCTTTTTAACGTTTTTGAATTGGTATTTAGTTGTTTTTTGTCTTATAGAGCACTAGGACAAATAAATCGGTGGCTGCCTAAGTAGAACTTTGATAATACTTTATATAATAACCAAATATAGTTTCTTTACTTGCCTTAGTGTGTCGAATCGAGGGTATGCGATATTGCACCTTTATGCGGTCTAAATAAAGATATACAGATAGAGAACTTTTAATGGAATGCCTAGTCATGGAATATAATATAGGCGATATAAAGATAGCCGAATTGTTTTTAACCGGTGCCGAGCGTCTAATGGCAATAATTGATTTGTAATTTATGACTTGTTCATCGATCGATATTTGTGATAAGGAAAAAAGAGATTGAATTTTAACGGCCCTTATTACCAGTCACAATGAATTTTCCAACTTATAAAGATTAAAGTTACAAAGGTCTTTCTTAACAAACTTCTGTTGCGTAAAGGAAGAAATATGAGAGAACTTTGATCATTGAATAGGGGACGGTTGAATGGTTTCGTAATAGAAGCAGACCAGTTTGAAGTCAGGTGGGTACTACTCATACTTTGGCAGAATATTTTTAATAATAGTATCATTCAATTCATTGAGACATTGAGTGTAATTTAGTTGTTTTAGATCATCTAATAGTGATGATACAGATATGACTACAGCTTTCTCAATATGTATCAGTGTATCAGTGTGGTAAAATGCCAATGGTAAATTAAAAATTAACTGTTAAATGCCTTTTAACATGTACCACGTACGCTCAGGCAATAAAATGAACTCCCTGTGGATTCTTAAACAAATTAATTATAGAGCATGGGGTTGTTCAAAATGGCGTGTAATAGTGTATTATTATACAAGGGGCTAAATGAAACAAGAAAAATAAAAAAAAAACAAACTGAAGTAACCCAGATAAATAAAAACCGAGTAAGTATATATTTATATATATATATTAATTCAATTTAAGAAGTATACAATTTTTTGGTAGTAGAGATGGTTAGTAAGACGTACAATTTAATTTAAGTACAGTTCTTCTTGTTGTCAGTGCATTGCAAAAGAGCACTTAATTTCAAGTAAGGAAGCTTCTCCCTAAACTTTGTCGAATTTAATACCTTTTCCTACTAAATTTAACTAAATTTAAGTGATTTGACACTTTTAAACTTTGGCATCCTTTATTTACGCAATAAATAAGTTTTATTTGAAATTGAAATTCTACTTCAGCAGTTTTCCACACTATAAAGATATTTAATATACCAACAGCAAAAGCAATAAACATTCTGGCTTCAAAAGAGCATTGAGACTACTATCAGGATTCACAAAAAGCAAAACATCGCCATTAAAGGTGAGTACACACGTGTAGTTTTGGCACAGGCCAGTGTCGATAAATCACTACACATTGACAAACACGACTGCGCGCTGCAATCGCGGATGTCGCTGTCTGCTCTTCCGTGTTGCTATGAGTAATAACCAGAATTTCGCCGCAAAACATATAGGGTTATTCAAATTTTACAACCACTATTCTCTTATTCAAGCCTACTCGTCATAAATTTTACTTACAACTGTAGCTCCTTAGTGATATTTAAAATCATTTTTGAAAATGCGGTTGCTTTGTTTTCAAACATTCTGTAGGACAACATAAAATAATAACAGTACTTTACAGCTCACAAAATTATTTATTTCTGTACCACCTTATTGAATACAATTCTTTTATTGAATCACAGTGAAAATATAATATATGTCAGAGTTAACAAGTTGTATTAACAAAATTGAACAGGTCAAATTTGCATAATGTGCAATAAATATTTCTATAAAATTGCGCAGACTAAATACAATGAACATTTCTCCTACAGGACTTTTGACGCGTGAGTATTTCAATTATTTTTATTTCAACACAAAAGACTTCGTCCGCGATTCAGGAAGGTATCCCATTACACGTCGAGCAGTATGAAACACAAAGGCGATGAAGGAGCGATGTGGGACGACCTTAATTTATTTATTCAGGCTCATACTGAGCTTTAAGTTAAATATAATTCATGCGCGATTATTCAAAGCAGGGTATTATAAAATATACAAAGGAGGAGATATTAACCAGGGTTATGAAGACATGTAAAACCTATACATCGATATTATTACATCAATTATAAACCAAGAAGACTCGGTTTCATCTTTTTCCTCATATTTGATGTATTGTGATCTGACCCGTGAAATGTAATTACGATGTAACATCATAACATAAGTATTACGCTAACCTTCGCTACCTGACGCATGTGTAACCTTTAGGTTAATATTTCTTCTACTTTTATAATTACTTAATTTTAACTTTCAGGTTAAATTGTGTAGCTATTAGAATTTTATGTTAATTTTTATATTTTTCTTTGTTATGCTGTTAGATTTCCTAAAAAAATACCTATATTAATGAAATAATATGTTTTTGATAAATATTATTATATAAATAACATTTGACATCTCAATAGCTACAGTATAGAAACTTTCTATTATATATACAGTTTAACAGAATTGGTTTCTAAATAAGTTTTTAAATGTATTTCTTTGATAAATGTTGCCAACCCCTGGCTCGCTGTTGAAAATCC
The DNA here is from genome assembly GCA_943193645.1 of Acentria ephemerella. Classification (NCBI taxonomy): domain Eukaryota; kingdom Metazoa; phylum Arthropoda; class Insecta; order Lepidoptera; family Crambidae; genus Acentria; species Acentria ephemerella. The sequence continues at coordinate 4,842,279 of OW971882.1, forward strand.
GGACACTCACTGCAGTGATAAGCACCATCGTATTAGACGGCCAAATTGAAATGTTGACGTTCAGTCTGTGATTATTCGTATCCAATAAAACGAGTCAAGTATGACAGACATATGTATATATTATTCTAGCATCGGAAACTTAATGCTGATCAAAACGTTTACTGCCATTTATGAGACGTAACCTATGATTTTTACCTTTGCGAGGACATATTTTGTCCTAAAACTAAAAATTAAACTAAAAAATTATAATCAAAATTAGTTGCATTTATATGATCTTAAAACAAAGTCAGTTCAAACTTTCATTTACTTACCTGTTATTCTGGCTATAATTAGATTTTTTGTGAATGGTAGTTTTGATAATTTTTAAACGTTTTTACCAAACCAACATTCTTAACCGTTCAGTTGAAATATAACATGATTTAAGATTAGTAAATTTATTCAATAATGTAATAAACTTTTCCAAAAATCAGTAAAAAATTTTGAATTCACTTTTCTTCCCCTGAATGATTGTGGTGGCTAGTACGTATTGGAAAAAAACTTTGAAAGTATATTATTATATTTTTCTGTCACCTATTTTCAAAGTCATTAATATTTGTACTTAAAATACTTAATTATTAAATACAGAATATCAGTTTGAGTGTGTGTGTAATTAAATATCAGTAAGAAATATTTTCAGAGTACATAGTCATCGTTTTTTTGTTGAGTACATTCAGGAATAAACAAGATGACGCGAAGTCACTGATAATTCAAATATTAAGCCATCATAATTTTACTTGATCGAATATCATGTTTTTCTTGTCATGATATGATCTCTCAGTTCATGCTCAGTGATGCTTTTGAACTTTAACTGTGGTAAATAATAAGATTCATTATCATGTCTGTTTTCCATCTACCTTTCATTTTTTGGGTGGTCATCTAGTTATGGGTTTATATTTTAAGCACTATAATATGATAATATAGTCCCAGTGATCTCGAGACAGACAAATTTTTTTTAGGAATGTACTTTCCCCTTTTTTTAATTCGAAAATTCCAAAAAGGAATACAAAATTAATGACACTGTATATCGATAAATCCAAAACATGTTTAAAAACTAATTAGTATAAAAGTATCTCAAAGATTTTTCGCCCTTTGAAAGAATTTTAAATAATTTTAATTAAATTACGGCTGAGAAAAAAAATTGTACAGTATTTATCGAGGTCTTTGATTAAGCATCTCATTCGACCTTCACGCCGTTCTTTAATTAATTTCTACATTGTTTTTTATCTTGAAGTAAAGTAATTAACGACAAAAATCAATCTCATTCTGTAACGGTAAACCACTTCAAAGAGCGAATATTAAAAGCTACACTCGTGATTTTCTCCTGAAATTATAACAAAGGAAAGGTATTAAGTTTTAAGCCAAAAATCCATTCTCCATAATTCAGAAAGACGAACACAGTGTTTAATTTCCTGTACAAACTGGGATTTTATTTTCTTAAGATAATAAAAAAATTTTTTTAAGAACAGTACAATAGATCTCTATTCCCGACTTTTAACAGGTGTAGAAAGCATATTAGATTTAAATAATGATTTTGTGTAAATTGTCTTTTTTTTCTTATCTTCTTACTCCTCGAGTAAAAGTATGGGAGTTGAAACCGTTTAAGCGGTTTTCAAAATTTCAGGTACTTTTCAGTATTTAGACGTTATAAAATTTACACATATTAGATTTCATAATTAAATGCAAATATATTTTATCATACAGAATTTAACCTAATCCAAACAAATCGTACAGGAATTTACCTATCCATCGCAAATAAATATCCAAGACTTGTGAACTAGTCTCAATACTTTTATTTGCTAACAGCTGTTTTGCATGCCTTCGAATAACCTTTACCATGAGATAAAAGGTACTTACCTATAGCGACAGTAGCATGACTTATGCTTTTTATCACTATTTATAATTATAAAGCGGTGTAATGAACTGCAAAAATGAGTTTAAATTGTTACGTAAACATGAATTAGTATCCGACACACTCTGATTTACTATTAATAGGTATAATCTGGTACATTGATTTTTATTCATGTTACTTAAACATTTCAATACAGGTATTTATAAAAATGTCACAGTACTAGATTAGAATTATTACTTTTATTGGTATTTTCTAGGTGATTGTTACAGTTTGTAATTTCGCTTTTGAAACTTCAGTAAATAATAGCTTTAGTCTCGAAAAACAAACAGTTGTCTAGTTTCAGACGGGCTTAATTGTCAGAAAAAAAAAATTATAATTTTCGCTTTCTTGAAGTGTATTTGAAGAAAACTTCCATTACTTTAGCAAAAAAGATACTTGACACTGATTTGTCTTCCAAATTATTAAAAAGTTCTTGCATAACAATTTGAAGAACGGCTAGATTAATTTATTAAGAAAAATGTGGCCTCCTGGACAAACACATTAATTTCTAGTAACACTTAATAGAAATTACTAGCGGTCGTATTAAATGTAAATGACTAACACGTCCAAGTTATCTCTGCCTGCAAATTCACTTTGGCGAGGGCTATAAAAATGATACATTGGTGTACTTTAGACCCGGAACGCCTCGAGGTTTAGACGCGTGAGAGAAGCATCCGTCTTAGTCTAGGAGCTAGTGACACCATAGAAATAATTCACATTTTTAATACTGACACGTCAAGGTCACGTAGCTTATTTGTGGTTATAATTGGGTGGGGTCCCAGGTTCGAGTCTTGCCCGAGGTAGACGTTTGTGTGATAAACACATATTCTTTTCGAAGAACTGTATTAATAAATGTATATATTAATATTAAAACGTGTTTATTATAATATTAAATATATCCATTATCCGTTACTTTCCATTATTTAATATCCGTAACAACAAGCTCATAATAACTTCGGGCAAATAATAGGTGTAAATACAACCTCTTTATATCCTTTTTCGAGTAATTAGTATAATAATACAGATATTACCTTACAATCTTTTGATATCGTACAGTCTTCCGACAGGGCCACATACCTTATAAGCCTATTTTAAAATAAAATTGTACGTTATATATTTTAAATATAAAAAAAATGTAATGCTTAACTAAGTCCTTTAAAATTTGTCGGCGGGGAAGTCAAAAGCTTTGAACTCTGTTGAGTTCACTTGATCAACCATGTAGTACGATTGGTACTAAAAATCAATGACCTAAGGGCATCAGAATATCAAGAGTATGGATATATCTTCTAAAGATACCATTCAGTCAACTCATGAGTAAAGACAAAGATACAAATTTATATATGTATATTTATACGTAAAAATTTAAACAAAAATTTTTCTTTATAGGTACTTATTTAAATGATTTCTATTAATGCGAACTTATGGGTTGATGGTATCTTTCTAAGATACATTCACCCTCTTGGCATTGTGATATATGTATATATACTTTTTAGGACATATTACATTAAACATTATAGGTAAAAAATTTGCTTTGAAAGAATCAAGATAGTTAAATCTCGCCTTTCAATTTGAATGTAATGAAGATAATATAACAATCGAATGGGTATTTATTTTATCATAAAACGAAGTCGGCACAGCTGCTTGTCATCGGATAAAACATTTGTCACAAACTAATATACTAGAGAATCAAATTGACAAAAATTTCTTTTTATGAAGAAAAAACTTTGTAGTCTTTTAGTCTCATTACGTCTTGCGTGTTAACAATATTTACCTAAATCCACAATCATTGAATATTTTTAAGTGTTTATACACAGAAATACCTAGTATCAAGATTTTTTAATATTTTTAAGTATGCCTTAATGTTATTTCAGTTCGCTATTTATCAGTTTTCAGCGGTGACAATCTGTGAATAAATCTTTATAGATATAGTATAAAGCAAACTGACTTGAAGTCTCTAGAATATTACATGCAGTAAGTACCAACACGGTACTTACTGCATGTATCGCTTACCCTAATAAAACGAAAACCCTGAGATACGTATAGTTAAAACTCAGTTTACTGTACAAATTTGAAACAATCATAACACTACAAAATATATTTGAGTATTTCCTATCTCCTAAGCTACACGAAACGAACGAGTAAGCTATAAAAATAATCGCTCTCATCAGCAGCTAGCCCTATATCGACAGTTACCATGCATACCGTTTTTACTCTGTCCCGTTTACGAGTTGTGATAGAATTTGCTACTACATAAACTTTTATGTGCAATACAGAATGAAAAATGCTGTCATGTGCCATGTGTTGGTTGAAATTAAGCAGTGACCCATACTGCCGTAAGTATAAATAAAAAGTGACACAATAGCATCAGAATTTTGTAGCCATTAAATACCAACCTTTATGCATTTAATGTTAAAAGTATTGTTACAAATTTTTAAATACTTTAAGTATTTTTTAATGTTTTATATTTTTTATACTTTATTTATTTTAAAAGAATATTATTCATGATCGGCCTATACGTTATTAGATTTAGCTATTCTTTTGAAAAAGTAAAAGAGATTTAAAATAAATACACAGAGAGAACATAAATTTTTCTGTTTTATTATTTATTAGGATTCGTTACTATCAACCGTGATTCAATTAATCCTTGGGATTTTGAAATATCCCGAATTGAGTCATAAATATTATTTTATTTTCTGATATTGATAATATGAAATTACCTATCTAAAAATTTAAAAAAGCTATACAACCGAAACTGTGTACTATCTTAATGATACTAAAGCATGGAAATGAATTGTCCGATGGCATTTCTTCAAAAAAAATAAAAAAGTATTAATAATAAAAAAATATTGACAGGGAAGAGCAACAATAATCTGTAAATATCATTCCAAATATTTAAAACCTTATGAGTTTCTTATGCCGCTCTTTCTCCAAAGCTTAAGTATTTGTCGAAGTGATTGTAGGGTTTAATTTTATAAGAATTTAGTGAAAAGAAAGAAGAACTTAGTAAAAGAGCTTATTGATATTAATGTCGCTATTTTTCTTTGATAATGATTTTTGTACTGAAGTTGCTTGTTCTAGTTGCTTTTATGCCTCTTAAGCCACTTCGACCTTTGTGGCAGCCTTTTAGAGTTCATTGCTTTGTTCCGTTGATTCCAAAAATTTCCAGATTTTTTGGGTACACAGTTTATTCATTAAAGGAATGCATGAACAGAGAACGTGATTTGCAGTTTCATCTGACTCCTAACAGGACCTGCATACCGCATTTTGGTTGATGCCTATTTGAAACAAGTGTTTATTTAAGATTCATTGCCCTGTAAGGATTTTTGTCGCTATGCAGGTTTTGAGTCTGTTTTATTTGTAGTACCTTTCTAGACAACTTACTGTTGACTCCTTCCTTCTTTCCCTTCTTGTGAATCTACAAAAGAATTTTGAATCGACAAGAGGGACATAGGTGTAGTTAAAAATAAGAGAAATCCTAAAGAAAAACAAGAAATATATGTAATTTTAAATTAGTAATCATGTATGTAAAATCGATTCGACTGATTCTAAACAGTCGTTTCTTCCATCTCTAATTCGAATAAATTTTAATAGATGGCAAAAGTGGCATACAAATATATGTCTGTATACTCATCGGGGGCCAAGTAGTAATCTAAAAAATTTAACCATAAAAATAATACTAAAATTTCTCACACTCACATCTATCATTTCTATTATATAGCCTAAATTAAGCCTTATAGATACTAAGGATATATAGATAGTACTATGTTTATAATTAACAGAAATATACTAAATACAAACAGTCGTACTCATAATGCAAATATCTGCTACCTCCTACCGGACCTCTGCCTAATTAGTATTAACCACTTACTCAGACAGGTCGCCAAATTGTAAATAGAATAAATTTTTATGCTTTGAACTATATAATTTTCATAGATTAATCATACATTTACTTTTTTGTTTATTAAGTGATATTATCAAACACTAAAAGGCAATTGGTTTTTAGTGACTCTTAGACTCTTAGATGAGTCACTAAAAACTTTGATCAAATTTATGTAAATTATATTAAAAAGCATCTTCAAACAACTTTGTCGAACCCGTGTAATAACGCAAAATTAAAAACATTAAAGAATGTATAATAGCGATTCTTAGCAAAACGAATACAAAATATAGGAAATAAATGTTAATATTTCTAGACACTTCGAGTACGATTGGTATTCAGGAAATATGAAGAAGCGTGAAAGCAATACGATAACCGAAAGCCGCGCTTTAGTTTCCTTGCCCATTTATTTTTCTTAGACAAAAAAAATCACAGTAAACTCTCGCGAAATTGAGCTCCTCGTACCTACAACATATTATCTCTATAAATTCACCTGACATCTCCAATATTTCAGGCGTTTTCACCAACCTGACCTCTTTTAATAAATCCCCTTAGATATATAAGCTAGAGCAGTGCCTGTAGGCAATTTTGGATTTGTTGAACTAACGTTAAACAAGTCAACATAATTTATTTTATGCTGTTATTAATAACGCTCTTAAGTTTAGTCGGATAAAGCCATACTATGTTTTTATATTCTTTTATTCCTTCATGATAACAAATACAATAAACCAGGTTGTGGGTAGCATGTTGAAAGCTTAACTTCCAAGATACTACCCATACCTTGATATTATTAACGAATTATAAATAATATATTGTATACTATTATTTTTAATCATGCCTGTGAAAAAGATTATATAATAATGCTGAAATTTTTTTTTAGTTCAAATATTGTTTAAAGAAGTTTGTCTTTTGCATTTGAATTACAATTGTAAGAAACAAAACATGCTAAATGTATTCATTAGAAAGGCCGCTAGAAACTTTTTGTACAGGTTACGTAATACCAAACATAAAATTTTTAGAAACAATTGATATCTTTGCATCTTTAGGTATAATCACCTAAAGATTTAAAGTAACGAAATTGAAAAGTATTAATTACATAACCTAACTGTCTATAATATATTTATGTTTCATTTGACAATAATGATTGAAAATCAAAGTTTAGCAGTCATGCCGATAATAGCTATATTTTATAGATAGTATACATCAGATTTTATCTCAATGGATATAAACTTTTTCTACATCTCGTTAAAAATGCTTTGAAACCTCAGTAAAGGATTTTATGCTCGAATACGACTTAAAGCCAGATAAAAATAAAGAAGTTATACAAAATCCGTCAATTTCAATCAATAGCTCGCCGCAAAAGCAAAGAAAACTGAACAAATGGGCTCGAAGAACGTTTGTGATGGATTGTATTTCCCCCGGGAGTGTCACTCAGTGTCATCGAGTGATCGCTCCCAATTTATTCCTATTACGACATGCATTAAGTTACGAGTCTATTTTTCACACGTACTGTATATATATTATTACTTCTTTCTATATATGTAATTATATAAATGAGTTGCTGTTCATTAGTATATTTAAAACTCAAAAAGGTGTGGCAGATATTTTAGGGTTTGTTTGCTTTTTTATCGTAGCTGAATAAGTATATATATACAGTCAATCAATGAATGTTATTGTTATAACACTTTTTTCTTATAAAGATAAGAAAAAATTGTTATAACAATCTAATCTATTCCATATATTTATTTTTTGATCCGAACTTCCAGGCAACCTGGTCTAATTGGCTAGGTTTCGCACCGATAAAGACCCAGAGTTGGATAATATACAGCCGTGAACCTACGAGCTTGAGGTGCTCCCGCAAAGCTACAACTAGGGTCCAGAACAAGACAAAGGTACTTCTTCTTCTTCATCTTGTTTGAAACCCGGACCATCTCTACTTGGACCTCCAACCCCGGTGGGATTCTGCCTCTTCGGGCGTAGAAGACCATGGTTCTTGTTTTAGCGACAGAGGCCAGGGTATTATATCCACACTACTTTGCATGGGGTGCCATCCGGCCCCGGTGTCTTCTTTTTGCATCGGAATCGATCCCTCTCTATATCTTATTACTGTATCTTGTTACAATTCTTCATGGCAACTTTTGCTTGAAAAGTTAAATTAATATTAAAGTCAATTAGTGTCTGTAATGAGGGAAGTGAAAGACAAATAAACTTGCTTTTTGATTGGATATTTATGGGTGATAAAATGTAAACAATATTTTAATAGTGCTTAACTAAAATGGGTTGCTATCAACGCAACCTATTTTCGTAATAATATAATAGATAAGATAATAGACCTAAATTATAGCTACTTTCCTAATTATATCAAACCAATATTTTCCTTCTCTAAAGAATCTTGTGTATTTTCATATCTCTCCTGTGATTTTCCCAGAAAGCTATGATTGTTTTAGTTGGAACATACTATATAAATAAATTATAGAGTATATACTTTTCAATTTTATTGGAACGTAATTTCTAGGAGAAATAATATACTAATAAGTGAAATATAAAACTTACATAAAAGTTCTTGTGTTTAATTTAATAATGTCGACGGTATGTTACTTAAACGCAAATAAGGTGTGATTACAATAATTATAGTTATTTTCTATTGTCAATGGAATTAGGAAATTACGTTCTAGTAAGTATTATTATAATGTAATAAAATACTATAATTACCAAAAATGAACTATTTGCATTAGGTGGAATTATATAAGTATATTTTTTAACCTGCCTAAGAATATACCAGATTTCTTACTCTTAGTACAGTTTAAAGAATAGCTTGACCCTTTATTTATTAAAGTTGATAAAGTATTATGCTATTTTGGTGATCTTTGCTAATATTATAATTGTTTACTCTGTGTCTGAATGGAAATCATTCTACCTTAGTACGGTCTCTGGTTTTAAAATAATTAATTAAAAAATAAACTTTGAACGCGCTGCGCCATAGTTATGTAATCGTGTTACGAGTACGTACGCTCCACCAAATAATGATAATTATCAGAAAATTTGTTTTTTATAAAGTAACAAAAGGTTTTTTGTCATTTTTGATTCTGACCAGTAATTCAGTCAGAAACAAAAGCAAAGTTTGAGTGACGGTCGTGTGTAAGGTCAATCCGTGCCGACCGCTGCGTAAAGATGATTAATCGTAGTGGAGGTCCGCGAGCAGAAAATAACTATTTCTCATCTTTTGAAAAGGCTGTCCGAAACTGCCACAGTCAGGCGTGTTTCGGTTAAGTGCTTACATATCGATCCGTGTTCGATTCAGAACTATCGGGTACAATAGCTAATGCTCGTGCATACAAAAGTAAACCGCCTCAGTCCGACTCGTTTAGTGACACACCACTTTGACAAATGGAAATATGCCCAATATGAATTCAAACGGATTTAAGTTTTCATTTATTATGAAATCTATTGAAAGTTCAAATTGAAAAGTAATTGAACACTTTTATAAAAATAGGAATAAAAGCATTTTAAAACTAACTGTGTACTTTTAGAAACACACTGTTAAAATCAAAATTAAAAAATAAAATTAAAATACTACGAAAAGCTGTGTAAAAGAAAATTTTCACCAAAAAGACTGAAATGGATTAAATTGTAAGAACAAGGTAAACATAATATTTATTTAAAAATAAAATAAACAATTATAGGCGTGAAGATGCATCTTGCAAGTCGGGAAGATCGAAGTGGCTAGTACAGTGCATGGTTGCACTCACACTAGCCACCTTTTAATTAGGACTTTATTTCTGCCATCTTTGTTAAGTTATCGTTGATATTTTTTTAATAAAGATAGGTCTAGCAAATTAGGTGGAATGGATTACTTCATTTCACTTGATTTGCTAGACCTTTCTATATTAAAATAAATATCAAAGGTTAACGCTAAAGTGCTGCAATAGACATTCTATACCACTTGTTTAGAGCCTGGCTAGTTGCTAAAGGATAAATCGTTATGACGGATTAATTTGATCTCGTATTTAACTCAGTTATATTTATAAAGATGAAAATATGTGAGACTTCTAAAACATGTTTTGTACTTTTATATAATACCGTATAGGTACTGCGATACAGTTCATATACTTGGGCCTAAATATTTAAAAGCTTAGGTTGCAAACATCTTTGCAGACGTGACTGAACATAGTAATATTCCCATTAGTTTCAAATTACCACGATGCTTAAATTGTTTATTAACTTTGAGACCATTAAACTGATATTAAAGTAGAGCTTAACATCTATTTACTTATAACTTTGGCTCGCCAAATAAGCTAGCACAATAAGTATCAAGTGACCATATGTAATAAAAATTAATCTTACTTTACATATCAACTATCTACTGTATTTACAAACATATTTTGTATGATATATATCACATATAATGTGATACATCTCCACAATGAATATTCCGGATTTTCAAATTTCAAACACCTTAATCTTATAAAAGTTATAAATTTATAATTATAATTTTAATTATAGCAAGTCTCTTTTCCCAATTAAATAAAATACCTATCTACCTTAAATATTTTTTAAAAGTCTGTGTCTTGTTGCTAACTTTAAGCTTTGTAAATTTGTAAATGTTATAATTTCATATCCCCAGAACCGAATTGCCGTCTTTGTAAATTTGGTCGCGCAGCTGCTTGTCTGCCACGATGTAGATTTCTGAGATAATCCGACTTAACTGAAGGCAGCCGTTCTACTAGATCCCGCAGCAAAACTGCAGTTTGCTTTGTAACAAACACCGATTGAGGTCAGATACTATTACCAAGACCTAATTATAAATTAGATAATAAGATATGTATACCCTGAGAAAGAGGTCAATACAGCACATAGGTAATTCATAATGAATTTTCATTAGAAATATTATTTCAATAGTGATTGGATAAAAATCCTTTTATTTGTGACGTTGAGGAGGAGCTCAACCGCCCGATCCCTTAACCTTTGGGGATGAGGAAGAGGGGAATGTGTTTAGAGTTAAATTATGTTTGATATAAAATACAAAATTATTAAAATAATAAATACTTACCCCAATCATATTTTTTTTTATATAATATAACAGAAATGGTCTAAATGTAAATACTGATTAGCATTCTTAAAATTTGAACTCAATTTGAATTCTCAAAACAAGAAATGTCTGGATATCTTTGAAATTTTCTCCCTATACGCAAGAAATGTAGTGAACTGGCACAGTATCGGAAAAGTTACCCTGCCGTATTAACTTGAGAATTTTTGCTTGTGTAACTTTATCGATGAATAACAAATTTTACATCTTGATAAATTCAATACATACTTGCTTGAAGTTTCACTCGTTGTCTTATCTTTAATGTTTGCGTTTTAATGGGTATCAAAAATATTTCAATAATATTTTTTAGTTTTTTATAAAGTTAATGAATAATATCAGACCAATAAAGCTCTCCAGCTTTAATAGTCTTTTTAAAATATGTTTCGGGTTTTTTGTAATTAAGTGTTAGATGGTTAACAGCTAATGTATGGTTAATAGCTATGAGTAAGATAATATGAAATAATATTAACATTTAGTGTACTAAAATACTCGACTCTGTTCGTCAAAGTGCCATCCTAATACAAAAGTAATTTTGTCAAATGTTGTATATTCCCAAAAAACCTTTAGCTGTAGCTGGAACTTCATGAGATCACAAAACTATGATTGACGTTCGAAATAGTAATTGAATTTTGTAAAGTATAAGCTGTGGGTGGTATTTTTAAATGTATATTCCTTACAAATTTTCCTTGCAAATTAATTGTCTAAATCAAGATCAAAAAGGTAATTTATTATTTTCTCGAGCTCGGTTATTATTTTCTAAACAAAGGAGATATTAACTTTCCAGGTAAAACAAAATACGAAAAATCGGAGATTATGATATCGTTGATTTCATTTATTGATTATATTATACATAATAATAATATGAGAATAAATATATAAAACTTTCATAAGTTGCTCACGAACAGAATATTCATTCTATATATCTAAATCATTAACAGTTCATGGAAGCGGTTATAGTTTCCGTGAACTGATTGGTGTAATGATTCAGGTATATAGAATAAAAATACCGTCTCTTTTATTCTGAAATAGTAGTTTTGACAGCAAAAGTTTAATTTTAGATCTTCAAACATTGTCTGGCGACGGAATTCGACATCAGGCGATAGTAGTTACGAATTATTATTTATTGAAAATGTTCATTTCTTGGTCTTATGGTGAGATTATCGTTGTCCTCATAACTGTAAGATCTGATATGTCTGAGACTGTGATATGAATCAGTTATGTTGTCAAATTCAAATTATTCATAATTATCCCTATATACGTGCCCTTATAGGAACTATTATTGCTCTTTATAGGAACTTCTAGTGTAATGATTCAAGTGCTCTGTTTAAATTTAAAAAAACAAAGTAATTAGCCATGGTCGGCCTTCGAATGTTACTAGAGTTCCTCTGTGCATTGGTAGACGTTGTTACCGAATGCAATGGCGTTTTCACCCTTCAAGCCGCATTGGGCCAGTTTTGTGGTGTTATGGCCCAAACTCTTCGTATGTTTCTCGCATGAAGGTTAGCTCAGGACTGGGACTGGGACTGGGAATTGTATTTTAATCTTGTTATATTAGCATAAATAAATTAATAATATTTAAGACTATGTCGGCAGAACAAATACTCCTTTTTGTCAGACAGTTGCATTTGGTTCTTGTCCATTCTGTAGCCACTTCAAATTCAAACTAGAATTTGTTAACACATTTGTCATTGTAATGTATGAAAGGGTTAAGTGAGTAAATTGTTAATTTTCTAACTTTTGGTGTTACATTATTGTTGAACCCATGTCAGATATTTATACCAATCTGCTTGAATTCAATTCTATATTGATAGTAATATGGTTTAAAGTGCGAAACACAAAAATAATTTATCATATTTTATAATATACTCGTACTTTAACACAGAACAGAACCAATGTTCTCTTAATTCAACTATTATACGTTGATACGTGAAATAATAATATCTTACTGTTTATAATGTTGACTAAGACGACGAAGAATTCATTATAGCATATGACAATATTGCATTCGTAATGTCTAGTTATAGGCTTCGTGCCCTCAATTAGTTATAAGCTCGAAAATCAATAGGAAAGAGTCCTCAATAAAGAAATATAAAAAATACCTACATATTAGATTATAAATACTAGCTCTCTTACTGTCCATCATTTGCTGTGCCGAGAAGTTGAAATAACAATTCTTAAAATAAACAGAAGCTGTTAAAGGCAGGGCAGTCTATCGTATACGCGTAATCTACTCTCATAAACGTTTTCCTGTATAGATGGAAGCAGAGCATCGCGGTCAGGTCTATTTATAGGGAGTTAGTTACAGCCCTACTATCAATTACAATACGTATTTCGGATCTCGTATTACTTTGTTGTTTTAATGTACTGATTTTTCTCAACTCGCACTTAACCATAACAAACTACCTTTATTTTTGTGTCTTACTGCCTATTAGTTATTAATTTTAGGAATTCACTAAATCATACAGACATCTGCCCTATTGACCTGGAAATAATCCTTCGACGGTACTGTCAACCACTGGCTAGCGGTGGGAGAGTGTGCCAAGCATCTGATTTTAGCGCCTTAGCGGTACTGAGAATACGCTCTCAAACTTCCCAGTACCCCCAATGCTCCTGACTCTTTGGCCTTTTGTGTGATAAAAGATATAAAAAATATCTTAAATATAACTTCAATAAAAGCTAAATATTTTATATAGAACGAGATAGAACTAGAATGAGAAGTCGCGTGCTCATTTCCCGCCACACAACATGGCAAATGCTGATTTGTTTATTTTTAAGTTATATCTAAACCCGTTTTATTTTTAGTTCAATATTATTTAAAATTCCTGATAACTTGTTAAATGGTTTATTATCAGAGTCGAGGTATATTTTTAGTCTGATTTACGTTTCTACCCATAATTCCACGCAGTCATAAAATAGATCGCCTGTGGCTGTGCCATAGCTATGATTAAACCGAAATTATTTGGTACTTGTTGTATACTTATTATTTGAAATGTACAAAGAGTACATAAATTATGAGTTAAAATGGGTACACAGACGAGACAGAACATTATAAGCAAAATTGCTACTTATTGGAATAGATTTGAGCTAAACTCCAATATTTCCAGGTGGCGTGATCCGCCTGCATAAGCTAGGGAGCAGCGACACGTGAAATTTGAGAACTTGAATCGCGAGATAAGAGTGACAGTTCGATGACTTGGTTAACAAGGTATTGAGAAAGATTGTAGGACTGCGTTTATTATTTGAGTGAAATCAATATTGCTAAGTAGATTGAATTATCAAAATCAATACACAACACATACGAGAAAAACTGAATGAAATTTACTTGACTGTTTTATATAGTATTCTTAAAAAAATCTGCCTGAAAATCAGAAATCCAGGAGTCCGTTGGCGTAGTGGTTCAAACATTCTGGTTTCGATAACGAAAACAAAAAACTTTCACAATAGTTGGTCACTGGATGCGTCAATCTGATTTGTTATTACGAGCTCCTCCGTGCTTTCGAAAGCATGTTAAGTCATTGCTCCCAGTTATTGCAACCGCTTGGTACCGGTTGCAACCGCTTGGTACCGGTTGCAACCGCTTGGTACCGGTTGCAACCGCTTGATTGCTCACTCACGTATGAAATGCGGGTAGCATTGGACCAGTGTGGTGGTGTTATGGTCCAAACTCCTCAAGTTTTTCTCATTTGTAGGAAGGACTGTACACAGCAATGGGACGTATTTTTTTAAATTAAGCTCAGCAAATGACTCGACGCCACCTGATGATAAACCTATTAAAACTACTACAGCTTCTATATTGGAATCTACTTATCATATATGGACTTGTCAGCTGAATGAAATTAAGTATGACACGGCTACTGGTCATTACTGATAGCCTACCATCACTGATCCGATTACTTACTGAACTTTTTTATCGTTATTTTTTATTAAGGTATTTTAAAATAATATATTTTTGGTTTGTTATAGGTATATGTTGTTGTATATTTCCTGTAGGTATAACAATTATGTTAATTGCATATAAATTATAAAAATAAAACAGTAGGCAAGAAAACATAAACACGAAATGTGTCCTTATTGTTTATAGGTAATCTCTTACAGCCAACCTTACGCGATAGTTATACAGATGTGGTATGTAATTGGGGGTAGATATTGAACCTACCTACAATAATTGAAACTACAAATGTTACTTTTTAGTTTAGTTTAATATTTAAGAGTAAAAAAACGTTTTTTTACTTAATCAATGATTTCATTTTAAACTAACAAATTTTGTAAGTGAAATGTGAGTATCGCACTTTCCCACAACTTCCCGCTAATCGCCATGAACGCACACCATAGACAAAAGCCAGTATAAGCAGTTAATATGTCCCCAGCACTAAGCGAGGGACGTCACGTCGCCGGCACTTGTCCTCGAGTTTGCCAGCTTTGGAAGCGCCCCATCGTGTCTGCAACTTTTCACATAAACTCCGCAACTTTACACGCCGCCACTTATAACGGATTGCCGTCTTTCCATTCAGCTTGTTGAAATTTTAAAGTTTCCTTATGAATACTTAGTTGTCTTTTTGACGTTTTGATGCGCAATGATGTAATTGTTATGGCATATTCCTTTCAAAGATGATACTTTAAGTGAGTGTACATGTGATGCCTTTGTAAAACGTATCAGAACCGATTTCATTTGAAAGCACGAGTGATAAAACACATGCTAACATGCTTAATGATAATATTTAAAAAAATGTTAAAACAAAAACGAATTCAGCATATATGCATTTCTTACTTTTTTATACGTTTTCAGAGTAAATCGTACCTTAGTGGAATCCTATAATAATGTTTATAATGATTAAGATCTGTTATATGCATAAAAGCTAAAATGCAAAAATAATTCCGTTTAAGAAGTTATCCTATTAAAAATATCTTTGACTCTGAGATTCACGGAACTTATTTCTGGAAACAACTTACCACCAACTTCAAAAAATAATTTAAAATTGGATGACTACTTAATTTTAATTATTTTGCCTTTCTGTGTTGTCTCACAATTTTGAGCGTTCTCTCAAGATCCTAAGGTCAAAGTCAATATTGTCCAGTTGCCTGCCTGTTTGCCTGTTAGATTTAAATTACTAGGATAGCTTTTAAAAAAAATATGAAACATGTAATACGTGACCTTTAAAATTTAGTGGTTGCCCTCAATTCAACAGGGATCCCATCATAAGATCCTGACTTAGTAGCAATATGAACCTCAGGAGTGTACTCTATTGAACAAAAAAATAATTTTACAAATTGGTTCACAAACAAAAAAAAGAAAGAAAAAAATTGCAAAAGAAAAAAAAGAACTAGGAGCCTATATAGGGAAGAGCCCTGCATAAAAGCACATATAGTGGAACTACTCCTTTTTGAACCCGGTTAAATATAAGATAAAGTACAGTGCTTTTTAAGATGAAAATATTTCCATGAGACTCTAAAGGTCCGTAGTAAATCACAATTTCCTTTATACGCCACATGTATACCACTTCAGTAGTTATGACTACATTCGGTTCAGATATGCTAATTAAAACCTCAAATTGGGTACTTGCTTGGGGAACACTTGTTACTCGAACAGGCCTACAAACAAATACAACATATTAACGTTTGCTTTCAACGTAATTAAGACTCATTTTTAATAATCAGAAGTTTCCTTTTTCAAAATTTTGTAGTTTTACCCTGTTTAGAGTTTTGACAATAGAACAAAATATACAACTAAAACTTGAAACCTGACAAAACCGAGCAATAAGTAAAATAAGCCTTATCTTTATTGAGTATAAAGATAGGGTGCTTAAATTATTTTCACCTCAAATTTTATTGAGTCCTACCGGTAAAGCACCTCTCTCTACCGAACAGGGAATCGCAGCTAAATAAATTACTTGATACTGTAGTTTCTGTACAAAATAAGGTCGGCATGGTTCACCAGGGAAGGGTGGTGTTACTGACGGCAGAGCTGCTAAATTACGAGACAGGAATAACGCCATATCCTAGTCATTTTTAAAACAGTCAAGACACAAAAATGCAATAAATATAATATGAGTCCCATAAACATTACTTTATGGTTATAAATAATGATCTGTGAGTATTATCAAGACCTGTGTATGGAAAAACAAATTAAATCACACTAACACCAGGCCCGTCCTCGACTCGATTTTTAGACGCCTGACCAAGTAGCATATAGCTGAGAGCCAATCGGAAAGACCAATCGGCCAGCCGACCTTTGTTATTTTTGATAATATAGTAAAAAATTCTTAATTGTTCTCACAAACGCGTATGCGCGCAAGGCGTATGTTCGGGTACTCAAACAGCCTTCTATCGAGTGTTATTTGCAGACGACCAATGTTCGCCTAATGGAACGTGTGTGTTCTGCATGCAATGTGCTGACGTTCTTTCGCCACAGAATTTGGTTCATTTAATGCACATCTCTTTAAATTCTATTATACAGTTTTTTTTACAGAGATTCAAAATATATATTAAATTACAACTTATATAGAAGTACAAATAATACAATTATCAAGATTGATTTTCCTGTTCACATGCTAAAAGAATATTATTTTACACAGATAGAGTACATACATTTAAAGAAGGATATTAGAGTTTTGAAAAAGTCCGCTAGTATAACATACAACTGAATTAGAAGCCATTTTGGACTGTAACAAAGTTGCGTGGCATCAATTCACTACCGATCATTCTGAGTTTGTTCCACGGTCGTGAAAATGTCAACCACATTGACTGCTTTGGTACTAATAATAATAATATTATTACAATAACACATATTATACTGCAATATCGTTCAATATCGTTAGCCAAAATTATTTTCTCTAAAACTTCTAATCTAAAGAACCTATGTTTGCCAGAGGACATAATTACATCTAAAATATACGTTATTTGTGTCAATTCAATGTCTACTTATCGAACAGGATAAAGAGAATACGTTCATTAGGTAGGTATAAGTAGGTTAGGTAGGTACACAATACATATCCTTGAGACACATTCGTAATTAAGCTAGACCTTTAATTAAATGAAGACAATAGGTTATTCCAGCCATTATTCAAGCTGGTTTGGGGAATCGGTAGTGCCTATTTTGTTCCAATTACCGTAACGACCGACACCATACCATAGTATAAAGTAAAAGAAGTAGGTCGACTTCATACACAAAGACGAATTTTATCAGTGCTATAAGTGCGCCAGGCGCGACAGTCTGTACCCACTCTACTGGGTCTTTTATCGCCATCTACCATTATAATTGATTAACGCATATTTATTAAATAAATATCAAAGTTGGTTTCGTCGTCCCTACATAGATAGGCTATTTATTATCTCTGGCATGGGTTCTGAGTTAATCATTTTATTCCCTTTTACTATGCCGACACTGTAACTTATTTGAAATTCAATTATAGAAAAAGAAATAAATAGGAAAGAATAACCTAATCTCTTTATATTGTTTCTGTTCTTGCTTTGTTGAGTAGTTAAATACTTTTGGAATGGAACGAGGCTAATTAGTCTTCATCTTAAATACTCAAATATTTCTTTTTATTTGTTAGCGAAGCATTAATTATTGCTTTGCTGGCTAAAATGAATTTTTATGACTAATTTAATGTTTTTTCAAGTTAAAAGGCAAACATTCTGTTTTCGATGAAACTTTTGGAACCATTATTTTATTATTTCGTTAACAGAGGAAATCGGTTTCTTCAGTCTTAGGCTGGATTTCAATAATCTGTCTACGCACTGTTGTGCTTACAAGGTGTTGTATTACATTACTCACTTGTAAATTGTAGTTAAATGTAGATAGAAAATTAAAACCCAGAATGATTTAAGTCCTAGGAGCTAGCAACTCCTTCGACGAGGTGTTTTGTTTTCGTAATAGAACTTTCGCCATGGTTGGACTGTGGTGCGGTCAATCATTTTTTTTTTATCTCAAGCTCCTCCGTGCTTCAGAAGGCAGGTTAAGCCATCGGTGCCGGTTGTGTAGTCAATCAACCACCAACCAGCATTGTGGAGTGAAGTTTCGCGAAATATCACATTAAAATAGTAATTGTTAGTTTTATATGAATACCTTTAAGTGGCGGCAGAAAATCTGATATCATAAACAAAGACACATAACACACTTTTCATCTCGACTTTGTGAAGTTCATCACAAACACCAAATTTAAATCAAAATTAAATAATATCAAAACTTGAAAAAACACTTGCTGCCCAGGACATGATTTTTTCTTGTTCGGATATATTTAATCATTTTTGAACATTATCCAAATGTATAATAAAATAAAAATTAATTATTAGAAAAATAAAATATATATTACTATTGTTGCCAAATGATGGTATGGTAGCCATGTTTTGATGAATGCGGCTCATTAAATATGTACAGCCTACCTAAAAAGTAAATTAAAACTTTCACGGCAACTATAACGGTTTTTATTATGAAATACTATTATTGTAGACTTAATACTTAGTGTCTCATATAACTACTTCTGATAAAATTTAAGGAAACAAGATTAATAAAAGTTTATTTCCTATCAAAGAGTAACGTAAAGATGCTTATCTACACCCATCACTTAAATCCTCTACAAAAGTTACTGAAACTACTTATTGCCAACATTAAAACAACTAATGTCCTAGTAAACATGACATCATCCAAACGGATGATATTATGTTGTACTAAATTTCATAATATTACTCCTTCGCTTTTTCGATTCTTCCGCGCAAAGGATTACAGCAGTAAGAATGTAACAGACAGTTACATTCTTACTGCTAGATGCGTGGTCTGGATCTGTATGAATATCAAAAACAGAACATATCGTGTTTCACTGCCATAGAGCCGTAATATAAAAAATATTTTAGTTTGTTTAATAATTAAACGACCTATATAATACTACAATATTACTACAATATATTATTTTTTTATAACACTTACTTTTAATGAATTTTACGTTCTTAGAACGGCATATAGTTTTAAAACCTTTGATAGTGGATTAACGTCATGTGTGTAGATAAAGTCTTGTATGCAACTGTATATAATGAGGTATTAAAACACTTATGTGATACTATTGAACGTGATAACCCCACATTCTTGTTTTATTACTCCTCATTATACAACAGTGGCAAAACAGCTATAAATAACTATTATAGCTTACGATAGACGCAGTTTTTTTTCATGTGAGTACACGTCTGTATTGCCTTACAATAAAATTCGAAATATTTCTTCTAATTTATGATTTAATATAATTTTCTATTTTGTTTCGTTGAGATATACAAATATACGGATACTTAACAGAATATTTCTCATTTGTAAACTTTTCACTCTGCTTTCATTTTAATTGTCGTGTTTGCGAGCTTTTCCAACTTGGAATCTAATTTCGTGGCTTGAGATACGAAATGCAAGTAAGAATTATATATCTTTTAAAAATATGTAATAATTTAGTCAAATAATTTATAGTACTAGGTTAACAATCATATTGTCTACTGATATGTTTTATAAAACGTTTTTTAATTATTTATAATTACAAACACATTTTACACAACATAATTGCTTATTCATTTATTTCAATAGAAATTTATCATTAATGACGTAAATAAAAGCAACTTCTTATATTTTATTAATACTCTAATGTATTTTTTACAACAATAGTTTATTTTACAGTTAATTGAAGTATCTATCATCCGTTGGTTGATTGAGTCGTCAATATGCCTAGCTACAGGATACTTAATCAGTTATCCAGAGTGGATTCGAGTCTCGCAATATAAATTATATATTACGAGACTCGAATATTACTATATAAGATTAACCTCGGTGAGTTTTTCATGAATGTTGCTTTGATTTGTGTTAACTTTAAAACTGCATTCTTTATTTTATTTTAGCAACATTTTAATTAAATAAGTTTGAATACTACATGTCGTTGAGACATCATATTTCTATAAGCACAATTATACAATTAAAGTAGAATAACAATCAAATAATACAGATCACAATGTATGTACTTATTCGCATCTTACGTCATTAGGATGTAAATAAACTTTAGAATCCATGGAGTCCAACAGACATAATTCTCTAACGTTATACTGAATCTAATTCCGTGCACAAATCTGCATTTTACTTGAAGATTGGATCAAAAATAACGGAACGAAAGGAATAGATATTTTAATTTTTTATATATCCGTCATATAAAGTATTATATTTAGATTCAAAATATCTTCTTCAGTATTTCCTATTACACGGTAATGGGAATCCCAGTAACTCGAACAATATATAACTTTTACGAACAAACCTTAAAGTAGGCTAAACCGTACTTATACCACTTTATAATATGTTTGTTATGATATCAGCAAATATATGAGGGAAAAAATTGAAAAACTTAATACATATACTAAATATTATAAAATATTTGATGGCGACTTTGAAATTTTGGAAGAACAACCGGTTTCTCTTTTAATAATAAAAGCAAAGTTAAGCGAAGTGTACAGACGGAAAATACGTTGTATGGCATAATAGGGGAAAACAATATTAAGCTAAATCTGACGGTACATTCTAAAAATAATTTTTCAATTGGAACTGTCAAATAACATAGATGAGTTTAAAAGGAATCATAGACAATTTTAGAAGGCATGTATATGCCTTCTAAAATTTTTAGTATTTTATTCTTCTAGTATTTTATTAGAAAAATGTATGCATGACATAAATTGAATATACCTTTCTCATACTCATATAACTTTTTTTTAATATAAAACACAGCAAATGACTCGAAAACACCTGATGATAAGCAGTAGACGTAACTAGATGTAATACACTTTAATTTAGTACTCGGAGTAAGTACTTCAGAATCAGGTCCACTGTGTCTTATTTGTCCATGCTCTCCTTTTCTCTTCTAATCTTATTTCAAATCTTAAGGGAAATTATCCATTACATTTCATGATATAATTCTGAAAATATATTTGAAAAAACCACTTCCAAACACAAGTTAATTGTGTAAAACGATTAACTTGTGTTTGCAAGTGGCTTTTTCATTACAATTCATGTAATATTATCTCACGAAAAGACAGTAAAAATGACCGCGTCGTCGTTTTACTAATTCAAGACGTATTCTATGATAATGATCATGCTTGCGCTCAGTGAAAATTTTACGGGCGTACGAAATAACAATGACTGGTTTTTTGTATAAGAATTTAATGTTTTCCTTAGATAGCCTTGCTGCAAACAGGTATTTTTAAAGTAATGAAAAATAATAAAATAATAATGAAAAATAATATTTTAGAAGTTTAGACTTCTCAAGAAACATAAACATTTTAATACGTTCATGTTTTTTTCTTTAAATTTATTTCGGTAATAAAATAATGATAGCTAGCCTTTTCCGACATATTTAAAATATCTTCTTGGAACAAACAAATCAAATTCTCTTCGTCAAAATGTCTTCCATAGTTGCGTAAGCGCATCGGAAGCTACCAAATTAACCCGTATTATTGAGTGTAGTTTAAAAATTGAATAGTAGGATGTAAAAAGTAAAATCATTGAAAATGATTAAAAAAGAGGTGTACCAAATGAAGCGAGTCACTATAGAAAAATTGGTGGTTTTATAAAAATTCTTCGGCAATCTGATTTGCTGATTTAATACTTTTTATAATAAATTTATAATGATCATTAGAGAGAAGAAAATAATAATTTTAATTGTATTTATACACTCACATCTATTAATTACGTAGCCAGGTGTAAGCATCGTCAAGAGAAGAACAAGAAGATTCATCAAAAAAAGAGGAAGTGACAGCTTGACTGCCCTTATTTATCTGCAAGAATACAACAAAGCCGTTAATCCAATTATTATGGACGCAGACTTAGTAAAGGAGCTGGTAGCTAGCCAGTCCGTTATAGAACTAACTATCACCAAATAGATTGAACTAAAAATTGTTGCCCTTACGGGAACTTAACCATCTAGATCCACTTCACATCTAGATCTGAAGTAGGTGGTCTCAACCATCTGACCACAGATCACAGACGACAAGAGGTATCGCAAACACCTAGGCTTTTTTATTATTATATATAAACATGACTTGTTTGAGTCTTCGTATATGAAACTTGAGCTGTGTGAGCTGACTGCGCTTTTTTAAACCGGCTTCACTAGTTTCTTTAAACAGAAAATTTTTATGTTCCTTTTTTCAGAGTTTGTATTTAATTTAACTAATTTATTTTCTATCTATTGAAATATTTCTCTTTTATCATTGTAAAAGCAGCGTTCAAGGGTGCCCGAAGAGGACTCAAATAATTTTAAATAATGATTTCGCCTCTGGATATTTTTCGTAATACTCACCGTTCACATCTTAAAATATTTTTACGGCTTACGGCTGGTTCCAATAATCTATCTACAGATAGAAGAACTCATGTACTAACGTTTTGTTTTCTAGCATTAATTTACTAAAATTAAAAAGCTAGAAGGTAACTCAAGACTGGTAGATCTATCGCTATTTGTAGATAGAATATTGGAAGCTAAGTATTAGTATTAATTAACGTGCAAATTAAAAAATTGTACCAATAATCTATATTTACCTTATTTCAATTGTAATAAGGCTTCCCTTTGTATGATTCAATCGACAGTATTGTTTTACCTTGAATCTGCCCTCACGCAATTTATAACATTAGCGAATTTCGTAATGCAATTGTTTTATTTTATATACTTGAACTGTACTATAGTTAACTGCGCCCTAATAGCCGATACCATTAAGATTTGGTAGCGACAAGATCTATAAAGTGGATCTTTGTTAGCATATTACCATGCAAAATTTAATTAATGCTGTATTCAACATTTACTTAAATTTAATTAGGTGGGTACTTAATTGCCTAGTCCGGAAATTTCACTGAAATTTTGGTGAACTGGTTTAATTAGACGAGACTTTTATTAGAATTTCAAATTTAAATATGTAATTGGTACATAAACGCCTAAATAAACTTTTATTTACCGTTGAAAACTAACCCACTAATTGATTATTACATTTTTCTTTTATAATTTGAGCTGCAATATACTTCCGGAACCCTTAAAACAATTAAAACTCACTTGTTTCCGGAATTTTACGGACAATTTCTCAGGGTAAAGGTATTTTGTCAAAATTGCTAATACGAAATTTTTTTATTTAATTATTATAACAGATAATGCTGCATATAACAACTGCAACTTCCAAACTCAACCAATAAATCAAAGTAGATTCTAAATTTTAGCACACATTTCATACATTGCCATACGTTCCATCAGTACCACCTCGTTGCTCTGGATATATTGCGACAATCGCGCTATTCGTATAAATATTTATGACGAACACCCTAGAGCCTATGGAATAAGGTAACGAGATAGCGTGGCTTAGAGCCTATTAGTAGTACCATGCAGAGTGCTGTGAAGAGCTTTTTCCTCCCTCTCCTTTTCTACTCAAGACCACGCGTGTTGGTCTACGGTATAGGTCTCCAAACTTTGAAGCCTTTGGGCCATAATGATTTTTCAGTTTGTTTCAAGGGCCAAACCAGTTTTAATTTTTCTCCCCTAAACTATATTTCTAGACTAGAATAGTTGCAAAGTGCGCGACCTAAGCAAACTTACGCTTTTTTTGCATTTCTATTATTAAAAAACTAAATTACAAATTACGGCCCGTTAGTTTGGAGCTAGGTCTACGGAGTCACTTATTCACTATCTCCACCTCTACATTACGCACATAGAAATTTCGTAACACTTTTTTGTCGCACAGCCATTACCGGTACAATTATTCCTTCTTTCCTACAAAATAGGTATTTTCTTAATAGGCACTTTTTGGGCTGTCTAGGTGAAGGTGGCTAGGGCATTATATTGCTGTCTGCACTATCTACACATATAAGAGTTATACTCCTACTGCTTGTCACTAGATGTTTAGTATGTACTTGTTATATAAAAATAAAAAAATTTAAAAAAATTCCCAGGTTTTTTTAGGATTTCGGGCCCTTTGGTTTTTATTTTATTTTATCAATGATGTCTTCCGGCAGAAAAAAGTTTAAGATAAGAAGTCTATATATGCAGGATTACCAAGCACCAATCTCAGGATGTTGTAATTAATTCGTTTTAAGTTTTTCCACGCATTCATATAGTGATAATAATAAAAATCAAAATTATTATATAAGCTATAAATCAAAATTATTTTGATTTTATTTAGTAAATTATAGCTGTAGCAAATGATAGCTAACTGACCAACTAACCACATTAATGTTCTTTCCTCACCAGCTCGCACCGACTTTGGCACACACATAATCAATAATGAATATTATGTGGATAATTCATAGACTACATTTCGTTCAGAATCATTGCCAAAGTACCGTTACAGGTCAATACCATGACAGACATACAAACATAAGATATTATTTATTCTATCATACTCATAAGTCAGCTCAACTTGAGCATAAGTCAATCCAACGAATCCTCGATTCAGTCGGCAAATAAACCTTCTGAATTAAACCAAATCACATTATTATTTATTGAATTAACAATTGAAACTAAACGTTAATTAACAATTGCAGAGACTTATGTTTGTGTAGAATTATGTCAAAGACAAACCGATATGCAAAATCATATTACAAAACTTAGTTTTAACTCAAGTAACCGTTTATCTTTCAGACTCATTATTATTGAAAACTATAACCTTACCTACATTTACATTTACTTTATTCCAAATGCAATAAAGAATAAAATCCGCTTGCATCATTGTTTTATAACAAGATTTTGTGTCATTAAAACTAGATCTAAGCTTTGATCTTCTTTACGTCTAGATCTATCGAAATTATATAAAATCGATATTTTAAGTATTTTACTGCAAGCGGGCCTAAATAGTTACACTTTATTGTAATTGAAACTAATTTATTTAATTGTTATTTACTACTTATTATTCTTCAGTCAAAATAATACAAAAAATGACCTATAAAAATGATTATGTACTATTTACAAAATATTTTGATTTTTGTCGTACTGATTTATTTAGAGGGAACTGTTATTTATTCAAAATATTCTTTACTATACACATAGAATCTTTCTATCTTACAACTTAACTATTTAGCAGTTATCTCAAAAGCAATACGTAATATCTGTTAATGACGTAATCTTGCAAATAATTCGCATGTCCTAAATAAGTTCACTAATGTAAATGTAATTTATGACTTTAAGAACAAAGTAGTTAAAATGACTATACGTAACTAATCATTTTCAACACTTCCTTACAGATAAGCTGATCGCATTTTGACAGCTGAACATTAAATTAGAAGTAGCCATTTAAAATGTTAAATCTTGCATCAGTGCCGGTTTTGACGATTTTACGATCTACTCGATTTATAAAAGGTGATCGTAAAATATATAGACCGCAATATTTGGCTGCGGCTGCGTTCAACTACCAATGTGCTCATAAATATTATATTGTAAATTCATAAATAAAACGATTACAGAATTACTTACTTTATTACTTTGATGTACACACACACACACATAGTTGTGTGTGTGTATTTTCCCAGTTCTTTTATCAATAAACTACCCCTTTATGAAACTGAATAAAACGCAATAAAGATTCTTAAAATGAAAAGAGCCTAACGAATATCATATATAAGGTTGGGGGAAAATCTTTACGCTTACATCTTACGTCTTTATTCGCAATAAGGTGATGCTGTGTCTATAGTGGGATTGAAAAGGAATCGTTCATAATGATCTTTTACCGCCGGGCAGAATCATCGATTCGGATATCTACTGCCAATAACTGATGAGATTAAAGCAAGAAGTTGAGAGAAAACGACCAGAATTGATTAATAGAATCGGTGTGGTCTTTCATCACTATAACGTACATACATCTTTAGCCACTAAGCAAAAATTAAGAGAGTTTGGCTGCGAGGTGTTAATCCATCCGCCATATAGCCCTGACCTTGCACCTTCAGATTTCCAACTATTTCTTCAGGGTTCTTTAGGCAGTGTCAAGTTTACATCACGAGAGGACTGCTAAAACTACTTGTTGCGTTTTTTTTATCAGAAGTTCCAAAATTTCTACAGCAACGGGATCATGTCTCTACCTAAAAGATGTAAGATACAAGATATTTTTTAAAATGTCTTGAATTTTAATATAATAAAATTGTTCATTACTTGGAATTTAGAAAATATTTCGAACATAATCGTATAAGAATCGAATAAAAGCTTATAAAAGGTTCGAACTAGAATATAATAATTTAAACACAATATTGTTAATACTTTGTGCCTCTTCATAATAAAAAATGAGACCACCCTTCAGAAGTCCTCAGGAGTATTTAAAACTATCAATGTTTAATATTTAACTGCACAATCCTATGAAAATCTGAAAGTCCTACAAGCATTTGAACAATTAACATTACTTATTTTGCAAGGTAAACTGTTTTAAAATGTCTGTTTATTAAATTTGGGAAAATCAAAAATAAGTATGTATATGAAGTAGTAAACTCCAAAAATATGTTTTGTTGAAGGAATGAAGGTGTTATTTAATACTGACGAATTTTTTATTTTTATTTTCACATGTTCAATAAAACTATATATTCAAAAGAAACTAAATTTATGGAAATTTGGGGTTTATCAAAGATCAATATTATTCTATGTTTATTGGGGTCGTTCAAACTTTGTACATTGACACCAATATTTTATTACCAGTAGATTATGTGTCTCCCCAGATGAAACCTGTATTTAGGGATGAGAGGTCGATAGTTTCATAAGAGGTGAAATGGGGGTTTATGCTTCTGTCCATAGTACATACAAACATACTTCACATGATCATATATATATAATAGGGCAGATACAACTGTGTCGAAATTTTGAATTTAGTGATACTAACAAAACATAGTTTTCAAGCTTTAACAGATTAAAGTAGATATATACTGAATAGTTTGTATCCTCATCCGAGTGTATTTCGTCACAAATTCAAATTACCACTAAACAAATTTTCCTAATATGTGTGTGTGTGTGATATTACAGTGTTATCAACTTTTATGTTATTAATAATGCCCCAATTGATTTACCTAATTACCTATCTTTAGTTTATGTAACATTTTTAAAACTTATCCTTAAAACCAATTCCTGTATAACTTTAAGTAAACAAATTTTAAAATTCTTATATGAAAAGAGGATATTGTTAATTTAAGGATATTGATCATTGTTAATTTAAATAAATTGTAAGCTATAATATTAGAGAGTATACGCAGATTAATTAAATATTTCACCAAGTTGCATACATCTCTCAAAAATAATATTATAGCTACAAAATATAATCTAATTTAATTTCAGTTGTCACTTCAAAAATATTGAAATATTGAAATTTAAAAAAGTACAATTACTCCTTTCATTTCAGCTATAAGAAATTCTCGGAATTTGTTCGAAGATGGGGTGTAGTCAAAAACTTCAATCTTGCCGACAGAAATCCCTTTCATAGAAGCAGTTTTATGAAGACGGTGCCTGAATAGGGTAAATGGTGCGAAATAATCTGGGCTCTTAGTTCTACGTAGCTGAAAACGAATTTATTGCTTCTCGATACCGTAGGCGAGTTTTATTGACACCTTCATAATGCACGAAATATACGCATCGCTGTCTATATGAAAATAGACACCTGAGGGGATGTCTTTCTTTGGTTATATTTACGTCATTATTTTATGCTTAATTCAGGTACATCACTTTCCACAGAGTCATAGTAAAAGGAAAATAAAACCACTGATCTAACAAATTACTTTATTTAAAATATTTTATGTTTTGCACTTTCTCCACCGGTAAGGCACAAATTATTACCTTTTCCACGGCTAAGGCATTTAAATTAAGCTTTTCGCATTTGAAAAAGTTGAAAAAGAGCTGTTTCTAATACGGAACTTTAACAAAACACCCTGGAGATTGTCATCATATATTTGAACCCAAGGTTTTTTAAAATACATTGGAAACTAAAATGTCCTTTTGACTATTCATCTGTCTTTTTCTAACCAAGTTGTATAAAAAATGTAGCACGAAAATTTTAATGTGTGGTACTGTACAAACGATCACAGAGCCAGGGTCACGATCTCATTATAAATATTTTTATAAATTATAAATTTCTCTTAGCTAGAAATTGGAAACCGAATACATTTGAAGTTATTTATTCACCTGGGCGAATGTTTAATACAAACTTATCGCGTGTTGTTATAATAAGCGTATTAAAACTTTATCTAATCCAACCAGTGTGTCGAAAATGATCCGTGAATATTTTTCAAAGCGTGTTGCCAGAAACTGGGAAACAATGGAAAAAAGTGAGCAAACTGGTCTTTGTTCAGTGTCACTTCAGAAAAAGTCACCAAAAAGTGGCGCTGTTGCTAAAACTAGCACGTAAAGCTGAGCCGACATTTTCACGCATTCGTTATCTAGTTAGTTGCGAATGGAAACTGTGACTACATTGTTTTGGTTGCGCATACAAAGACACTTTCGACTTTTGTTTTAAGATCAAATCAATATTTTAAAATAGTATATATCAACGTGTAAGTGCTACGTTTTCATTGTTATGTTAGGTATAATCTCATGACCATTTGATTTTTAATATTGTTTTTGAAGGTAGAAATTTAGGAAGGAAGGTACTCACAAATCTGACAAAATTTATTGTGACCGGTACTTTGTAACTTTGTAACTTTGTATCACTTAAAACTGGAGAAATTAGCCATCTATAAAAAGCAATCCAAAGTGGTGATGAAAGAAATGTCAATTTTGAATATCACATTAGCTACCCAATTTTCCGTTAGTACTTAATTACCAATTTTAAATTATTATTTATTTTGCTTTGCTGACTTAAAAGAATGAAATACTGTAAAATTATTGAAATCTTTCAAGTGATTTTGATTACTGAAGGGCAACAGATTTTTCACTCGATACAAATAACACAAAAAAAATTAGTCTAATGCTGAATCACAAAATTTGCAAAAAATTGTATTGCAGCTAGGTAGGTAAATACAGGTTCATAAAAGATGCTTCCAGCGATATTCTTCTACTGCCAGTTTGGCCTCAGAGAGCCCTAAATAGAGTTCATACATTAAAAATTAGAAACTGTTCTGGTTTTTCACAAAATATTAGTGTAGCAACATAGAAGATAAGAGATTGGAAAAGGACATAAAAATATTATTAATAAAAATTATATTTTATATAATTTTTATTAATAATATTATATAAATAATAATATATAAAAATATAATAAATTTAAAAATAGGGTATTTTTCCATAGTTTCTATCGACCACCGCAAAACAAAACGCATGGTAGTAATTTCTAACAATGACTAACCTACTAAAATATTATTATACATTGTTATTCAGTACACGCTTCACCATTATGCCAATTGAGTGACAGCTATGCGGGTCAGTGATTATTATCTCCATCGTGGTAAACGCAGCTGAACATATAATTGTTTTTCGCCATACGAGATAATTGTGAAGCTAGTTAAGATAGGCATCTGATAAGCTAATATCCTTAATTGAAATTGGACTGGCTCAATGCGTACCTACGTCAAGTCAGTTGACAAGACCTCTTAAACCCTTTGAAATGCAGAAAATGATACAGTAACCGCTTGCATTTAAAAATAACATTTCCTTCAATACTAAAAATAGTATAGAACGTTTCATTATTTTAATACTTGTGGTGGGCGATTCAGTCCTAGAGGTAGGCCAGGTGTGGCAAAGTAAATGTAAATATTTTATTGGGGAGGCACAAACAACGCCTGAGAGATCAATAAATTTGTTTGTTTTGTAAAATGCTCTCCGCTGTCTACTTTATAGATTGTGTACATGAATTATTCAAAAGTGCGAATGGAATACTACACACAACATTTATTTTAATGTTCCGCTTGATGAAACGTAAGTATGTTCTTTGTTTTTTCATCTACAATGAAAATCTTCTGTAGAACAAGCATGTTGCTTCAAAGGAAAAGAGGTCAGTGACATTATTTTAGTGTAAATACCACTATAGAAGTGACTTACTAGATAATTATTTTCTTATTCCCTAAAAATAACCTCTACATAAAATTATTTGATGTCACCATTGTTCGATACGGATAAAAGAAAATGAATGAAACAGAAAAATAGTGATTAGTAATTATGTCCGTGACTTAATTAAGTCTGAGACTTCGATAGTGAATAGTAACAGCACCGGCAAAAACAAAACACACATATACACAGGAGACTTTAAACAGGTAAATAATTAATAATGTTCTAAATTAACTAACAACATATATTCCAATGTTAACACATTTTGTGTATTTTATTCTACGTTCTGTTCACATTCAAGATAATGTTTTGATTATTACTGGATAATTAAAATTAAGAACCAATGGAAAAGTTGAATCTGTTGTGGTTTTCCAATCAATGCTAATTGATAAATTTTAATATGAGTTGAATGATCATTTCGAAAATTACATTGGACATATCTTGATGTATTACCTTTACAATCTATTTCATAAAATAAATCTTACTGGAAGCTAATACTCGCTGCTGACGCCCATCCGTTTTCCGAGAGATGCAATTTGGCCCTCTTCAGAGCTGAAGTGAATAGTCACGTTCTAGACCGTGAAAGACACAAACATCTGCCCTTACTTTGAGGTATGTTCCTGGCATCTTTGGTAGATATTATAAACTTGGTAGCGGTGAATTATACCACTTTATAAGCATGTATTAAAGAAAATTATAGTTTTTAAACAAGAAGCCAACGGTTGAAGCCTTTGGGATTGGTCCAGAGATGCAGCGACTAATAATATAAGAGAATAAAGAAAACAATTTTTTTTTTAACATAGACACTGACATAATTATACACTTAAAAATACATAAAGCAGCTGAAAACATACAATAACAAATTGAGCTAGAGCTATCAAAATTATTTCACATAAAATACTCCTCAACATCCTAATCATCCGTCTTACCCTGTCAAAATCTAGTTAAAATATCACTACTTTGATGCTAAGGTCAACCAAAATAAAATCCCCGACAAAGTGTAATGACAAAAGAGAATCGAAATGAATTTAGCTCTGCAGGAAACCATACAAATGAAGATCTATATCGATACTGTACAACCGTTCTGGCCTAGCTTTATATTGTCATGTCAAAAAAGCTTATAGCGAGCCCGCAAAATTCTTGTCAGGATAAAAAGTTCGGTTCTCCCAAAAAGAATTAAGTATATGTTTACTTTAACTTTCTTAATAAGTTTTTTAATTTTAAATTTATTTTATTATAGGAAAATTCTTTTTTCACATATATTCAAATTCTTTTACACTTATAGTAAAGAAATAGCTTCAGAAAATACCAATACCTTCTTGAATTAATAAAACTATTATTCTAATTATAACAGTCATTTCAATTTCACTTTTATAATAGCAACAGATTTCACATGTAACAACAATAATACACCAGTGATGAATGCGAAAGAAATTAAAGTTACAAATTACAGTGAGGTGGTTTTGAATGAATATATGTTATATAATCTTATACATCCGGTTAAACAATAAAGATCCATAAACAGTTACTAACTAAGGTTCTAATCAAAACGTTATCAATGGACTACTGTTTGCTCCAAATACACTGACGTTCTTACTAGTTTTCTTACTCATCAATATAACTTTAGACCACTTACTTTAATATACACCAAACTTCAAAAACCTTTTCATAAATTTTAACCATTCAGTTCAGACATTAACTTGGTTTGGAAAAGCCTGGGAACATTATGTTAAAAATCCATGCATCCTCCATCCATCAATATAATATCTAATGGTTTTCTTTTATAATCTCAGCCAGTAAACTAGCAACATATTTCAATGTTTAAAATTTTCTATTCAAATTTTCCATACGCGGTCTACGGCACACGTTCGTTAGTAAAATGCATAATGCAACATCAACCGGGACTCGGTGCCGGCCAAAAGTGAAAATTTAAGAAAAACCACACAGTTTATATTTACACTTGGCAATGGTGATATTTTCATTTTCATTTTTATAATTCACTATCTTGGTTATTATTATAATATTCTTTAATAATCTTTTGAACTGGAATGTAAAAAAAAATATGTATATTATAAGGTAAGGTTAGGAAAGAGCAAGTAATGTAAGGATGGGTTATTCTGATAATATAATTATCAAATTGGGATTCTTCTTAATAAATTCTTCTTGGTAAATATTAAATTTTGCAATTTTATATTTAATTAAGTTGATTAATAATTATAACCAACTGAATTACTAATTGAGATAACTAAAGAATCAATTCATATTTAAAAGACTGAAAACTTAGAATACACGGTTCATCATGTCGTCTCATCTCATATTACTTAGGTATACCCTGCTCTAGGACACGTTCTATTATAAATAATAATAATAAACTTTATGTTTTTTTTAATTTATATATAAAGCACAACAAATGACTGGACACCACCACCAGTAGAGGAGTCCATATGTGAAGATAGCTAGTGAAGCATGTGACATACTGCCCTAGCCACCATCACCTTGCCGTCCCAAAAAGTGCTTTATGTTATTATTTGTTTATGTTACACACTACACAAAATGCGAAGTATGATAATATCATTAAAAAAATGTAAATAATAATATAAAAATTCATGTTTTTTTTTTTCAATTATAAAAAGTTTTCTTCAAGACACTTCATTTAAAATAAAATGTGGCAAGGAATTTATTTTTTTCGATGTGAATTTCAACACAGACACTACGAAATGGTTTAGACAATAAAGTTTTTTACATGTGCTACATCGGTTTGCGTTGTAGTTAGAAACGGTAACATTGTGTTAACGTTCACGTTACCAACATCGTTCTACATTTCAAAATTGAAATGAAAATATAGTTTTTTATGTATCAGCTCACGTATCGCATCAAATTAAAACCCATACGCATTTTTAAATTTTCGAATCCCTATCGTATAAACTGGGAAAAACCCAGTTACAGTTTCAATATAATATATTTTTATTGTACATCATCTGATTCAAAAAGAAAAGTAATACATTAAAAGCGCAGAGCCGAAATACTACAAAGAAAAATGCAAAGCCGAAGTCAAGTTTACGAAATTTCCGTGTTCGTCAATTCATCATTATTATACAAGCTCTAAGCAAGTATAATTTTTTTGAACATACGATTTTGATTACCATTCGAATTGACCCAATTAATTACTTACATATAACGTACCTTTATCTAAGGTATAATTGTATTAGCAAAACGATACGCCCAAAGCCTGGGCAGATTGATATATAAAGCTCAATTCTATGAATACAAATAATGTTATTAGTCGTTTAATTGAACGGGCCAAGTATTTGGCATTCCTGTAGCACACACGAAAAGCTTTTACTGCGAACAAAACTACTTACTTACCTTCCGCTACGTACAAAATGAATTTTATCGAGTTAGCCCCTAAAAGCTTCACGAGCAATTTAATCATTTGCTCCAAATACGCTGTATTATTGTTAGGAAACACGACGAAAGACAAATATCCGAGTAATAGTGTTTCGGAGTGTCCAAAGAGGATTTGCCGCAATAGCCTCTAGCGGATCGCTTAGGAGTGACGGACATAGTTTAAAAGGATTTTTTCTGATGACTATTCGGCTTTTAAAACTTCTGTATAACTCCCCAAACGGTCAGAAAATCTGTGTTGAAAAATTCTTAGGTAGCATCACATATTTGACGGTGTTTCAAATTTGTACTTTATAAGTGAATTTAATTTGTGATGTGGAAATAATGCTGCGACATGTTGAATAGGTGTTTTTATTTTTTTATATATTTTTGTGAGTAGTGGTCACAAAGATATATAAAATTTATATTATATTAAGTATAACAGACTTTATTGAAAGAGGTTAATAATTTTAGAAGCAATAAATTACGAAGCAGCTTCCTGGATTGAAGTGAACTTGTTGTTAAATATAATTAGAATCAATTTATTTTATTAAATAATATTCATTGTCTTTACGAGTTCATAAGAATATTTTTTTTTGTATTCTAACGGTTGTGCATAACATAACATAATCAATCTTGACAGGTTATAGTATTTTTTACAGATTACATTGCAGAGTATCAAATAATCACGTATAAAAATCACATGGCAGCAAGAAACCAGACATCTGTATTTTTTTGTTTCCAGATAAATTTCTGAAGAACTATAAAACTCTCGAATTAAATTATCTTTAAAAAAATAAAAGGTAAAATATGAGATCTTTACTAAAATTATATTAACCCTTGAAACAAAATCTTGTAGATGATTCCGTGTTTTTATGTTAAGTATTATAATTTTATATATAAAACAAAAACAAAACTTAAGTGACCAACATTATTACGTTACTTGAAAATTGTTGGTAGTAACGTTTATTATAATTCATTAATTTATTTGGCATCACTGTATTACAATGCAAGCATGGTATGGCAAAGTAGTCGATGAGTTGTAATAATCATCTGTTGTTTATGAACGAAACTAATACACCTTTTAATTTAATTTACTTAGCAGAGCTAAGTTTAAACCACGGTTTGCAGTAACTTGATTTATCCCTTTCTATAAACACGTATCAAGATAAATTATTTAACAACCATGAGTTCTCTAGTTAATCAAATATCTAGTTTTAAACATCACATTTTATTTTTTCTATCAATCTAGTAGTAGGTATACAATATAATCACGTCACTATTTACTAAGCAAAAGCAATTCTTCCAGCGATTCATGGTACGTACAACTTATTCTTATTTGATTCATTACTTGTTATGTCATAATTATATCATTTTATCATATTAAAGTGAAATATAAATATTGGATAATTAATTTCTATTAGAGTACTAGCACTGAAATCTGCACTTAATGTACAAAATTAACTTATTATATTATTTAAAACTTGTTTAATTTTGAGAAAGAGTAAAAGTTATTTGGTAGAAAGCCTTAACTAAGAGCAAAATCTTTTTGGGCTTAATTCAATCAACATACCTTTGACTAACGAGTCTTTAGAGGGCGAAATAAAATGTAAATAATAATAACTCTTGTCCAGATTCAGTTTAATGTCTATACATTATAATTATAATAGAGTTAATTAAATAACATATAAGTTTACCGTATACCGAAGGGAAAAAAGAGTTTGAAATATACCCCCTGGACTTGGAAGGGTTGTACGCCAGAGCATCTATGTTCGCTTATTTATTGCTGAATTGATTAAACAAAGAGTAACAGGCTCCAATTAATTTAGACAAAGATAAAACGTTAACAGCGAGTTGAAGGACTTGATTAATTTCTTTACTTCTTGGTATCGTTTAGTTTCATTATGTTCTGCTTATTTTATTTTTTTAAAACTACATAGAAAGGGAGTGTTACTTAGCAGTTTCAGAAACAATATAAATTTGCAAATGATTTATATATTGTAATTATGAACTTATAAGGAAAAATATTCAATAAAGCTATTTTTTCGAAATCGTTGTCATCTTTGCTATATATTTCCAAAAAAAAGTTCAATTTACTTTTACTTGCTCGTCGGCAGCTTACCAGTTTTTTATGATGCCAGAAATTAAACTTATTTTATACAAGTTAATCAAAAAAGAAACTTGTAATCTATAAACCTCTTAACCTGTTTTTCTTACTCAAATTGTACTATATGGTATTAAATAAAACTTTATTAAAAATATTAAAAATTTTATAAATTGCAAATTTAGATACTATGATGACATTATTTAATATTTACCTCTTTCAAATAAACTCGTATTCATATAACTCTTATCATGAATAAATCCAATCATACTTCCCACTATTAGACATAAATACAACTTATAATTGAAATTAAAATTATATATTCGGTTGAGATCTCCTTCAGATAACAAAAACTAAATTAAAAGAAACTCACCTTCGCCGTTTACTTTCAATCCTTACACTGCACTAAAGTTCAGAACCCATTTACTGTGCTAAGTGAGTATGCAATTTTTATATATACGAAATGCAGTTAGCACGACACCAGAGGCGCCAATCGCTGATAAAAACTTCTCCAGTTATACAAACATTCGGGCTGGCGCACTCAATTACTGAACTTTGTTGCAAGAAAATTCTCACATTCAATTTTTTTTTCTCATTCTTATTTCCTTCAGTAGCAGCTTATTAACCTCGTTTCTGAACTAATGTTTGCGGTTGTAAACGACGTCGGAGTTCACAGTTTATAGACGGTTTAGACGCAAAATCTAATGTATCTAACTGATCGCAAGGAAGTTGTTTTGTTTTGTAGTTTTTTATGATACATAGGTAATATACTGAATTTGCAATACTTGTAAAGATAAATTAAAGTTAAAAAATTACTTTCATACATTCTCTAGCTCTTTAGTTGAAATCGATGTTGGTTTATAAAGCAAAACTGGACTTATCGACAAAATATATAGAAAACACCCAGATTCTCGGAATATAATTATTATGTTAATAATAAGTCTTAGGCGTGTCTTTTACTAGGCTTGTTTAAAAAAAATATGTTAATTAAAATGTGATTTTCTTTTAATAAAGAGATCAATAGCTAACCTCGAATATTAAGTTTTATGAGCTGGGGAGACTTGACATTTAGTTAGAGTTGTGTTTTAAAAATGATTTCCAATGAAAATGTTTTAAAGATAATAAAAGCTCAGATAATTTAACCATAACCCACTAAGACCAATAAAGACCTATAGTCACTAAAAGCAATTGTAGGGTGAAATAAAAAAATCATCAAAAATGATAAATAACTCTAACGAATGTAATTACCATTAAATTCATTTTAATATAAAAAGTCCTGACTCAAAAAATGATACATTAATTTACAAATTTTCCACAAAATCTCATATTTTAACAAAATTCTCTTGTTTTTGGATATTTTCAATGATTTCAGTGTAATGAATTTTATTTGAAGTAAAGTCAATAATTTATTTGCAAAACATTAGTATTGTGGATCCACATAAAATGCGTTTATTTAACAAATTCATTTTTTTCCTTAGAGTTATTCTTTCCTCGATCAACAAAAAGAGCACCATTCTTCTCAATAATGTTTACTGCACTAAATTATAAAATATAAAAAAAGTATCGATGAATCAGCCTGTATACCTAGTAAAAATAATATAAGACAGTACCCAATGTTGAACAAACTATCAAACATTCATTTTCACACGCAATCCTTTAAGGAGGGTTCGTAGCGTCGGCAATATGCTCCTCCTTGGAGTGGAGTGAGCTTTAAGACGAAAATGATTTTGTCAAGATGTCTCCTGTTTTTATATATTCTCCATTATAATATTTTCTGCTTAGATTTCTCCTTTTCTATTTTCTTTTCAAATATTAGCACAAACAAGAATAAGAACAAAGTTGGCGATCGTGTTTAAGCATGTGCATGTGGGAAGCCAGGCTGAGGACAAAGATTATCATACTTTCATCTACTGGAATATCCAATCGAGGTGAATTTAATAACAACATTACTTTCATTCATTTAAGAAACGCTAATATTGTTATAAGTATTCATATCATTATGTACTAATGAAAGGAAACTAAAAATCATGTGGCTTTTCATATTTATACTTTCCCTTACCGTTCATTTTACCTATACACCACTGCTGGGCGCAGTCCTTTCTACACGATAGAAACCCACGAGTAGTTTGGGTTATAGCACCACCAGGCTCACCCGATGTGACTTCGTAGAGGACTAATTCATAGCGCATACTGTGTGGTACACTTCCGTACAACTTCTTACAACTTGGCGGCCTTTACCAGGGAATACATGTCTCAATCAGTGCGATGGTCCTGCTACCGATGTAACTAAAAACGGTGTTATCGTGTTATCTAAGCCTTGATTTTTCCAAGCTCATTGTTTGTTTTTCTTTTGCCATAAAATGTCTTCTAAGGAATATTTTGGTAATTGTTAATATTCTTAGTCAATAAGAGCTAAGCTCGTTTGACAAAGGTTTAAAAACTCAAACACATTATACCATAAAAGTAAAAAAGTCACAAAACTATTTTTTAATGATTATGATTTGATTAAAAAGTATAGTAATAAGATTTTGCTATTTACTCAAATTTGACACGAATAGAGTAGGTATGTATTGGATTAAGTACACTACTTTAAAACCAACTCTTAGAGTACGTGTTCTCTAATTTTGATTGCCACATACGCAGACTGACTTTCACTATGATAAATTAGGTACTATAACACATTTACATATATATGACCAAAAACAGTAAGAGAAGTCGTAGCGTGGAAAAAACTGTCTTATCCACCTCCACTTTGCCGATTCAACTCAACCTTACGCTAACCGTATGCTCTACGCTTACCCTATTTTGAAAGAACTCATGTCATATAAGTAATTCCGGTTAGTAGACAGATAAGTAGCTATGTAAGAATAAAATATAAAATGAAGTCTATTACAAATAAAGCGAATATTTAATTTAAAGGACCTTTAAGCGTAACGTAATAATAACTAAATTAATAACTAAACAAATATCTAAATTATTATCATGGCTAAGGACCGAAATTATTCGTGCTCAATATGAAAACATCAAACAAATCAAGACATTTTCTGCTTCTCAGAAAATTTTATGATAACGACAAATATGAAATCAATTCATATATTGATAATGAAATTGAAGTACAACATTTTTCTAATTTTCTCATACTTGATCAAAATAACATTATCAAAATATGTCTGATAGAAATTGTAACCGTGATCTATTAATTTTAATATTTATACAATAAATGTAAAAATAAAAAGTGTAAAGAAAGATGTCTCTCGCATGTAATTATGTTGAACTGTGCCGACCATTTTTACACATACAAGAAAATTTGACAACTCATTTTTGAGTCACACATACAAGAAATGGATCTCTTCATCAGCATACGATTTCCCTCCTTACAATCCTGTATTATTTAAAAGAGGCGTGAAGAAGCATCTTGCACGTCGACAAGATCAACATCGCTAGTACAGTGCATTTATACTCCACTTCTGCTTACCATCAGGTGGCATGGAGTCATTTGCTTGACCTAACTATTAAAAAATGAGAACACTAACAAACAGATATTTTAATTGTTTTTCATATTAGATTTAAATTAAAAATATTATATTAATACATATATATATTTAAATTGCGTCGATAATAAAATCAAGAGACATATTTTTATTTGAGAGGTTTCGAGAGTATTTCCTGCTTTCCTTATTTCCCAGGGGACAACTCAACTTATAGAGGACATAAGTTGTACCGATATCGAGCAGAAGACGTACAGAAACTAGGTATTTCTTTTGTCAGACTAGCAATTGGACATGATTAAGATTTATGTTGGCCGACTATTTGAGCGGTATGTGTAGCTTTCATAGTTAGTTGTAGAATTTACTTCTCGACGACAGAAAAAGTCGTAGTTATCAACCAACCTCAATTCGGGATAATATTAAAGGTGTAGGTTATCCTTTAGATAATTCTGTTTTAAAAAATATATATCACGTATCTCAAATATTCCATTCAGATTTGCAACTATTTTCATAAACCTAACCTTTTGTAATGATTATTTTACGGTGATCATATTCCATTTTATGTGACTAAGACAATTAAGATGAAGCAATCTAGAACCATATTTCCATATTAAAGAACGTGACAAAAAACTAAAATATTATTTTCACCGATATTTTACCAAAAATTGCCTTTAAGCAATATATTATTTGCCGTTCTAATTTTTTTTATAAATTAATAGTTTATAGTTCAACTTTTTTATACCTCCAACGATTACGTGATATTACAAAGGTACTTTTTCTTATTTAAAGTTGGAAAGAAACACTTGTCAGCTCATTATTTGGTAGTCAAAGCATTGTAACCCGTTAAAATAAGACAGTTTACAACGAAGTATTTACCCACGGTTGCGGGGCACCAAGCCACGCAGGGTAAGTCCGCAAATGACGCAATGAAAGAAACGTCTTGTTTGGCCTCTCCGGAAGAGCTACACAAATAACCCGTTTTGCATTATGAAAATAGAATAGATGGAACAAAAACACGAACCGGAAAGCCTAAATTTGAACGGTCATTCTCATTCGTGAAGGCCATTAACAGGGGTTTTAATTATAACAATGCTGTGTGAATTATTAATGAGAAGTAATACACTTCTCACATACTTCACGGATGTTTCAGAAATCTAAGTCAGGCATTTACTACTTATTTTTTATGAAATAATGTGGCATATAATTTCGCCTTTGATGTGTGACATGAACGAAGGAAGAATACTAATCACTAGAATCGATTTGAAGCTTTGAAAAAGAAACTGCCTGACTAATGATGACTCTTAAACTTGGGTAAAAATAGCACTTTTTTAGAAACTAACTAGTTTGTAGAAACTATTTCTGTAAGAAAATAAATTTACCTGTCTAGGACTTTTTAGGCACGGTTTATTACTATCACAGAATATCATCTTTGCAAAATGAATCATCAATATTACTTTAGTATTATATCACACTCACATCGTGCGATTAGGTAGTATGTTACCACTGTT
Organism: Acentria ephemerella; assembly: GCA_943193645.1. Classification (NCBI taxonomy): domain Eukaryota; kingdom Metazoa; phylum Arthropoda; class Insecta; order Lepidoptera; family Crambidae; genus Acentria; species Acentria ephemerella. Next base: position 4,883,635 of record OW971882.1, read on the forward strand.
ACTTATTATGCATATAGTTCATATGAAATAGCTCTTTGTATTTATCAACTTTTGAAGGTAATCGGCCTCAAAAGGCCCTCCCTACATCCTACAGAAAATCGCAGCTAACTTTAATTTATGTGACTCTGAGTATCTTCAGTTATGTTACAATTATAAATATTATATTTTGCAGATTGATAATTAACCATAATCTAACTAAGACTTACGCCATTCGTTTTAGTTCTTTATCACTCGCTACTCGTATGAATTTTCTAATAAAATGCTATATCTTCAGATTACATACTTATGACCCTTTAATTTTCCCCATGGAATGTGCCTTATTTTTTATAAGATAAGATTGAGCGCAGATATATGGGATCTTAAACATTTACTACTGCTATGATAAAAACATATTGCATTTCATTTTCGGATTCATCCAAATGTTTTATTTTTATGATAGGTATAACCGAATTCGCCATCTTTACTTATAAACCAATAATCTTGAATCTTTGCGCTTTTAAGTAATTAAAATGCTAGGTATCATACAACTTCGATTTTAAACATAGACAGTTTTATAGACTTTTCATTTGTTACCCACCAGCGTTTTAATTTCAAACAGCGCATCAAGGTAAATGTTCTTTTTTCAGCTAATCTGTTACATTTTTATCTCCTTCTTTCATGGGGTAATATTTAATTTTGTTACTCATACCTGGGACTAGCCGAGTCTTATTAAGCCTATGCATATCGATTCTTGGAGATGGGCATCGCCGCCGATTCCAGCTTAGGAGGCGGTGGTTTAGGTGGCATAGAGGTCTTTAACAAGCAGTACTACATCATAGATTAATAAATCAAATGAATTATTTGTAAAATTAGAAAACTATGGCTTTACCATTAACGTTTGGATTTATATACAATATTTTATTGGTATATTTAAATTGCATTGGAATAAACCCACGTCTATTCTTCTCTAAATTCAACTGTGTTGCTTCTATACTAAGCCGTAATATATTACACTTTTATCTTCTGTAAACAAGCAATCTAAAAAAAAGAATTTTCTGTTTCATTTGCATTATTCATCCAGTTCCCGTCAAGCAATAAAGCTTAATTTTGATCTTATGCTTATGCATACTAACCGTTACAGTGGCTTAGTAAACCAAACAGAACGTTCATCGTGTAGTGTGCATGTCTAACGCATTAGCGGGAGACTTCAAACTAATGAAGAGTAGCGTTACGCGTGTACGCTGTATGTAATTTATTAGCGTTTATTCCCATATAGCAATCTGTAGGGGTATCATCTATTACGCAGACTCCGAGATCTCTGCTCCAGTCAGCTTCGGGAGAGGGTACAGTGTGGACGTTCCCGGACGGTCATTCCCGTCATACGCTCTCGTGCGATTGTGTGTTTGAAGTTAACAAGTTTCAGTTTATTACGACACAGGATTTCACTTGTGTTGGAACTATGGAGATTGAGATCACTTGAAACTTGGAAAAACGTTTCGAATGGTGAGTTTTTTTGTAGTAGATTATCAAAATATTTAGTTTATTGTAATTTAAAAATATATTTTATAATATTTTTTAGATATTCCGTTTATAAATTAACCTGTCTTAAAGGTTACATTACTTTTTCTGCCCAGCTATGAAACTTTTTGTTTGGAAAACTTTGCGGCCAATATCCAATGGACTCTTAAGCTCAAGGTAAAAATTTATAAAGAATTCATTACAGAGTTTTCGAACTCGAAAGTCATTTTAACTATTTGTGATGTTTTCAATTTACCGTTTCAGTTGATTAATATGTCATAATGAATAGCTTAGCCATAAAATTGAAGTATACACGATAAATTGTCTTTTTTTATGTATTAATATTATCGATTTCTTTTAATATGAATAAAAAATGTTTTTGCGTTTTTTATATTGATATCTTCAAAAATTAATTTTTAATTAGATTTATAATGATTAAAATACATTAAACTTTTAAAAACAGAGAAAAAGTCAGTTTTCAACATTTAGGTCACATACCAGACGGGATACACATAAACTCTCTGCAGACATTAGTTATGGATATGGAACACGTTCAACCAATTCTATTTTGTGCTCTCTTGTAACCCTTTGAATAAGCTTATCTTTCAAGATATTGAATTTTATGACCTTTAAATAAAGTTGAGAATACGCTGTGTGTAACCGTAGTCAAAATGACAAGCTTTGACACTCGGCACTCATCAACGCCCCGTATCTCGAGAGTGACGGAATAGCACCATTTGTTGGCGCCACAGAATATATTAAAAAGAAAAACTTATTTTTAAAATATTCTTTTGAATTCCTATTAACTTTTTGACGGTCTGATTTTTTATTTAATATTTTCATGGAAATTAAATAGTATGTCTAAAAGTCTTTAGATATTATCTTTAAATTATAACAGTATGTTTTTATTTAATTTAATATATTTAAGAATTTGAAATGATTGGCTGATTTATTCTACTGAGCATTACATTAGGCATTCAGTAATAGAAAAACACGAAATATTTCTTTGAGGACTTTAAAACTCTTACAGATTTGGCGGTAGGTAAACAAAAATCATCCATTAATACTGAGTACCTAACCTTACAAGTGGATATGTAGATTGTCATAAATTGATACATTTAAAAAGTTAAACTTCTTTATAAATCAATTACTTGACTTCTAAATCGCTTTTGTCATTAAAACTCTTAAATAGTTACTTTGTTTAATAGCGTCCAATTAAATAGTTACTTTGATTTACAGTCGCTTTATGCGATCTTATGGCTCTCACAAATTAATGTATTTGTCAATGTAATGCTAACCTAGTAAGTTAATTGTTTTGTCGTAGATATAATTAATATTTTCAATAATATATTTCTGATTTTGGCGGGATCTGATTTAAAGTAACCACAAACCTTTTTTATCCGTCAAACGCGTATTTCGGTCATTTTAACGTTAACAATTAAATCCGTTATTTCACGTTATGAATTGACATGATGGATTTTAATATATACTAGCTAATTCCAGTCGTTATTCGTTAGGAAAAAATCGATTTAAAAATTACATTACCATGGAAGAATAGCAATATCACAATTGGTTATTAGTTGCGGGCCACGCGCAACTAAAAACAATTGTGTTGATGCTTGAAAGACTGCTGTCTGGAATCATCTCTGCTACTCAATAACAGTAACTGTTTCTGTTTGGGCACATATAATAAAGGTTTATGTTAGGTAAAATTATTGTTGTATATGAATATATCAAAATACACTTTTATTTATTATTTCAATTTGGGTTAATTTCAGTAAAAAGCTTAAGCTTTTTACATAATTTACACTAAGCTTTTATAAATTAATCCAAATCCGAAAAGTTTTAAAATATTAAGGGACCTAAAAATTCTACAAAATATACGTTTTCCATGGGATTAAAACTTGTTAGAGCTGGTAAATTATTACATCACAAAAATAAATTCCAGGAAGGGATCTTTAGTGGATTCATGGAAATTTACACTGTCCCTTAGGTTAGCTGTATGCTTGTAGAAAAATCAAAATAATTTTATTACCAACATTAATTCCAAGAACCAAAAGCATCAGTCTATTAATTTACTCCTGAAATAAATAAATGTGGCTTATATATTAAATTGGTCAAGGACATGTCATTGCCAGGCGTAATAAAATTTTTATTGAACAAACATTACATTATTATAATGTCATCCACTAGAGTTGACAATATATTACTAGGTGGAGTTTAACTGTTAGATAGAGTTTAGCTGTTTAATATAGATAGAGTTACTGGATAGAAAAGATAGAGTTTAAAAACTCTATCTTTTCAATTTTTGTCATGCATTTATTATCGTTTTCCAAATAATGAATAGAACGAATTTATGCCTCACACATATTGATTGTACTACTTTGTGTAATGTGAGAATGATGAGACACGATGAGAATTGCATGGAGAAAAAAAAACTACGAACACTGAACACTACGGAACACTACGGACACGGACACGGAGTACACTACGGATACCATTGTAGTTAAAGGACAAGTTAAGCCCTGTTACCAAATGGCGCATCGAATTGGCAGTTTCGACTTGGATTGGATTACACTAGAGAGTTACTTCCGCACTGACCATGTAATTCCAAATAGGTAAATAAATGTTTAGTTACGAATATAGATACGAATTTGAATCACACAGTTAACATGAGAATGGCACTGTTCGAAATTTAACACAAAACCGCGTCAGCTTTTGTGGGGTGGCCCTCATGCCTTATGATTCCACTGTATACAGTTACTAATTTTAATCATTCGAAAACTACTGTCATCAAATAAGTAAATGATAGTAAACTAGCTATAGAATTTCCTTAACAATTAATGTTTCAATATAAAAATCGATACATTATACCATTCAAATGATAAAAAATTTCGTGTCTTGGTACCTACTGATATATTAACTAATTTGAGATTTAATTATGGGACGTTATAATAAACGAAACAACAATTGAATGATTACATTGTTGTCATCTTATGAAGTCGAATGAGCCACGACAATGCCTTAGAATCGGGCTATTGAATGAAAAGCCATCGCGAATAATTATGATCATCTCAATTTCACATGCGACTGATTCAGTTTCCTGCCCAGTAAGCTCTTTTGAGCATAAATATCTTTATATATATCCGTCAAGCAGTTCCACAAAATCAATACCATTGGTTTTTAATAGTTTAGACTAGAGGTTCGAAGGAAATAAAGTGATTATAATTATCGAATGTCCTTTTAGTGTTTTTTAAATATTATTTAAATATTGACTATAAATGAGCCGAATAATATTTCTTGTTTTGCAAAATAAATATAAATTTCGTAAAAACTGCTGTGATTCAAATGTATTTACAGCACCATTTTTTAATACTATTTTTGGTTAAATAGCTTCTATAAAAACTGAGTTCTACTTCTTTAATTGAGTGGAACTCAATATGTGTACCTTTCTTCTCCTCTAATAGGTTGATAGATCCAGCCTCCAGCTCCTCCGTTTTCCTACCAATTCACATTTGGTCAGCGTTCTCTTCTCTCTCTTCTATGTAGGAAGGTGTGTCTCTAGCAGTTAGGCATATGTAGATTGTTGATGATGATGTTGATTATGTTGATGATTACTAAGAATAAACATCTCCTCGATACTCCGCATTATTTATTCAATCCTTAAAAATAATCCCATTAAAGACTGGTGTAACAGGCCTATCCAACCCGTGATGGAGAAGTGTATACCTTTATCTTGTATTAGCTGTCCTCGTGGGTTTTCTTACAGCTTATGGGGAATAGTAGTAATTGACGGTTTTAAATAAAAAAAATATTGATGGAAAAATATTAAGAAGAAAGAGAAAGTCTATTAAGTACCAATCTATTTCAACGATTTTTTTGGTGTAATCATTCCTGAAGACTAAGCTAAAGATAGGTATCTGGTTTGAATTAGGCAGATATTTATTGAGTACGAACATTGTTTTAGTTTAAACTATAGAAGTAATAATTTTCATTTATCCGTTATCTTGAAACTCTAAGAAATATGCACCATTCATTCTTATTGAGGGTTCAGAAATTGGGGACACCTAAAATAAACATTATCCAATTTTATCTTTTCTTAGTTCAGTTTTACAATCATTTTTTCTTCACGGTTGGGTAATTAAACTTTTATTTCGATGTAAATGGGCTACAGTTGTAAAAACAAATAATTCTTATTCATCACGTCTTTTTTAATTGTATAATAAAGCATTTTTAGCTTCACTAAATTTAGTATGAACAAAGTGATTAACGTTACTGAAAACAGCGTAAGTACAAACATTAAAAGGTAGAAATAAATTTCATTAACAACATAAGTACGTACTGTACTTTATATTTTTTATATTTTGAGATTTAGTACAAAGCTTTTCGTGAAAGAACTACTTCTTTTTCATATTATTATTATCTATACCAAGCCTTTAAAGTTAAATTTATAGGTGAAAGTAGTTATTTTAAAATATTACAAATTTTAAATTAAGATAACAAAATAAAAATATCTCTCGATAGAACGTATTTTAAAATGCACAAACATTTACATAAATTATTAGCAAAATAAGAAATACCGATGTAAATTAAGAATTTACAATTTGTAGCTAACTCTGTTCAAAATTACAAATAACTCGGCGAACATAAACAAAGCGTTTACATTGACTTGATGGAAAAACCACAAAATTTCCGTTCTTCATTCATCTAGGCCGACGAAAATACGCTTGAATTATTAACATCAGATAAAAGCTGACAGAGTACTTAAAATATTATTTTTATAATTATTCTTAAAAGGACTCACGATTATTATTTCACGTTCATTTCAAGCTAAGAGTACCTATCTTAATAAATAAATTATCTGTAGATAATTTATATATTGCAGGAGAGAAACTATCGATTACGTGAAATAAGGAAATGTTTTACCAGGACATAAAATCGTTTTTTTATGTCCTGGTAAAACACGGATTTCGGACAAAAAATATTTAAAGTTTTGCTTTACGAGGACCTAAAATCGAACCTCGGATTTAAGCGAATTCCATATATATTTTTATAACCACTTAAAGCTTATAGCTTTATGGGAATATAGGATTTATTGATATCCTACTATTTTGTTGAAAGCAATATTAGTATCATTTACATGTCAACAAACCCTGTGTAAAATATTAACAAGATTCTAATACTTACATCTAATATAGAAAATAATTCTATTAAATCTTAATCAGCTGTAAAATCGTTATTGTAAAAACTGCAAAAAGTGCTGGATCCAAAATGCAGGGCTTATAGACATTATAGATTTGATAGCTTATTGTGAAATACGTAATTCTATGTATTATTATAATAAGCCTACTAAATAAGAGAAAATAATATTTGTAACTTTCACAACAAAGTTAACATGAGTTTTCAAAGATTATACGTAATATTCGCTTGATTTATTATTCTTTAATTATAAAACATGACCAGTATTCATTATAAAAGATTTTTTGTTTGAAACTAATATTTAATTGATCAAAATGTACAAAAAGAAACAAAAATAAAAGTAATGAAAAAAACAACTACAGAAATCCCAACACATTTCATACAGGAATTTATTTGAAATCATGTTATAATTAAATATTTCTAAATGAATATTCCAGAGAATTAGTAAAGTGGTGAATATGTTCACCACTTTACTAATCAAACTCAATCTAAGTACACAATAGTACCTTCAGGTTGAAAACTTGGTCACCCTCACCAACTACCCCGGGGCAAACGATCTTTGACATTCACGACCAAAACATAACCTCACAATGTTCTACACAATTTAACTTCAAGTAATATACATTCCATGTATACAACGTTAGGGGAATACTAAGATCAAACGCAGGAATGCCAAATTTAGTAATTTATATTATAATAAAATAAGGTACCAGCAAACAAGCCTCTGCTTTTAATATATCAGAAAATTTATTATACGCAAGTATTGCTTATACTCAAATGCTAAATGTATAATAATAAACTGCATGGTAGATAAAACTGAGTGATTTTCAATAAGTAAATTAAATAAAGATCAAAGCTAAACGTTTGACGCCATTTATAAAATGTTTCAGATTGATATTTTTCGGTCATCGGATCAAAATAAACGAGTTCATTTCTAATGGAAGTCAATTAGTCTTGCGACCATATTATTTTCCTTTTGTTCTAATTTAAACGAAATTTTATTGAACTTCCAAGAAAATCTTCTTGGTAAACTCACTACATCAATTGTGTTTGTCTTATTGTATATTTCTTTGATGTAATAAATAGAAATCAATATTTTCATAAAGTTAAAAATTATTAATTATCGATGCAGGTTAATGTTCATCAGTGTTACAGCAAGTTTTTTTTATAACTCTTGGCCTTAATCTCACTTGATATAAGATAGTGGTAGCTAGACAGGTGGAATTCAAAAGTGTAATAAGATAGTGTGACCTTGAATACTAATAAATAACTTGTCTGAGCTAAAAAATAGTGACGTGGTGATTTATATTTTTCGAATTGAATTTAATACATTACGAATTCAAAATTACTTTTAAGAGAACTTATTAAAAAAAAAAATATTTTATACCAAGTAAATATAGTAATAATAGGTAATTCTTGTTTAAATGAATTTTTTTATTCGAATTTTTTTCGAATAGTATATTGTTGTGCAAAAGTCCCTTACCTGTAAATTAAGAGTATTACGTTAAACATTTTTCAATACTATGTTTGATTTTGATATTTTACCATCGTACATCATCTCAAGACAGGATTAGATAATTCTATTGTTCATCGTTAATTTCCAATTTTCAATCTTATTAGAAAATATTTGAATTTAATATTGGTAGTGACGAGAATTCTCTAGCAGACACTGACGTCAGCGGTTCCAAAGAATTCCATTACAATAGAACGCTCAGAGCGATTTTATCAATATTGAAGACGAGCGAAGAATACTAATCACCCTTCTTAAATTACTTCTGATAAAAAAAATTCTAGGGACTCTTATACGGAATTTTTTCCGCAACACAAATTAACCCTTCACTGGGGCAGGTTCACTAATGGGTCCCGGTGTGCCAAGTAATTTTCTACTTTGAACTATAAATTAAATGTTAACGATACTGACCGTATAGTTTTGTTTGTTTTGTATACTTCAATTAATAAAGAAAAAAATTAGTTATTTATTTTAAAAAAAAATGTAACGATGCACTACAAAATACTTAATATTAACATTATTTTTTATAAGATTTGGTTACAAAGACAACATTAATTCATAATCATATAAATTTTTAGAACCTATTAAAAAAACATCTTTTGTAAGTAAAAGCATGTGCATGCATATAATATAAGTATGAAAGCTAAACTGAAAGTACTAAACATCCAATTACCGTTGAGTAGCAGCGGTCGAAGTGCTCACAGATGTGTATTTTAGAGTACAGAATGCGGAAATATAGGCGGAAACGTGTATGGATGCGTTTCGTTTACGAGCATTTGGAGCAAGTACGGAAATAAAATGACGACTGAATTGAATACTATTTATCTTACAGTTCAGGAAGTCTCACATTACCTTTTGATATCAATGTTAGAGCCACCTTATAACACCGTATATGTTAAGATCGGAAATTACCCGTAAAGTATTATTAATTGCGAAAACATAATAATAAAAATCTTGTTATTTGCTATTTGAGTTGAGAACGGTAAATAACCTATTAATAACACAGGTCTGCGAAGAGAATGTTGTTTGAATAGTTTTACTTGTAAGTATTAACGAATATTTTTCAGGTCTATGCTTTATTTGAATGAAAGCAAGATTAGTTGCTTGTATTTTCCTAGTTTATCAAATGCTAAGTTGAAAGAGGTGGACGGTGGATGAAGAGTGTAGTCGCCTTATGGAAAGGACCTAAGCGGAAAAGATAACAAGGCAAGTCAAGTAGAAGATGAAGAAAAAATTTACTAAAATGGAAGACCTTTACCTATACCAAAGGTTTAGTTTCTCATTCTCATTTTTATATAACGAATTAAATGTTTGTACAAAAATAAATAAATAATTAAATAAAGTAAAATAAAAATAAGAATTATATAAATTACACAAATGTGCATCAAAAATTTTTATCAAAAACTAAAAATATTCTATTTATTAATGTATCATAAGATATATTACAAGTAAATTTAATATTGTGAAACTTCATCATAAACGAGAAATAACAAAATATTTATTTATTAATTATTAGTTAAAAGACGGTATATTTACGGCACCTAATATCAGAAAACTTATCAAGGATCCAGAATTATTTGGAATAATTTTAGGAATTTCGCTTCCAAGTTCAAATGCAATGTGTGAAGATCCTAATTATAAAAATATTGTCTAGGAAATGTTAAATGGTCATAAAAACTTGTACTGTAAATGTGCTTGAAAATACATTTTTGAAGTCACGCTTTGCGTGTTTCAAAAAATCTAGGTGACTATAATGAAGAATAGTATGAACAGTTCCACCGAGATGGAAATTAGGTATCAAGGTCTTTGGGACCACAATATGATGGCAGACTATAGTTGGATGTTGCATAGAGACGAAGCAGAAAGTGATTTTCAATATATTATTTATTCTAATACTGGAAACAAATTAAAACTTTGTATTATTCAGTTATTTTTTACTCCCAATATATCACTATACATAAAATAAATATCATGAGCTATCATATCATAGATTATCAGAATATATTTATGTATATTGTAAAATGATAGCTTAATATACAAAAGAGAGTCGACACCGAAATACATAACTCCTAATTAATCTGAAAAGAAAAGTTGTTTACCTCGTTGGTTTAGTTTGTTATCAAAATTGGCGCATAAACTATTTTGTTTACTCATGTCTATTATACACATCCTATAGAATTTCGGGATTTTGCTGGGTTGTGTACGTACCTACGCACACTTAGTAAAAATACTAGATACAAACTAAATACAGACTGCATACAATTTCCTTACAGAATCTCACAATATATAGCGGACTGTATTAAGCAAGTGGGGAAAATAAGCTTATATTAGTTAGATATCCACAATAATTTAGAAAGCATAACGTTGAACATTTGCTTACATAAACTTCCTGAAATCTAAGAAATAACTGTATGTCGATTTGAGATCTAAAATTGAAATTATTTAACGACACACATTCAGAGCAATTTCATTACAAGTTCTGATGTAAACAGTAAATATATCTTTCAAAGGTTCACGGCTTTGATGTATCTAAGATTAAATATTTTTTATGATTAAGGAAAAAGAAATTGGCAGTCATCATTACGTATTTAAGGTAAGTATGGACGGGAAATGAGGTTTTTAAGGATAAAAAGAATAAAATAAAGCTATACAGTTTTATTGCGAGTAATTTTAAGAAACAGATCCATAGATATAAAATTGCTAGTAATGCTTGAAATGATTAACTCTCAAGAGTCACTAGCAATTTTTGTAACTCCGATAGAGTTATGAGTATGTAAGACTAACTTTAACAAAACACACAACTGCTATAAAGACCCAGGATTTTAGAAAAGATATACAGTACTGACGCACAATGACATCACAATATAATTATCCTTATGACATATTACTCCCATGCATGTGGATTTGTAAACCTGTCCGTTTACAAATCTGTATGCATTGGAGTAATATTCTACACTAGTATTTGATACTTATCACTACAGCGCCAGGCTTTACCAGCACCGCATACAAAGAGCAATAAGCAATTAAATACGATTAGTTCTAGAAACCATCAGAATTCTGAACCAATTCCTGAATGTTATGCAAACAATTAAGATGATTCATTCATTCAAGCAATCTAACTTTTCCAATCTGAGGAGAGGTTCATTGGCAATAAAATGATTTTGGTTTCGAAGAAAAATTTCATAGATTGAATTTGTCTAGATAGCATATACAATTGTTTTGATCATCACAAAAATTACACCTCATTTATGATATTGTTTATTTATAATAAATAATTGTTAATTAAGTGAGTGCGCTCGAATGCATTTAACAATTATAATACAAGGCTTTGAAATTTCGTAATAAATGTCATACTACTTTTCATCATGTGAATTCTTTACTCTATCAATTCACACAAACTCGTAAGATAATAAGATTCGATTATGTTTATATCCCAAAAGTTTGTTAACCATAGCATAAAAAGTTATGTATCTAACATAAAATATTACATTACTTCAAACACTAACATTGTTTAGACACTTTAACCGCAGCGATGTGCTTGAAAGAGTTGGGTGTGATAACTCTCTAAACAAAGGCAAATGCTTAAAGATACGAAAAGGGCGATTGCAGATATAGATTAATTGAATCTAAATGTGTTTTACCAATAGCATTTATAGATAAATTATATATTGAAGTTTGTAAATAACTATTGAAGATGTAATTATTTGTGTAATAAAAGTAATTTAAACATTTTGTCAACATTTATTTTATTGACAATTATAATTTCTTAGACTTTTATCTGTGTGTGTCACACCATACAACTCTGAAACGATAAAATTTTATCTTCCTCGAGTTTCCCTGACGTACATGGTGTTTTGAGAAATTAAATTTTATTTATTTTCTTTTATAAATGGCAATATAATTACATCGGCTTTGAAGTTTTGTACCGATATTCTGCAATTTATAGTTAAGTTATGTACCTAACATAACATGTAGCATTCGTTCAACTACTTATATTTGTTAGACACTTTGATCGCAGCGCTGACACAGCTAATTGAAAGCCAATATTCGCATCATACCTACGAAAACTTTTTGTGAAAATACAAATAAATGTGACAATTCCTCTTTACGGAAAATATAATAGGGAATTAAAGCAATCTTCCACACGATACTAATCCGAAACATGCAAGTCAAGTTCTTCAAGCTTTGTTTGTTTATTTTGACTTGCCTTCAATTTTATTTATCAGATTATTTTCTCTTTTTTCAAAGATCGTGAAGAGATTAAATATAAGATTGGTATTAACAATAAACATTTATTATAGAACATCTAAAAGCTGTATTTGGTGTAATAAATACTCAATTTCGCATTTTAGTACTCACAAAATGAATGGTTTGTTGGCATTGTTTTTGCTGACACTTAAACCTCGAATCTTACTTTGCCAAGTAACGATTAACTTATTGGCCTATAAAGTTTCATCCGGATTCCGTCTGCAATATTATTTATTACTTCTGAAGTGTTGGAAACATTTCAAATGTTGAACTGTAGGCTTATTTTTGCGATATAATAATAACTAAAAAGTTTAGAAAGTTTAGTCAGTTAAGGCATGATGATATATTTTTATTCTTCACAGATGGCAGTCCAAGAATATTTACAATAGTATACTTATCACAATAGTGCCAGGCTTTACTAGCACTGGATACAAAGTTCAATAAGCACTTAAAACGATTAGTTTTAAAAACCAATTGAGTACTCAATATTCATAATTAACATAGTGTGAGCCACATAATTAATGTAGTTGGCAGTTATTCTGTTCCACGATGTAAATAGAAAATTACACAAGACAAGTTGGCTTATTATGTAGCTTTGATCCCTTAGTGTAAGTTTAAATTATATCGCGACGTTTCCGTCGTAGTTACATTCAACCGACAATCACATACATAAAAAGTCATTTCCAATACTTCACAACCGCAGCGCTGCTGTCGTTTCCTTACAATTTGACAGCTAACGACAAAACCAAACGGGATGGTTTAATTCTATTGAAATTTTCAATAGGGGTACTGACAAAAAGTGTGAAATCATCTCAGGTATAGCAAAGACCGTCTTTTTAGAACAATGATGAATATGAAATTAAAATCGATTATAATTGCTATCAAAGTTAAAATATAGCTTGTATAACTTAGACGATAAAATACATAGTGAGAGGATGTCGAATAAAAATAAAAATGCCTTGAATTGAGATTATTTGTGCGTTTTATTTATTTTTTATATCCTTTTTTTATTGCTCGAACCATCTTCTGAAAATTAAGTAAGCGAGAAGGAATAGTTATCGATAGGAACCATTGACAACGCTTAACATATCTAGTTGTTTTAAAAATTTTCGAAATGAGTAGTCTACAAAATATATGGCCAATAAAATTTAATTAGAGACATTAACAATGATAAATCGCCCGCTGCTCCGAGCATTAGCGTAATTATATTGTGATTTCAGAATAATCGCATGATGAATGGGTTTATGGCAACTTCTACTTCTGTTGAATTGCTGTAATATTAATTCCAACTCGCGACTAACAGCTTTGTAGCGTCGTAATAATGAAATATGTCAGATTTTCTTTTAATACCCCAACGGGACTCGAACGTCGCCCTTTGAGCATATCTCTGTTTACGACATTATCTTTGGCTTTGCTACTTTCAAAACTCAATTAACTAAGCACCTATTAATTAATAAGTTCAATGCTCACTCTTGTGAATAAATAAATTATTTACTTCAATAGTTCGAACATAAAATCAACAACAACAGTGTCCTGCTTTTGGGTGTACCTCTTTCAAAAGACTCATTCTGGTATCGTGGTCAACATTATTGTGTATCGGGCACCATCAAATATATAATACAATATACTATTATATATTATTTTCTAAAAGAAAATAATTTCTTGGGCTTTTAATCACTGTTGTTAATATCTATTATTATAATTTTTGCTTTGTTTAATTTTTATTTCGAACTTTGTTTTTGTATTATATATTACGATTCGAAGTAATTTTATTGCTACAAGTATAAAGTAAAAGAGTTCCTTCGTAAACTTAATACCTTTTTAAATAAATGGAATGCTTGTCCTGCAAATATTTATTTGCTTGATATAAATAGATATCAAATTAATCTTGTAACACACGATAGCAATATGAATTCAATTATTTCAATTTGCAAAATAAAATATCTCGCGTTCAGCGTTGCACGTAACATATTCGATGATAGATAGAAGATAGAAATCGAGTATGCTGTATCTTTAAAAAAATTTGATTTAAGCACTCCGGCGTCATGGAGAGCGGAAGTAATTGGCTTATTTCTACACAAAAAAATATAATTATCTACAAGACATAAAAGTTGAATATGACAAGAAATACAAAGATTTGAAATAAAACCTACGAAGTGTGGTCGTTTCTACGCCGCAATGTAGACACGATGTATGCTAGACACTATAAACTGGAGTTTTATGCTCCTAAATCATATCATGGAATACAATGTGTCAGTCAATATCCATTTGTATATGAATGCAAACGTAAGGAATATCCAGCCAAAGTAAGATAAAATAATTTGAATACCACCCCAACGTTCATTTCTACCGACATGTATACGTTATATACTTAGCATCGTTAAAAATCGATTATTAAGTTGTTTAGTGCCACAACAAACGTAGCAAAATGTGGCTTGAGGCTTCTACGTGATATTTTCTTTCGGACGATTCGAAAAGTTGCGGTCGCTCGATTGACTTTGGGGAAGTTTCTCAGTGAAGGTAATTTTATACTTTATTATTTTGCAATGCCTCCAGGGAGGGCTATTTCGCATAAAATAGGCATTTTCTGAAAGTATGCTGTTACGCAGAGTTCAAACTTATCCTCAACAAAATAGCAAGTTTAATAATTGAAATGTGTACTAAATGCCAAGTACTTAAATAAAAATAAAAAAAAGGCGTAAGATTTCATAATTTAAGATAAAGGTATGGGTAAAGTTTATATGAACAGCAGCCGCCTACCCCGGCTACATATGGTGTACCTGCCAAATGATAAATATGTACAATACAAATTTTGTTCTTATAGTAACGAACACAAAAATAAGTATCCAGTTTGGTGCATTTCGCTTCGACAAAATGCGCTTACATACATTTCAATTTAATTTTATAAATAGATTTTCAGCGAGTTGCAACGCCGAAACAATCTGCATTTACTGCAGACAATTTATTTTATAGTTATTATATAGTAGGGACTTTTATAATGATTTAGATGTAAACAAATACTTGCGAAAGTACAGAAAATTTACAAACATTCCTTTTCCAATAAATATGTAAATGTTACAAGAAAAATTTGATTTTAGAGACTACTCACGTATAAGATTTCTTTAAGCAGCAAATTTTCCTACAAATCAAATATGTATATTATTCATACTTTGACTTTCGTTAAACAATTTATATAAAATATTAAAATAGCATCATGAATTTTTATATAAGCTACTGCTGATATTCGGGTAGTATCAAACAAATTATTTTGGTGGGGGTCAAATTATACATGCATGCCATTGCCAACTAAGATAATGTGTATTACTACTACTACTACTAGGATAGTACTAGTCTTACTACCCCAATACAATCCTGATGCTAGATGGGAGTACTAAACGACTAAAGAGATTTAAGCATAAAAAACAGTAATAATCTGGGGAACCCATTAATTTACCCCCCTTTGGTATCAATGAATACATACTTTGTTAGACCATATAAATTTATATGGTCTAACAAAGCAACTGTCAATGTCAACCACGATTCTGTAAAAGACATCTAGGATCAGTGTTGTAATTAAACGGAATAACACTGAAGCCATAGAACGTAGTCCTTGAACATAAATAGCTATTAATTAATTCTACTCTGGTTGATACGGGAATCATCGCCATATTGTATCCGTGTAATTGTTTTGATTAAAATAAGTTCAGTTTCTTCTGTTGATTGGTCAGAATCGGACTCTGGTGAGAGCTCGAGTGAATATGACGAATGATTTTTTGGGTATATAGCGTTGCTTAATATGGCTTAGATAAAATCGTGTAAAAATTTAAAAATGTATTGTTAAGATTCTTTTGTTTTTCTAGAAGTAATCGTCTTCTAGGAAAATATCATTCAGGTGTCACAATATACTTACAAATATTATGTAAGTATATTAAGTATTAACATGGTATTGTGTTTATTAATCTAAATACTTCACAGCTAATAATACTGGTTGGCTGTGTTAAGTTTCATGAGGATTAGATTTCTAAAAAAGATTATTAAATATGTATTCGGAGTAGAGCAGCTGTCCTGTTTTTAGAATTAATAATTATTTTTCTTCTTTATTTTATGATACGAATATTATCAGGATGAAAGATTTATATGGGCTCAGATAGATTTTTGTATTTGATAGTTACAGACCTTGAAACTACGAAACTGATTTGATAAATTCCTTGACATTTATAATCCTACATTGTTTTTGATGAATATAGAGTATTATCAAAAAAGTTTAGGATTCGTATAAAAACTTCCATAATGTAAGTGTGAAAAAAAACCTAGTATTGCGTACGTTGCGTAACTTATTGATAATAGAGCAATGAATAAAGTAATGAAGGACAGTTTTAAAGAGGACATCACATCTACAAAAAAGTTCATAATATCACATGGTATTCTATGGTTACACCACTATAAATTATACCATTTTGAGACCTAACTACTAGTTAGATCTCAAAATGGTATAATTTATAGTGGTGTATCTTTTTCATATTAAAATATGTAAAAGTTACACCGCTTTAAATTATACCATATGGATCGAACCTGAGGTAATGGAAATATACCTAATGTTATAATTCAAAAAGTAATTTGCAGGTACTAATTTGGATAAGGATTTTAATCCTGATCCAAATATCAAAGTAATAAATCCTGATGAATAAATCACTTCTTATTCAAGGCTGTATCAGTACCTTCAAATTTCTTTTAGAATTACCATTTTCAAATTCCATAATATTCAAAATTTGTAATTATTATCAAAACCACCAAACATAAACGATGTAATTTTTTTTATATTTTCCCTCTTTGTTAATTTAACAACCGTCCGTCGTGTTGTTTACGCCCCCTGCCATTGCCAGCTGGGTCAATGTCAAAAAATAAAATCCTATATGGCCCAAACGCCCACCAAGTGGAAGACCTTTAATAGGAGGGCTTAACTAGATAGGCCTTGCGGCCGTAAGGCTGATAATGTACTCACTTTACGGCCGCGTGCCGTGATACGCAGCGTTGTACTCCTAAAGGTAAAGATCGCGGGCCGCGCAATATCAGTGGGCGTCTCTCGGGTGATATGAAGATGTTGATGATTAATTTCTTCTTCTTCTTTTGTTTCACTTTGATAAAGAGCTAGTTTTAGAATGAAAATAATGAGGATAATCCTTAAGAAACCAAAAAATTAATCTTGAGAATTAGTAATTAGTAAGCATCTAACGAGCAGCATAACTGTCACTTCTTTCACTGCTACTTCAGATTAAATTTTAGTAGGATGCGTTATTAGCAAGTTGTCATCTCGAAAATAAATTAATAAAAATATACTCAATAAAAATAAAAACATCTATGACTCGTAAGCATATATACTTAATACTTATTCGTTTTAAAAACATATTTGATTCGTATTTGGGTACTCTGATTTTAAAGACAGGTGTAGGTAGAGAACAACCAATATTAAGTATAAATATAAGTGATATTGCAATTCTAATATGCTAATGTCTTAAAAATTCGAGAGAAATAGTCAAACTTAATGTTGTAATTTAGGTTTAGTGCATCTTTTCAAATCTATCCCATTTTCTACTAAATTTATTTCAATTTAATTAATGTGTAGTATAATTTCTCATCAGAAATAAAGTCTTCGTTCTCTGTACTGGGCTGTCTAAATCTTTGACTCTGAAGAAGTATCTGGATTATTTGGTCTCACTTGCTAGCCATATGATATAAGTCATTAACTTATTCAGTCTACTGCAGCTTGACTTCTCAAAGCCTCATTATATACATACCGACTCATACTGACTATTGTCATTACAAAAAATATGTCTTGTAAAATCATTTTTTTGTTACAGGTACTAAGCAAGAAAGGTTTTTGAAGTCGAATGCACAATGTTATTGAAATGATGTCAAATCAATATGGATATTTTTACACGACTCGCCAGTGGAAAATGCGGAATCTATGCATTTTTGATCGCTATCCATATTCCGATACTGCAAGGAGAAGAACAATCCTTATGCCCTACATTAGCGGAAAACCCAATTTGCCCCTGTTATAACTTCAAAGAAGGTACTTATTTATTTTTATCTTTGTACATGAGTTGTCTTTAGTTTACGGGAATATTTTAAAATACTAATATTTTCAGGCTTGTTTTTGGAATGTCCGAGTGCAACACCAGGCGTCGTAAAAAATGTATTATCGAAAATAAAAGGAACTATACAATCACTATCAATTTACGATCTTGAAAGTTCAACAACGGAATTGAGGACAGATCTTTTTCCATCGAATATAAGAATAAACAACCTACAAATTTCACAGTCAAGCATTAACAAAGTTAACTCTAATGCTTTTGCATCACTTCGCGAGTCATTAGGTTCTTTGAGCATAATTTCCAGTAAATTAAATAAAATTCCACATGAATCATTTAACGAGTTAATGAATATTGAAGCACTTGATTTACAACTGAATGACATCAAAGATGTGCAAGCAAATACATTCAAGAATCTGAAACTAAAGAAACTTAATCTAAAGGGCAATAAAATTTCAAATATATCTGAAAACGCATTTCAAAGTCTAGAAGATTCTTTGACAGAGTTAGATGTGACCGAAAACTTTCTGGAAATTTTTCCTTTACAATCTTTAGGAAAACTGAAGAAACTGAACAACTTGAGACTGGCCTGGAATAAAATAAATTCAATACCGGATGACGTAAATATCACTATAGAAAATTTGGCGACTTTAGATCTAAGCTCTAATACTTTTATTGATATAAAAAACAACTGGTTTCGATGCATACCAAAAATTAAAATTTTAACCTTTTTTAGTAATAAGATTAAGCAAATAGAAGAAGAAGCTTTTTACTCGTTACAAGATTTAGAAACAATAGATTTGAGTCGAAATAAAATTGTAAATATAGACCGAAATATATTTCAAAGGAATCAAAAGTTACGCACCATAGACTTAAGTCATAATCATCTTCATTACATAAAAGGTGTTTTTTCTAATTTGATTCACTTATCGGAAATATTCCTTTCTGAAAATGATATACTTGAAATTCCCGAAGATGCATTTAATAATGATGTAGGATTAACAGTGTTGAATTTGGAGCATAATGCAATTCAAAGGATACACCAAAACTCTTTTTCTTCATTACAAAACTTAACTCAACTACATATGGGAACAAATTTTTTGAGAAAACTTCCTCGTAATATTTTTCACTCCAATTATAAATTAGTTACGCTAAGTTTAGATAATAATGAAATTAACGAATTAGATGAATTAATATTTGATAAATTAAACGAACTGAGGGAGTTGCGTTTACAAAACAACAAATTGACTCACATTAAACGAAATGTATTTAGTCCATTGCCAGGTCTTTTAGAATTACATTTACAAAATAATATTATTCAGACTATAGACTCTCATGCATTTATAACACTTAAAAGTCTTCAACATATTAATTTGCAGGGTAATCGATTGACAGCAATTGGGGATGTATTTCCAAACAGAAATTCATCACTTGTTTCAATACAGCTTAGTTCTAATTACTTGTCATTATTAAAAAATAGTTCTCTTAGAGGACAAGTAAACGTGCAAATTATGTGGCTCAGCCAAAACAATATTAAAGTATTGACTTT
Source organism: Acentria ephemerella (assembly GCA_943193645.1). Taxonomy (NCBI): domain Eukaryota; kingdom Metazoa; phylum Arthropoda; class Insecta; order Lepidoptera; family Crambidae; genus Acentria; species Acentria ephemerella. The sequence goes on from OW971882.1 coordinate 4,903,730, forward strand.
TAACTTATTTAATGATTTGTTAAACATTCAAAGGCTGTATTTAAAGAATAATAGTATTGTACATATAGAAAATAAGACATTTATGCATCTAAAAAAGCTAAAATTTTTAGATTTAAGTAACAATAAGCTTTTGAAACTAAGCAATGAAACATTTTACAAACTCACAACATTAGAAGAACTGTATTTACAATGCAACAATATTAACCAAATATCTAAGGACACTTTTACTTTTTTAATCAAGTTGAAAGTGTTAGATTTGTCACAAAACGAAATAATTGTCTTAGATTTCGAAATTTCTTCACTTCCAATTAGGCAACTTCGTCTGAATAAAAATTCTATTTCAATCATCGAAGCAGACTCACTTAAAAGTTTGCCAAATTTAAGTGACTTAGAGATGAACAATAATTTTCTTACTTGGGAAGATGTAATTCAAGTTCAAATACCTGGACTTAAATCACTTACATTATCCAAAAATAACTTCACTTTATTAGAAAATAAAACTTTTTCTCATTTACCTTCTTTACAAGCGCTTTCATTAGAACTATCAAACATATCTCATTTGCCACCAGAAACGTTTATTAAAAATCAAAATCTTCTGAGAGTTAATTTAGCATTTAATAATTTAAAAGATTTACATAAAGATGTATTTGCATATACAACCATTTTACAGGAACTAAATTTGAAGGGTAATAATTTTACAGATTTTCCACATGTGGCTTTGTTTAATATAACATCCCTAGAGATACTTGATTTATGCCATAACCAGTTGCGTAGTGTAGATTTTTTTAAGTTCATTGGTCTCCAGAATTTAAGATCCTTGAATTTATGTAACAACCATATATCTGTTCTTAACGGATTCAATTCTCCAGCCTTAAAAAATTTGGTTACTTTAAATTTAAGTACAAATATGCTTACAGTTCTTCCTCCAAATTTTTTTCAACATTCTTTAGGTTTGAAAGAAATTGACTTATCGCATAATGTTTTCAAATATATCCCTAGTAATGGATTATCCGAAGCCGTTCTACCAACATTAACAACTCTAAATATGTCATCTAATTTATTAACACAGTTATTACAAACTTATCCAAGCAAACAATTCCCACAGTTGGAGGAGCTAGTTGTAACTGGTACGAACCTTACTATTATCACAAGTAGAGATTTTGAGAACTTTCCATCGCTTAAAAGATTGATATTAACAAGAAACTCTATAGTGAGACTATCGCCAGGCGCATTTTCAAAGCTACACAATTTGCATGAACTGGATTTAAGCCAAAACCAAATGGAAAACATTCCCAGAGAGAGACTCCAAGGATTATATTCTACACGTATCTTGAATATATCCCAGAATATCATTAGAGAACTTGAAGAATTTACATCAGATTTACAGAGTTTACAAAAGTTAGATCTTTCCTTCAATCACATAACGAAAATAAACAAAGACATATTCCGAGGACTGCAAAGTCTTACAGAGATATATTTGCGTGGTAACTGGCTGTCTGCTATATCGTCCGATGCATTCCAAAGCTTAAATAAAATTTCCTTCATAGATTTGAGTCACAACTATTTTGAAGTAATTCAAATGAAAATGCTTTCACTTTTAGAAACACAAATAAAGACATTGTCTTTTGATGGTATGTATTATTTTTTATTTTTTTAATGTCACATGACATGGTGTAAGTTACATAATTTACTAATAATATTTTCAGAAAACCCACTGACATGCAACTGTGAATCACAAAATGTTTGGAAATGGATGCAGGATCATTACAAAATTGTCTTGAAGTGGAATAGCCATTTGCGCTGCGAGCACCCCGAGGAACTTCACGGCTATAGTTTCATCCAGTTACCCTCACAGAAACTATGTGATGTGCCCCTCGTAAACCGAATCGCTATACAAGATATTCAAACATATTCTGTAGTCGTGTCTTGGCAGGGTCGCAACCAAAGTGGCTTAAGCGGGTATCAAGTGGCTTACTTCAGTGAACAAAACCCAAGCATCGTAAGTATCACGTTACGTGCACCATTATTCTTCATTTTCCGATCGTCATGTACTGCTGAAGAATTCACACGTGTTCATAAATTATGTATTAAAAAAATGGGCAAAATTATAAAATAAAACGCGCTTAGCTACCATTACGACAAACATCTGAATACAAAGGCTGTGCATCACTTCAATGGACCATAAAAAATATTTATGATTCCCACCCGTGGGTATTCGGCTGTACAGTGAATTCGTTTAAATCTTTCTTTTTACAATGGTTCACACAACTCTTCCACGCTGCAATATAAAAAAAGTTAATTTGAATAAACAACACTTTTTGTTAAGATTTGTCCTTGAGTAGTCAAATACAAATCTAAATCTCTCTTCAACAATGTAGATTGTTGAAGAGTTTAAATTCTATTCAGTAATTATTTCGAATTCATATCTATGTATACATGTGATTCCTGATTTCATGTTAATAACTTGGAAATATTCAAATTTCAATTACAGATAATAAGTAAGGGTTTGTACTTTATATTGTTTTGAAAATTGAATTTTGTTGTTTCAGATACGAGGGAAAACTTTGAACGCAACCGCCAGATATACCAGATTAAACCATTTGACGCCAGGGTCTCGATACATCATATGTGTATTGGCAATAGGCAACCTGGGTATTACTACATCTACTGGCTCCTCTGTACCTGATGCAAGAATAGCGCCATTTCCAGAAATAAGCAACAGCATATACGGCGATGAGCAAATATTCAATCATCTTAAATCTTACATGAATGATTCTATTACAAGTAAATGTACTTCTGTAAGCACAATAGAAATATTTAGTGCGGCAATGGATAGTCCATTCTCTAATACCTATATGGGAATCGCTGATATGTTAACTAGGCGATTGAGCTTGGTTGTGGGCTGTTGTATCGGCTTTATAGTATTCGTTGTATTAGTGTCAGCCTTGGGTTATATTAAAACAAAAAAACGCCCAGTCACAGCGAAATCCGATGTACAGCAAGTACCTCAATATATATCTTACGATAACTTCAATACACCAAACATAGACGTGCAAACTGATATGGATATCAATACAGTAACGGATAAAACGAAATCGCAATCGAAACGCGAGTAATAACCGCACAAAAAGGTACACATTTCAGAACTTGTGTCAAGTTAGGCCGTTACAGGGTCGGATTTTTCCAATTTGATTCCCTTATGTATGCCACTCACGTTGGGATGGAACCTTTTATACCTTCATCGTCTTGGAAAACTTCTTAAGAAGTTTGACAGACAGAATGAATTATTATAACTAAAGGCAATCAATAACATTCTGCTAAGTGTGATAATCGAAAAAGTTCTACGATACCTATCTTATAATAAAATGCTACGTTTCTTATTTGATAATTATAATGGCCACTTTGAGTGTGTGTTTAGTGTATAAAAGTGAAAGTGATTGCGGCGTAACTTAATGCAAATGGGAATAGTATTGAATAATAATATGTTGTTTGTGGATTCTGAAATTAACATGATTACTTAAAACGAATTTTAAAAAATAAATTTAAACTATGTAATACTATTATTAGTTTTCTATTTCAGGATTTATAGTAATGTATAATACTTGCGTAAGTAGTATTTTTATTTAAACCTCAATCACGTGCTTTCTTAATAAACGTTAAACGTTTGAATATCTGTTTTTTAAAAATAAGTCAACATTTATTGTGATTATAAATAACTGTAAAATTATAGTGTAATCAGAAGAACGTTGTATGATACTAATTAAAATAACTTTAGAAGTGTTATTGTAAAGAATAAGATTTTTTTATTAATGATAAGTTACCTATGAAAAACTTTGTTTAAACTCTGAGCATAAATAAAATATGTAAACTATTAGAGATATAGGTTATCAAAATATTGTAAACGAAGATATCAGACTCATTTAGATTTACTATCAAAGTACCAACCTATGTTAAAATCTGTTTTAATTTGTCACAATCCGTTAAAAACTAGAATAAAGACTGTAGTATTGATAATAAAATATTAAAATCTAAAAACTTCTTTACGAATAAACCCAATTTTTATTTGGTTTCTTTTGAGATTACCAGAACCTTCTGGAGATTCCATGTAGTGTAACAATAAGCTAGGGATTGAAAAGGAATCTTATTTTTGAGTTGAAAATCGATAAGTTAATATAAAAATTATCCATATAAACATTGTCTTTATAGGGATAATTTCTATATTTATTTATTGTTTTCCAACTCTAAAATAAGATCCCTTTCCAATCCCGAGCTTCTTTTTTCTATCTAAGCAAATACAAAGACATTCAACACTCGTAACCACAGTAGTTTGTCTCATTAGTGTGTTTGCTAGAAAACTGACTAGTGGAAAATTTACTAAGAGAAAATGTATTCTCAACCAACTTTAAGATATAATTCAAGTTATATACAAGATAAGGAAGTTGTTACGAAACCACTATTACATTTTGTTAGTGACTTGTCAACATCATGCGAGTTACATCATTTCAGTATACTCGTAGCTCCTCGGGTGTAACACTATTAGCCAAGATGGCTGTGGCTGTGCTGCGAAGGTTGTCACGGTAATTGCTTCGGCGTCGTAAGTCCCGGTGTAGATCGTATAAATCATTGGTGCTACTGCCAGTGCTGAGCCCTTCGGCGCTCCCAGTTCACCAAGTTTAAACGACAAGAAAAATTATTTTTCTTCATTTCTCAAGGCTCTGTTAAAAGGTGAAATAACTTTAAAGATAATTTATGAAATAAAGGTACGTACCGAATGTGTGTTACAAAAATTTATTTATAAATATATTAATAATGATGACAAAATGCCCCATCAAAAGCTTGTTACTCATCCAAGAAGGATGTATTATTTTCTGACAGCAGATTACTTATATTTATTTCAACATATATATTTTTGCTAAGTTCCTGTTCACCTTTAACGTGCAATACCTCTTGGCTATTAACCAACACATTTATAACTTGTATTATCAATACTATATAAGAGCAATAGCATAAGAGCAATCATGACCGTAGAACAAATACTTGTCCCTATTAAACAACTATCAGGCCCGATTGAGCTTGGAACCCACCATTGACCATCTTTTACCATCTTAGAGCATTCGTCTCAATTAATTGGTGATAGTCTAGCCAAGTAGTTTTTACCCCAGCAGACTACTCAGCAAGGCGTCTAAGATTTGAATCCTGTCCAGGGGTCCCAGATTAGATTCCGGGCCGGAATAAATGTTCGAGTGTATAGTAGTAGTAGTTTATATATTTATTATTATTTCTTATATTCTGATTTAATACATATAATAATAATATATTATTCCATTATATAGTAGCATAAGCTCTTCATGACGCGTATTTATTATAATATTACAATGTTGGGCACAGGCTTTTCTACATACTAAGCTCATAAATTTGAGCTAAATAATCCTAATCCGGGTTGAGGAGACGCTGTGACAAAGGTTGACAAAAACAACTGTTTGTAATTATAAAGAACTTTTTATTACATGAATACTACAACTTTTGTGAAATTAAAATATTGTACTACAAAAACATACAATATAACAATACATGCCACAATGGACATGTTTCTGTATTCGGTATTATACTATGTTACTGTGTTAGATACATCGGAAGATCTAAGTATTCCTATTGTTTTGGTAGCATATAATGGAACGAGAAAACTCATCTAACAAGCTATTCAGTTATTACAGCAATAAGGTATATGTATATCTTAATAGAGCCGAGGCCTTCGCAATTCTCACCACTCATGTGAGTTCTGCGAAGTGCAAATGGGTGAATTATGAATGAAATGTGAAATTTCTTATCATCTAAGCGTAAAATGGTATGAACGTGTAAATAATATAGCGTACCGTCCTCCATAAACTGTAATTTTATCAGGCTGTCTGTTACTGTGTGTGTGTTTTCAAAATGGTAATATTTATATTTATACAACTCGAGTTTAAAAAAATTGAATTAGTACGGGTAACAACGCACGAATGTAGGCCACTGCAACCTTTAACCATCAGAAGACTACGTTAACCTCTTACCGTCGACTACCGCAACCTATAACTATAAGGAGCTATATTATTTATTAACTTCTAAAATATTTATATAAAAAGTCAGGTTTGGTTTAGGTATGTGAAAATAAGTCAAAGTTTAATAAATAAACAAATGACTTACCATAACTAGTGGTCATTAAAAAAGATCCTAAGAGATCTAATAACATGGCGTTATCACGAACTACATAAATAAAGTGAATAACATTTTATTTGATAAAGACAATCACTTGATATTACAGTTTTTTTTATTTTATAAGCACAGCTATAACTTCACATCGCCTGATGTTAAGCAGTAGAAGAAATCCATACGCGAAGATAGCTAGTGCAGCATGCGACATAGTAGCCTAGCCACTTCTCTTTTCAAGCCTCTATGCTTCTTTTCAAGGCTCCCATGTTGTATGAAGCTGCGAATTTGTGTTAAATTATTTAATATTTTACACTTCACCATAAATGTATAACCCTTAAAGCTGAAACAGGAACAACGATGGTGGTAAGTTTGTCTATGAAACGAGTATACCAATTTGACCCTTTGCACTACATAATACAATTAATTCAATCTTGGTACATAATTTCTTTGAGTAAACCCCAAAACTATTTATAACAATAGCGTTGGTAATTATAAGATCTACAAGCGAAAATAATTGGTGTCATACAACTTGCAAATGACATTCAACCTTTGGGTGGTAAAACAATAATGCCGACCGTATCTACTCTGATTTACTCAATCCTTGTAGGTATTTATCGAGATCCCATTGTCCAAACTATTTGAAAACAATGTAAATATCAAAGAAACTATCAGACATTTATGTCCCCTTGTAGTGTCCTATTAAATGGATTAAATGAATAATTCAGCGAGCCCAGTCACCAAGACAGTGTATATTACCTTTAACTATCATTCATCTTGACACATTGTGGATATATCTAGTACCTAGATGAGTAGACTATAAAAAAGCGGTTATTATTTTTTGTTATATTCTCCCTACTATAGGAAAGGCAAAGGGAACTAAATCCCATACAACCATATCATTTGTGATTATTTCTCACTCCAGGATACCGGTGTAATGAATCCCTTTACCCCAAGGAGGGAACTAATTACCATTAGTTCCCTCCTTGGGGTACCCCACCGTTTTTGAAAATGAATGCAATATTATATGATAGTGATTACGATAGAATGATACAAAAATAGAATATTATTTTAATGATTACGATGAAATTATACCCAAATGAGAATGGAATGATACAATGACAATAAATAAATTAACTTACCCTATGACTGAAAATGACTGAAAATATAGGAAATGAAACATTGAATAATCTCACGTAATGAACTGAATTATGTATTTCATATATTGCACGATATAACGATCATTTTTGGAATGAAACTGCACCAATTTTATAACAAAAACTTCACTTAATAAAGTATACAGCACCGAACCTCCGCTCGACTTTACGCGTAAAAAACTCTCATTATTTATTAATAACATCGGCATACTGACATTCTATAAAGACAAAAGTACAAAACATAAACAAAACGTTATTCAAAATATAACGATTTTTTTATATTTTCATTACAGACTTTTGATTTCAAAACTTAGTATCTCAAAATTTGTATAAAAGTGTAAAAAGTTGTAAAACAGAGATATCAAAAAAAAATGTTTCCAAAATTTTACATCACTATTAAACGATATTATTTTCCCAACATTCAATATGTATAAGGTGTTTTGAATCATAACACGACCACCAATGCGGGGTAGTATGTAAAAGCTGGTGGATGAACTACCAGGAATGAAGTTTCTAGCTCTGCTTTCACAAACAAGAGCTTACGATTTCAAATTATGACACTGTAATTCGACTCATGCAAAATTACAGTACCTAATGTTGCTTTACTTTCGTAATTCAAAACCAGAGTGTAATCACTAGGTCAACAAGCTCCTAGTAAATTATTTCCTATTCAGAATTTTATTTTACCTCAGAATAAATAAACGTTTCAATGTTAATGCAGTCCTCCAGTTAATGCAACCTTTGAAAAGCTGCATTTACATTTCCTTTGATAATAATATCTACCTTTTATCTTGTTTCGATACCCCGGCTACATGATACATCAGTAATACAGTAGCTTAGCTCAAAGCATAAACAACACTATCTCAGCATTACACGCTGAACAAGGGAATATGTAGAACTACAAAATGCGATTGTTTTTTACAGCTAATAACTACTTCTTGAACTAAAAAGCAGAGAGTTAAATTACTAAAATCAATAATGATTTGAGAAAGTACAGATATACAATTCAATTAAATTTGATATAATATTTAGAGAAAAATATTTAAATTTGATATTTTATAACACGATGCTAAGGAGGTTTAGTCATTCCAATTTACTGCCAATTCTACTACACAGTTTTCAATGTTTAAAAACTTAAGTTATATTTAAGTAAGCAACATAAAGTACCGTGAATGAATACGAATTCTTTAAGCATTACTTAGTGCTTAAGCATAGCTGAAGTCGTAGATTAACAAAGTTTTATGAATAAAGCTGTAATACTCTTGTATTTCAATGTAATACCTACAAGAAACAAACTGTAATAAAACAACAAAATACACCAAATGAAATTTAAGGGCCGCATTCTATTGATTTTAAAGCTATATTTTCGGATATATTTTACAGAGCAATAAAACAATTTCAACTCTCACATCGTAATCGACGGTTCAATGCACATTAAACATTTGATCTGGCGATGGCAAACAATTTTGTAATCTTTTAAACGGTTTTCTCTAAATTGTGGATATTATTCAAAATAATTCATGGGATGAAAACAACTACTTAATTTCTAGCTTGCATGCAAGTCGACATGAAAGAGGTTCCTATGTTATTATCCAGCCAACTAAAAATAATTCCAGATTTGTATTCTAAATACAGGTTAGTGTAGACTTCAACTCTCTCAGGTCTTGAATAGATCGAGTTATAATGATGTTTATCATTGGATTTTCATGTTTATTTATCATCCCAAAAGATCCATTTAACTTTTCCAGCGTAAAGATATCCCCGCAACTTCTTATCAGCTTATACGACATAAATTTCATTATATACAATTAGAGACATTACAGTAAGAGTATCTTTTTAAATAAATTCCTTTGAATACAAACAGGATCAAGTAGTCCCGTAATATTATTATTCCATGAATATTTTTGCATTCGACAAATACCAAGCAAAATGTAGTTAATATTTCTATTTATTTCAATTCATTTTTGTTTCTTGAAACATTGTACTTTATTTTCTATTAGTAGTATTAGTGACAACTTTTGTTGGAAAATCATTAGTATTTAAAGTAGTAAGTAATAATTTAAGTTTCAAGTATGATACTTATTAACTTTGCTTAAGTCTTAGCTTTATATAACTCTTGTTATTTGTACTCTTGAACCTGTCGGGCCTTACAAGCCAGACGTGATTGTGTTTAATTATCACGAGCATATCACGGCTCATTAAATCATGTATTCTTTTGTCAATTATAAAAAAAAATGATATTGGAAACAATAGCAAACATACAAATAAAGCACATGATGGTAAGTTGTAACAATAGCCTCGTGGAACCAGAAATATTAAAAATCATTTATTCATTAATAAAATTAAAACTGATGATAAGAGATACCTACAAGAGCCCTACAATAGCACTGCAGACCTTTTTCTCTGCAAAGAAACACAACAAACTGTTTCATAGCTGGAATATAAAATGCAGTAGAAATGTTGAAATTTCGTTTAATTTACTTACTCAAAAATGCATAGAAAGTATAATAACGTTCATCAATTAAAAGTTTAAAATGTTAGTGCAAGATATACATCTGTCAACATTAGCCTGCAACGTGGATATAGTACAGACAGATATTTGCTAATGAAACCAGCCCTTAGTCAATTAGCTATGAAATAGTTGATGCAATAGCTATCATTGTTACCGGTTCTCATTAGGCCGCCAGCAAAGTGCATCGCCGCAGGCCACCTTGGCGATAGGACGTCAGAGCATGCATGGGTACCTACAAATATCGTTATATGACCTACAATCATCTAGTCTCTCTATCTAGCTTATAAATTAATGATAACAGAATAAGCGTTCACTAAATGTAATTTGAAATTAAACATTTTTAATGTATATCTTAAGTTGACCAAGTTAATTTAGTCTTGGATGCAAAGTTCCATTCATAAAAATAAGAAATTTTAACCTGTTGTCTAAAGTGGTAAGTTTGCCATTGCTTAAATTCAATAATAGTGCCTAAATTTAGCTCCCCCTAAACAGGACAGGCGGTGGTAATAGAGATATGGACTGTTTTTTTTTCGTCGTTATCGTCATGATCGTTAATCTATTTTATACTCGTCCATTGCTCGGCATAGGTCTCGCCTAATGCACGCCACTACTCTCGATTCTCGATTCATCTCTCCTCTATGTTATTGTTTTGTCATGATATAAAACAATGAATGTTCTTATTCTGAATCTGTAAAATAGGCACCCATTAAGCAGACACTATCTTGTTGCTTTGCGGCGGCCTGGTAAGAGACAGTAGTCTCTGTTACTGGTTGTAGAATGTTGTATTACTAATGAAGATGTGCATCTGCTTGTTATATTTTCACATCTAGAACTCCTAATCGATTTTGATTTTAATTGACGGAGGCATTCGATAAAGCCCGAGGGTACACACGGGAAACGTGACGTAATCATAAATTCAATATTATGGTTGCTCAAGATGGCGGAAGTAATTTAAAATACTTTATAATACATGTAATAGGAGCTGCAATATTTTTCTATGAAATATGTAAACTTCTAAATCTGACAAAATATATATTGGAACAAATGAGTATCATTTTTGCTTTGTCATCTTATAGATTTGCATTCAAATATGATTCCCCAATTATTTTAGAAACCGTTACAGTTTTCCCATACTAAGCTCATGTATTTAATATTAGTATTAAATGACAACCGTGATTAAATTTTGGTGTCAGAGGTGTAACTTTAAACAGGACAAGGCAAGGTTATTGTGGTGTGGACTGATAGTAGTAAAAAAGAAAATTTAGGAAAATAATCCCTTGGACTACTCACTACTGTCTACATTGTGAAATATAAAAGTTTTTATATTGACGGTATAAGTCAATTCTTCTTTAATCGGCTCTTGTTTCCAAACCAATCGTTCCTCAACTAGCTATAGCCATTCCAAATAATAAAGATTTTGATTGAAAATGGAAAAAGACGAATTGATATTTGGTAACGATCTTTTGTATGGTGATGTTGCTTCTCCATTTGGCCATCAGTTTTATAGGACAACTAAATGTGTTTTGTGGTTTTGTGGTAATGGTGAAAAAATAGGTATTAATCAGTTCCTCGTTCTTGGTATATATGGGTACACATACATGGATACACCACTTTGATGTAATATAACCTTCTAAGCTCCTTCTACAAAGTCAAATAAACGCACCTACATACATTTTCACACTCATACCTATTATCTAGCCTAATTATTGATGCTTCATAATGGTTACCAGATAAATGAGAAAAATAAATAGTAATATGTATATAAATATACCTAAAAAACTTCCATGACTAGTAAGTCATGGGCATCCAATCCGGAATTAAAATCTCTAGCTAGGCAGTACTGACCAGTTGTCAGGCGGCCGTCAATTATAGAGATAATTAAGCCGTTAATTATTATAAACAGATATTGAAATTTAATATAAGATGCGTCAATGACTATACAACAGCTATTTTGTAAGTGACATTAATGGAGTATATCAATCTCGTGTACCAGACGGAGCACTTGTAACACAATATGTACCTACTCAACGCCTCGTAAGTGGGCTGAGAGGAGGTGACGTCATGGTTCCCATCAAAATCTGTTGTAATACAACGCATTGGACACAAAGGAAATAGTTAAGTCATGAATGTATACGGTAACCTCATTTTGATTTTCAGCTGAAATAATAGACGTATTCATAGCAAAGAATATGTGAATCAAGATCATACAAAAAACTCTCTCTCTCTCTCTCTTTGTGATGATTTTTGTAACCACATACTATAATATATTGCCTGCACTCTGTCCCACCTTAGACAAAGAGAGGACAGGACAAAAACAGAAGGACAAGATAGGTGCTCATACAAAATTTAAATACGTGCTGTGACATTATATGATTATTTGAGAACCCTATTCTTTGGTTTAAATGTTCAAAGTCATACAAACTTATTGTAACTTCGCATTTTGTTTTCTTTGTTCATGAACGAAATGACGTATTACGGTGCTACGGTAGTTTTACGGTGCCCTTCTTATCACAATCGAATGGTTTACGATATGATTATGACTATACAACTTTGTCAGCTAAGCAAATATTATAAATCTCAAAACAATAGTACTGTTACGTTTCCATTTACTGGCATGACGATATAAGATTCTAAAAGAACACATTGTATTATTAGCCAAATATAATAACTTTAAACCTTCATTTAGGGAAACCTATATTTATTATTGATTTTGTGGATTACCGAGCATATGATTTCATTAATTACAGAGGAAATTCTTATAAGAGTAGTCAAGAATAATGATTAAATAAATATTTACTAATTCATATTCCGATATAAATTGACATACGGTTTACGGCCCTTTATCATATTCTTTATCTTTGGCTGTACTATTTGTATCTGGCTGGTTTTCTTGACATTAAAATAGTGACATTTCAAATAAAATCAAATTAGAAAAATATTGTTTCCCACTATTTTTCATTTGTTTTTCTTTCTGTTAAAATAAGCAAATCGACTCAAGAAATAAGATGCATTTTAAAATTATTTTTTGTAATATAAAAGGACAAAATGCAATTCAAGCCACGAAAAAAAATTGTGATGTTTACGGGCGTATGCAGTGACAGTAAGAGTAGCACAATGTTGGTTTAAGCGTTTTCAATCCGGGAATTTGATATCAAAAATGCACCTCACTCTGGTCGCCCTGTTACGGATAAAATTGATGCTATTTTTGAAAAAGTGGAGCAAGATCGGCATATCAGAAGTTACGACATAGCGATAATACATATACACAAAAAAGGTCGATATTTGGGTGCCACACGCACTCATTGAAAGAAAGGTACTGAAGCGTGTACTCATTTATTCCATTTGTAACTGACACGTAATGAAACAGAAACATTTTTGAAGAGATTGATAACGGGTGATGAAAAGTGGATCACTTATGACAAGAACGTGCGAAAAAGATCGATAAGGCGTCATAGAATGTGGTAAAACCTACGTTAACTAGCAATAAGGTAATGATATGTCTATGGTGGGATGGGAAGGGCAAGTTCATTATGAACTTTTATCACCGTGCATAACCATTGATTCGGATCTCTACTGCCAACAACTGATGAGATTAAAGCAAGAAGATGAGAGGAAGCGGACGGAATTGATTAATAGAAAGAGTGTGGTCTTTCATCAAGATAATGCTAGACCACATACAACTTTAAGCACTCAGCATAAATTAAGAAAGTTTGGCTGGGAGGTGTTAATGCAACCGCCATATAGACCTGACCTTCTACCATTTTCTTTCTCTTTGGAACTCTTTAGGTAGTCAGGTTAACATCAAGAGAAGACTGCCGAAACTACTTATTGTGTTATTTGATCCGAAGTCCCAAAATTTATACAGCAACAGGATCATGTCTCTACCTACTAGGTGGTAGAAATTCTACGAACAAAATGGCACATATATACTGTGCACGAAATGCACGAATTTTCATACAAAAACTTTTCCCCAACCTATTATTAATATATATCAAGGAATAAAACAAGCACATGATTTAATAATGAGAGGGAACTTAGTGCCAATAGACACCTTAAATAGCAAAGGAATCACTTGATATTATAGATTAGTTGTCATTTTAGAGACAAGAGATATTACTGGCTTGGCTAAAATAGCAGAGATAGGTACATATCTAATCTAAAATAACACGCTTACTCATTTGGTATCTCCGACTGTCTGGGAAGGTCAGAAGAAAATTGTTGATTTTAAATGTTACAAAGTAAAGTTCAGTAAGTAACTAAAAAGTTCTATTCTAGGTAACCATGGTAGGTACCAATCATGTTGTCATGTGATAACATGATTGGTACCTACCATGGTTACTTAGAATAATATTTATATGGTGAAACCCCTTTATTTGGGTTATTCTAATCCGGTCCTCTAACACAGATACCCTCGGGATCAGTTTTATTTGATATGATTTCTGTTCCCATCTGATCCACACTGCAGAGGATCACAAATGTAGATGCCTTTGAAAATATTACATTGCTTTGTTTTGTGTGCTATTCCTTTTATCCTCTTGAAATAAATATTCCACAAAGCAGTGATGAGTTTCATGACTTATAACTACGAAAAAATCCATTGCTATTTTTGTAGCCGGTTTCTATGAGCCGAGTTCTATTTATATTGGTAAGCGGTGGCGATATCAAATTCGTTTCGATGAACGATCCCTTGTGTTATTAGATGTTGTCTCGCTCCACAAAGCAAACAGTAAAAAACTCATACATTTACTGAGCGAATATAAATATATTCACGATACCAATTACTTAATTATTTTTATTACTTAAATACGTTTATATTTTCAAAATAAACTTGTGGTATTATATAAAGCATGTGGTATTATGAATTTATTATAATCACCTACGTCTGTTTTAATCGAGTTAATAACCTGTTTGTTAGTTACGAAAATTTCGTACCCAATTTATTTGTTTATTTTGATATTGTGATTCGGGAATTTATTCAGTGTGTTTAAGGAAATGATATTTAAGAAATGATAAGGGATAGAGGTATTTCCCTGTTGTTTTTTTTAATGATTTAACATCAAAACACAAGATTAATAATTTCTCAATTGCGATGACATTTCAAAACACAAGACCGGTATCGTTGTGATATTACGCGAGTAGTTCGCAAGGAAATTTTACTGTCTCTTGGTAGGGCTTGTGGTTGCGACCACATACTTCAGAACTGGAGGTGTAGGGTTCAATTCTTAGTGAGAGCTGAAAATATCTACTTGGTTTAGTTGGTGATATGGCGTTTTTGACCACATTTTAAGTCCACCTGACTGTCTCTATTACAATAATGTGTTCTTTAGTTGGATGTAAGGTTCCCGTGTGGTTGAGGAATCCGTATGTAACTCGCTTTCATTATCGGCCTTTAGAATAACAGCATCTGGTGAAATAAAGCCTAAGTCCTAACCGATCCAGTTAAATAAAAGATGTAACGAGATAGATCACCCTTACCTTCAGGCAGGACTGTAAAAGTAATCAATAGGATTATTTTACAGTCGTAAAAGTATGAAAACTGTCTTTCCAACCTTTTTGTTAATATTTTTAAAGTAATAATTTCAATAATATATAATATTTTCGCTGCTATATGGAAATTGTGAATAATTATACATGCCATAATATTTTAAGTAGCTGCAATAAATTTTATAACATTAATACCATGTAATTCTAAAAATCGTTTCGCTTTTAAATATAACGTATATATGATAATTCACAGTTAATCCACTAGTAATACAAGTATCAAGTCAAATGTCCCAAAATGTCAGTAGACTCAGGATTTCATCTCAAAGAGGGACAAAGTAAGTAACACATAATATATTTGATTGTTCTCGTACCCTTAATAACCTCGGCTTTTGGTGAGGCAGTAATAAGGGGCCAATTCTTTATATGGACACGTCGTACAAAGGCCTATACGAAAATATCCTATGTAATCATCTGTATTTTACTAATAAATGTTCATATCAATCCGAGCTATTTTGTTAGTAGTATAAGGAACCGAGTTGATTATTTAGGCTGATTATTTTTCTATTTAAAGGAACTATCTTGAACTGTCGTCTCTGATGTCTGATCTCTGGATTATATACAATATTTTTTCTATTTTTTATATACTTTTAATATTAAGAGTAGTAAGTCCTTAAAATATCACTGTAATTGTTGCTTATGATAGTATATTTTTATTTTCGCAAGTTGAATCCTAAGTAATTTAAATCTATTAAAATATATCACATTTTCTGATTAGTTTAGTTATTTATTTATTTTATCTTATCACACGATAAACAAATGGGCTAACTTAATACCTAAAGCATTTTTTACTAGTCAACCAGTCGAAGTGAATATAAATTAAAATATTAGACACATCTGTTATTAAACAGCACTTGTCAAATGTCTTACACTTGCACGTGTCATTATTGGTTAGGAGCCTCACGTTATTATACCTGCCTCATTAGGTAAAAAATATTTTAATTTTTTTTTATTATTATTTTTAGGTAATAAAATTCAAAGTACTAAACGAGTTTAAATCCATTTAAATGATTCAGAGCAGAGTAAAAGGTGGTGTTTTTCTATTTATTCCTAGCCCTTATTCCATAGTAATAAACATAGTAATAAAAATATATATCAATATTATATTCAAATGAATGAAGAATAATATTATTTTCATTATTATTCCTTAGACATAAAACGTATTCAAAGACGTCATCAGAATCGTATTAGGTTGCATAGGTACGCATGCGACAAATATTCATTGCTAATACCATGTCGTTTGGCCGAATTCCCTGTAATGTGGGGGAGGTTATTGCCGTCGCATCTGTGCTTTCCTCATTTATTCGATAATTTGCGTCGAGTTTTGAAACACATCACTCTAATAGCCCATTTCTTGCGCATTTAATACCCTTATCGTAATAATTCATATTTACATATCATATTAATATAAGACACTGGACTTATTTCACATAGAACCTTCGTTCTTAAAAAGAGGAAAATTTTGCTTTGACGTAAATTAAAATATACTTACATTTATTTCTTTTTACGAAAACCCTTCAAATTAATTAAATTTTTTTTTTTCATAATTGCCAATCTGTTCTCAAGAACTCTATTTCCTCTTATTGCAAACAAAGAAAAAGATCTAAATTTTTACTTACAACCATATACAGACTATTTAAATTCTGAAAGAAGGTAATGTAAATAAGTATTTCACTTTGGAAATAAAAATGAACGGCACAAAATATATAAATAAAATTAAACTTTGTGAACAACATATTTATTTAAAAAAATATCAAGAGTGTTATAATTTTTTTTATTTATAAATAGCCTGAACGTTTCACCATAATTACGCCTAATGGAAAGCGGGGATGATCAAGTTATGTAAGAATAGAGATTAGCCTCAACAAGGGCGGTATCACCAATGAGTCACTTTGCACGATTCACCACAGAGTCCAGAACATCCAGCTAATATCAACTATTCGTCCAAAGAAAAGAAACTGCGACACCGAGGATAAGATGCAAAGAAATGCCTCATCTCATCCAATCGGTTTGGATTCGATCGCATCAAATTAATTATATATTATAATTCCAAAAGCGATTTTCACCACGGCATCGCTAGACATATACATCGAAGAGAATTGAAAAAACTGAATAATTATTCTTTGAGGTCTTAATTTGAATAATGAGATCCAAAAAGAACCTTTTGCCGAATACAAAATTATTTAAATTAAAATGATACTAGAAATGGCTAGTTCTTTATTGTATTATATTGTCATTTTTTATCAACACATAGAATAGTATATTATTCTGCCAAACGTGAAACGCCTTCTTTTTTGACTTTCTTAATTTTTTTATAACATAACAAAATACTAGAACATCAAATAAATACAAATCATGTAATTTATTTATTTTATTTGCTACATAAAACAGAGCTGTGACATAAATTAGGTCTTAATGACGCGACTTTATAAGTTATAGCTGTAGGCTGAAACTCCACTAATAATTGACATTATTATGTTACCTGAACTGTTCTTTTTACACACATATGATATACAGCAGGTGACACTAAATTAAACTACACTAAGGAAATACAATTATACATAAATTCATACAAAATATCGGCAATAAACATATTATAATCATTTTCTTCGCTACCCAAAATTAATCAATAAAGCTTATGCTGAAACCTGAACTTGGTGACAGAGACAATACATATGGAATTTTGAGTTACATACGGTGTTCTGTTTAATGGCTGTATATCAAAAGTAATTTCTCAGAAACGATCAAAATATCTCTATGTCAATGAAGTATTCGTGTATATTTCAAGCAATACCTGCGGTGGATGACAGTGCTACAGTGCTAAGTTTGAATAGATCATGTTTGTATGATATTTAATCGCTTTGATTAAATTTGTGATCTTAGTGAAACTATCCAATTACTTATATTGCTTAAGTCACTTCAATAATTTTATGATATTAAATGTCCTTATGCCTACAGATCAGAATTGAACGGTTTCACAGCATCAAAAAATCGATTTTTTTTTATTGTCTTATCTATTTCTATAACATCTTTAGAGTATTGTCCTAAATGCTCAAGTTGATCCGAGTAATAGTTTTGGAGATACAGCCTTTGTCCATGGTTGCAAGATTCTTTTTTCAACTGTCGTTCTATATTTAAAAAATGGTCACCTATACCTACAATAATACGATATATATATATATATATATATATATATATATATATATATATATATATATATATATATATATATATATATATATATATATATATTATTTCATTGACCTTAATGACATAATTATTAGTGTTAGTGCTTAAAGCAACTAGTTTAAAAATTAATTATTTATATAATATAATTTAACTTTATATCAATTACTATATCAAACTCAGTAAATCACATAGTCACAGAATATTCTTTATTGTACATCATAAATCACAAAAAACGTCAATTTTTTAAATGCTACATAGTACAAGGGCGATAAGACTATCGCTAATTAGCGATCTCTTACTTAGTATAGACAGAATACACAAGAAACGTATACTGTCCACTCTTTATATTTACAACCAAAAAAATCTCGACAAAATACCGAATCATTTACCTAGAGAAATGTAAATCGTTCTCATTTCTCAATATAGTTAGCAATTACTCAATGTCTAAAATATATTTTTTTTGGAGGAGGAATCCGCTTTCGTACCGTAACTTCCTACCCGCCACTGACTAAGTGCCGGGCTTGTGTTTGACTAGCCCAGTTCCTGATAATACACACCACGGTACCTACACAGCCCAACACCGGGGGTTGACCTGGGAACAATTTACCAGAACACCACACGCAATTCAGCTTAAAGACTTCTCACCGATGGAGATATTTCCAAAGTTTCTTATACAATTCCAGACGTAGTAGCATGTGCAATGTTCGCTTAGAAGCCACGCTTGTAGTCTGCAAATACCAAGCAATTATTATATTATAAAGCTTGTATTATGGTTACTAGATGACGAAAAAATATAGATAGTAACATGAATATAAATATCAGAAATATACTAAATAAACATAAATTACTCGTAATAAACATAAAAAGACCCGGGACCTCTGGCTGAGTAGACAAAAGGGTCTGACCACTTGACCACCTAAATACATTTTATACGTTGGTATGCTTAAATATTTGCGTATTGAATGATATTATTGTACACCAGAATAAAGTTAGCATTTTAAAACCTTGTAAAGTGTATGAATAAACAGATAGTTCTCCAATTTGTAATCTGTGCAATTTCCACAGAATATTTTAACTTAATGTCGCCTTCTTTAATGAAAAACTTAGGAGATCGCGGAAAAGAACCATTTTATTATACTAAACTGATTTTTATGTGTGTAATTTTTTTTCTCTTTTAAATGTATTCGATATTGTTGTTATCTCTCAAATATTATAGATATGAGCATAATTGTATCAATATTTATTTATATATAATAATTTTGGCTTTTAATACCGTATCTATGAATAAAAACTGTCGGAATGTATAAAAAAGTTGAGGAACGTTTGGCTTTTTACACTTCATTTTCTAGATTTCTATTCTATTGTACAAAAATTTATTTTTCTGCATGAATGTCTCTTTAATGACATATTTCATTTAAGGTAAAGCTTGGAAAAATGGTTTAAAACTGTTTTTTTATGGTTTATAAAAAACAGATCGGTGTGTCTTTACGTGTTAAGGCAAAGGAAGTAATTATATAATTACAGGGCGTAGAAAACATTAACATTTCTTGTCTTCAGAATACCAATGAATTATCGACATCGGGTGAGTTCTTAATATTACATGTACCTTTAAATTACAGTTACTTCTCTCCATCTCGTATACTTTTGTACCTCATATGATTCCCGGTTAGCCAACCAATCAGAGAATCGTTACAATATTACGTATGATACAATGGTACAATTATGAACTCTGTCTGGTTTCGTTTAGAATTTTATGGTTTGCAATGATTAGATTTAGTTTACCTTTTTTAAACGATTTACCATTTTTACTGCTCACAATATATACACACCGGCACAATTAGCGGAACAGAAAAAAAAGTGAGACTATGAGATAATAACGCATATATTTGACGAAAATGTAATTAGACACAAAATAACAAATTGATTAACATCTTTTAACAACGACTTTGAAAAATCTTCGTTATTTTTTATTGAAAAATAAAGAAATTTTAAATAAGTGAAATTTTTAGATGATTATGAACCATCACAAAAAATAAAAAAAAGTAAGCATTAAATGATTTAACAATAAAATTAAAGCAAAATTAATGACGAGTGTTTCCCCCTCTTGCTCTGATTACGGTTTCCATTCGTCTGGGC
This sequence comes from Acentria ephemerella, assembly GCA_943193645.1. Lineage (NCBI taxonomy): Eukaryota > Metazoa > Arthropoda > Insecta > Lepidoptera > Crambidae > Acentria > Acentria ephemerella. The sequence goes on from OW971882.1 coordinate 4,924,451, forward strand.
ATGCTACAGATTATGTTATCGATGATTTCTTGAGGCAACCGCTCCCAATCCTCAAGTAATGCGTTTCCAAGTTCATTCAAATTGTTGGGGGGTGGCATTCTGGATTTAACCCTTCTTTTTAGCAAGTCCCAGACATGCTCTATCGGATTCATATTGGGGGAATTTGCAGGCCACTGCATCACCGGTATACCTACGTGGCTCAGATATGCCTGTACCGATTGTGCACTATGAGCACGAGCATTATCTTGCATTTGAATAAAGTCGTCACCAATAAATGGGGCAAATGGTACAACATGTTCTTCTAAAATATCTCTGATGTATCGATCTGCTGTCATGGTCCCTCCTGTAACTATCACTAACTCCATGCGAGCTCCCAAACATATCCCTCCCCAAACCATAATCGAGCCGCCACCATAAGCTACTGTGTGTTCAAAATTAGACTGTATGTGGCGTTCTCCTTTGCGTCTCCATATTCGCTGTCTCCCATCGATCTGTTTTAAAAGAACTCTGCACTCATCAGTAAAGAGAACCTGCTGCCGTTTTAAAATCCTGCTTTTTTTGTGTTCCGCTAATTGTGCCGGTGTGTATATAACTGGTAAAAAGAACTTACTCATTAGTAAGATTATAAGCAAGTATATTATATAAAACAAATATGTATTTTTATACAAAATACAAATTTATTTTCTTCGTATGGTTTATATAATATTTACATTTATTTTGTCTAATAACTAAATACCTACTGCCTTACTTTAGTCTATGAGAGTTCATCATACCAAGAGTACTCACACAACTTTTAAAAATTAAGAAAAAATGATATATTGACATAACAGCATAAATAGGAAACAAGTTCCCCTAGTTCCCTTTTAACTACACTTTACTGCATATATAAAGTTACAATTGGCGGACTTAATAACTTTAGGCATTTTCTGCAGTCAACTTGAGAGGTGAGTCCCAGAAAGATTGAATAGAAGTGCCTAAATAAATAAAGGAAAAATATGAAATACGCTATATATGTCACAAAACATATTATCTTATACATATAATATATTATAAAAACTAATATTATATAACATTCAATAAAGTACACAGATATATTTAAATGAAGAGAATTTTTTGTCTGTTATCATCATCTCCCTTCCTCTTACTTGTTGGATGCAATTTTTTTTTAGGTAGAACCTGAGTTAAAAAATCGAATATGAAACACTTATACTATCTCATATTAATAGACGACCCTTATGATCATAGCTCCAAGATTATCAAAACCGATCAGTCCTGCATTACCAGTACCCAGCGGTTTCCCGCTAGACATAGCATTAACAGATCAACGGTCCACCTTATGGGAGGTCGACCAACGCCACGATTCACGGTATGACCTCCAGTCGAAGAATTGTCCTAGTCGCTCAAACTACCATCGGTTCTACTTCCAATGTATCCGTTTTACTGAAACTTTAGGCTCTCGATTCTATAAGCTCTGTCGGTCAACCTATTTATCTTACTCATCATTTCTTGCATTGTTCTTTGAGTGACTTTGAGCCTTCTTATCAATAAGTGAAAGAGTTCAAAATTGATTTAAGCGAGTGTTCTTAAAGACAGCATATCGGTTTTAGCAGTTCGCCGAAGTTTTAATAGGTCAGCTACCTATTATAAGTGACCGCAAATTTAGGTCGTTCTCTATTACAATTCGTTTGAGGCACATGAGACGTGTTCAGATTATCAAACGGCATTTTCAATGGAGAAATAGTGTAGATAAACATCGTAATACAAAAACACAAAATAAACCTTTAATCTCCCTATTAATGTCTATTCTCTTTATTCATGTTAGTTAACGATGTGCTTTGAATTAATAATACTAAAATAAATCCAGCAACTACATCGTCTTAAATTTTTGAGAGGTATAGCATCATTGACTAAGTATATAGTTGATTACCATATTTTAATACGAGTTTCAATTGAATTTTTGCAATTTAATGTTTTTATAGAAATGTTTTTAAATAGCTTTTACAATAACTAACACTTCTCGGAGCATCACTTTATTATGCTTTTGAAAAGGCTTACCTTCAAGGTTACCATAAAATAACTATAATACTTTATGAAACTTCATTAAAGTACACTTACAAAATAGGTTACGAACAATGAATGATTTGACATGATTTTATTTAAACTAAAGGGTAATTGTTTAAACTAAAGGTAAATATATCACAAAATACAGCAACCACGGTACAATTGCACCTCATCAGAACTGAATAAAACAATTCATTTGTCCCAACGAATGCATAAGGTTAATTCATTCATATGATTTAAATACTTTTATTAATCTTCCATTTGAATTTTTCCTTAATATAAAATTCAATTACAATCAACAATAGTTGGAAAAAGGTAAAATAAAAGCAACTACATTTAATCGCAACTTCTTTGAAATAAAAAATATCTTTATAACTTAATCATCATTACATTCTTCGTCATTATGATAAAATAAACAGGTGAATTTTATAGTGTATGCATATTTATATCCATAAAGGTTTTACTATTTTATTTAAGATATTGTCGGCAATATTCGTAACTCTATCCATACAATAATATGTTTGGGTAACAAAGACCTGAATGCCGGCGACAACAATATTATTTATTGGCATCTTTTCATAGTTACTAAGCAAGTATTGGATATTATAAGAGAATCTTTGTACGCCTTTGTGATTAAATAGAATAAGGAATGCTTAAAACCTATTGATAAAACGTTATTGAATACAAAGAATCAAAATATGTACCTATAATATATAAATATAGTCGTTGCTATTATAAGTATTGAAAAAATAAAAGTGACATTTCTTAAATACAGATGTAAAATATACGTAGTACTCAAGTGAGAACGTGTCTTTATTATTGGGTTATCTTTTTAGTTTCAGTCGCTTTCATTCAAATGTTAAAAATATAAGTAAAGGTAATAGTTATTTTAAATTGGTAAATTTGTATCATCTTAAATCGTTAAAAATCTTCTTACTGACTTAAGTTCTGTCATTTTTCCAACGCTTTTTGGGCTACAAAAGATAAAGACAACAAATTTGTGACCAAATTCGCAGTGTAGTATTAAGCCTTGAAAAGAGTCAAATGCATAAAATTCTTCATCTGAAGGTACGGAAGCTTTGGACTCGATACCGCTTGATTTGACAGAAGATAGAAAAGATGGCGTTTAGAGTGGTGTTGGATGAAGGATGCAAAGTTTGATGGAACGCATTTATTGACTATCTAAAAATTTGAGGCAGTTGACGAAACCTGTTTAGAACTTTAAGAGCTCTGAAATGGCGGTGAATGTTTTCCATGAAGTCAGTTTTAGTGTTTGAAAAAATCGCTTTTTAGTAACGCATTTGTGTAAAAATAGAAAACGTAATGTCTTGGTTATATGGGTCATAGAATTTTTTGAAAAAAAAATAGAGAAATGATAACTCCTTTAAAAAATGTTTTTTTTTAAAGGAGTTATCCTTATCTACGTACCACTCTACATTTGGTTTTATTTAAATCCATAAACATATGCTATGACCTACATCGATAGTTATAAATGAATAATACATTTCGTATGTATAAATAATCATAAATAATAGCACATTTTAATGATCTTCAGCGAAACTCCTTCCATTCTGGGCCTTGAATCTAGCACAGCTTGTTCAGTAGGCGTACCTAGTTGATATAATAAACAAAACATCAAATGATTATAATTTGTTTCATAATAATGAAATGTAAACATAATTATCGCGACGTTCTATTAGTTCACTAGCAAGAGCAATGCTAAAAATTGGACTAATTAATCAATGCTCAAAATGTGCATAGAATATTGTACATTTTATATCATAGTCCAATAAGCAATTTTCGCAATCTAAATTATGGCGGGAATTAAGCACAGTGTACTTTGCTGATAAAATAGTTAAAAGGATTAATAGTGGAAACATATTATAAGCGTCAGTAATAATTGAACAACAACGGACTTTTCCTACAAGTACAGTCAAGTGTATTAATAATGCACATAATTCTGAAAAACAGTTTAATTTAATAAAGTTTCTTAAATAATTATCAAAATAACACCCCGTTATCTAACCTTAAAGGAATTCAACACACTGAAATTGTAGCATGATAAAAAACATAAACAATAACATCACAATAATAAATTTATTGATGACTGGGCCTTCTTCCACGTTTTATTGTGGGTGTAAATAATGATACAACAATTACTGAAATAGCAAAGTGGATTAAATTTTCTCTTGATTATCTTGGTAAATATAAGGAAAGGTTCCTTAAACTGAATAAGTGTCCCAAAAGAACAAAGATGGGAAAACGCAGAACGAAATTATTTCTTTTACAATAAAATTAACAAAACTCTTAACATAAATCCTTTCAATATAAACACTGAGTATTTGCTCACTTTGGATTATAATATGACGGAGTCACTGTTTCTGAAACTAATTTCACCAGCATATTACAATGTCTTAGGAGAAAAAATATTTCAATAATGAATAAACATAAATTAGCAGAAATCTTGTAGTTAAAAATTTTTAATTAGATTTTTATTAGAGTATCTTATATTTACATACATATGACTATTAATTTTAAATGTCAAATTATGTTTCGTTAAGATTTATTAAATATTATTATTATTTACGAATATATGCTGCTGAACTCACACAGATAATAGTGCTGTTTTGTATGCTTATCATTTCTTTTAATTTAAGACTTGTTTATTTGTTTAGGACTTGTAACTATTTTGTCATTATATGAACACACCAATAAGCAATAACACCTTACTTTGAATAATCTTTTCTTTACCTGTCTAAACTCCATAATCTGCGATAGTATTCAAATTTTATCGCGATTTATAGGACTAAATTCAAATGGTAAAAGAAACGAATTCTATATATGAACTTGAATTGAATAAAGCGAGAAGTACGCGTATTACTCAATTTATTTCAATAAAAGTTCGAATATCATTGAACTATTCTATTTCATTTCACAAAGTAGGAATCTAGAATGACAAAAATGTTCGTCACAATCCAATTTGAAACGTCTAGAGCAGTTCAATGTTCACTTGGACGCTTTTTCTCGTTGGCATCCATTCAGGTAAAATATTGAGGACCAAGGAAATTTGTTTTGTTTTTTGTTTACCAATTATAATCTCAATAAAAGTGACCTCGATCTACCTTTATCTAAAAAGGAGAATCGATAGCAGCAAACTACATAAACAGTATTTGATATTAGTAACGAAAAGGAATGACAATAACGCAATAAAGGAATAAGGACATAACAAGTCGAGTTTTGTTTCTCGCGTCAGTGGACCGTTTCCTAACTGAATAACATCAATAAGAGAAAGCCTACCGGTACCAGCCAAAGTAACTCAACAGCAATCTAATAAGAAATCAGCTAGAGAGGAAAACGTTTCATTGACAAATAATAAATAGGTTACTCGATTCTGTATCTACAACATATTAGGTCGGGGAAAAAGTCTTTTCGCAAACAGTATGTATAAACTTGTAATAATATATCTTTGGCTATAATAAGTTTTAAAATTTGACAAAGTTAATTTTCTTTATCGAGTAAACTTTTCAAAATTATTGTATTATTTTAACAATTCTTAATAATTAACCCTTTAAGAGTAGCATTAAACATAAAATTAAATTTATCTTTATCGAGATTCTCTTTTGAAGGTTATATGTTGCTTATGGTTATCGACAAGTCTCGTCCCGACTTTAGGCTGTGTCAAATCTTAGCTGTCATCATTGGCAGCAGTAAACACGGAAACAGTCTAAGCCCCAAAGTATCAACAGATAAAACACATTAAATAAAGTAAAACATTGAATACGCATCGTAACTAATGTTACGATGCGTATTCAATGTATAATTTAATTGTTTTGTTGTACTTTGCCAAATATTATATGTCTATTTTATTATTGCTGTTATGTTTCTCTTTATAAAGCATATTTAATCTGCATTCATACCGAGACGAAGACCTAAAGCATAAATCTATCGTATAAAGTAATGAGGACTCTGACTTTGACTGTTAATTGTAGTTTGTTTTTATTATTTCGAAATATAGCGTGAATAAGAAAAAATGTCAAAGGCCAGCGTTTCAATTTAACTAACAGCTATATAATGGTTTATTGGTAAGACGAAATGGGCCCAACTAGAGTAAGTTGTATAAATTTTATAATTCAAATTTGTGTACAACACCTTTGTGATACTGTAATAGAGTATCACAAAGAAACATTTTAAGCTTAAAGTTTGTAAAAATTTTCGGTGTGATTGTACATGCATCCCTTCCACTCAATGTTTAAATTTATTTCCGCCACAGTTACAGATGCTTGTGTACTCGCTTAAATCTAATTCTGATCGTACCCTAAAGTACAAAAAATACGTTTTGGAATCAGTAAGAAGATATCAACAACAAGAGTTGAATTAACTGAAGTATTTACTCTTGAAGGAAGGCAAGGCTGTTTAATTTCTTGAGTTGAAGAGCGCTGCTGCGTCGATATTTTAAAGATATTTTAGATCTCAAGTTATCTACTCTGCCCTGTTATTTCAAACGAAACCAAGGAAAATAATAAAAAATATTTACATAAATTGATTTTTTCTAACATATTAGATTTTACTATTGCCATATTTTAAGTTTTAAAACAATACCTTACGGTACTTACATATTTACTTTGCAGTACCTAAATAAACATATTTATTGCATAATTCAGAATAGTTTCTCGGAAACCAGGTGACTTATTCGCTAAATTATTTGTTAGACCGAGTGTTATACATAGGCATGTCAAAACTTAAAACAAATTTAGATAAAATAGAAGACGTAATCTAATATAGACAGGTAAAAATCCCACTAGAAGCAGAGAACCCTTAAACTTAAACTAAGATATCTGTCAATTTAATCCCAACTTTATTGTTTCTAACAGTCATAATACGTTACGTAACGCTATTTTTATATTTGTAAAATTTTATTTAGCTTTTCAGACGACCGGTAAATTTGAAAAAGTCACTATTTTGTTTGGTAACTTGATAATAATAGATAGATTAGTTTTTATATCACATCTATACATAGCAAATAATAACTTTATGTAAGCAGAAATAAATTTTGGATGAAATACAAGAAACGCGGTGGTTAATAATAGAGTATCTTTGATTACTCACTAACATATTTTTCTAAATGACTAACTATTTTTGTTACCCTACATTAGTACAAATGAGTGATATATTCTCAGGTTGCATTCGCTGTGATAAATGCGATTAATTAGAGCTTGACGTTCGCACGTCAGTTGGAAACCCAATCACCTGAATACTTCTCCACTGATTTGGTTATTGGAGATAATGGCTGACCGTCCAATGTCCGTAACGAAGTTACAAGCGGTAAAAGTCCAGGGAGAATTTCAAACTTCCTGAGGCGTCGTTAAGCGATCTATTAGTAAGTAATTGCAGCATCGAATTATTAGATATATATTATTAACTGGTTTTCTCCAAGTAACAATTTGTTTTTGATAAATTACATTATTACTCTTACTAATATATACTTTTATGACTCTTCTTGCTAAATTGTGTTAACTTTACTAAATAATGATTTTATTTGTTTTATAATCGCAATCGTTGTATTATATTTCCCTACAATGGTGTACACTCGTCAAAATCGTTACAAATTGCAAAGTACTTGATTGTTAAACATTGTATCACAGTTTTAATGACTAACATTTATTGTATGGTTTTAACAAAAAAAAATGTTATGAGTTGATAAGTCAGTACAGTGTATAACGACCTCAAACCATTCGTCACTTACACACGATAGGAAATCTATTGTATTTGACATCTAAAATACCTTTATAACTTTCATGTTTGTAACCAGAAGATAAGAAAAAACCGACACAAGAATCCACTTAATTTTAATACTGAGATTAAGATATCCGCCCGTCACTCGCCAGGCTCTGTCGCATAAGCCGAAAGAAGTAACTTGTTGAAATAGGTATGAAGGGCCATATAGAAGGGCCCTTTTTATAGCTACGGACGGCTTTTCAAGACTAAAGCTAATTCGGTGGTAAAAATCTTGTGTCTGGTGGGGCTTCAATAAAGAAAGATAGAGTTTAATGTTATTTTCCACTCTTACTTAACGTTACAGGGATAGCACCACAACCATAAAGATGATCGCAGGTTAAATAAACTGTTCATTATAAAATATTATGGGAGAGTAATGGGTTTGTCTCCTATGTTATTAACTTAAGACTTCCTCGGCGTGTGCAACGTATAAGTGATACAATTGGTCTTACAGGTATAGCCCGCCATTAGAAACGAGACGTTTAATGTAATATATAAAAATCTCGACACGAGACAGAAAGAAAAGCAACTGAGAAATACTACTCAAATGTACGTAGACGTGGCAGAGGTCAAATGGGTTGTAATCTATTAATAAATAATTATTAAACCTTATTAAAAATTTAATTGTCTCAATTGCTATCTGTTTGATTTGTATCTCGCAATTTGAAGCCAAATATTCAGTCACAAGGATCCCAATATAACATTCTGAGTGTTCTGATCTAACGTTAATGCGTCTTTGGGGAATTATGTGTCCTTAAAGATGGGAGTGGCCGCCATCAGACACCTCGGTTATTGCGACAAGTCCTCTCAGGGGTATACATTTTGTACTTTGTTTTGTAAAAGTCTGTGGTAGCATTGTACTACATTAAATAGACGATGTGCCCTAAAAATTACAAAAAGGTATGAAAGACTAATCACGCAGATTGGATTATTTATTTTATAATTCTGAATTACATTTTTTAATTGTTCATGTTAAAGGTATAGAAAATGTGACACAACGACATAATTGAGTGATGGAAAATATTATTACATTGTATAACAAATTGAACAAAGAGATATAACGTATTTGCAGAATTGAAATCGTTAAAAATCAGTCAAGTAAAACTTTCTTGGTAACTGTTCCGGCTCATTGCATTTTACACCTGAGTGTTTGCGCAAATTACTCCATGCGATATTTATACGTTACACACGCAAATGTATCAAAATATGCTGGGTTGATATCATAATACAAACGATTTTTTATTATAAATCAAACAGCCCTTGTTATAAGAACACTCAAAGACGAGTTATAGGGGTATGTCATCTAAGTAGACCCATCAGTAGCAGTAGTACAATTGCTTTATTTCTGTATACAGCCTCACCAAGTAGGAAAACTTAGTGGTTTTAGATACTAACGAGTACTTTAATAATTGATATATGTATTTATTATACTTTGTTAACCAGTACTATTCTCAGATAGCCACATCAAGATAAGATAGCCACGACAATAAGATTGATGATACTCCTTTAATGCATACGTCCTGAAACTTTCAACCAATGGACCAAAACAGTGAACATTTGAACAACAAAGTAGGTAGGTAATGTTAACTCTTAAATCAAAACCCCTTTAGTATCCTAACTCAATCTATTCATCATTTATAACCAATAATTTTTCAACTGGTCATCGCGGTACTTTGTTTCCTCAGTACTGCATTATTGTGACAAGATTATTTTCCTTTTTACTTCAGTCTGTAACTGAGTTGTGAAAGATAGTAATTCATCACGTAGATGGCAACTTGCAACTCCAGTTAACGTAATAAATCATATCTGATAAATAAAATAAAAACAACACAAAGAACTAATTTGTTTTGATATACTGTGATTTATTTAATAAGATTTGTTAATACTTTTCAAAACTCAAAAGGATTTCCAAGTTAGCTCTAAAAAGGTTTAAACATTTCATTGTCAAAATTGAATTCATTATATGTCACAGATATTTAAATTTGTATTCGGCCATAAGTTACAAAGGTAATAGTACTACTAATCAAGGGGTAATATAGTGTCTTTCAATATTTGAGTTACCATAGGTAGGTAAAACAATATTCTCAATTGATAAAATAAAAATTACTTTTTTTTCCTCAACCGACTAATGTACTAAAAGAAATCAAGTACATGATGTATTAAAAATATGGATAATGTAATTACTTATTTACAAATTCATCTTTACAGGTTAAAATCAAAATAAAATTATATTACAATTTTCGTTCAGTATAAAACCCAATAAGTAAAGATAAATCCGACGATATTGGAGCGGAATAAATTTAATATCGTTGTGTCTACTTCTCACGCTACTAAGATTACGTATTATCATAATTGAGTTAAGGTGCTTCGTTTATTAAAACGAGGTCTATTAGGACAAAAAATTTGTTATGGTACGTAAAGCAGGTTCCTAGCTGTCTTTATTTTTTACTGATTTAACGGAAATAGGATTTATAACTTTAATATGGCAGAGAAAATGTCGCACGTTATTAACCCGAATGACAAAAATCGCAATTTAAAAAAAAAAACATTTTGAATAGGTATGGAGTTACCTGGCCATTGACGAATGTAATATATTTAAGATTTACGTAACAACTTCAAATTAGTTTCCTTTGAGATATCTATGTTGTAATAGAAACAGTCAAGGTATTTATTTCATTGAAACGGACATAACAAAGTAGATGATTGTCGAAGCAATTTAACAACTAACGATACTGTGGGCGAGCGGATACAAGCGATCAATTTAGCGAATTTAAAGGACTTTTAGTTAACAGTTTTTGGTGTCAATGAAACTATCGGCAGAAACATTATTCCATTCTAGAACTAAATGTATTTTGAACATTTTTAATAACTTTTAGAAACGTTTGAATCATTGAAAGAAAACTGTATTGGTCACTCAGAATATGTATTAAATTTATTAGTATTATTTCCATCTGATAGAACCAAATATATATGTGTTTAATTATATTAGTATTGGGACACGCCCCTCTATCTTCAAATTCAATGTCACTTTTCCCATATTTGGGGCTGCTGGAAGAGATTTCTTATAGAAATAAGCCGTATCTATGTACAATTCTCTTTCTGTCTAAAATAATTCCATTTTTCCTCTCTGTTATTACGCACAAAATACGCGACTCATAAATGGCGAATAAAAACATAAAAAGCCACATACCATACATACCCACGTAATCTATTCCGAAACGTATTGGTAAAAGTTTTAAAAGAAATCGAATAAAGAAACTTCCATTTATTTATCTTTCATTTTTATCCATGCATATATTCTGTATAACTTATGCTACTGTAAAATATAAATGAAACGATTTTTCTATATTCTTTTAAGCGCTTTATGTTTTGTTTAGTAGAAGGGTAGATGAATTGTCAAAAATGATATTGAGCATTGCCAATCATGAATGTTATGTGGAGACGGGTAGAAATATGGAGGAAAATAAAAGTATAATTGAAAGATGAATTGGTCCACGTGAATGTTAAAATAAGTGTTGCGAACCTTCTTACATTTTTGTGTAATTCCTCTTTTGGCTTTTACACTTTAAAATCATTGTGGTTTTGTCATATTTCTGTTGTTGTTGTTTACCTTAGTTACGGTTTATGTTACTTTTTTTCACTTCAATATAAATATTAATATTATCCATTTATCCGCCTTCTCATTTCATTAGTAAATAGGCACTAGCTCACCTATCCGTCCTCAACAATAAGAATGTATTATAAAGCAAAAATATGTAAGGAGATCTATTTTTCAAACTTGAAATAAAATTTAGTGTTTATAATAAGAAAAGTCGAGGGTCTGAAAATTCAGTGAGGGTAAGAAAAAATAAAACTTTGTATTTGCATCATACACGAATCATTTAGGGTAATAATTCTTTCCGCGTTGGTTTAAAAAGCTTTTCAATAGATTTTCTGTGATTGTGATTCCTCTGAAAGCAGCGAGATATTAAACTTTTTAATAAATTTCCCTAATTTATACTAATATTATAAAGAGATAAAGTTTTTGAGTTTGTGAGGTTGTAAAGGGTAAACTCTGAAAGTACTAGTATAAATTGAAAAATGTTTTTATATTAGATAGTCCACTTATCGCGTTTTATAGGTTGTTTCAAGTTAAATTTTTATAAAAATTTTAAATATTATTTAAAAGCAAACTTATTGCATATTTTGCTATCCAACCTTAATCGAATAAAATGATAATAGCTAATATCATTTTATTCGATTAAGGTTGGTACATCATTAAGCAATCAATATCTATTTAACTCCTTAAAAGGAACTGCTACGACTAAAATCCCTTATGAGACCTTATACTGTATTAGAATATTTTCTATCGCTTAACGTTGTTTTCTATTCAAGAACATATTTTTGTTTATTTAATAAAGTAATACGCTTTTATAGCATTCTATATTTTATATTCATATTTCAATTTGAAATGATTCGAACAATCGAGTTAAAAACAAAACATAAATCTGGAGATAGTCGCTTGAGGTTGGGGCTGATAGAGATATCAACCTTCAAATAATTTTGAACAATCGCGTTAGTATTTACATTTATACGTTTAAAACTAATCTAGTTATACGGATTCATATGCACATATCAACGTATTCGGGTGTGCTATCGTGGATACTGAAAACGTGAATGTTGTGAACCGTATATTTTTACATTTTCACGTTCCGATGTTAATCAGTGGATATCAAATGCAGACTTAAATGGAAATGGTTATTCCCGGGTGCTTTTCACCCAGTTGTTTCCATCAGCAAATTTATCAAGACGTGAAAGAGTTTTTGATATTTTATCTATGTTTTGATGGACATCGAATCCTATTGGGTCATAATGATGCTTTTAGTAAATATGTGTAAACATATTTTATTGGATATTAACTCTGAAAATGTTCGAAAGAAACAAAAAACGTTAGCGCTTTTATTTATATGTTTATGCATGAAATGGAAGCTATTTCAGATGAATTTTCGTTGTGTTACCATCAGACGGAATAATTGTATACTACACCATATTCTATTACAGAAATATCAACTCTTCGATATTTATTTCAAACTCACTTCTTTTAATACTAAATTAGTCGAAGTAAGTAGTCTAGGTACCTACAAAATTAATTGCAGATTAATTTTATAATTAATACAAACGTTTATGAAATCTAAAATGCCAATACTTTCCATACTTTATTCGAACGTTCGATTTGTGAATCCATTTGAAAAAATAAAGAGCGTAAAAATGCAGTAATCCATTGTTACCCACAGGCCACAATAGAGTTTAACACTCGCCACCTGCGGGAAAATGTTCCACCGGTCGGAATGTACCTAAGTGCCAAGTTGCAGCCTCGCTTTTGTGAAAAGAATTCCTTGCACTTTAAGGCATCACCGCCAAGCCATTTTATTTATTGCACATCTTCAAGGATATTGCGTTCAAAGTCGCTTCAGCGCGGATCAGCGCGGTTACTAATAGTCAAAGAGTGTTGTTTGTTAGGTAAAATATAATGAAAATTATTCTTAACGTTCATGGAAATCACACAATATAACTACTTATTAACCCTTTTCAGGCCAGGCGGACCTTAAGGTCCGGTGTGCATTACTTGTGAATAATAAGGTTAATAAATTTTTCTAAGAAATAAACTTTTTTTTATTAATAACTGATTTTTGTTATTTTTAAGACACATAAATCAAAAATGCGTTCGCCGGCCTGAAAAGGGTTAAGAATGGTATGTGATTAATAACCTCGACTTTTTACAACAGGTTCCTCTTATTTAGTAAGAGTCAAAAAATATTTTTCAATAAATGTAAAAAAATTGTTTTATTTAAAGTAAAACTTTAAATACAACTTTTAAACATGAGAAAAATGATATGATCTGTTATTTAAAAATTGTAAAATGAGTCACGATTGGCCAGTAAATCAGAAAAAAAATTGTAGCATTCAGAATGTGACCTTTTGTTACCCTTTATCGCTTTCACAAAAAAAAATAGAAATTGCGTAGCATTCTACCTCAAAACACAATTGTTATCTAAAATTACATTCATTTATATAACGCTTCCTGAAAACTAGTTAACACCAGACGTTTCATAATATCTGTGGCTTAATAAAATTTAAAAAAACGCCGTTCTCATTCTGATTTCTGTCATTTTTGACGTGTAATTTATGCGCCGAGAGCATTTTTCTTCATAATTAAAGACCGGCCTCTTATTCTCGTTTATAAAAGACCGTAAAATTAAACCTGCATATTCGTGTACGTACTATTTTATATATTCCGGACCCACGTCATAAATTAGGTCCACAAAAAAGGAACATTATGCTAGGCTTGCAGGCTTCTACATTTTTACCGTTATTCTGTATTTTCATCGAATAAGAAATTGGGTCTTATCAAAACATAATTCATGTGATATCTGTTAATGTTACGACTATTATGCAGGTACTTTTTAATTGTATTATGCTCAATAATACATAGCATATAATGCCACAGAATATTAAAACTCAGTCCTGTTATTCGAAAGATGCGATGCGACGTAGGTGTTATGCAGGCTTTAGAGTAAGATTTAGCATGTGTTATAAATGACAAGAACATTGGTGTATTTAAGCTCCACACATCTGTATAATCACCTGCAACCCCAATCGTAACACGTCTATGCACAGCAAATAAACACAGCAATATTAATTTTCCTTTATGAGGTCGTTCCACTTAAGCTGTAATTACGTCTTTTTATATACATGAGCGCTTGGCTCACCTGTAAGGAACCAAAAAGTTAAGCAATATCTGAAGCTATAGCTAATATGTCATAATTCGAAGTACAAAATTATTTATATTACTTGATATTAAAAATAATGTAACACAAATAACAACAAGCGTTTGCGGTATGTTAATTTTAAATAAAATGGAGTCAAAATAATTCCGTCCTGAGCCTTAGTTTAATAATTTTGTTCAATATAGACGTAATTTCGATTACGTCCCAAATAGAAATGTGTTGCAAAATAAAATGTTTTCAATTTCTTCTAAAGATGGTTTTAGGAATGAAAAAGCTCAATGTCAGTCTTACAAAGAAATACGAACGGAGAAATTCCCAATAGAATCTATACGTCAGACTCCGAGAATCCATGAATTAATAATCAATCACCGTAACGCCACCGTATTGAATTTAAAAGTTACTTAAAGGCAAGAGTAGCATTACTTTAGACCCAAAAAAGTAAATTGTGATATAAGTTCTAAATGCTCAGAAAGAATTTCAGTGATATAAACACAGACAAAAATAATAGTAATAAATTATTTGTCATTACAAGTGATACTAAATAGACGTGGAATAAATAATATATTTAAGAAAAGCTAATTTCAGCATACAAATATAAATTTCTTGAACTAAAATTTAGAACATCAATTGATGTTACCTGCATTAAATGTAATTAAAATGATTTATTCATTTTAATAATAAACAACAGGGTTATGGTGATTATATTTTAAATATTTCCTTCATATTATAGCTTACTTAAATCTGGCAATGTAACTTCTTTGATCGTTAAGAAGTTTATTAAATTATTTTCAGGTTCAACCTGTAAACGCAGTAAGTTTTTAGTTCTAATGTGATTCTATTTCATTTGAGGTAAAAATTAAATTAAATACAACAAGACGTAGTTCAAAATCAAAATATAAAATTAAAATATTACCACCATAGTTTACCAGACATCCGGTAAGTTATTATTAAATATTCTGCACAGGAACTAAACTAGATAAATTTTATGTCCCCATCTTGGTCTTTGCCACAGCTTCTCCGGTAGCGACAGATCATTACTGAAAACTCTTAAACATTTGGTAGAATTACAAGATGTGGAGTGACACTAGTCAACAGGATCTTCCCTAATGCGCTGTCAAGCCTTATACACCCTAGCATAAAGCTTTGGGCAAAGATGGTGCTTATCAAACCATCTCTCTATTACCCAAATAAAGCCATAATAATACCATTTACAAAGAAAAGACTTCTAACACAGCTAGTAGTATTAATAGTAGTTGGTTGTCTTGATCTCTCAGTTACATAAGTAATTTGTCCACGGAAGTGAAATATCTAGAAATTACCCATGACTAAGAGCTTACATGAAAAACATAATTGAAGAACAGTATTGCGTAATCTCTGAAAGTTTTCACTCAAAGAAGTACATTCTTGTACAAAACATAATAGGGGATAGTTTATCTTTTAATTAAAATGGGATACTAATATGGTAATTTAGAGGTTCTAACAGACACGTGCCACTGAAACGCTTTTACCTTTGCCGCACCCTACAAAATTTACATTTTAATGAGGTAAATTTGTAGCCAAATTGTTTTCGGAACCTCTGCGCAAAAGAAATATTTATTTCTCAATCTCTTAAACATTTTTTATTTTATTTTTTTGAAAATCACTGTTTTTCATCTATAATTCAGGTCACGTAATCAATTTCTTTCTCTAAGTTATAAAGAACCTAAAATACTTAAAGTACTTAGTAACTTAGATATTTCATGTACAGTAAAATAAAAAAATACTCATTATTAAAAATCTAAAATGTCTCAATCACAAGTAAAAACACTTGCACTTACCGATGTATTCAAAATATTTTCAATTATCTAATATTTTGATCAATACTAATACGAACTTTTTTACAAAATCTTCATTTATAATACCCTTAAAAAAGGATCCGCCTCTATTTCGTTACTTGAGAACGTCTCATTAAAAAAATCCAGTATCCTTCAAGAAAATGTAAATAAATTTGGTCTTGTGTCGGTCTCTCCCTAGAGGATAACAAAGGAACCGTCCCAACGTCAATCAACACAAAAATTCTAAATAAACCTTTTTTTATATTATGAACAATTTAATAATTCATTTCAATCAAAGAGGTCAACTTGAACCAAACAACAATGTAAGTAATAATAATAATCATTTTTAAATTGCTATTACTTATAAAAGTCGAGATTAATCTTACCATTTAAAAGAGTCAAAATTAAGCACAACGTACACAGTTACTAGTAAGTTTTCTAACTTTTCCATAGACCCTTTGGGTAACTAAGTGGCTAAGCGCCCTTACCTTTATAAGAACAAAGAAAAATACTCCTAGTATTTTTTCAATTTTTAACTTACCCAAGTTGATTTCTCTTCCTAACTCAAATAATTTCAAATTGAAATAAACAATTATATTTAAACAATTATATATGTAGTTTTAAAATGTTGTTGTGAAAGTATCATAAAGCATTCACTTCATACTAATAGTTTATCTTGTTTCTTCTTGCATTCTTAAGTAGAAATCCTTAGTAGGATTAAAAATAAAATAAAAATTGAGTTTTAATAAGTTGGACACAAACTTTTGGCATTAAAATATTCTGTAAGCAACGCTTGTTTATTCCTAAGATTATACCAACGAGTGGTCGAGAAAAGTTTCGTAGACTGTTCGTTATCTCAGTCAATTTGTTTGTTCTTTTAAGTTTTAGTAACCGCTAAATATAATCTGTGGAAAATTAATGAGTATGAATTTTAACACTGTGGCTTTTTAAATACCCACCACTCGGGGGTTTTACAAAATTATCTGTTTTTATAGGTTACTAATTTTATCGTCTTCTTTTTTTTCTCGTCTGAATATTGAACAAAATCAAAGCTTCCAAAATATGTAAGTACAAATTTTATCACAGGACTTTGGCCCCTAAAAATATTTTTGCAATAAGATTTAAAACACAAAAAATATCACACTTCAAAATAAATTAATATAAATATATTAAGGCCTGATTTTCAAAGTTGAACAGCAACTTATAATACTTGTAAATCATTTTAAATAATGTAGCTATTAATGTAGCGAATGTAGCTAATACAATTAAAATTTATAATCACTTTGCAACAGCGGATAGAACAAGAAGGTTACAGTATATTTAAGATAATTTAAGAAGACAATTTTACTATTCAACTGGTTGGTCATAATAGACTTTGATGTCATTCGGATTTTTACAGATTCACAACCAATAAAACCATGAAAACTATATAAGTATTGAAAACATAACATGATAACCTTTCAATAAGTAATAACCTTCCACATCTTAA
This sequence comes from Acentria ephemerella, assembly GCA_943193645.1. NCBI lineage: Eukaryota > Metazoa > Arthropoda > Insecta > Lepidoptera > Crambidae > Acentria > Acentria ephemerella. Next base: position 4,942,357 of record OW971882.1, read on the forward strand.
AATCCCACGGGAGCTCACACACGATAGAAAATGTATTAAGTATGATAAGTGGTAACAATCTTTAGTATCATATTTTACATAAATTCCATTTAATTTCAATAAGTAAATTATTAAACTACTGTATAGAATTTATAATAATAATTTGTATTGCTTCAGAAGTTCTATCCATCGCATTTTTCTCTTTTTATGGTAGTTTCAAACGGAATTATATTGAAAAGGAGCCCCTGAGCTTCTCGAACCGTAATCTGAATAGATCCACAAAAAGAACCTGGCTATTTTAATTTATACGGTGCGCTGTGGTCCGAATCTCAAGCGACATGAAACTCCCCAATATTTTACTAAATTTGGGGGCAAATATTAAAATTCAATATTCCTGAAAAAGCAATTTATGAAGAAAATTATATTAAAGAGCAATTTTATTTTGCAAGAATTTCACGGCAAAGGAATTAAGAAGAGTTCCTTTATTAATTTAAATATCGTTGATGTGGACTAATATCAGAATATATATCATAATTAATTCCCAATTTTCAAAGCTTTGATAAGTCAGTTATGTAACATGTTGGCAATTATTCATTAATGTCATACATTTTTACTTTTATGTAGGTACATAAAAATAAAAATGTATGACATTAAAGAGTAGGTACTCTCCATTGGTCTGTCCAGCGCCTGATCCTAGCGACACTTGGAATTTCACACTTTTACCCTAGGTATATAAGATATAAACACACAGATTAAATATTCACCTAGATGATTATAATTAGCCATGGGCACGCACCCGCAGGAGATTGATGCTCTGGTTCTGGCCAGAGTGCATCAACACCGGATTGCGGCAAGAATGCGGGGAGAACGTCCAGCACTTGAAGACGTGAGGTGGGTCCGTACCCTGGCGCAGAAAAAGGTTCTGCGGCATTGGGCGAGGCACTTGCCACTCCAGCTGCTGGCCAGTGTTAGAGGAGTGGTTCCGGTGCCACACCTACCGCATAGTACAAGTACTGACCGATCATGGTCCCTTCGGTTACTACCTGTACCGTATCGCCCGTCAAGAGGAGACGCCGCGTTGTCATCACTGTGACTTCCCCAACAACAAGGCTGAGCATACTCAGAGAGCGGTCATCTCTCACTGCCAACCGTGGTAAGAGTTACGGTTAGTTGTGAGAGGATATGGGAAGCTGTTACCTCGTTCTGAGAGACTTATACCCTTGCAGAAGTAAGCAACGGAGAAAGAGTGGAAGGACAATTATCCCTCTCCCAAGTCTGGGACTGCCCAAGTAGCTCTGAGCAATCTCCATCGTCGCGAAGTCTGGTCGTGTGGCTGGGCTGTCTGGGGGCAACCTAGGGTATGGCTTGGAAGGCCCAGAAAATAGATTTACCGGAGAGTTTTAGTGAGTATTTCCAGTGCCTTGACCCCGGTTGAGCTCCACATACGCCCACCGCCTAGCCCGTAGCGGGTAGGTCCGTAAACGAATTCCTCCTTAAAAATAAGAGGTGATAATAACCAACCGGAGTAAATTATTTTTTTTATGTAAGCTGATTAAAATTTGAGTTCTTTCTTATTGAATAATAAGGCTAAATTAATAATGTAAAACATCAAATCTTGTTCAAATTGTTATACCTACATTTAACAATAATCCCATATAATTATTTTCATATTTAAGTACCTAACAACAAAATTATTTGAGTAAATATTATCAATAGGTCTTGTTATATAAATCAAAAAGTTGGAATGCTAACTTTTCAGCGCAAATCATTGATATTGCCTTTCAGGCAGATTTGCAGATTAAATAGGAAAATTAGTTTTTATTTTGACGCTTTCAGTTTCAACTTTGTAGCTATAACTACTATATAAACCCTTAATGGATAGATAAAAATACAACCTATCTTAGTTGTTATTTTGGTTGTTTCTTCGTTAAGGTTGTTCTTATCAATCGATTGTTAATTTTATCATTCTTAGCATACAGAGCGATGTGCCTGAGATATGAACATAGGCATATTTAACACCGTGTTCTTGTTAGGAGGTTTATTAATTGCAGATATTATATATTATTTTTGTTGTTATAAAGTAAATTTTTATTCTATTGAGCGGCTATATCAGACAAATTGATATGGAGTAACCCAGAAATAATTGATCAGCGAAAAGTACTACAGTGTAAACATTGAGCCAAAACGCCTGAATCACGCTTACAAACTTTGCAACATCAGCATATATACAAGGTCCGAAATGATACGATTGGGCTGCGGTCCTTAATAAGAACAACATCAAGAAAAAATTATTAGTTTGATGACAAGACATGTACAAGAAAATGAATTTGTTATGGTTTGAATCATCGACGAATATGTTTTAAACATGTTTGTGTTATATTTTACCATGCGGATTGCGTTGGGAATACTGTTCTCTAAATACAAAAGAATAATCAAAAGTTCTACGATTTCAACATGTAACACATAAATTTTAATATCTAAAAGTAATCCAAATTCTAAGCCTCTAAAAACCTATTTGTTTTACCAAACACCGTCCAAGCCATAGTCCGCACCCCGGGGATATGTCACTGGCTTTTAAGATTTTTGTAGGGACTATAGCCGTTCCTTTATCATAAATTGCCTCAAGTTATTGACCATGTTATTTATATAAAGACAGAGGGGACATGACAAAAATGTCTAATAGTTTTATAAGCACAAATGAATCAAAACTTGTTTTCTTTTGCTATAAACTAACGTTGTTTAATGTAAATATTTTATTAATCTATCTTCGATGTTTCATAAATGGCCAGGGCTTTGAGTTTGGTGGTAGCTGGTCTCCAAGACCGACGATCCTCTGTCGATCCCGATATTAGAGATATTTTAAGCGATGCACAGTACTTAAAATGTCTGCAAAGTCAGGGACAACGGCGATCCTTTTAAATGTTCTCGGGCGAGCCCAAGTCACCGCTAGGCGCCATGGTCATAAGCCCAGAATCCCATATACCCCACTGCTGGCTCCGTACTGTAGGGATGATGGGTAAATATATTCCTCCGACTATTGTCGGAGGGGCCCAAGTCTTACTTTTTTCTTCTTTTTAAAATAAGAGTAATTAGGTATTTTATTTGAATAAGTAAGTTATTTTTGGTCTATCAAAAAACCCTTAACTGGCGTTCGTTACTTTAAAGTATCATTAATGTATTCAATATTCTATTTTAAACATAATAATAAACACCATAATATTGTTTATCTAAAAATATTAACTTTACACCACTTTACAAGGTGCTTTACCTATTAGTGTTGTATTGAAACATTTCAACTTAAAAAGTAAAATTATTTTAACAGGAAGCAAAATCATTTTCAGTAATCGCATAGATTTTTCTAATCAAATTATTTAAAATGACTGCGATATTTTTTCATATTAAATAATAATTTATAATATATAACTAATATATAGTATATAACTAATATATAATATACAACTAATAAATATATATAGATGATATTTTAATAACAGATGGCCGTAAGTAGTTAAAAGTATTTTTTTAAAGCCTCATATTGAATATATTTTGCTAAAAATGATTGAAATAGCTCAATTAGTAACAGAAAATTGTGTAATTGTGTGACTTTTACTTTGTATTTGATCTCTATAACCTATAATCTGTAACTTTTATATTATTTACATAACTTACATTACAACTTGCATTTTTTTCGAATGTAATGAGAGCAAACAATAATAATATATTATCAAATAGAACACGAACTTAAAATTCTTGTTTAATACGACAATTTTGTAATTCATGTTTTAGAAAAAGGTAAGTTTTGCTTCTTTCGTAAATTAATACACAAGTAACAGTTATGAATGAAACAAACACGAAGATAACGATACAAAGGAGATGAAATGAACAAAGTGTGAATGTGGATTAACAGACAAAGAAAAACTTTGGTATCACGCGCCACAGTGAGATTGTGTTGAATAACTTAAGACTTCGGTGATTGAATCGACAGATTGTGGTTTATCACCAAAAGTATCCCATCGTCACCAGAAACAGTTATTTAAATCCTTTCTACTTAACATTGATTCTTTGTTAATCCTTTACTTCGTATTTCAATCATTTTATGTATATAAAGAAAATGAGAAAATATTTTATACATGTTAATAACTCGTTGAAACTAAAATTATTATTAGCAAACTACTACAGCAATTTTTAAAACTATATTTTGTTTAATTTGATGCGTAGGGCTCAGCTCAAATTGAAATAGAAATTTTAATAATTTTGCTACCATCGGACCTTAGTCTTCCAAGGCATTTCATTCATATCAATCGTACCATGCCCAGACCATTTCTAACGGCCTACTTACATTCAGTTAACGTGTCTACCTCTTTTTACTAATAATATAATTTCATATCATTAGATTTATGTGCCTCTTTAATAGAACGAGGAAATAAAATACTACGAGTCGAATGGACATTAAATTTCGCCAATAAAAAAAACAAAGTAATCCAAATAATACTACTGCTGCTTTTGTATTATCAGCAACACTGACTCTGCTACAAAAAATCGTTAATAAGTAAATATTAAATATTATAAACTGATGTTTCAAATCAATTTAATTTAACTATACCGTGAAAAATTTGACATACATATAAAATCTTTTCATTTTAAGAAAATAAATAACAATTTTTCATAATTCTTACAGAGAAAAACCGAGTGTATGTAAATCAGTACAAAGCCGAGCTTAAAAGGAACGGAGAGCGGTTATATTTGTCGGAAATATAGGAAAACAAATAACTACTCTAGCCTCAAATTTAGATTGAATCTTCGTTCCCCCGCGACACAAAAGCCTCAAGCTTTATTCTTTATCAAACTGGGAATAATTTTCTTTAAAAAAATAAAAAGACGCAGCTGAAACTGCTTAGAAATTGGACTGACTACTAAGAATACGGATGAAGACAAATACGATTTTTGTCTCGGGAAAAAAGACAGAAATATTTCTTTTTCAATATTTCATTACAAATAATTTTATTATGCTACCGGAAAATTTCTAATATTTCTTGAGTTCCCTGTGTTCAATTCAATGTAAATCATTTAACAAAATAATAGAAATAATTAAGTCACACTGTAATCTATACTATGTTTTCTAATTGTGATGACTAAAAAAATATATTTTAAATTTAAGGAGATCATTCACCGATTGCAATGCCTTGTATGAAAGATTATCGACAAATAGTTATCATAGTTCTGTAAAAAATGAAATTATTGAATAATGATAAAAGTTAATATAATTTTCCGAAATTAATTAATAGCCCATTAGAATTCCTTTACCAAATTCTTGAAATAGTTAAGTCCTATACTAACTAAGTTTACCCGCAGCTTGAGTAGAGAAATTAAAAAGCTATTATCGTTCAGAAATAAATCATTCCCTCTCCGTTGCAACACTCGTTCAGACAGTTTAATTTACATCGGAAGTAAGTTCAGTTTAATTCTGAATTGCTGCCAAATGTAACGAATTGTTAAATACAAGCTGACTCATGATCGCATACTTTGGGGTGCTCTTAATAACAAACCATTTACAGTAAATACAATTAAGTCATTCAATTAACTATAAATTGTTGAATGATTTTGTGCCGATAACAAACCAGTTTATTTGCAATTTCATATAACGTGTAGCTTTATTCTTCTCTTTTATTTAAGTTTCATTGTAAATCTGGTGGGCTCATTGTTAACATTCCCATAGAAGCTCTAGTTCAGGAGAAAACAGAAAAAGTAATTAGTTTATGAGAAAAATTAAAAGAATTGCAACATTTCAGATACTGTCTTTATTTAAAAGAGTAATATTTTAAAATATATTTATTTTAGCGGTAACTTATATAACTTGAGCTTCTCCGTTTATGGTTTTCGTTTGAATTGCATAAAAACAGCCATTCTGTATATTTCCTTTATACTATAATGATTTCTCTAAATCCCTTTGCTTTTCCAATTGAAATTACTTTGTAAAGGAGATGGATTACTTCATCAATCCAATCACCGAATCAAAAAGTATAAAATATATAAAACCAACAATGCAAATTATTCAACAAATTAATTTGGCCCACACGTCACAATCTTAAGAAATAGGTATACGGCACAGAAAACTAACTGTTACATCGTTGCTTTTTGATTTTTCCCATTTAATTTGCTAGTATAAATCAACCTTAATATGATAGTGCTAAAAGCAAATTGGCGTCTCAAATGTCTCAGTCAGGATAAGGGTCGCGCCGGTCGCTTCTAATCTTTTATTTAACCCCAACTCAATTCCGGGTTCGAAAGATTTTACTTCCGAATGAAAATTTTATAAAGACACTCATTTAGCCCATAGATTCAGTGACGGTTGCAAATATTATATAATTCGTCACTACGTTTTTGTAAGTAATACAAAATTATCATAGTATTTCTCTTTAGAAGACATTTATGTCATAAAAGGTTTATATAAAAAAAAATTTTAACTACAATCATGTAATCCTATCGAATTATATATAAAACTTAAATTTTATTATTTGTAAAATAGATTGATTTGTATGAATATAAGCTTAAACCTGGAACCACAATATTGCATGGGAGTGTTTTGGCTTGAAAATGAGGTGACGGTAAAGCCTACCAATCCCAGCAGTGGGACATTTTAGTAGACTATAGATGACGTTACTGTTAATTGAATTCAATTTTTGCATTTAAGACCTAACCATATTGACCTTATTTATACTTTATACTCAAAAACATACTCCACCTTAGGCCTTTAACATGTCAATGCTAGTCAAACGTCACGATGCTAAACGGGTTGGACGAATGTTTTCCGAGTAATTATTAAACCATTAGATTAACGTGTTGATTTAGCCAATTCAATTGCTTTTAAAGGTGCCTCTTTGTGTATTTGACTACGTATGTAGTTTGCGGTTCAATCTGTTGGTGACTTAATTAACAGAGCGTTTCAGTTTGCTTTAATCCCAGTAGATATTCAAAAGCCCGTTACATTGTACACTTATAAATATATTTCAAATCAACAAATATTTTGCTTAAAAAATAAGTTTTTTTTTTCAATATTTGAACAATAAATATTATATATAATTATAGATATTCTAAAACAGCAGGTATAATAGAAAAATAGTAAATTAAGAGTCGATAGGGAAAATGCTAAGCAAAAGGATGCATAAGGTATCTGCTTTCATTAAGGTACACGGCAACTACCTAGGTAGAAGAGAAATGAGTTCAGATATCTTTATAACTGAGCGAAAAATCCAGTATCGCCAAACTCGGTTATATACTGACTGAAAAAGTGTATTGAGTAGGTATAAAATATTAATTTTAGCTGTTACATGTACCTCTCCTGCACGGAATATAATACAAATAAGTACATTTTTATTATAATTTCATGAAGGAAATTAATGTCGTTGTCATTGCCAGCTATTTTCTGGACTATCTGGTTACCAAAAAGAGCTTTAGTTATCATATAAATAAACTGTTCTAAATATAGTTCAACTTTTACAATTCTTTATTTTGGTGTTGTAAAATCAATTCTGGATCCGTCGTATTAAAACCATAAAAAAAACATCGCTAACATCGAGAGGGATAAGATTTAAACATAACATTTAAAAGTACCCAACCAATAAACCAACTTATACCCCGTCTTTAGCTTCACACCAAATGGCAAAATCAAATAAAATTTTAAATAATTGATTCTCCATTCTTTAGCAATATTTCTTTGAGATGCCACCTGCTTAATTCTCGTCATCGTTCAATGTTTAATTTGCCGTAAATGCTATCTTATTATGCTACTAATACCTTTTTACAGCGTCCTGCCCAAAATGTCGATATTTTCTATCTTACGATAGGAGGGAATAAAAAGACTGCAAAAGAGCAATTATATGGTTGATATCGCAAATTAAGTAGTTTGTCATTACCTATTTTACCACAGATGCTGGAAAAACTAAAAATTTCAATTTATGTAATATTTATTCTATTAAGCATATTTTAAGCCACCTGACCAATACTAGGGAATGACAAAAACGTCTTACCCACCGTGAGATGGTGATATTGAAAGGATTATTATGAATTATTCAGTGTGAAAAGTCTCAGGGCTTCGCTTTTGGCTCGCCTCATTCATGCCGGCTTGCTGTCAAAGTAACCTTAAAATGCACATATTTTATTTATTTTTTACTTTTTTCCAAACGAAATCTGCCGCTTAATAGCCTTAATGCAAGTGGGAGCATGGAAAATAATCTCTTTAGTAGCAGCTCAAATGGGATCTACGGAATAATTCTTTATTAAGAACTACTTCGTTCAGATACTTCGATTAATTGGCATTTTGTATCGAAGGCATATAAGTCATTTTTTTTTGTAAAATTAATCTAATTAATCAAAGTATGTAACATTGTTATCTATGGATGTTTTCCATCTCATAATAATATTGATGAAATAATATATGTTTATTATGTCATAAAAACATATATTATCACGTGGGCGAGTATCAAAAACTCTATTATGGATGTTTGGACTGCCACATCAGAGTTGAATTTTATTCCGTGTAAGATATTATGCAAATTACGGAAAAAATGGTAGTTTATTGGAGCAAGATCTGTAAAGTACGGTGGATATCGTAGACATTTAAATGGCAGCTCCTCTGGTTTAGCGGCCGTTTGTTGTGCATTGTGTGATCTAGTGTTGTCTTGAAGCAGCAGTGGTCTAAAACGTATGACCAGCCTCGTTTGCTTAGTAGCTAGTTCTTCCATCATAATGCGCAGTTGCATACAATAAATATCTACGAAAATCATTTGGCCAGATTTTAGAAACGTATAGTAAACGACACTGGCACTAGTCCACCTAACACTCACAAGTAACTTTATCTGCGCCAATTTACGCTTGGGGCAAGATTCGGTTGGTTTCCAGGGTTCAGCCATTATGACGAGCACTTGCTATACAGAATAAAGGATCCATTCCATCACTGGGAATTCACTTCATTGTTTTATCGGTTGAGCATGTTTTTGAGTTAGTTGTTAATAAAAAAAACAAATGAATTACTATTTTCAAAACTCAAATGTACCTGATTTTTCTAAACCAAAGAGATTTTGCCAGTACGACTAAAATACCATTTTCATATGTATGTACCTAAAAGATTTTAAATATCCATTATATATATGAACCGTTAACATAAACTTACATAAATTTATCTGTGGGGAAAGAGGTATGAACTTTCAGTCCCGTATCTGGGGCTGGCTGTTACACTATGAGGAGTAAATTTTTCAACCAAGCTTACTTTTTACAACCAAAACCAAAAAAAATGTCAGTTGCGTATTTTTTGTTTTATGTTATTGGTGGCGTGATCATTTATCTCTTTATAACTAAAATACAGCTTTCTCTGTTTAGCCACTGTTACCGCTCTGTAATAACATCTGCGTTACGAAACCCAGTGTCCCTTACTGAAAAGCTCAAACCTGTTACTACGGTTTGAGACACGCAGAGCTGATGGATGCAGTTCAGTTTCAAAATTAACAGAAGAAATTTTTCTTCAGAAGAAGACTAATATTATTCTTTCTTAATTTTATTTTTAATTGTGGATTTTGTAAGATAGCGTTGGTGAACCTAAATCCCTTGAGCATTACCTGCCATGAAATTTACATAAAAGGGTATTAATTTCTTTGTTGATAAAGATCAAATGACTTCAAATGTTAAAGTCAGTATTGTAGTAAACCTTGGAGCAATACTAAATGTAAGTTGACGGTCTGTAAGTTTCGGTGACGAAGTATCAATTAGTTGTACGCAGAGGGTAATAGTAATCTAGCATTAATCCGCGGAATACTGTGGCAGATAGTGTCAAGAGTGTCCGTTCTGAGCCGAGTTACGACACTGTAATCCCTGAGGACTTTATCTCAGTCGACCCTTTACGGGATTAACATAAACTTGTACGACGATTTGTCTTTATTTATCTTTGTTATACTGATCGCATGGCCGATAGTTTTAACGCACTATTTGCAGATTGTTAACATGCATCCTTCCTCCAAAATTATGTTGGTATATTAATACCATCGTAACTTTAGAGCTTGTGTTGTATTTTTAATTTATCCGTTAAATTACAAGTTTAGCTAAGTTACAAGAACAACAATTTAGTATTTAAAAAAAAACATATATTAGCACATTTTTATAGCGTCTCAAAATTTTCGCGAGAAACAATTTCTTGTCCAGGCTTAAATATAAATGTGCTTAATTAGTTCAATATTGTTTGCAAAATAAAACAGTTGTAAATACTGAGCCGCGAAAAACACCTGGTATTATCCTTAAAACAATAAAAAAGTAATTGACCCTGGATTTTATTTTATGGCTTAACAGTATATAAATAACTTCAAAAGCTAACAAAAGGCAAAAACAGTAGGAAGTATTTACCATATTTAGTAAACAACTACAAGAGCTTAAACGTGAAAAGCTAATTGTGAAAATGATACTTAAGACGTGACATTCTGAAACGCCTCGTATTTTTCACGAGGAATAAATAGTATAGAAACTATCAAGTATGAAGTTACCCAGAACCGAAACACCCCTGTGAAGAGCAATTGAGTTTTAATGTTTATTTGGAAAAAAGGCGATAATACGTCTTTCAATATCACTATTACATCTGTGTCAAGCTGTCAAATAGAATGAAAATTACAAGAACCTATTTTGGGAAGTATTAGAAATCTTATTTAGGATTTGAAGTCAATCCATCTGAATTTCTCTGAGCAACATTAATCTCAAATTTATTCTACAAATTGAATTCTAGTACGTCTCAACTGTGGAGCTCATTGCCATAGTAGTTCCAGCGCTTTTGCCATGGTTGGTCACCGGATGGATCAATCAAAATGTGTTATTAGCTTCTCGGTGATACGTTGTCATTGGTCCAAGTTGGTAAACAACCACTTTGCCACCCACTTAACCTCATTGGGTCAGCAAGGTGTTATGGTGATATCGTCAAAACTCCTCATGTGTTTCTTACGTGTAAGTCTTTTGCCCAGCAGTGGGGTGTACATAGTCTGTTGATAATGGTGATGATATCTCAACTGTCTAGTCCCGTATTTTGTTCGATTTGCTTAATTACTATCCAAAATAAGTTGTCGCTGTCTTGTAGTATAAAATTAACGTCGACTCGAAACGAGTCATAAATTAGGGAGTTAATTACGATTGTTTTAACGACTCGTAGCCGGAGACAGTCTGGCGGCGTGACGTCATTGTTAGGATGATGTATTGAGACGGGACTATACGAGCTCGTCGCGCCTTATAACAAAAGCTAATGGTTCGATGCGATCGAAATCGATATGTAATATCATTCAATATTAGATCAAATCTCCTTCAATGCTAATAAGTTTATAAGTTAGGTTGTGAGTTCTCTGAGTTTATTTGGAATGAGTTCTCGTACAAAATATTAAAGAGAAAATAAAACTTGTAAAACTTTTTTCACAACAGCTTCTAAAAATAATCACTGCATTATTTAAAAAGAACACCATAGATTACGGAATTACAAATTGAAATTTGATACAATTTCCTCTTTCAGTACACCACTTTGACTTGCTATATCGGGAAAAGGCATGACAATTGATCTTACACAGGCAACAGATTCCTGTGTCCGTTTCCATGGTTATTGTCATTCAATATAAGCACAAAGAATATCGCACTTTTAAGTACAATCATGACCTCCTACATAATTCTTATGCCCGAACGTAACAGCGTAATATTACGTTACACAAATAAAGGTTTATTCACACTTGCGCGTTATCCGCTGCTGCTGTGGGTAGAGGAAAATACCGCGCGAAACACGCTCGGGAATATTTAATGGAATTCAGTGACTAAAGCAAAACTTGTACTACTGGCGGTATTGGCGTCCTTAACAGTTATTTGGCGAAAAAAGTTCATTGTACGGCGCGGGAGCAGTGAACGGCATAAGGGGTCAAATTCAAAGGTTGTGATGTGCACTACACTACATCACTACATTTCACAGATTTCGCTATTCACAGCGGTAGCGCATACCTTGGAGGTCTGAATAGTCTTTAAAAGGAGTTTTAAATATTTTGTTCCTTTTTTATTTATCTACTCATCTTAATAATTAAATGGTTTTGGGGACCAACTCAAACTGACGCTCTAAATTTGATAAGACCCCTACCCCTTTTAACTCACATCAATTTTTCTCGAATATTTTACTTACGTTACAACAAAATATTATTAACCACCACTAACCGAGCCACCTCTAGCTGCAGGCTACTCGGCCTAGGATTCCAGTTTTACGTCACGGCCGAGGCAGATGTTTCTGTATTTAAGACGAATATTTGTTGTCAGGTTATGGTTGTAAATATTTTTATTTCAAAATATTAGAATTTTGATATCTAACGGCCTTTGAATTTAGCTTCTTGTCTAAGATAATCCATATTTGTATTTTTCTAGTATTTTACTATTAAATTATTTTTAATATTAAATAAATATTTCCGTTATTTAAAATTTGATAAAAGGTGTACAGAATTATATGTATACTGCTATTTTATTATTTCAAATACTATATTATCAATACCATATAATTACTATAATCTTATCAGATATTGTAAAATGGGTTCTTAAGTTGATTAAAATAATGAAAGATGATCTAATATACTCATTAATTTGCGAACATGCCCAATGTTCTGCATAAAAATATTTTTTACGAATTAATTTTTTAACAAATTACTCTTTGGATAATTTAAATTTGTGTTATATGTATATGGCAGCATTATTATAGTATATTATAGTAATATGGCAGCGTCACAAATTTAAATCACCCAAGGAGTAATTTGTTTGCAAGAGGTATCTGTTTATCGCTGTCTCTACAAGTTTTAATTAGAAAGTTAAACATTAACGATAAGATCTAGGAATTTGTTAATGGAAAGTTACACTTTACCCTATATTGGTACCTATAAGTAAAAGATACTGAGGGATATTTTAAAATTAATTGAGGGGACATCTGCTTTTGTTTTAGTATATATTAGTTTTTATGCCTTATAAATCGACGTGTTTTGAAAGTACAAAAAGTATTTCTTACAAGTTGCTGTGAAATTTTAAGTTTCATGTTACAGAAATGTTTATTAGATAATACTATTTACTATTAGACTTTTTTAAGTAAACCAAATTTCGTAGTTTTCCTGACCAGCCAAACTAATACTTAATTTTTTTAGTTTTGAACATAACACTATTGTTAGTTGTTTTAAACTTTCATGAATTCTGATTTAAACTTTCATTAATAACTATCTGTATAACGATAGTATTTATTTTTATCACTAAATATGTTTAAAATAATTAATAAAAATAATTTAATCGCAATATAATGACTTTGTTGCTCTTCTTATATGCCCGATTAAAGAATTTCAGCAGCAGTCTCAAAGAATACTGAATAACAAAAAATAAAGAAAATTCTGTATCTAAAGCATATCATCATTTATACATTGCAAATTAATATAATAAATAGAAAAATTATACTTTTGAGATGGTTATTAAAGGGATTTATGCCATGTACCTATTTGTTTTTTAGTTCCAACAAAAAAGCTCGTACAAAAGAAATGTGTATGGCATCTTGTATTCAGACCACGATGCTTAACATCTCTTTCGAAAACTTCCAAAGAAAACATTCAGAGTAAACCAAATTGCTTGCTCTACCTAGCTATATAAATTTGTCCTATCATCGATAACAACACGTGCGGATTGAATGCGAAACAAAACAAGTGGGATGTTACCCCGTGCAAAATATATCCCCGAGGACATATCCACAAACAAAACTGTGAAATCGCGCCGATATCTTCGTACAAAAACAAACGGGAGCACTGGGCGGAGTTGTCACAGAGCCGCGTAGTCAGCGAGAAATGGAGTAACCCATTTTAAACTAGAATGAATTGCACGTCGTGGACTGCAGTTTCGCTGGAATGCTGCCCACTGATAAAGTGCTACCTACGGGCCGCGCTGCCTGACCAACAACAACCTTTTCCCTATTAGAATCAATAAATATGTAACAACTATATTCTAATAGTGTATTTAATAAAGCATTGTTTCTGTTGTTTATCCACGCAAACTGTATTATTTAATCAGGCAAAAATTATGAATCACTAAAAATTATAAATAAGAAATTATGGGTAGGTTGACAAAAAACAAGGATAGAAGACGTTAAAGGCAGAGTACATAACTAGAGAGGAATCACAATCAGTAAATATATATACTTTATCCTTAACGGGAAACCGTAGCCTTCATCTGTGAAATGAAGGCTACAGTTTACGGAAGGCCGGTAAGTAACGAAGATGGAAACGTTTTCTCAGCCATCTCATACGGTTTTAACAACCATAACTGGCTATCTTACTTCCAACTGTCGAAACACAACAACAATACAAAAAATATTGTGTTATGCCGACCAGACCTGAAACACGGACCTGCAAATTAGAAGTAGGTGTTCTCATCAACAAGACTACAGGCGGCTGACATGCCAAAATCCAACACCTCGGAAGCAACCTTATATAAAAAGATTAAATTATCAAAACGCAGTACGATAGGTGGGTTAGGAAAATATCTGAGAATAACCCCAGGATAATAAATGTGAAGACATGACGACTAATCAAATGGAGGTAAGAATAAAGATTGACATTAATATATAATCATATTAATTTCATGAAATATATGTAGTTCGGAAATAAATGCTACATTCCATTGTTTGCAATTTAATTTACCACAACCACCATTACAGCAAAATATTGGTTTTGTGCGAAATAACGTAGGGGAGGAGACTAATAATGATTTATTCTACCAATCGCCTAGTCGGCGTTGCGCGTGGAATATCTTGATATTCATTAACATAATATTGCCGATTTTGGCAGTTGGAAATATATAACACCTACTCTCTTATATTAATGTCACTTGCAAGAACAAGAAAATCAAATGATATTGCAAGTGAAATTATTTTTTAGATGGATAGTTCTATGCCACAACTAAATCATTAAGTGAACTGTTTACGTTACTTGACAAAAATAAAAAATCTAGTTTGGTAATAATACATGTAGTTTAGTGTGCATATGCATAAAGCATAGAAGGTTTTTACAATGAATGGCTATGAAAAGATAGGATATAGAAGATAAGAAAGGAGGAATAAATCTTTGTGGGGCGAAATTGTTAGATTTAAAAAAACATAAAAGAATAACCAAAACAGAATGCAAATAACCGTTTATCAATTAAATCACCAGAACTGATTAGTAAAGCGTTGTGATAAGAGACATGTCTTGAAAATTAAAATTTGTTACCTTTCCTCATAATTGACAAGTAGGTGTTGTCCATTTTACCTTTCCTCTTGGTTTTTATTGTGGTGGACATCGCGCGACTCATAACCCTACAACTGACCTACTGGCATCTTTGGTCTACTTACTAATAAGCTAACAAATTTTATATTACCTTCCCCTATTGGAAATAATTGTATTTGATAAAGCTTAATTTATTTATTTTTTTAATTTATCCATTTTCAATAATAATAAACGAAACTCTTTTTTAATTTTACACGCCACATCCAATTTTCGGCTCAAAATAACATTAATCTCACACATTATATTGATATGAGCTGTCAGACGATATTATGAGAATAATATTTTTGTGCGCAAAAGAAGTAATTTAGATAACTTTTACTTTTATTGAATTTAGAAACTAATGTATATTTTGATAAAGAAAACTTTCGTCTACTGACTTAAGTTCATTTGAAATATTAATATAATGTCTTATAAGTTTCTCATAAATAATTTATAAAAAGTTTGTTCAAAAATATACCTACATACTTAATATTTACACTTTGTTTAATATGGAAATGAAAAAAATAACAGAGTATGCAGACGCTCTCGCAATCATATTTTGTTTTTTTTTTCATAGTACAAAATTTGATTGCGGAGTTTGATAGTCATAATTTGAAAGCGGTTGTAAATAAATGTCCTTTCCGAAACACGCAAGAGCACAAGATTACAAAATTTGATCTACCCATCCTGTATAAATCATGAGGAAAGTTGCTTTGTAATCGAAATCAGGGCGCTCAAGCAAATTAGGACTATTGACTATTGTTTTCCGACCAAACTGTCTCTATGTAACCACCCGTAGTAACGCCAGACACGCCCGATGGGCACAAACTACCGTACCACTATTGACTTTCACTTTTAAAAACTTCCTTATTCCTTCTCTTATTATTTTTCCCCCCTTGATTCGACCTAACGATAAAAGCTCAGATGAAATTGATAAATTTAAAAAGCTTTTCTGAACCTCTGTACTGCACGATAGAAATGCCTATGAAATTAAATTCCATTGAAAAAATTTGAAAGGCTCAATCAGCAATAGAAATTCGTAGCAATCACGATAATCG
Organism: Acentria ephemerella; assembly: GCA_943193645.1. Classification (NCBI taxonomy): domain Eukaryota; kingdom Metazoa; phylum Arthropoda; class Insecta; order Lepidoptera; family Crambidae; genus Acentria; species Acentria ephemerella. The sequence continues at coordinate 4,958,705 of OW971882.1, forward strand.
ACGTATCAAAATAATAAATAGCTTTAGTTACTTTATCGAATTAAAATTAGAAGAGATCCTTTTGTTTTTTGCCTTCAAATATCTATAATTAATTGATGGTCAAGTGTTTAATGAAGAGAGCTTCGTATTTTATTTCCATAGTCTGGCTCAGCCCTACATTGTTTCCATCTTTGTATTTAAAGCGAATAATAATTAATAAAAAAAGCGTGTATTGGATTCGACTCAGGAGCTTCTATATTGATCTAAGACGGTTTCTTGTGTAATAAAAACTGTACCAAAGGGACTTTAAAATTCATCAGGAGACTACCACTAAATCATATTTCAGAATTAGTGGTAGGGGCGAAGCTACTATAAAGTTTGTTTCGCTGTTGAATTTTTCGTTTGGATAAAGACCGTAATTATTATATTAATTTAATATAATAATTAATTGTTCTTTAGTATTCTATTGTCCATGATTCTTTAGTACTAGATGATGACCCTAATTCAAGTACTGGACATCAACAACACTACCGTATTAACTCAGTAGCGCCGGACCACGGCTTATCGTTTTCGCGGACCTACCCCTCGCCCTTCGATAAATGTTGATTAATCGATATGTCCTATTATCGAGTTCAGCATCAGTCTTCAGTGCCTGAGGGCGGGGCAGTTAGACTTAAGACGAGTTCACTAACGACGCTACAAAGGAGGTTTTGTGATAAGAGGTTATCGTGTCCGGCAGCAATCATTTTTTGGTGCGCCTTAATTATGGCAAGGTTCCAGGTAAATGAAAAAGTGGGGTGAATGTAGAAGTTGTTACAAAAATGGTGTCATTAGTTTAATTTTACGAGAGCACTTTAACTTTTTCTCGTAATTGTTTTTGTTGAAGTCTACTTGAGTAAGGAATATATAGTTATATGTACAATAATAATATGTTTCTTATAAATAGGTAGGGTATAATATAACACTTTTATATTGCTCCTTACATGAATAACAAGTATAAAGGATGTTATATTTAAAATAAATTAAGATAATAATTTTTCATTACATTATAGATCAAGATCAGCTTAAAACACAAGAAGGGTACCTTGCGTTGCGTGAGTACACAGAATAACTCTCATATTCGACTAAAAGAGACAAACCTGACTTTTCTAGTCAGGTTTTTATTATTACGCATTCTTCACTAACAAGCCCGCCGGCGGTCATTATTGTGTCTAATAAATGAGCAGTTCCAATATATTGTTATAATATAACTTGGAAAAAATAAAAATACTTGCATTTTTTCATTACAAAATTAGTACAAAGACATTCATTGTTTCGTAAGAAACTGAGAACTTATTGTGTAACTTCATATCTATTGCGATAGCTTTCATGTTTAAAATCATTACTACATACTTTAGTATCAACTTTAAAGAGAAACATCACAAATAAACAGCTCAGCGGCAGTGGAAATATGGCGTACGTCAAAATAAAAGCGATAGCTATAGATTCAGAGTTAGACAATAAGGGTGCTGGTGTCTGTTAGTAGCCGTAACTGGAAGTACAATCCACCAGAACTCTTATCCAAATATCTACAAGCAAACAGCCACATATTTAAAAACATATAAACACAATATAACATACTAGTATCCTATTGCAATCATTTGTCGCTAGTAGTTTTAATAACTATCAGTGACTGCCTATACAATCCGTCCCCGAATAATTCCGTGTACCCAATAAAATCTTTATGTCTATTATGAGTGAGATGAGGGATTGTTTGATACGCAACTTGGATTACCGCAAGAAGTTACTAGCTAAGTTAAGTACGTTATTGGCAAGGATCTGCGAGCAATTACGGCATGAATAGATTGTAATTGTTAACGGAGCCCAAATGCGAAACCAATAGTGCATCATTTAGAAATTGATATAAATATATATATTTACATTATAATTTTGTATATTGGTGTTATTACTTTCAAACAAACTGATTCTAAGGGCTAAGTGTTGTGTATCAATAAAACAATAATTTCTAAACTAAATTAAAAACGACTTAATCTAAATTTCATGTTAAAATTAATTAAGCGCGAAACTAAATTTCTAACGTAACTCGGTAATTAAAACGCACGTTTATCCAATAATCGATCGATCAAGCCCACCCTTAAATATCTATCAATCACATATAATTGAATTTGAAAGTTGCTCACCGCGGGCGTCCGAAATATGCGTTGTACATCCGATAAAACATGAACACTTCTAAATGGAAATTCCAGAGTTAGCTTCGTTAACAGGCCAACTTTATTCATTAGCGTGTATTGTCTACCGAATTTATTCCCCAGGTCAAACAGGCCAACTTCAGCAACATTTTCGTTCCTCAAGACTTCACTAAATATTTTCCATCGTATTTTGTTTATCTTAAGGACACAGAAAGGGAACTCTTCTCGTAATGTAACAAGAGTTTACAACTTGACTAAATATTTTAAAATCGTGTATTTTCGTGATGGATTCTGAAAAGGTAGAGACTTTCGCTTTCAATTTAAATTTGTATAATAAAACAGATAATTGATACAACTCTATGTAATTGTGGAAATTTAAACTTAATGCTAAAAAACATTGAGAAATATTTCGCAAAAAAGCAATAATTTTAATAAAGATCTATTGAGTGTGATTTCTGTTGAGAAGAGTGTTGGTTGTTGAATGAAGTGTTGTTTATATGTATCCGTTTTTATAAATAGTGGGTATTACATGTGCGCATTGACACAGACTCTGATTGTCGCTTACATACTACTCAAGTCGCAATAATGCGATTTTTTATTTTAAATACATCTTACACTACTATCTCCTTAGTACCTATTGTTTCCATTATTAACACTCATCACATTCTAGAGTTCCCTAGAGAATAGAAAATCTATTGTATTTCAGTAATATATAGTCTTATGTCTAGGTAATTCTTTTGTATATTTAAACTGTGTTAAAATTTTATTTATTACACATTGTTAAAAATAGTTTATATATTAATACTTTAAGCCTTAAAAAATCAAACATATACAAAATATTCTGTTTTACTGTATTAAACTAGTTACTATTATATAAAAGTTTCAGTATTACATACCTAAGCCAAGATGCTAAATAATTACTAAGCGTCGGCGCAGGTTCTTCAACTTTAAATTAGTGGTGACTATTTTGTATTAGGTTCTGGTTCCCACAAAATATAGGTAAAGTTTGGTGGAAAATAGCCTTACGAAAGGCTAATTCTGCGGTTTTAAAGCTTATTCACGGTAAGGTGTATTTTCTATTTGCAATATGTGTGTACTGTTCTCAGCCGATTTATTTATTTGTTCTCGTTTTTAATTAGATGACTTCCAATGGACAGTCTACTAAACCCTGTCTACTATGCTTGAAGTTCATTCAAATATCGGTAGCGTCCCTCTGCCCCCACCGATATTTGAATGTTGTAATATCGACATTAATATTTAACCATATCTATCGTATTTTAGCAACCAAATAAATAACTATAATAGGCATGTTATGACTCCTGAAAGTGTCTTAAGATAATTTTTCATGTGTTGAGAACATTAGCATAAACTCTCAAATTTTTATATATTTATTAACCTGTGGAATACTGGTTTATTTTGTGCCATGACAGGATTTCACAACCCGTCATTTAATGAAAGAAATTCTTTTCAACTCTATTACGCCAAGTAATTTGTTTTACTTTTCTTTGAACACCATCGACGTTCCCAAAATTCTGAGTGCTTTGATAAGTATGTCTCACAAATTTGACAAATTTTCAATAAAAATACTGCGGTAATTTTATCACGACATCGGATTGTCTATATACTTGCACACTTACTTATTTTCTTTGTTTGTTTTTTCTAAAATAAGGAAAGCAATTCCAATAGTATAGATCGCAGTGATATAATTCGACAAGCTAAAAAGAATGTGACATAAAAATAGAATACAATATTATTAGAAAAAATATATGTCATAAACAATGCAGCCAGGGTGTTGTATATTATAAAGTTATATTATAAAAAGGTTTGGTCTAACACCTCCCCGTAATATAAACACCCTGTATATATACACCACTATATACAGTAAATGCATTATCAAAAGTACACTAACAACCACAAAACTTACATCTATATAAACACACACTTTAACACTATTTATACACAACTCAAATCACTCAAAAAATAAAACGTCCGCGTCCTAGATTAAGTTTAAACTAAACCTAAACATTTTACAAATTTTACATGTTTAATATTTGGTAAACTCTTAGTAAGGACATCGGCGATCATATTACCAGTAGGAATGTACTCAGCAATTATTTCATTACTGGTGATAGAATTTCGAATGAAATGATGCCTAACGTCAATATGTTTGGTGCGCGAATGATGAGTGTTGTTTTTAGTGAGTTGAAGTGCGCTTTGATTGTCGCAGTACAGCGTAATTGGTTTGCTGTATTGAAAAATATCCTTTACCAAATATTTCAGATATATGGCCTCTTTGCAAGCTTCGCTGAGTGCCATATATTCTGCTTCGGTGGTAGAAAGTGCGACAGTGCGTTGCTTACGTGATTCCCAGGATATGGCTGAGCCACTGAGCATAAACACAAAGCCAGTGTAGGATCTGCGGTCTACGAGGTTAGACCCATAGTCTGCATCAGCATATCCCACAATATCGCTTGTCGACTTTGTGTATTTGAGCTCTTTGGTTTTAGTTGCCTTAAGATACCTGAGTACCCGTTTAGCAGCTCTCCAGTGTACCTCCCCATAATGTGCATTAAATTGGCTAAGGACAGATACGGCGTGAGATATGTCCGGCCTAGTGCCAATAGAAATGTACATTAGAGATCCAATGAGCTGCTGATACGGTAAATCCAATTTCTCATCGTCTTTATTGGGTAAAATTAATTTGAGACCAGCTTCCAAAGGCGTTGACACTGATATGGCTTTGCTCAAATTGAATTTATCAACAAGTTTGTCAATATAGTTGGTTTGGTCAAGACTGATACTACCATCATCGTGTCGTGTAACCCTCATGCCTAAACAATCTTTGACTGGACCTAAATCTTTAATTGCAAAAGATTGTTTCAACCCCGTTTTAAACATTTCTCTCATTTGAATATTATTGCTAAAAATGAAAAAATCATCTACAAAAACCGCAACAACAAGAAGATTTTCAGATTCTCTTTGATAATAAATACAGTGCTCTGTTTCTGCGCGAGTCAAAGACAACTTTTGCATTGCTTCGCAGACCCTTTTATTCCACTGTCTCGGAGCTTGCTTTAGACCATAGAGAGATTTTTTGAGTAAACAAACCTTTTTTGTTTCTGTAATGAAACCTTCAGGTTGTTCCATATAAATTTCTTCTTCAAGCTCGCCGTTCAGAAATGCTGTTTCAACATCCAGGTGATCAATCTGAAGATTTAATTTAGCGGCGAACGCTAGAAGAAGTCTAATGGAAGATAACCTCGCAACAGGTGAAAAAGTCTCTCCATAATCTATTCCATAGACTTGCGTAAAGCCCTTTGCTACAAGTCTAGCTTTATATTTTACAATATCTCCGTCTGTGTTTTTCTTAATTTTGTACACCCATTTACATTTGATAGGCTTCCGGTCTTTAGGCCTGTCAACTAATATCCAAGTGCCATGTTTCATCAAGGAATCGTACTCCGCCTTCATAGCATTATGCCAATCTTCCTTATATGCGTCATCCTGTACCTGCTTGAATGACTCAGGTTCGAAATCAGGGGATATAAGGCAAGTGCTTGCTTCATACCTCTGTGGAGGATTGCGCTCTCTACAAGGATATCGGCGGGTACACTCAATGGCGTCCGGAGTTTCTGAGCATGTTGACTGAGAATCTATATTTATACTGGGACATCCAACTGATTGTTGAGGTGCCGGAAGTTCCTCAGTATTTGTAGATGGAACAGGATCTATAGGAACAGAGACTTCTATATTAATTGATGGTAGTTCAGATTCCACAAAATCTGTGGGCTGAGGAGACTCTACAGTTTTATCTTCTATAAAAACTACGTCTCTAGCAATAATAACATTCCTAGGATTCTTAGGATTTACCAGACGGTAACCCTTGCAGTCACTAGGATAGCCTACGAACAAACAGTCAAGAGTTTTGGATTCCAACTTAGTTCTCTTTTCTTTTGGAACTAAAGCATGAGCTGTGCAACCAAAAACTCTTAAATGTGATAGGTTTATTGCTTTTCCTGTCCAAATTTCTTCGGGAATTTTAAAATTTAATGCCTGAGTTGGAGAATAATTTTTAAGATAAATAGCTGTACTAACAGCTTCTCCCCAATATGCTTTAGGCAGGTTAGCATCTTTAAGCATAGACCTTGCTTTTTCTATGACGGTTCTATTAACCCTTTCTGAAACACCATTTTGCTGAGGATGGTATGGAACCGTTAGTTGCTGAATAATACCATTGTCTTTCAGAAACGTACTCATTTGATGATTGACAAATTCACGACCATTGTCGGAACGAAGTGCCTTTATTTTAAGACCTGTTTGGTTTTCTACGAGGTGCTTAAATTCTACAAACTTTCGAAATACTTCACTTTTGTTCTTTAATAAATAGCCAAAAGTTTTCCTAGAGAAGTCGTCAGTAAAGGTAAGTAGGTATAGAGAACCTCCCCACTACTGCGTACTCATTGGTCCGCAAAGGTCAGTGTGAATAAGTTCTAGTTTATTATTACACCTACTTGTTGACTTTGTAAAAGGTTTCCTTGTCAACTTACCTTGTAAACATGGGACACATGTTTGACATAATCTGTCAGAGTAATCTATTCCTATGTGTTTTCTCTTTAAAATATCTAGGGCTTTATTATTTAAATGACCTAAGCGTCTATGCCATAGTAGCATGGGCTCTTTATTTTGAGCTGTATATGCTTGATTGTTAAGAGAAGAAGAATCTAACTTATACATGCCTGAAAAGTTGGAGGCAGAAGCTAAAAGTGTTCCAGACACTTTACATCCTTCTCTTTTGATTATGGAGGCGCCTTTAGGAGAAAAAATAGCTATAAAACCCTTACTAACTAATTCCCTAACAGACAATAAATTAGTCGAAAGTTGTGGTACATAAAGTACATTAGAAATTTTTATTACACTATTACATATATTTACAGACACGGTACCTTTTCCTTCACTATATACAACTTCTTTATTGGCAACAGTAACTGGTTTACGGAGAGGAGTAAAATCAATAAACCAATCCTTAAAACAACTCATATGGCTCGTGGCTCCAGAGTCAATGTACCAATCCTGGGATAAAGAAGGGGAATTATGACCTGTAATTGAATGAAAAGATGATAAAAGTGTAAAATCTGTAATATAATTAGCAGTAGTATCACCGATGCCCTTTTTATTCTTTTTGGAATTATAATAACGCTTCCTGCACTTAGACACGTGGTGCCCCGACTTCTTGCAGTAGGAACACACAACAGTCGCCTTCGAAGAGGTAGTAGCAAAAGCATTATTTCCCAAGCTGACCGTTGTATTCACTCGACGCTGTCCTTCCTTCATAAGTGTAGTGGCAACATAATCAGCTGTGATGGTAGCGCCCGAGTGCTCAATTGCCATTACCATAGGCAAGTACTCTTCTGTCAATCCTGCTAGCATCACTACAGCAACAAATTCGTCTTCGACAGCTTTTCCGATGGCAGAAAGCTTCTGTTGAGTTTCGCGGATGTCATTGATGTAGCTTTCCATGTCAGGATATGACTCAAGCTTACAATTGAACAGTTTTTTCAGGAGTGAAAGGCGTCTACTTAGGCTGCTATCTGCATACGCTTTCTTAAGAGCAAGCCAAGTCTGTTCAGCAGTATCACAAGCGACCACAATAGGATAGACCATTTCGCTTACATTCAGGCAAATTTTAGATCTTGCACGTTGGTCGCGCCGCTTGAATTCTTCCGGAGTTAATTTTACAGCACATGTAGATGGATGCGAGACAAAATCCCACAGTTCAGCGTCTATGAGCGTCATCTGCATGGCGAAGCTCCACGAATTATAATTAGCTCTTCCAATTAACTTTGAAATAAAATTATGTTGACTTACGGTCACGGCAGGGCTACGGTATGTCGAATTATCCATATTAAAGGTAGAATAAGCCCATAACCTTCTAAAAATAAGGAAAGCAATTCCAATAGTATAGATCGCAGTGATATAATTCGACAAGCTAAAAAGAATGTGACATAAAAATAGAATACAATATTATTAGAAAAAATATATGTCATAAACAATGCAGCCAGGGTGTTGTATATTATAAAGTTATATTATAAAAAGGTTTGGTCTAACAGTTTTGCATATTTTGTAATTCTATCTATTCAAATCCATTAGTTCATTAAAAGGACCAAGCATAGTATTTCGCACGATCTGGTTTTGATTAGGAAAACTAACAAACTTTCACCATGTTTGATCCCTGGATGGATCAATCAAAATCATTTATATGAAATGCTGCATGCTTTGGTAGGCATGTTAAGCCGTGGTCTCGGTTTTACGGCAACCACTTACCCCCATTAAGCCGTTATGAGGCAGCGTGCTTGTGATATGATACAAACCTCTCATTTGTTCCTATCATGTTGGAAGACCTGTGCCTGGGACGTACACAAGCTGGTAATGATGATAATTTCATTACAAATCAAAATATTTAGTGTTAATAAAACAATTGGCTTCAGATAAAACCCATTTCTTATTGATATAGAAGTAAGAGATTTGATCTACGCATCTTCCGTAGATCTACGAATGTCGTGGACAAAAACTAGTAGTACTTTCTTTACGTATAAAAGTAGGAAGGTAGCCACGTTACAAATAAATAAGTTTATATATAAAAAAATACCAATTTCGGAATATTATCTATTACAGATAATTTCTTATAATGCAATACTAAATATGTATAACTTTGACTAATATGGCTAAATAAACATAATAATATAAAATGAGGCTTCAGCAATATTACTTAGAAGTATAGTTGTTGTCTCATACTACTATTACAATAAATATTTTTCTTCTCATAGTGTGTCGGTACATTTTATTTGTATTAATCGTAATATCGTAGCGAGGTCGAAGCTACAATTGTAGCATAGCACGCAATAAAACGAGTTTAAACGTAACGCGCGTTCATAAAACATAATTTAAATAAAATGTCCACATATCCTTTTATATGGCTGTGAAAGCGAGAAAAGGGAGCTAATGAAACATTCGGGGCTCGGAAGTTGCGTGTTTTTCACGCAAACAGGCCTAATTTCTCCGGGAGTAAAAACTCTGTGAAAAGACGAACGCAATTAAGCTGCCTCTTTGATGCGCCGGATTCGAGATGCTTTATTGAGCAATGTGAGAACAATTCAAGCGTGTGATGATTCAAATATTAATTTTATGTTTAATTTTTTTGAAGTTGTTTTCTAAAAAAAATAGCTAAGTAATAAAAATAAATTGAAAAGTTCAGATTAGATCCATCTTTTTTCCCAGATAATAAAGTTTTAATAATTATTAATTTAGCAATAATTTACCCATATGTATAACCAATGAATTTCTCTGAATAACGTATAACAAATTATAATTAAGAAAAGAATAAATTTCAACCAACTATTTCAAAATTGTACGCGTTATTTATGTATAGTTCAATTAATGCCTAGATATTATTAGAAGCAATAAAGATATGTTATATAAATTGATATTAAGTGTTGATTATTGTACATAAATAAAGAATAATGGGATATCATTCTTATTAATAATGTATAACTGCTTCTGGGCTATATTTGTAACTCTAAAACACAACATTCCTTATAAGGGTTGTTTGCACAGATCTGTGGTTGACAAGAACCGTAGCAACTTGTACAAAAACATTTTTTTCTTATATGGTAATCTCGACCACGCAGATCGTATCATTAATATGGGACGTAAAACTGTCAAGAACAATGATAAACAAACATTGCGTCGCGTCAGAAAGAATTTGACTCGTCTACTTAACCGATATGTTAGAGAAAACATGTCCTATTACGACAACTATATTGAACGAATAGTATTTTATAAGTTCTTTATTTTTATTGAGTATTATGAAGCTAGAATATATTTCGTAAGTACACAAATAATAATATCATGAAGGTTTACCGTCAACACAATAAAGATTTTCTGTAGTAAACGCAATGCTTGACTGCGTGAGAATAGAATCATACTATGTGATATGCATTCAAGTAAAGTTTTTCCAATGCATAATATTTTTTAAACAAAAAAATTTCGAGATTAATTTTATAGTGAATGAGAAAACTCTCATTACATTTTGTTTTGTATTTTATTTATTATTCACTATGAATTGTACTTTATTCAATTCAAACGATGATAAGGGGTTTAAAATTTTCTGTATGTAATACACCAACTACAATATAATATATTTATTTTAGTTTAAAAAAGTTTATATTGGTAAGATTAAATGCAGCATCCCTACTCACGTGTCATTTTTAAAATTATTCATGAAATAAACAAATGTTTTGACTATATTGATTCGAATTTCTGTAACAAAACAGTTTCCGCTCATCTTATGAACTGTTGATACAGTTATTACTACTTTAGAGCCACCATTCCCTCCTTTTTTTTTTTACGAGGAGGAATCCATTTACGGACCTACCCGCCACTGGCTAAGCGACGAGCCTGTGTGGGGCTCACTCAGTACCTCAATAGAGCAAAAAAGTCTAGATATAATTTATGAAAGTATTGATTGATATTTTTAATTTCTTTGTCTTGTTTTTACTTTTAATTGTTTGATAGAAGTAGAGACTTTAAATAGATGACTCTGTATTCCAGTAAACCTTCTGTATAGAAAAAGGAAATATGGGTCAATACTTAAGCTAAACATTTTATAGAACTTTCCAAATTTCGTATGAAGTGCGGTGTAATAATTATTTTACAGCAGAATTAACTATTAAATATTTTAATTGATTACATTCGATATTGGTTTGTGTTTATATACCGGGCGACATAATCAGATTAATCAATATGGGCAAGTCAGTATCTATAAGTCATACAAAGATCTATTCCTAAGAACAAGGTCATCAATTTTAATGACAAAAAACTGCATACGTTGATTTAAAAAAAAACTTATTTGTATATCTATTATGTGGTTCATGAGTGATAAATGATACACGATTTAATTTTCAATACGACTGGGTTCGATTCCCGAACCGTTTTTTATATCTATGTATGTAGTTTCTCTTGTCACTAAAACCATGGTTCGTAAAAACAGATCTCAGCACGTCTTATAGTAACAGACTTTCTTATACTGGCCGCTCTAAATGTGCTATCCTTTATACTACATATGCTTTTCGCTCTATCTATTACTATTATATTTTAGGGGATAATCTTAAAAACACTACTGCTTATAGTAAAAGAACTTTCCTCGCTTTACAGCCACGGAAACATCTACTGCGCATAAACTAGTGAACAATAAAATCTTACCAGGTTCTATACAATGTCGCTACATTTTAGTATTTGTTGTCCCTCCCAAAACGCCCTCTTTATTGTTTCATCTCCATCAGGATATTGAAGTTGAGAGTACTTTTCATCAAATCAAATAGGCTTAGAGTTTTATATAAATAGAAATTTTGTTTCGTGTCATTATGAACTTAACATTCAGTGAGTCTGTATTAAAAAACAATATAATATTACCACATTCTCACCTTTTTGAAAAAATCTAAAAGTTTTACTTACACAAATAGAACTTTGTGATCCTTCAGTTCAGAATAGTTCATAAATAAAATGAGATATTAAAGAGAATACTACAAAATAAATAAATTTCCTTTTCTTCACTTATCTTCATATTAAATTATACCATCACCAAAGATGGCTCCAATATCAACCAAAATAATTTAAAAGCTTACCTTTATAATTCTATAAGATATTGATTTGGTGAGAATCTATCTGTTTTCAATTCAATATGTCTATATTATTCTACATAGACATTAATTTAAACTTACCAATGCTATATTTATGGAATAAATCGGAAAATTTATTGCAAAAGAAAAACAAATGAAAAATTATCTAAATGTTATCTTTTTAATGTCACCCATATTTCTTTTTTTAGATAGAAATATGGGTAAAGACTTTTCCCCAACCTATTAATATCTATTTATGTGATTTTTTGTACTTCTCATAGTTAATTATTTAAAGTTAATTATTTAAACCTTCTTATAAGTCTGTGATTAATGAAGTTTCAGGTAACCAAATAGCAGTTCCGCTGTCAACTTTATATGGTATTACCAGAGGTTATTTACGGCTTCCCTAGTGTAAGAAAATATACCTACATACTTTATTCATTCAATTCTTATTATATCAACATAGCATGATTAGCTACCCTCATGTTTCGTAATATTATAAAATATAAAAACTGACTAAAGTCAATCAATTCCAGCTGTGTGGGCGCTGTATAACACATTCTTTCTGAGAATCGAAACTGGAATAAGAGAATTAATATCGCAGAACTATTGATCCGTCGCGGCTTATTCAATTCATGTTGATACAAAGGAAAACTATGGAAGAAAACAGTATAAAAGATAATAATAGCAAGAATAAATTTTATCAACCAGACTTTTTCATCGAGAGGGGGGATTGGTACTAACTAGAAGGGATAGATTGAAGTCGTCGTTAAAAATAATTACATGTGGGTTTCCACTATACTGATACTTGTAACTCTACTTAAATGAAGTAGAAATTAGTTATTAAATAATTATCTCGTAGAGTGAGCAAATAGAATTCTGGATTTTCTTCTTTCTCGCTATTCTAGTTATACTCCAAATATTTTATTCATCAATACTTTTACCTATTCTCGGCGTAACCGGTTAAATCAGTACTCTTGAATAAATTGGCCTCGAACAAAACATAAAACAATTATCTCAAATTATTATTACAAGCATAATAGTTGAAAAAGGTCTAAGTTTGTAGTTTTAAACTTACAATTTCTTGTAATATAAACCTGTTTAAGTCAATAGCAAATTAATATTAATTAAATAGGGACCGAGTTAAAACGGGTTTCCAGTCCGTGTAAGACATGACTTTCACTGAGCGTTAAAATAAAGTAATTCAAAACAATGTTAAAACAGTATCATTTCAATTCCATTAGAAAAAAGTTTTAAAGTCGAAATCGCGATAATGTTACTTATGAATAATTAATTGACCTTTTTGTAAGTTTGCTGGTAACAGATGTTTTAAATTAATTGTATCCATAAGTTAGTGTCAATAATATTCTTAAGATCTACAAATTATGTAACTATGGAACGCAAAATAAGGAATGAATTAAATTTAATCCTACAGCGAAATATGCTATTTGTCCTCGCTCTTCTACGCTTTAATAGCGGACTTAAACCTAAGATAGGTGAAGTTTTAATGCTACATGTAGATTTGACTTACTGAAACCAAAATATCGGTCAATTACCACTATCATCAATACCAACAAATCAGACAAGAGTTTTTTTAATACATATTTTTCTTGCATCTACTACTACTACTAAAAACTTACTACGAATTTAACAACAGTAAGTTATGTTCCTGTCTACCTGCTCCTGCTTCTGAAAACGGGCCTCCTTGCCAAGCTAGCGAGTACGGATACACTCATAAGCACAAATCATAGTATCTCCATAAAAAAAAAATACTTAATTATGGTAAATTTCCTTACTTCAAATATAAGTAACGAATTGGGCCTTAGGATCTTGGACTATTAGGACGTTGTCACCGCCCTATTTAATTAAAATATTTCTAGCCAAAGAGTAAAATAATTATTTTTTAAATTTATATCAGTTATTACCCAAATAATATCTGTTTCACTGTTTATCAATGGCAAAGTAAACTAATAGAAATATTTCTTGATATTTTTATTATTTTAGTTACCGATATTATTTACCGTCAAAATTATAAATTACAATATCATAACATGACACACCTAGCTGACGGCGACCCGTTTTAACGAATTTCAAATATAAACTCAACTCATATTGATAAATGAAACAAAATGCAGTATCCAAACCACAAAGGATTTAAATAATTTAGTAGAAACCCACAGATTAAGAGAAGAGAGACTAATTTATTTCATAACATAAAATATTAAATAGTTAATGGATCACTGTACTTACACATTGATTCGTAATCACAATAAAAAGAAATTCAATATATGATAAATCCAAATATTGGTTATAAAATCATGTCTTCTAGTAGACGTCTACATTTCAACTTCACAATAATAACTAAGCAATTGAATATATAAAAAATACAAATTGTTACATAGAATACTATAAAACCAGCCGTCCGAATAACCAAGTCTTGAACTTATAGTACTAGTACTTGTAGCTACATACACGAGCGCTCAATAAATAATAAATACACGATTTAATTCACCTTTGATATTTTGGACATCCTTATCATAAAATATTATTTCACTGTAAATCATTATTTTTAAAAACTAAAATAACCCAAACTCGTTAAATATGATAAATTATTTTATCACTCTTTTTTCAACTACAATTTTAGCAATATGGAAAATTGTTAAGCGTAAATAAATAAAGATTAAAAAATTTAAAACAAAAATAAGCTTAATACAACAAGAAAAGATCATAAAAGCTGAGGCTTATTTCTAGAAAAATTGCTTTCCACCAATCTTAATGTAGAAGTGTTTGTAAAATATAGGAATTGGCAAATTTACGAATCTAATTAATATTACCGTAAAAAAGTAAACTCTCTAAATATATTGTTATTTAAAGAGTACCCGGTATCACAACCGTTCAGTAGTGTAGGATCTACATCTTACAAATCCAGACAGAATGTCACCATCAAACACGTCTTGTCCATAAATAAAACAGAACGAGAAACAATAAGAGTTTGAAATGCCAAACGTTCAACGTGTATAACTTTGTCTGTCAGTCGCAATAGTACTATTGTAGTATACTTTATGTTTATTGAATAAACACAAAAAGCAGCTAGTACAATAAAAACATCTATTTACCTCTGTTAGATAATGGTATTTTTTATTTCAATTAATAGCATATACTGATAAAGCATCTTTATCTACAATAATTACACTTAATCATTTTGTATTACAATTATAAAATAAAAATTACATTTAATCACATTATATATGTGTCAGACATGTTCAGTCTTTGTAGTGAGACCTTTGATGGGGAGACAAAATATTGCACTGTTCTGAACAGAGAATGTTCAGAACATACCAGTATGACGATTTTCCAAACTAAATGCCATTTTCCATTTATTTTTATTTTATCTTTAGGATTTTATTTGCTAGCCGCAAGCCTATTTATGAACCAATTTATAAATGTAGATATTTATTCTTGTTCATTTATTTTAAAAATAAATTAGTAGAAAAATATTGAGAAACAATAGAATAAAATCCAAATTGTTTAAGCAAAATCACTCAACTGCCTGTTAAAACAGAAAACCTTCGTGTTCAACGACGCGTGAAAACTCACAATTTCCGATCGCGGAGAAAAATGGCGTCACAAAAACTTAACTATCTGTGAAATGATTGTAGCAAGACAAATCGCTATAGGTAACCGACACCAATCGCATCCAAGCTCCTAAAGAAGTCATAACTTTATCCTGTTTGCATTATTTTGCGGATGACTGATCGCACGGATCCGCGTGCAAATGTGACATGAATATTTCAACGTTCCGAATTCACAAACAAAATAGCACAGAATGCCCCGACAAAGAACGGCTCCGATGAAATTTTCTCGTTTCAATCAAATATAATAATTCTCCCTATTGTATTTTATGTATACATTTGGCTCAATAGAGTTTATGGTATGTCACAATCAGTTTAATAGAATCATCGTGATTTTAACTTTTGTTTCAAATGAAAATTCATACTGCTTATAATTTAAAAAAGTAGAAATAATGGAATTTTATTTTCATTTTATCAGTTATATTCGTTTTATCAGCTTCATTAATAGCTTCTTGTGGTATCGTGGTTATGGAAACAAAATTAAATAGAAGTAGTATAAAGTTGTTGTTTTGAACTAGATCGAGTCACTATCCATTAAGAAATTTAGCATATATAATGAAAAATTTAATTCACCTACTTGTGATATTTGTAGACAAGTCGAAGATGTGTAACATCTTTGGATGGAATTTTATAAAAACTGATACTCTATTGACAGTTTTTCCGCTTATTAAACTTACTCGTTTGTTAAATTATAGAATAGAATAGAATATATCTTTTATGTACATCGGCTTTCAAATATTTCGGAAAATCGATACATTATTTTAAACTTTTTAAATATTGAAATTGCTAATGTAATCCGATCTGAGAAATTAGATTTTGGAAATGGAAGTATAACATTACTTTACCGCAATTATACAGCTGAAAATTTATAGAAAATATATACTCTTAGTACTATACATGACAAAGATTTTGACACAAATCATACGAGTTTTCTCATATGCTATCAAAAGTTACTCCGTAAAATCAACATCTGAATTTCCTTGTTGAGAACACATGAAACAAACCCAACTCCTCAGTTTTCCATATGCGAAGTTGGATTTTAATGAATAATTGCAATCGCAGTCTTGGGGTAAATTATGCGGGGTAAAAGACATGGATTTTATGTATTATGATTGTAGATGTTAAACACAAACAGTCCAGGCGAAGATATTTTATTATTTATTTTAATAATCCTTAGATTTCAATAAATTTGTTCCTAGTGTTGCTGTTTCTCGCTCTGTCGCAGTTACATGACAATATTTAACTATGATAATGTAAGCCTTTTCATTCTTCTATTATCAGGTATTCTCTTTTGATTGAGAGTTACGGGAAAATTACAAAAAGTTGTTAATTATTTTATTCAAAAATCTTAGTTGACTTTTTGTTGTACAAATCTACAAATATCTCTACACTAAAATATATAAGAATATCATTCAAAATCTATTCACTTTTTTCGAATTACTATTAACCTTTATTTTTGTTTCTATTGCGTTTCTCAAGCATGATATGTACCCACAGCTCTATAAAATTATAACATCAATAATTTTAGAAGTTTCTTTGTAATTGAGTATGCCATCTTGACTTTAATGTTCTAATGAGCCGTCTTTGTAAATTACCTCCCCTATAGTAATTAAAAAACAAATTAGGCAATTACGACTGCGACTCGCGCACTGAAAGTTAGAGGGTATCTACTAATTATAATGAAACTTTCTTTTGTTATTCCTATATCTTGTTTTTATTACGTAGATACATAAAAATCATGATAATATTTTGTCTCTTAAAGTTCATTTAAAGATAACTTGGTAGGGAAATCATAATTTTTAATCAAACACTTTCACTGTATTTAAAACTCCAAGGCGCGTCAACTAATGTAAATTGAGAAATTTCCGTTACCCCTGGATTCCTTAACCACAGAGTAACTGGCTATCTTACCTCTAACGGCCGGTACACAACAATGCTGTTAACAAATGATGTATAGATTTTGAGAGGGTACCAATTTACTAATCTAAATATGTGTTATTTTGAAATTACAAATAGCATGTTAGATTCCTATCAAGTTTCTTACTCGAAACGTATCCCGGTATGTCTTTGTTTATGTTAAAGTATACAGGGAAATTTATCCATCAATATGTCCAATAAAGGAATCATGCGAACAAATTATCCACAGTAAGATATAAAATGGGGGCAGCAAAAGAGAAGTCTTGTCTTGCCAGAAGTTAGTTTCCTTTCTACGGAAGCACGAGACGTGATCTGTTTGGCTTTAATCCAGTTGAAATTTTGTCTCTGTGAAAGGTTTTTGCAACATTATCGTTGTTATTTCATTACGAATCTAATGTATGGAGTTTTTCAGAATTAAAAGTATAGGACTTATCACTTAAATATTTTAGTTAGAGCAAGAAATAAAATTCCCATTCTTGCGTGTTTCGTTTAAAAGTGTTGTATCGTTATTGAATAAGAAGTTATCAAATAATTTCACAAGCTTGCATTTCAAAATATCAACAAAATTGTAAGTAGTTCCTAATGTTGTGCAAACTATGAAAAATATAATCTTGGACAAAGCTTATCTTCATTTTATCAAATCACACATGCTTGCAAATGCCAAAATAGAGTAAGAAGCTAGTATGAATGAAGTCCATTTTAGACTCTCCGGAGGTATGAATCCATGCATTATACCTAATATTTGTTCTCCAGGCATGGATTATTATTTCATTTTTCCGTTATTTAGTATCCATAACACAGGCTCTTAATTATTGGGTTAGATAATAGGTGTACTCCCACCTATAGAAGTGAGAAATATATTATATTATTATATTATGAAGCTAATAATACTGTATCAGCTATTCATTCCAAATTGTCAATGAATATATGCAACTTATGTAGAAAATATGCAAATATAATTAAAATAAAATTCACTTATAAATGTAAATCTATTTTACTTAAGAATAGAAACGAAGATTATAATTGATGGTTGGCATTACAATCTTTAGACTTGATAACCTAACTATCTCATAACCCTTAAACTTTCTAAGAACACAAATAAATTACCCGAAGTACTAACGCACTCAATCGAGTACATAATTCAATGTCAACTCGCCCTCAATGATTTCCGCTTCCCGGCGACAAAACTAAATTGGTACCAATCTAAATTATAGCTTAGTTTGGAGGTTCACTAATTAGCAGCACGCTCGTAACTCCAACCCCTACTGAAACTGTTCTGGTAATTTAATTTTTGCCTTGATAGCTTCCGTGTAAATCGTCCCGAGACATCGATAAAAAGTTTTGGCTGGGATACGAGAACGTCGTCCACATTCTCGCATTTTCGAAACAAAATTATCGTCGTGCTTCACGATGACAACTAATCAAATGATTAGATGTCATCGTGAAATTTATGTTCCGTAATTTTCGTGGCATTACAAAATAACTTTTTAGAATAATATCTGCTAGTAAGTTGATTAATTAAACCATCGACTGTACCCGATTTAAGGCTAATAGTAAGTCGGTTAAAATAATACAGCAAGAAATTTTTTGTCTTTCATGCTTTAATTTAATTTATAAGTTGTTGGTATTCACTAAACTATTGTTTATTTCATAAGGTAACATTGGCATGTAGTAAGATAGTACTCATTAGAATCTTTTACAAGTATAATAGATAAAAGAAAACAAGATCTACCCAAATTGAAGCACAAGCTCAACTGAAAGTCATTTCTAATTCATTGACATGCGCGACAATAAGGGTTAAGATAAACTCGAGCGAAGACAATAATGGATGGTAAAGCCGCCATTCACATGCAGCTGGCGGACTAGAATCCTTGTTAATTTTCCACGTTACCCGTAATAGGTAAGTAACACACAAAGTTCCCGAACCAAAGGCAACCCTGATTGGGAGCAGCACTTAACACAAACTCGTTATTCCCTTTGTAGATTAAAAGAAACGTACCAAATAACCTTTAGTCGTAGAGCTTAAGAGAACGTAGTATGAACTGAATATATCCGTTTCATAATTTACGTGTAAATAAGATTTAACATATTGTCTATATGTTAAATAGTTGGAAAGTCTTTTCGCATATAGTATGTATAAACTTGTAATAAAATATTTTTGATTGTACAATTTGTATCTGGCTGATTTTCATGACTTAAAAAGGTGACATTTCAAAAAAAGAATCAAATTAAGAAAAATTTTGTTTCCCACTATTTTTTATTTGTTTTTCTTTTCGTCAAAATGAGCGAATCGAATGAAGAATTTAGATACATTTTAAAATTTTATTACAAAAAAGTAAAAAATGCAACGCTAGCCACGAAAAAAAATTGTGTATTATACCTTATGCAGTGTCAATAAGAATAGCACAAAGTTGATAAGCGGGTACACGAACTTACTGAAAGAAACATTAGGTTTCTTTCACCGTGTACTTATTTGCGATTCTTTATTGAGACGCAATGTAACCAAACCGTTTTTGAAAAGATTTAAAACAAGCGATAAAAAGAGGAACACGTATGACAATAACGTGCGAAAAAGGTCTTAGTCAAAAGTCGGTCAGGCTCCACAGACTGCGACAAACTATGATCGAATCAGAAATCGCAATAAGGTAATGCTGTGTCTATCCATCGGTTAGGAAATTAAGTTTGGCTCGGAGGTGTTAATGCATCCGCCATATAGCTGTATATAACCTTCAGATTTCCACCTGTTCGGTCTCTTCAGAATTCTTTAGGCATTATCAGGTTAATATCAAGAGAGAACTGCCTGCCAAAATTTCTACAGCAATGGGATCATGTCTCTACTTAAAAGATGGCAGAAACTCTACAAACAAAATGGCACATATATACTATTATTAAATATAAATTAATTTTTAAAAAATGTCTTGAATTTCCATATAAAATACGAAGAAACTTTTTACACAACCTATTATTTTGAATTGAGTCTGGTTTGTGAGTACTACAAACAAACTGTATGTTTTAATTCGAATTTAAAGCACCTTCCTCGATGAGAACCATGCATACCAGATTTTTTGCTGGCTCGTGAGGGGGCCCTTCTATACGATGGCTTAGCGCTACGCTTCTATACGCAAATACATATGGAGCCAGGCCGTTAAGCTTTATCATGGCGTGTAAGCGTCTATCGTGGCAACTTCTTCTCAATCAACGCTTCTCTGTCATCTTTTTGGTCGGCTAGGAGGAGATGGCAATATGTCATATACTGTACTAGCTATCTGCACATGTCGACTTTTCCTACTGTATACAAAAAGGCGGGGATTCGCTGTGCTGTTTATAAAGAATCCAATTAATTATATTTACTTCCAAACTATTATTTCTAGTTAATTAAATCTAACGAAGTCATGCTAGCTGTGTGATTCATGTAATTTTTGACCTTATTCCGAAAATTGTATGGTTCAAAATCGTTAATGAAACAATACATGACGTTGAAGCTCCGCCACAGCGCCCCACTTAGTACTCCACAGGCAAAAGCACGTTTGCTCTAACACATTAGTGCTACTGCGGCTTTAAATGAAACTGCAACAATTCCTACACTTAACGGATTTCCTATATGGCTAAATCCTCGCCTATACAATGCAACTCAATACCTATACAATGCAATTAACTCAACTTTTTGTAACATTATAAGTTACAACAATATTTAGTAAAAGCTACGTAACATAATAACTTATATTATACTCAATGGTCACCCATACAAACCAAGCTCATCGTGTGTTTTGTCGTGATGGAAGGCCAATTCCGAGAACTAGGATATTTATTATATTTTTGTTAAAAGTATTCTTACTGGTAAACGATGTGTAGGATTATCACCCTGGCCCATAAACCTGCATAAGTACTTGTTTATTCCAACGTACATTATGTATCTAAACCTGATAATAGTTTTTTCTAAAACCCCCAAAATTAGTTTAACCGTTAGAGTGCTAAGCAGCGATTTTGCGCTGATTTTGCTTTGATTTGCGGTTGCTTAGCACTCAAACGGTTAAAATATGTTTAATTTCTGTTTTATTCATTAATATTAAAAATACGAATGAAATAATAGGTTGGTGAAAAAGCTTCTTCGCATTTTTATGAAAATTCAAGTCATTTTTTAAAGATAATTTACATTTAATTACTGTATACATTTTGTTCGTAGACTTTCTGGCATCTTGTAGATATGATCCCGTTGCTATAGAAATTTTAGGACTTCTGAATCTTCCAAAACTGTATACAGCCCTGTACATAGAGTAGAGATAGCGACTTCTAAACCTTAGAGCCTTCTATGTCTGGAATATAGCCAAACGTAGGGATGGTTCCCTACGTTTGGCTTTGGAAACTCATTTTCGGGTATGACCCCGAGTTTGGCTTGTGGACAAGGCTTTAGAGTTGGTTTTATCTGTTCAAGCCAGCCTTATGATCTTTGATCTGCTATCTAGAGATTATGACTAACCAGCCTGGCTTGTAGGAGGATAGTATTGCAGAGGGACTCCAGTTGCGTGTCTGACATTGGATTGGAGTCTTTAATACCAACTCGGATCTGAATTAGAACCTCACTCTAGGCTTGTGAATTTTGGGGTTGATTTTTTGGGGGTCTCGCTCACCTTTGGGTTTTTGGATAAATTTCCCTGTGGTGATTTCTCAACTGAACGGGGCCGTTTTACCACCTAGTCTAGCTTGAGGTTTCGAGTTCCCGAACCTGTACCCCATTTTTTTGAGGTCCTTGAAGCTCTCTTTGGCTAGTTGAGCCGCATCCTCAGGCGGTACCCCTAGATCTTTTAGAGGTGTGTATAGATTCCTTATAGCTCCTGATAGTTTTTTGTCTGCCTAATGTTGGTTGTCGTGTAGAGCCTCCGCTAATCCGGTTGGGTGACTGGCGACTCTTTCGGACATGACGGTACTTTCTACTCCATCCATGGGTTGCCCTGATATTTGGGAGGTTTGATCCTTACCTGCTATCAAGGGCCTGAGTTCCTGGCATAAGTCTTCTAGGGTGCCTTCATTTTGATAATTGTTATTACTTGCTTCCATACGGCTCCCACGAGAGTCTAGGGAAATAAAAGTCCATTCCAGCACAGCCCCTCTTGCTGGAATAAGGCAAACTGCCAGCCTACCCGGTATCGGGAGCCACCGTTCACCAATGAGCTCCCCCTCATTCATGCATCCCTGGGCACGGTTGGATACACCCTTGGATTTGGGTTTTTGGAGTCAAGGTTGTCTCCTCCAGGATTGAGATGTAGGGACTGGATTATATAGGAGTGGAAAGGATAGGATAAAGGTGAGAACGTTGGATTAGTTGGAATAGACAGGAGCAGGGTTTGATGTTACACCTGGTCAGTTGGAGATTTGTTCCAGACACGTCCCTCAATACTAGCTGTCTCAGATCCGGGGTGATAAGATAAATAGTGTGACGCCCGTAATCGATCTGAGACATTTCCACTCCACTTGATAGTGAATCCGCCTCAGGTCTGTACGTCGGCAGTGTCTAAGGTGGCGTGGACGTGTATGAAGGGCTTAGGAGGGGACCTGATAGCCCAGTATCGTATACCAGGGCTTACCCCGACGGGTCCGGCTTTTTCTAAGTCCATCTAGCTAGCTACCACCATCTTTGATGAATTGATTTGTAAATGTCATTATAAATACTAAATGCTAAGAGTTTCTTGCGCCGTTTCTTCTCTGCAGCTACTAATTCGTCGAAGCGGTAGTAGGGTTAATTGGGAATATGCATACTAGTGTTATTTTAATTTTAAAATAAATAGTATTTTAAAATTAAAACTATCAATTTATTTAGTACATATTTAAATACTATAGCTGGGACAATTTGAAAATGCCCGGTTGATACCCAGTTAAAGTTATGACTATTGCCTTTAATTATATTTATTTGTTTTTCTCATACATATTCCCTGTTGTGACGATTTAAAAGAACTTAGTAAATAAGTCTATTTAAATAAAGTTATTTTTTGACTTTGACTTAACTATGTCAGTGAATATTACAATTTTGTTAAGAGGATTGTAGGTATCCTTACTGCCATCTCTTCAGTCTTATCATCCATCACTCACCATCAGGTTAATTGGAGGCCAAGAGCTATCCCGTTAAAAAAAGTTTCAAAGAACTATTGAAAACATCGATGGTGAATTTTGTTTTAGTTGTGTAGGTACAGTCAATCACGAGCCATACCTAACATCTTCCTTTAACATTGTAATAACATTAACAACCAGTCAAAAGTAATTATTCTGGTGGTTTGTGTCTGTCCATACTTAATTACTTTAATACTGAAAATAAATTTAAATGAATATTTAATATAACAATATGGGATTTATTCTGTTCACACAAACTTCATCTGCCTTTCTCGATAATCTATCGATAGTTAATTATTCCAATTCACCAAACTACTATAGCTACTTCACGACCATGACTTAAATCAAGCATTAAGCGACCCCGACCCAGTATATTTATGGTAAAAGTTTGAAACAATACCGGATCCATACTTTTATATCAACTGATAGATATTCTCATAATGTGAACTGGATGTGATAAAGTTGCGATAGAATTGAATTACGAATTATGCCTACAGAATTTTGACAAGTTTTATACTTGAGCAAATAAAAATCAATCACATCGTTCATCATTTTAATTTTCTTTGCTTTCATGAAAGTCACGTTTCTAGCAGGAAAATTGACTAAAAAACTCGATTTTTATTGAATTATTGAGTCTGTTTATCTAATAGAGAGTCCTCCAGCTGTGAAACTATAAAATTTAATCTTATCTCATCTTCATATTATAAGTAGTTAAAAACCTAACCGTCTATTTAGGCTTCAGGATTTCGCAGTCAGGTAAAAAGTAAAAAATTATCTTACGCCGTAAGTTGGTAAAAACTAATCATTTAAAAAAATATTTTAATACAATTAAATTGTAAGCATTTTAAAAATAAGAATAAGCCAACATTTCCTTAAAGTCTGAACTTAAATTATTTAAGTCTTAATTTAATAATAAATCAAAAGCACTTTATCTATATCAAGTTATATTTTATAACATAAGTACTTTAATTTTAATCTACCCTATGATACCAAAGATAAACCCACACTTTAAGACTAAGCATATAATTATAGTTCGAAAAATGTTGTTAGTCAGAAATACAAGTAATTGCGTAGGCAGATTATTCCAATGGTACTTCATAAACACTGCACCATCTGTGCTCATGCTTTTTGTTATTCTGTGATAAAACTTTGAATTGGGTACGCACGTGTCACTGATTACAATTTAGAATTTGTACGAACCATTTAGAATGTTTTGTTTCAATTCAATACAAAAGACACATTAATGCAAAGTTTGTTCAGTTAAATATGAAAATTACGAATGCTGCGCTCGTTTCACCAGATCGGGTCTAATAGCTACACAAATATAGATAAGCAGGATAAGAACACTATTGTATTAATAGTAGGATATTTATAGGAATATGATAATTTGAATTTCGAAACTTTAATGAAAACCAAACCGTTAGGATAGTGAGTATGTATAGGTTACGCACTTCAGCGCATAATTATGAATATTAACCTTTATCATCGACTTATTTACTCACGACCCTCAAAAGAAAATTAATACTCAATAGAAACAATTGGTGCAGTAATTTCCAATGAATGACATATGTATAAAATATAAATTGAATAGAAAATTTTAACTCCTATTGTAGTCAATCAACTTTACCTAAGGTTAAACCCTTTGAAACCCGTTGGATCTGCCGAAATTATACTGAAATCTGTTCCATAAAGTTATGTGTTAGTAATTAGGTAGTAACTGAACCGCTCTATTTCGCAACTTTGTCATGATTCGGTAGTTTGCCATAATATAGTAAATTTTATTATCTATATTTTTAACGGTTTTCTTGTTGGTTCACTGAAAAATTTCTAGCAGTGACGTCGTGCAGAAAAATTTGCTTCTCTGTACGCTGTAAGTCGCAATAAAAAATGTCGTTGAATAATTCACTTAGCTGGCTCTTGAAGTTGAAGACTTTAAAACGTTAAAAGCGCAGAGCATATTATTTTATCATTGACTTGATGCATGCTTCATTGCTAATGAATGGGGTGGGGGTACTATTTTACAGTTCCATGGTTTATTACAGTTTCTTGGAAAATTTACATACAGAATGGATTGAGATTATACAAAAGCTTTTAGAAAAGGTCAATTAAAGAAAAACGTAGTAAAGAACAGTTTTAGAAACTTCATTTCAAAATGGCAAAATAATTTTCACAAATACATTATTAAAAATGTAGTAACAACAATAATATAACAACCCGTCTTTATTTCTATAATTCCCCTCCTTATACCTACTACCAAAACCGTGTTTTGAGGGATGTATCCAGAAATCTAGTTGTAAGGATTCGGCGCGTTATTCCATTGGGAATATTTGGCTATAATATGGATTTCAATTTCAGATAACGCTAGGAAATACTTGTAATTGTCTGCAAGTTGCCGCAAGAAACGTTCGTTGGCTAATAATACTTGGCAACGTGGCATTACCATTTCAAATAAAGTATGGGACTGATTCTGGAGTACTCGATCACTACAAAATAACTATTAAATCTTACAACACTATCATGTAAACCCTCATTTACTTAATTGTATTTGTATATAAATTATTCACTTAACTAGACTTAATGCCATAATCAAACGCGAACCTTAGTAACAGGACGATTTAACTCAAAACAATAACTTATCATGTACGCGACCCTAATTATATATGTGCTTTGATGCCCAGCTTGACACAATGCTTTTAGTATCCCTTAGACTTCTATTATAAATTTTTTTCAGCTGTTAATAGATTCTCCGGTAATGTACCTAAAACAAACTTCTACCCAAATCTACATACTTTGTCTTGTCTGTAATTTATATTGTTTATTGTTATTTCTATACCTGCAATTTGTAACAGTTTATTTATATATCATGGACTTAACTTATTTATCACGAGAACAGTGATATCACTGGTGTCGTAAGTTACGACTGAAGAAACCACGCGAATGATTTAATCAAGAAGCAAAATCTAATAATAATGTATGCTAGTGAATGTGCGTAACATTATATTTGGTCACAGAATTTTTTCATAATATTAAGTTGTTATAGTTTTGTGAAGATATCTTCATTGAACATTTCCATTTTAAATTATTTGTTGATCTTGCCTTTTTCACCTTTAAGTTATGTTTTAAAATTAATAACTTTAAAACACAAAGTGTCAGTACTTTTTTGTACATTTTTACTATGGCGTTAAAAGTTAAAAAAGTACCTACAATATAATTTTGGAATAAGATTATCTTCTTGATCGTATCACCAAGAAAAATGTCCCGTTTAAAATTGAACTTTAATTAAACAGTAAATTTGGCATTAAGTTACATAATAGCTTGCTGGGAAACATACTTTTGTTAGATTATCTACAAAAGAAATCGTCTTCCAATTTTTTATTTCGTTTGTCACCATTATAAAAGCCACCTCGATCATATAAAAATGAGCAAAACGCCCACAAAAAGTTCAACTCATAAAGCTAAACTAAAAAACCTTAAACAAAATGTTTTATAACTTTATTCCAATTTCCTAACCTAAACGTTTCAGTAATATAATGGAACGATATAAAGTAACACGATTGGACGTCAACATAACTAAACGAGGTATAACTGCTAGTTAACATTTTCATGTTGAAATAGATACGTTGATAGGAAACTATGTGGGGAAATTTGTTCACAGAAATATCGAGTGCACAATGTTAGGTGCAAAGCGATGTGCACAAACTAGGTCGCCGTGAATTTATTAAACTATTATTACATTCATCGAACACGAGTGCTTTTGTTTTAAAATTAATTATTTGATAAACAAAAGAATAATTCTGCCTACAAATATAAATTGTAAAAATTAAATTGGATAACCTTGAATTATTGAATTATTTTAGCCTTTTTAGTATTTTGAAGTCGGTTTTTAGTATTATTTAAAATATTTTTTTCACATTTTTGAGTAGTAAGTTTCTAAGGTAAGGTACAAATTAGATGATAGTACTTTACAGCAATATGTGGATCAATACGTGAATAGGTATTATAATTAACGAACTAACCCCTTACTTCGTTAACTCCAGGATCCTTCCATAATCAGCTCAGTATTGTGGAAGAATCCTTGAACTGATGGATGACGCAAATACCTGAATGGCATCAGAAAAACATTAAATACGTTTATTGGGGACAGAAATATTCTGCTTGGTTTAGTTAGTGGTAGGGCATACCACCGTCTTACCTAAGTCTGCCACCATAACAATAATGTAAACAGCATTGTTAGGTTGGCAGTTGGAGGTAAGTTAAGTGTCTCTGTGGTTGAATTATATCCAGAAGTAGTTCGCATCCATCTTCGTCCTTATCTTCACTTACCGTCATGTGAGATGAAGGCCAAAAATTTTCCAAATCGATTCAGGTGCCTTCGAGTAATTGGGGAACATACATGTTACTTAATCCTAAAAAAGGTGACGATGAATTGAGAGCCAGATATAATTTAGTAAATGTCTGTACTAAATATCTAGTGGTAGTAAACTCTTCATATGTCAAACTCATCACACATTAAATTATTTATTATTTTGATGACAGATTTTAACAAACATAACCAACTGGAACAAGTTTCTTTTTATACCATATAAAGGCCCTAAATAAAATTATTTACGTTAGTTTAGACCAGTGATAGGTGAAATAAAACCTCAGCTCGAAGTTCCCCCTTTAAAAATAAAATGAGATCAACTTAAAAATAAAATATTACGTATAGCTTATATATCTAGCAGCTGCCAACATTAATCTCAAAAAATCTTTCAGGCTGAAATGTTGAAAGAGAACTAAGACACCAATACATCTACATTAACTCAGACAGTCAAGCTGCTAAAGGCTGGCACTGGAATCGTTGGAGTCTAACTCCAAACTAGTCCAAGACTGCAAAAATAATCACAATGCCCTGGCAAAATCCAATAAAGATATACTTAGATGGGTACCGGGGCATTCCGCCATCACCGGAAACGAGGAAGCAGATGAACTTGCTAGGAAAGGAGCAGACACTCCCCTGGTCAGTCCAGAACCATTTTGTAGAATCACATAAAGGGTAGCTTATTCTCTGCTTAATACCATCGGAAAGAACAAAGCAATCGAATTGTGGAAGTCCGTAAATTTGACTAGAGAACCGAATTTTAATATCATCGAAGTAAATTAAAAAATATTTCAAGTAATCACTTGAATGCCCTGAGGACGGCAATAAGTTTAAATTTTATTAAAAAACTTAATATAAAATTTTAGGATTTTGTTTATGTGTGACATAGTTGCTTAAAATATATTTTTTAATAAAATATTAATTTGTATTAAATATAAAAAATATTCTAAAAAAATGAGTATGTACAGTAAATTCAATATTAATATAAAAAGCTTATATTATTCTGGATCTCACAATGACCAATATAAATAATATTTAACTGACATTTTCCTTAAAACTTTGTCATTTTCACACATGTGCGCTTGAACAATACGCAAGTTATTTCGTTTGCACAACTATTGAGTGGACAATGTACACGGCGAACTGGTTTGTCGGAAATAACGGCGGTACTACTCGGAAAACTGATGCTGATAACGGAGTCCGCGTTAGCTTGCTAACAACTGCAGGAACCCGCTCGATGTTTTCGTATTACACTACACTTTGTAGTTAACTTAGTGTTATATACATCAGTGGTTTTAAAAATAGTGGACTATGTTTTATTAATTTTGGAACAGTTGCCAACTTAACATTTGATTGTGTATATGTTTCTAAGAATATAATATACAAAGTGTATATTTAACAAAGCAGAAACCAACTGTTGACTTTTGTCAGTGACAAACGTATTGTGAAAGTCAGAAATATTTAATCTTTTATTGTGATGTACCCTTAATTCCAGTATTTAACTAATACAAAATAAATTTTTTATACTTAATTTACTTAGCTACTTACCAAAAAATTAAAAAATGATATTGATTGATGCAGTAACGGAGAACCACGAGGACTGCATGTATGTCTCGTTAACGATAAAAAGTCAAGTAAATAGAAAGAATTGGTTTATTAACAAAAGGATTATGGTACAGAGATAATATGACTAGTAACTATGAGAAAAAAAGAAGTTTAATAAAAACAGACAAAACTATGCATTAATAAAAAAAAAGGTTTAAAATGGCTCAACCGCTGGCACCAAGTGCATTCATTATATATTAATAATGAGTTGTATTAGGCCAAATATTTATATTTCTCGAATTATTTTTTGTATTACCATTTGCAAAACTCATTATGTCATTAACTCCACTCACAGATCTACGTTAATAAAGTTAAAAGCGTTTTTACATCAATACAAATTCTATGCAATTTTTTTCTTTTATGAAAGATTCCTAAAATTAATTTAAATAAACCATCAAGAAGGCACTATCCGCAAATTGAATTGAAGAATTTTGTAGATCCAGTTAAATAAGCTCCACGTTACTTAATAAAACCTATTTTATACATTCTACGTCGCTGATCTTGTATATTGAAAGTAAAACTTTATTTTTAGCTAAGAAAAGTAGCTTTAGTTCTAAAGCAAACGCAATTATAAGTACTTATAACGTTGCCGCCAATACTTGACTGGACGCAAGTATCCTTATATTCGATTAGATAATAATCTTCTTTCATGTCACTGAAGACATAAATTGGCAAAAAATTTTAAATATCTTGATAAGTTTTTTAATAAAACGTTACAAAAGATGGAGACTTCTCCGTGTTTAGAAATAGATATAATAAAAAAAAATTAATAGCTCTGTTTTTCTATTAGGTACTGAGAATAAAATTTCTGGATTCTTAGCATTACAAGAATATTGTAAGATCAGGACAGGCATTTGATTCAAAAATGCTTATGAAACCTATTTTGAACCTATTTTGATTATAATTAGTGTGACTGTTTTAGTGTACTGTGTGTGACTATATTAGTGTCATTATTTAACGTAAAAAAAACATTCAAATTTGTCCTATACAGAAATTGAATAATAATAATAGTATCTGAAGTAAAATAGACATAATGGAAAACTAATTCTTAGGAAACATTTATGAAAGATAAAAATCAACCGGCAAGACATTCTGATGCGACGATGTCACTAACAAGGTTTGATTTACTGCTCCCCCAATTGAGTTACCATAGCTGCAAAATCTGCAATAAAACTCTTTTTTGCAGCACAGGCAGAGATGAATCTTATTACTTACCGAACCATAAGCAAAAATATGAATCGTGCAGCTGCTTCTAACAGCATTATCTCCGAAAAACGTCAAGTTTGTAAATTCACTTTAAAAAAGTCATTACAAATACCAAAATTTACAGTCAATTACACCAATTTTATCACAGCGTCTAACTGTATCAAAATGCTTATGTCTTATCTTATCTTATTATAATCTTTAACTTGTTGCATAACCGCCATACAATGGGTAAGTTTGAAGATAATCAGTCCACTGAGACACTCATGCCCCTAACGAGCAGTTAACTTATGAGTAGATATTTAACTTACCAGATTCTGGACTTCTTAAGATTCTCATCTCATTACTTTCTCAGTTTACCACGTTTGTACAGTATCAAAAACAAAACAATGTTCTAAATATACTTAGTAAACTAGTACTTTTAGTTTCATGTAAGAAATAACTTCCTGTCTACGATAGTGAAAGATAAAGCTAGTGCCTAAAGCCTAAATAGTTTAATACTTGCCATTTCAATTTAGAAGTGTACAGTATACTCCTACCACTAATATTACTATCCTGGCTTGTGTAATTTTTGCATGAAGCTAGTACGAAAAAAGGGTCAAGTAAGAAAATGAATACAACAACGTCGGTTTAGAGAATATTCTCAATTAGTTGCCTTCGTAGGCTGTCTTTGATTGGAATCATATATACTGACACAGTTAACAAATTTTGTCAGTTTTGTCTTAAATTAAAAGAACAAATGTTGAGACTATTTTTTCACTACAGCCTAAAAGATCGAATGTGATTTCCCACCAATAGGTTAAAGTAGCTCGTTGATTTGGCACTCCATAAACTTTATAACTTCCCAACCTCAAGGGTTTGTAATTTCATTTGGGTTGATTGTGTGTCGTCAGATGAAGGCTTCGTTGGTGAAAGTTATGTCTTCAATAACATAATTGGAGGTGTATTGTGGCTTCACGTTACTATCTGCTGTACCTAAAAACATCGGAATCACTTAATAAAATAAGTGTCTGTTTAATATGAAGTTAGAACTTTGAGAGGTCTATTAAACTCTCATCATTGCACTTATGTTACTTCTGCTATAATAGATTTATCAAATGGCCATAAAATTCCGGAATTTCCCGGAAATTCGTATCATGTCCCGTATCCAATAGATAGACCTTGCTGTTTTTGATTCTATAGTATGATGCTTAAATATAGCACCTGAGTTCATGGAATATGCTTAGAATATAGGAGACATGCCCCTTTCCCAGCAGAACATATTATCATTGAGCTTTGGTGACCTTACTTATGGTATAAAATTCTTTGGTCTCATACATTAGTCACACACGGAAAGGCATTATAAGGTCAGTTACAAAGCAGTCGCAATGGACAAAGAGACAAAGAAATCGCGGCATTATACTATTTTATATTACTTCTAGTATCAAATCGGTTTGTTCGAGATAAGCTTACCCTATTTATCAGCTAAGTTTGGATTCTACGTAAAATAATCTCTGATTTTATTTGGTATCTTGTTAAGTTACAGAGAACATACAAAGCTAACTAACAACCTGAATCGTATAAAAAAGCTGAGAAACCGTAACATCTAATCTATAAGTCGTATTAGTATTCTGGCAACCATTGACAGGGGACGCCAATTTACAATTTAACGGTGTTTCTATAAATTAATATAATAATAAAATTATTATGTAAATTTACAATGAGGCTTAAAAGTATCTCGAAATTATTGTTTAGCGCCGACTATTATATTCTATACTAAATTAGATTATTACTTAAGGTACAGGGCAGTTATACATACAGCTATATGGTCATCAAAAATCAAAAAGAAGAAATCATAATAATAACAGTATTTATGAAGCAATAAGATTTAAATAACAGTCGGTATAAATTAAATAGTTTCGTGGTTTAAGGTTTTGCGTAAAACTAAAAACGTGGGGCTCAGATTAGCAGAGCTCTGCTCTCGAGTCGACTTTGAGCTCTGCTATTTAATTTGATGACTTTTTAAATGATTGTTTTTGAAAAGATGCATTTAATTTAGTTATTACTTCTTGTGGAGTTGGTACACTCGAATGTTCGTCCCACTTTTATAGTTGTAGAATTTTACAAGTAGCTTGATTTATGTGTATCCACTGATCAATCTTCAAAGCCCAGAGAAAAAGTTATTTTCTTCTTTTTAGTCAAATTTGTACTCGAGAAAAACGTGGATTTTTATAAAAAAAATTATACGATAATGTATTTAACTTTTTTTAGTTTTGGTTTATAAATCTTGCGGTCGTTCTTTCTAAACAGTAAATTTAATTAAAATCAAAAGAAAACAATTTAAATTTAAAAAAAAACATCATTTAAATATTGTATTGTCATCGAAAACAAACATGCATGCGAAATTTCAGCTCAATCGGATGATTAGAAGTGGTCGAAAACTCGATCACAAGATTTGACCGCCACATACATACAAGAAAGCAAGCTAAAAAAAACGTGGTAAAAACAACTGGAAAGTTACCAGTTGGCGCTTTAGATTTAAAATATGCACATATTAGACACAATATTTTTTATGATCATGAGTAGGTTCTGCCGACAAGCTGTTAAGGATAGTTGTAAGTGCTAAAATTTGACTCGTGGTTGATATAAATATCCGGCCTCTCAAACATGCTTACATATTTAATTGCATTCAATATACCCGCATACGTACTGCCTAGAAGCTGTTAATTAGAAGTCTGTTGACTTCAAAACTCAGAATTCACCCCATTAACATAATAAATATAGACATAATAATACGCACATAGCTCATGTATAATAAATGGTGTAATATAGCTTTTACTTACAACGTTATTCGGTACCCCGTAAACTCACAGCTTAAGTACAAGACCCGTAAAATTAATTGTTTCCCTTGTTAATGAAATATAATCCTATTGAAAAAATACCGGCAACGTTAAAGACAATAACTTACTTAATTTTGTATCTAGATACTTCCAAATTTTAAAGACCTCATTACACAAAGACAGTGGCTATTGTTGACTTTTTATTTAACAAAATAAGGTTTTTAATACTGTTAAGCCATGACTTTCTGACAGTTCTAAATAACAAAATATGTTTTTCAACTTTAGTACATATATGTACACTTATTCACGTCAATCTAAGCCTTTTTAGCTACTTGACAATTTATCAGTGCGTAGAATAACAAAACACAAAGACCACAGTAAATAAGTTTACTGTTATCTATGTATCCGTGTATTACCGAAACATTAGAACCTATTGGGTTATAGGTATAATATTAAAAACTACAAAATATAATATTATTGTATGAGATGAAAAGTAAGATATTGGCGATGATTATTATAATTAATGAATTTCATAAATATTATTCATATCATTATTTATACAAAGACATAATTATTACCCCTTCAAAGCACTCTTGTAAGAAATCACTGACCGTAAGCATCCGCAAGATTCTCAAGCAAAGAGCAGATATTAAGACTACATAAAATTTCATTGAAACAAAGTTAGGACTCTAAGACCTTTTCATATGAAAGGTTATTTTAAATACCTACTGTATAATTAAATTATTAATTCATCAGATTCATTTTATAAACACCCTTCAAAGTTGGTTGTAATCAGCATATTAACGTTTCTCATGACTCTCAAATAGCCGGGAAGTTCTTAAAAGGATTTTCGCGAGATTCCTGGATTAATTTCAGTAAGAAAAGTTTCACATCCCGAGACACGGTGAAGTTTGTGACTTCGGGGAGTCCGCAGATAATAGTTGAGTAGCAAGTTTAATTACTTTCCGGTGATACCCGCTGATGCTAGGATAGGCAAACTCTGGACGCTCTTGTGGTAGCTGAGTTACCTGCTCACCTGGATAAAGGAGACAGAAAATCGTTTACAACTACTCGAGCTAGCTAACTCGAGTAGTTGTAAGAAACGCGCGAACGACCTGCGGCAATAGCCACCAAAGAAAGCTTACTTTTAGAGCCAGAGTCTCTTTAATTTAATATTATTTATTTTGTAAAAATAAATTATTAAAGTAAATTAATCTGTAGCAAGTGATTTCTAACAGCCAACCGGCAATTAACGTCGGAACTGTATTAAAGGGGCTTGTTAAATTTAACTTAATAATACTGTCTTAAGATGAAGCACCTCGAAAATGATTACCATGTATTTAATAATAAAAAATTACAATTAAATTTAGTGATCTTGCAAAGGATATATGTAATAAAGGTTATGAGACATGTTTACATGTTGAAAAATTTATCGCCGCAATTTATGTATGCATAGAAATTCTAAACGATTACACCAAAAATAAAAATAAAAGTTTTTTCTGCAAAGACTCATAAGACAGGGTGGGCAGAAAATTTACAATACACACAAACTGTTGAAGCCATCTGGAGCCTAATTCTATTATTAAGAACTGACCGGAATATGCCTCAATCTTTATCAAAAAAGGTAAACATTTCCTATGAAAACTCGTTTTGATTTCTTAATTTACCTCTCAGAAAATGGCCCTAAAAGCAACCTATTTAAGGAGTAACAAATACACGATCACACCTGTAGATCAATTTATTATTTATGAACGACACACGAATATCTTGTTACTCTGTTGTAACAAAAACTTTGTGCCGATAAATCTAGTTACGAAAAAAAGCAGTCAAACACGAACAAATAAAGTGCCAAATAAAGTAAATAAGTTAGACTAACAGTTAGCGAAAGAAAAGTTGACAAAGCAACTGTCTTGTTTCGCCAATCTCATCCTAACCTGACCTTTGACCTTGAACGAACTTTCTTAATTCCCTATTTCCAGTAAGCACAATTAGGTAACAATAGGAATAAGTCCACCGACTCACTTAGAAGTGAGGCTATGAAGCATCATTTTTTCAATTAATATTGTATAGGAAATAAAAGGATTCCGTAACCCTTATAATTTCTATCTGTCCCTGTCACATTTTATTTATTCAAATACCTGTATAACTAATGGGCTACTGGGTAAGCTGCTGAGTATTTAATTGTAATTACCGATACACACTTTAAGTGTTTACATATTTTGAATAAATAAAATTAAACGCTTATAGGACATTTATAAATATGTAAGTAAGTATTTGTATTACTGGGTATCCGCAATGAACAAAGGAAAACACTTTTTTGATACAATAGAACTGCATCTTAGGAAAAGATTACAGCTTAGATTGATAAGGTAGAACAATAAGTTATACTTCATCCAATTGTCAAAAAATATTTAAAAGAAACAAATTAAGAACAATCTACTCGATCTTCATATTAGTTACGAAGTTTTAACATCCGCAATTGCGGTTTACACAAAAATATGTTTCTATAGTAAAATGTACATGTTTTGTTGTAATTTTAAATGATTTATCTGCCTTTTATTTGTTTCTATTTCGATCAGAAACATAAGTCAGTTGAATTTTTTGGTATAACTTAATCTTTACAAAAGTCAAATGACGTAAGCGGTCAATTGACTATTACTTGTCGAAGCGATAAGCCTATGCTTGACAGTTCGACGAGCAAGAACTTATTTTTATTTTTGTCGGAGCACAATAGAGTCGGGGCAAATGTCTGAGTCACTAAACAATACTGATATTCCATTCTATTTACTGGAATTTCACTTTAAATGCTGGTTTCATTGAGCTTATGCTGGTGCTGTTTCGTAAAATCTTGAATGCAAGTGTAAATATATAGGTCTGTGTAATCTGACTGTGGGACTACGACCATTACACTCTGATTACATTAGGAGGAAGCTAGTTACACAATCTGCCTCGCAAGGCACCCAGGTGCAACTACTTGTATACGCCGGTCGTCTAATTGACTTGATTGTTATTCAGATGCTGTTCTCGGCCGCGGCTAATTTGCGCTCCCAATTCTGTAGCTAGGTGGGGGCGGCCTAACTCAATACAAACAGTAAAGTAAAACTGAGCCAGATCTAATGTAACAGCGTAGTAAATAATACAATATCACGTAAACCTCGCTTCGGGGAAATGGAATTTATTTAGATGAACATGTCGCCCTGATTTGGGTACGCCTAACGAATTCGCAAATGGGTCTAGTGGAACAAGTGGATTCAAACTTTCTTGTTTGTGAATTAAAAGTTTAATTGCCTTCGGTTCTCTATTAAATGAGATCTGGTTTTTGCCTCTAGAGGTTTTAGTGATTCCAAAAGAATAGGCATAAATCTAAGGGGCTTAGGTTCCCTTCACTAAATATAATTATTTTATTTAATAGCCGTAAGGTAGTTTAACTTACTAAGATAGCGATAATTTAGATACCAACCTATTATGTGAATAACACTATCGATACTTTTTCTTTCCTTGTTTTTTTTACTAAATTATTTTCTATACTTACCTTTCCAATATATCAGAATAATTTATATTCTGATATACGTAATAGAATATACGAATACAAAGAATAATCCTAAGAAAAATACATTACGAGTCCACTTGTATTCGACCTGAGTAAATGAAACGGACTGCTGCTCAACGTTCAATATTGTGCAAATTACAGTTTTAATTCTTACACCTTAATTACACCTTAAGGCGATGAATAGTTCCGCAGAAGTGATTTATTACTTTACAAAAAATATTTTTTTTATTGTTATAATAAGTAATTATATTTTTAAATAAATATAATTATTTATTTGTTATTTCCGGTTGGGCCAATGCAATATAAGCGTATCGCAAAGATCTGTTTTCCTTAACGCTTATAACCTAACTTAGGTTACGTAGCAAGATACAGAGTGAGCCTTCTGAGTTACCTCATCATATAAATTGTCTACAAAATTTACTGAAAACTTTTATAAAATAACCTAATGCTATACGAAAAATGATTATTCATTTATAAAGAGAAAGTATATAAATTGAAATTCAATTCAAATTATATCAATTAATTATATATAAATTACTTTTTTATGAATGAAATACGCATGCGCCACCAAAATCATATTATTTTTACAAAAGTTATACAAAGTAGTTTACAAACAACAGTTAGTTTCTCAGCCAGTCAGACACTTAAAAAAGATGGCCTAAATGAAGACTGTGCGTCCAATTGGATGGCATATTTTAATGGCATCTGGCGTCGAGCCACTGACAACGACACCCCTAACGTTTTCCTGCTTCCCCTAATGTTCCTACTTAAGAAACTAAACTTTCTTATCGGACAAAACAACAACTCAACAGAAATTCCAGCTATATCGTAAAATTACTAACCTTTATTTAATAGTGCACTGCTCGTGTGGAGTTTCTATAACATTTGGCAATTCTCTTATTTGTTTAAAAACAAATACTAACTATGCTTTAATCTAGAATTTTGTGTGCTATCGTTCATTTCTGGAACTCATTATTTGAGTGTATGTTTAATAACTATTCACGCGCAATTATAGTTACGAGACCCTAACGAGGCGCAGGATGAGGAAGTGGGAACTAGCGGGCTAATGAGAGGGGATCGATGAACCAGTCAGCAATCGGTCTTCAGTTTCATAATCAATTAAATAATGCGTTCACTTAGAATAAAATTTAATTACACCATAGTGTATCATCGAACTTATCTACTGTCCACTTTATTTCAACCTAAGCCACTATCGTGGAATATACATAATGCTAGCTTTGTACTAGATAAAATAAGTGTATATGCATTGTAAGTACATTATTTTTATCATATTTCTTTTATATGATACCTAATCACCTAATTAGAATCTTTGACTAGCAAACACATAAATCAAATTTTCCCCGGCCAATGTGTATCAAAACATTTCGTAGTTACATATCAACCTAAGACGACCTTTATTATGACGAAAAGTAAATTAAATTTACGTTAAGAAAATATGTATTACATTTATTCAATAGATCTACAATATTGATTCAAGCTATTTTCAACGAAAATCCGATTTAATGTGGGCTCTGAATTAAAATATTTATGTGTAAAAATGTAATGAAAGTTGACATGTAATAAACAAATTCTCATTCAGAAACCGTATTGAAAGAATTCTTTAAAAAGACATAAACATTACTGCCATCTCTCTCATTTCAGATAAGATGAACCAACCAGTAATCCTTTACAAGGAGATTTAAGGGCATTCGCATAATAAAAATTCGCTTCTACTTTAGTCCACAGAACGATCCCCTGTCGATACAATAAGACAGTTTGATGGATCTGATCACGACATTTTGTTGGATTTGGCCGTCTAAAAGAGGGTTTTATTTAACGGTACACAAATTAGTTTTTGCTACAAAAATGAGAATTTTTTGCTAAAGTTTACTTTAATCACGTGTAAGTACTTCATATTGTGGACCTACCTATATACATTGGCAAAGATATGGATATATCTACAGTTTGCTCACTTTAAACTTCAAAGCAATAACATTAATTGAATTTCACTTCTGAGTACAAACATTGATACTTTTTATGATAAATTCCACATGTATTAATAACGCGAACCTATTTTGGAAGAAATAGATATATTAATCAAAAATTTGGTTATACTCAGTAGTAATAAAAACTATATTGCATTGTGCATTAATAAAATATTATATATATATAGTCTTAAGTTTATATTATTAGGGGAAAATGTTATAATGTATTAACATACATTTTAAAGCCTACATAAATTTTTTCTTGTGAGTTTCTTGCTGGGAGTCTGAGAAGTCTGATAGAGAGAAGCAAGACCGGGACGCGAGACTGCAACTTTCGCGGTCTCTTCTAAGGTGTTGGTCGAGATCTAGACGTGACAGAGACCAACACCTAAATTCTAGATTTCTGGTTGCACTAGAATGTGCTGTACAAAATTGTGACTTTGAAACTATCAGTATGTTGATCTAAAGATGCACTTGAGTAAGTGCATCTTTATTTAAGGTGAAACACATAAAATTAGGTTTCAAACAAGTGTTAACAAAGAACCAATGAATTAATTACTAAATCTATAACTATAAAAGCTTTTGAGTTGATTTGATGTAGGTACAGAAATTGTTTACTTTACTGTCATCGGGCCATTAAGTTAATTAAGTGAGAAAAATGTTTCCAGACAAAATGAATTAGCTGAAAGTTACACAGGGTTGCATAAAAAAGAAACAAGTTATTACTAACTGCGATGCTTATCACGGTTACGTAGTCTTATGCCAGACAATTTTCTGAGGGGATTATAACATGAAGTTGCGAGTGCGTTATTGGGTAATATATGGGTTTCATTTAGTTAAAAGCTTTTTATTAAACATTTCAGTGTTCCGTACAAAATTTCATACGCCTTCGTACAAATTGAGACATAAAGAGTAAAATGTATTGGATTTATAAAATCACAGGGATTTCAATTTGAACAAGAGTTGTGAAATTTCGTTTAGTCGGTGTGTCACTTATAATTTTCTATTTGGCGAGCCTTAGTTTTCCCATAACATATCATTTCCTTGTAAAAAAATGTAAGATGCTATTCGCAATCAATATTGATTTAATATTTTCAATATTTAAAGCCAAACCTTATAAAGCTTCAATTTACAGTAGCTCAAATGATTATGTAAAAAACGTTTTTGTGATTTAATGTGAGTTTGGTACTCTCGATGTATCTTGAGAAAAGCGAGCCACTCAATAAATTAAACTGGGTTTTTATTCTTTTTTGAACAATAATAATTTACGACTTCGCTCTATTTACGGACCATAAAACACTGTAGTCGATAGATTTTACATGGCGTTGAAAACAGGATAGTAAAAACTTTATTTAACATAAAGTCAAGCTACATCAAAGACGGCAAGCCGCCAAAAGTTACTAAATAAAAGTCTATTTTGTTTAAAGAGCTAATGTAGATCGTGTCATAGTAACATTAATGACACCATTTATAACTACTGCTTATAATTAACGTACATATTTGTTATTTTATCTTAACTTAGAAAAAGGCCAGGATTTACTCTCGGAGCACTTCGGCCCAATGGGATGTTTTGTGCTTCCATTATCCAAGTGTTTGCTGTGCTGGAATACCTCGAAGATGAACTTAATAAGTACGCATGTAATCAGCAGCCTTATCTCTTCAGAACTGGGGTAGCCCAGACCAAACAGATCCATTATTTTCCTAGCAAGAGCACCACAGTAACACAGGATGTATTTCATTTGTTCAGTGTGCTCCCCACAGGCCCTACGCAGAGGCGATACAATTAACTTATCTATGTGTTACCTTATTACTTCCGAAAAAAGAAAGGCTTGTCCAGAAATGGGTCGAATATAGCCTGTTAATGATGATGTTGACCTTACCATATTCATCACAATTCTATACCTCTTAAAATAAGCGTTATAATTATAAACTGTTACCTGTTCCCCAATCCCGTTTTTAGATCTAAGGTTCGATAATAATAGTTATTACCAATTTAAAGCTAGGTTTTAGTAACGAAATTTTTCCAAGACAATAAATAGCTTATAAATATGTGATGTTTTAGAACTGAACTGTAAAATCTATCGTTTATAGTATTGGAGGTAACATATTTTTGTTTAGTTACTTTGTTTTCTTACTAGGCTGCCGGTGTCTCCTTGATCATATTTTTACCAGATAATTGACAGATAAATTTAAGGGTCAATTTGGCACTAAAGATTACTTTGTTTAGTGATTGCTGGCAGTCTGATATGGGCGAAAAGTTAATAAAATTAAAATAAGTTTTATCAGCTTTTTGCCTTTATCAGACCGTGTGTTCATGATTTTTCTTACGATAGTAGCAGTACCTAATCATAATATTTTCATTTAGAAATTCAAACAAATAATCAAAATATCACAAAAGATTGTCATGATTTGGTGACCATATATTTATTAGTTTTGTTTTAAATAATTCTATAAACTTTAATTAGTTCCATCAAATTATTTACCATCATCATTTGTCTTCTAAAAATCTCAATATTTATCCTGTATCTTACAAACCAAGCCTTGATAATCTAATGACTTGGCATGTTGCCAGTGCCAAAATCGAAGGATAAGATGTAAACAAAATGTCTTCCAAGCTGTGTTGATAGATATTATTGTTAATATAGCTACTATAGATATGAATGTGTGAATGCAATCAAACTATTTATCATCAAACTCGAAGCCACATATCAATGAAATAAGCTCAAAACGCATGTACATTTATAACAGCCAGTTATTCTGAATATTTTAATACTTGTTATTTCACAGTGGGTGAGTGCCCATCAGATGACTTTGATGGATATTTAATTTAATATTTCCCTCTGATCTCTGTGCAACAATTTGGAATTGTCGCCCACATATGTTACTTGATTGACGCGTAGCACATTGGAAACATAAAAGCAACTACTAGTAAAAATCTTTTTCCGCAATTCCATATTACTTACAAAAGGGCGTGTTCGAGACATTATATGAATATTTGCAATGTAAAATTACAACAAATGAGATGTGTAAACAAATGAGATGTGTTATGGCCATTGTAAAAAATATTTGAATAAAAATTTAGCAAATGACGATCACAAATTCGAAATAAGAATTGTTATATTTATGAGTGTGAATATAATAATCCTCAATAGTTTTAATAAAAAAATAACGAAAGTGTTTAACATACGTATATCTTTATATTTAAATGACGCCAGTAGCTTAGCTATGCTATTTAATCAATATTCTAGTGATATGTGACTGAAACTCAGTGAAATCTTTGCTTAAAAGAGTGTGGGGGCGGGCATATCTGTCACATCTCTAAAATCAATTAGAAGATTGTTGTATAGATTGAAATCGATTAAAAGTAAATTGTATATCAAAGCCTAAATTTATATTCAATAATTGCAACATAGCTTACTTAATTATTTTTTATGTGCTGGCAATGTGAACAACAAGATTATCAATGTATTTACATTTTTATAGTATTACATTTTTAATATATTTTTTGTGACATGATTACGCTTTTAAAACATTACTTTTCAATACTTAATACTAATCAGGGGCAAATCTGTGCAATTTGTAATACACATATAATCAGCACATAACAATATAATGCACAGTTCAGTAGAACAGCAAAAGCAATTTCCATTCATGGTTGCCAGAATCGAATCTAAGCTGTAGGATTGTGGGCAGGTGAGGTCGGACAAAATCCGATTTTCACTTTGGCTGCAAACTCGGTCTAGCATTCAATCTCCCAAATTATAAAAATTAAAGAAATCGAAACAAAGAAGAATATTTTAATGGGTGACTTTTTAAAAGTTAACGACGAATATATATACCACATCACGACACGACCCATACTTTAAATCGATTTGTAAGTAGTGCAAATAATTTAACTTAGTAATTTAAAAATAGTTTTATGAATTTGCATATAAACACACAATACATGTCTCGATCGCTTTAGCAAAATCTTTTCATTAATTTAAAGAACAACGCAACAGACCGGATACAAAAATAGCATGTATTATGCATCGCCTGCTTTGGCCCGAGGCTTCTTATCCTTCAAAACGATTCTTTAATGAGCTTCAAAGAACTTTCTCCCTTAAAACGTTGTTCATTAAAAGAATCTGACTTTCTTTGTGGCAAGGAAAGAGAATCCCAAAAATGTCTTGGTGATTCACAACGGTTGGTTTACTTCTGGGAGCTAAAAAGTTTCGTGCGCTTCGGGCGCTTTAATAGGGTCTACGCCAAAATAGGTTAAATTTAATTTAGGATTTAAAAAGGACTTTCTAAACATAGATTCTGCTTCTACTTTACTGTAGTTTGATTTGAGTGTTGTTATTTAAATTACGCTACAAGTAAGTATCTTGATGAACTATAAATTATGCGGAGTGAATCATTCAGTTAATTTCGTTTAGGACAAACAATCATTTTGAAGGTATACTGAATTCTCAGTAAGTACATTATTCACAGATTACTGTGACATTTCTCACCTAAAAGCGGTATTTCAACAGTCCTGTGTTAATTGGGTGGTTTAGGGTAACAAACTTCTGACTGACAGAAATATACCCTTTGAATATGAAGGAAATTTGCTTATAGAACCCCATAGATGTACTCTACTTAATTGCTATTCATTCAATCAAACCCCCATCTTGATTATATCTCTAAAATAGCAATATATAGTATTGTGCAAGTAGAGAAGATATTATATACCGTGTAATATTGTGCTGTTAGAGTACTCTATTGGAAATCAAATGTTTCTATTATTTATTTACCATACATAAGAAGTCACATTAAAAAGTAAGAACGAAATAACACTATACAATACAACCTTTAAGAAATTGACCAGTTATTCGGATGGATAGACATGCAGAAAAAACATTAAACAGGTAACCGAATGCGTCTAGTCATTTAAAAATAGTAATAAAACAATACCTTTTTTTTTGAAGTCGGTTAAAAATTAAACGTTAGTATTGTTTGTAGTATCACTATAGTTACTAAAAAGATGTTTTTAATATCTTATGTTTTGATTGAAACAAAGGCAATTCGAAATTTACACCCTACATTAATGTACACTATACTTACTACGCTTCTTTTTCTCTGGTACATACCAGAGAAGAAGA
This sequence comes from Acentria ephemerella, assembly GCA_943193645.1. Lineage (NCBI taxonomy): Eukaryota > Metazoa > Arthropoda > Insecta > Lepidoptera > Crambidae > Acentria > Acentria ephemerella. The sequence continues at coordinate 5,002,843 of OW971882.1, forward strand.
AGCGTCTCTTAATTTAAACTATAAATATCAGGTTGGTTAAGTTTATCAAATAATGTGTAACCTCGATGACACGATAGTTATAGGCTCTTAAAGGTAAAAATTAAATTAAATACATCTTGTATTCCCATGAAATACCACGTTTAATTATTTAATAAATATGATATATCGAAGGTATACTTAGCTAATTATAGATATAACTAATTACACGGTATATAATGTCTATACAATATGGTGGTTCCTCTCTCACTTCTAGTACATCTTGGTTATATTAATAATAATGTGCGATATTTGAAACCCGAAACTTCACGAAACGTATAATTTAAATAAGTAATTCTAGTAATTTTGGCAAGGCCTTAAAACAATTTCCATTGTAAAATTATTCAAGACAGTAAACAAGTTTTAAAACATATTTTCCAAATATGGAAGTAGCAGAAAAAACCCTCGTAGTTTCGTCCACCAAGAATATATTTTCGGGTTCTTTTTACGAGTGGAGTAGTTGAGTAGATAAAAATGAAACGAGCGTCTAGCGGGGGTGCCGAAAGGGTTTAATCAAAGCGAGGCTGCCCCTACGACCGGGGACGTAGTAAATAGTCCATACAAACCCCTCACTTGCGTTACGATTCAAGACGCAAGTGTCAAAGTGACTTCTGGAAGAGAATTAAACAAAAATATCTATTTTTGAGTGACCAGAATTCTATGGATTTCTCCATAGAATTCTGGTCACTCAAAAATAGATATTTTATTTACTTCTTAAAAAACATAAATATCTCACAGGCTTGTTGTCATGTAACTTTGTTACTTTACATTTAGTGATCTGAAATATTTACATCACTTTTATAGTGTTCATTCGTTATTGCATTTTCGAGTAGGTAATATAATATAGGGTCCATTACCTACTCGAAAATACAATAACGAATACATAATATTTTAGAAGCTTTACTGGAAAATTTCTGCTTTTAATTATAATTAAATGATTTTTATTTTATATTAACATGACAAAATACTACTTTTCCAATTATTTTTTTAAAATTTGTAAGGCGATATTTGTTGTTAATCAGTAAATAAGTTCTTAAAAATGTTTATATCTAAGGGTGTAATAATAAAATGTGGTCAATTAAAATGTGGTATTTGTTTATTTTCCGTGAAATCACTGAATAAAATTTAAATTTATAGGGGTTTCTAGTTAACGACTGTAATATGATGTTGATTTTTTTGTGATTTCAGGTAGTATAAAAACTCCATGGCCATATTCGTTTGGTGGCTGGGCCGTTCCAGTAGTGTGTCTATCTATGAATTGGGTTTTTCATATATATGAACCCAGTGAAAAATACAATGTGCTCGTATTTAGACGTGGATATTCGATTTCTAAACGATAATTTTATCCTTTTCGGTAATTCCATCTTAATTGAGTAGAGATACTTACCTAAGTACCGGAGTCTCTTTTTTAATGAAAGTTATCTCCGTCAGCATAAAGTACATACGATGATTTTTTAAGATGTTTCTCAAAGTTACAATCTCAAAATAATAAACAATTTACTACGTCATTAAGATGTAAATTTTTCTTTTGCAAAATGATGAGCGCAGCATATAGAACAATTTTCCTTCAATCCCACCAATATACAACATCATCATCATTATTGTTTAACACAGCCTTTTTGTATAAGAACACACAGAGGTGTTTAACCTAAGCACCACCACTCTGTCCAAATGCGGGTTGGGGAATGAAAGCGGCAACGTAAAAATCGAGACTAACGGCTTATCGTCCCTTATTAAGGACGAAGTACTTCGAAATTATAAATATTGATTGACCCAATCGGGGACCAACTACATATGTCTAGAGCGTTTTAGAATGGTAAACCTACAGTTTGACTTTTTTAAATTATTAAAAAGCTGCCGATATTAACTTCTTCGGTAATGTCATAATTACTCTACTTTTTCACAAATAGCGTCAACTTTATTTGTGACAGGATAACTATAGCACATTTAATATGAAAATGCTTTAAACGTACAGATTAATGTGCATGCTGTTGGTATGTCTTATGTAAATAAATAAAACGTTTTTATCTTAATTTTACAAACATCGCATGTATGGCTGTCACTTTGAGTCTAATACTTGTAATAGAATTTCAAACAAGACTTACCGATTTTTTTATCTTTATTCACAGAATGAAAATGTAAAATGGCAATGTAGACGATATAATTTATACCGTTTCCATAAATTTACTACAGATTAGATTACAACATCGTAATAAAAATATGATAAAACTTTTAATATTTTAACCTTTACCTACTCATAACTAAAATACAAGAATCAGACTGATCAAAAGTTAAGCCATGAAGTCTTCTGTGTAAACAAATAAGGAGAAGAAATAACTTGAAAATTTCGAATGTTCAAGTTATTTCTACTTGCCTAAATCAAATCAACCAGCTTACAAAAACAATGGACCTATGAAAGTCCTATTCTTTTTAGGTATACATCTACAAAACCTAAAAAATTAATTACAGAGTCGGCAACGCGCGAGTACCGCCTGGTGTAGTAAGCGTCCTTATGCTAAGGTAACCGCTTTCCAAGCGACAGCAGCGGCAAGTTGTTCTTACACTTCGAGGCAAAATAGCGAAAGCTGCCACGAATTGCAGCCGTTGTGTGTTCTGGAAATTGTAAGAGGGGCACCAATACGTATCTAACGTTGTGTAAAATTAACTTTTTTATTTAAATACGACGGCTCGGTGTTTTGAAAAACTCTTTTAAGCATTTAATCATCAGTATTTAATTTTTTAAACAAAAATACTGATTGATGATTAAATAATTTTGATTCTCAAGTATGTTTGCAGATGAAATTGAATTTCACGCTAAATAAAATGCGTTCGTGTATTAATTAACATAGACACTCGAACAAACGTCAAGGGTTATTAGCAGCCGGAATCGCGTCGGTGTTGTTCCACGGAATCGATTTCATTCTTTACCAGAAACCAATATGCACATTTACATACTTAAGTAAAATTTGTAATAAAAATCCAATTACAGACTAAACACGTTGTGGTGTAGCTGTATTCTCGTCATTTAGTTTGAGGTTTACTGCAAATGTAAGATCATTGCCACCGTTTAACTTTCATAACATCATTGTATTGAGCATACTGTGACATTTATTATTATTTAATTTATTGTTATTCTGACTATTAATTGTAAAAAATCGTAATCGAATTGTAAAAAAGAATCAGAATATTGCCCACGATTTCCTCAGCGTAAATGACGGCCATCGTAGATGCACGAAGTACCGGATAAAAATAGCCTAAATTCTATAGCCATTTAGAAACTCCCTTGGTTAGTGAAAAATAAAAAATATTGGTTATTCATTGAGCAAGGGAGCATTTTTCTGGGAGAAAAAGTAGTCTTGCTATTCCAGACTCTTACCAGATTTTTTACAGTGACAAAGTAAAAAATTGGTAATCTGTTTATAGGAATATGTTACTCAATCATACCAAACCATCTTATCTTGATGTAGGACCAGGATTAATTGCTCCCTGAGCACGTCGACCCAATGGAATCTTTTGTGCTTTCCTAATCCTACTGACCGCTGTCCTGGAATACCTCCAAGATATACTTACTAAGTACACCCGGAGACAGCAGCCTTATATCTTCAAGACTGGGATAGCCCAGTCTAAAGAGACCCATTCTTTTCCTCCATACCAAACCATACATCCATTCCTATTTCGTATTTGATGTGTAAATTCGAGATATGGTGGCATTTAATAAAACTTTATTGTTTCTAACGTAGATGGGTAGGTGGCGGTGGTTGCTTAAGTTGTATTAAGTGAATAAGATGTCACTTATTCAACTGACGGTTACTGACGGTGTGCCTTATGCGCCGCAGCATGTATAGTGGCTCCCACGCACGCATTGCACAAGCCGCCATGTATGAAATTACCGAAGTGATTCAATGCAATGTTTATTGACGCAATTTCCGTAGAAAAATATTCCTGGGAGTATATCACGGCTACGCTTGCTGTAAGTAAACATTATTAATGCCAATAGGTCTTACTCAGACGTTGCCTACATTACCAACATATGAGAACAGCACTAGTTCCAGACCAGTTGCAATCAAAAAGAAGCATTAAGTTTGCAGCATCCTGGCGTCTCTACTTACTCTGGCGTCCTTACTCACCGCAGGGATTCAGACGGCTGCTCTAAATCAGGTGAATAAATAAAAAATACCTCTGTCTAGTGCCTGTAATCAAATATATATTAAATTTTAAATTTTAAAGGAAACAATAACAAATATTGGAGTGGTCAATTTTTCTGTTTCGTTGACTAAGATAATCTCTCTAGTGATATTCAATAGCCGACTGGCTGAGTGTGTTTGGTTTGTCTTAAATCATTCTTTTCTCAACAAGAATTTAAACATACTTTGATATTATTATATCTTACACGAACACAAAACAAATTAGAGGCCCCGTTATCTCGACACATATCCGATAATCTTTAAAATACATTTACGTAGGTGCTGATACATCCGCGATCAAGGCAATAAGGGTTCCGAGCGAAAACCTCGATAATTGATTGCCTACTCGTAGAACTGTCAAGTCATTGATATCGGCCGCCAAGAAATGTTATGAGATTATAATACCTTTGCGAGTTTGAGTGATTACAACAATCATGTTACGTAATTAGTCAAACCTACTTCTTTTGTTTTGGTATACATATGAGAAACATTGACGTTGTTACAGAAAATATACTTTAAGCCATTCTTTAAAAAAAGGTAGTTAACGATTTTTTAACACCTGAAAGTAAGCGTAAGAGGAGAACATTTTCATTAAATAATGTAGATAGAACATAGTCTGTCATATTGCCCAGTCACATTTGCTACTTATTGTATTTTATTGTTTTGACTTGCATACCTATGATATACCATACAATAAATGTTTGGTTACTGCTTACAAAAACGATGACTACGTGGTTATAAGTAAGTAAACAATACATCAACTAATCAGTTTGTTTGTTGCTAACACGTACAAATTTAATTTATTCTAAAGAACAAAAGTTATCTGTGTATTAAAAATCGTTCTAATTGATAGTCATTGTCGAATTTTTTTCAAAAATTAATTAATATCCACTCCTTAATACCTCTTATTTTATACTCTTTCATTTAGGTGTCATTTTTTTATTTGATATTTTAATGTTAAATATAATATGACAAAGTTCCATAAATATCTACTGATCGGGTTGGATCTGACATAAACTGTCCACTACTTCGTACTCATAAACAGTTTTTTCTGTATTCAAAAATGAATTTATTTAAGGGACCTGTAATACTTTAAAATATAATTCAAAAATATTGTTACGAAATAAAGAAGGCTATTCAAGCCATTGAAAAATACATTTGAGAATTAATAATATCGGGGAATGTTCATTATGGTTATAATTTATTACCCCCGGGGCTTTAAAGAATATTAGACACAATGTGGAGTCTGGACGCGAGCATCAATTCTTTGCGAACTCAAAGGTTCAGCCAGCGTATATTTGAGTTAGGTAATACATAGTTCTTTACACATTCTTTATGATAAAAAGAAATAATAAAATTCACTCCAGAAATTGATGTCAATTTTAATATATCTTTAGTATTGCAGAAGAATAACCTAAGTGATAATATGAGAAGTTATTAGTTTTATAATATTCGTGATGGACTCTTTTTATCTAAGTGGTTACGAAACGATATTGTTTTTCTATTTTTTTTTATTTAATGGTTATAAATACTATAGTGAAATTCAACCTCTAGAACTTCCAACTAGACTTTTTACAGTCGCATTCAGCAAAACTGCGACGCATTTATATTTCATATGACCCCGGGAGGCCCCTGACATTTGTTCTTTGTTGAGTAAATTCCAATGGTTAATTATAAGCAGGACGCATATGATATATGCATATGATGAAATTTTGACTTATCATTAGTAGGATTAACATACAGATTGAATGTTTAAATTAGTAGATATTTAACTATTGAAATTTTATAGGTTACTTTACAAAAGAAATAGAAATAACTCTTTTCAGAATTTTAATTAAACTACGCTAAGAATTATTCCGTCATGGTAAGACAAAGCGATGCCCTTAGCTTCGCAACTTTCAAATACTAATTGCCTATTTAAGGTTATATGATTGTGATAAGTTCTTGAAACAAACCTTAGTCCATCATAAATTTATAGGTAATTGGAGTAACAACAGTAACACTACTATTGTCGCTCCTATTTGGTATCCGTGCCTATTATCCCTCCAGGTTGAAGATCTAATGACATGCTACGGTTGATCGGATCTCATTGGACCACAAAGGAAAAAAAATCCTATAAAACTTTGGAAACAAAATACAATAACATCAACTGCTACCACAGTTGCTTCTTCATATTCTTGCCGGAATATTTATGTTATTTTATAAATAATAAAGTTAAAAAAACACAAACCAGTAAAATATTATCACGATATTGAATAACAACCTATCAATTTATATATACATAAAATATTTACTAACTGGTAGAGCAATAACTCCTTTAGCTAACTACGATGCATGCAATTTACCTAATTCGACTATCACGTAGGACTAAAGTTTGTTTCAAAACACAAACAACATTATCGTCCATATACTACAGCTTATAGTTTATTAATCAAATTCCTAATAATAGTTTCTTGTCAACCCTTTTGTTTACGCGTAAATAAAGGGACGAAAACTTTGCACAATTTTGGACTCATGTATTCAAAGAGAACGTGACTCCATTGTAAGTCAATAATCCTACGCCGATGCTAAATGTATCTAAGTAGCATGTGTTAGCCATTTGGATCCTCAGTTTTGTTTGTATAATGAAATCTATTAGAAGTTTGATTGAGTGGACACGGTCGCATGTCGTGCATGTGCACATAGATTAAGTTCTTAATGAATTTGCAACTACATTCGAGCTGAACTCGTGCCAGTTTAAACAGTTCAATTTCCTATTAATCTCTCATATTAGAATTAGTAAATTTCAATATCAAACAATTACTTTAAGTAAAAAAAAATACTTAATAAACTTGAAACAGACCAAGCTTGGAGACCTTATACAAGGCTCCTACTATCTCTGATGCCGGTGAAGTCAGAACACAGTTATTTATAGTACATAAAGTTATATTTTGATTGTATTGACTAAGCGTTTCTGAATAGCCTTAGCGTTATCTAAAAGGTAAGTGTTTACATATGACGATGACTCTCCATTACTAAAAGCATGTCTTTTTTAAATATATTTAATTAAAAAGATAAATGATTTCTAATTTTTCACCTACTTAAACTCTTTTTGGAACTGAGGTAACATCGCAATAACTACCACAATATTTTACACGATACTCGTACTTTATGATGTGTACAAAGGACTGTTTTATTTTTCCGATACAAGACAATCTTCCTTACAGTCATCAGTCAACCGTTTGACACACGCCAACGCTTAAATTGAAATAAAGGTATACCTTCTTATAATGGATTACAAAGGGTCTCTACATTATAAATGTGCTTATAGATTTTTTATATAACACACCTAAGGGTTTCAAATATACAGCCTGCTTAACCCTCCAGTTATAATATTGTTCCAGTAGTTAAATTTATTCCCACTTTTTATTCAACTAGCTGATCACTTTGTTGGATAGAGACCTGTCTAAATTGTTAACCAAAAAGTTGAAAATTTTGGAATAGATACAACGGGTTGCAGGGTTTAAATAATATTCTGAGAAGTAATCAAAATTATACACTATTTTTATTTCATAATTTATATAACCTATCTTTATTGACAACTATACCAAACACATAAAACCATAAGTATTATCTAACAACATATAAAAATGTTTTATTTCTTTCGCCTACTAAAAAAGTGTTATAAAAACTAGAAATGTCACTACGCCATAAAAAAACAATAAACTTCACTGTAACGTTTAACAGCTTTTACAACAAAGAAAATGTGAAACATTGGATGCAATACTGTTTCAAGAGCAGAACTCCTTCTCTTTTGAAATTCCAATTTTTTGCTATATTTTGTATGCTAATGATGTGACACGTGTCGTTCATAATTTACAATGATATTGTGTGAACCGCATATATATATATATATATATATATATCATATTAAACTCAGCAATTGACTCTACACCGCCTGATGATGAAGACGCTACGGCCAGCTGTAATGCCTCACAACTGCGTATATATCTAAAGACAGCGCTAAAGAAGTCACCCAAAGGGTAAGGTAGAGAGTCATGCTCGCACTTTCTCCACGTGTTCAAATCAGAAATGATGAGATCGTTGCAGACGTAGTTCAATGGATTACGAAACTTAAGTGGCACTGGACAGAACGCAATACCAGGAGGACGGAAGGTTATTAGGGTTTTAAGGTCCTTGACTGGCGGCTGCGTACCGAGAAATGTACCATTGGTAGGCCTCCCTCAAGGTGGGTCGACGATGTGGTTGTGGTGGCGGGAAGCCGCTGGATGTATGACATCCTTTTGGGATAGGCCTATGTCTAGCAGGGGCCGTCTCTCAGGTAAATAGTAAAGGATGAAAGGAAATAACACTACAAAAAGTCAATCGATCCATAGTCAATTTCATTACTTCTTCTATAACAATAAGAGGCTTGGAAACTGTAAAGAATGGTTTGAAATGTAGGCCTACTGATACAGATACCAAATAAAAAATGTATCAGTACTTAGCTCGAACTAAGTCCTACCGCGATTCTAAAGCATAACATAAAATTTTGTAAGTCTTCTATAATCATAAATCATGGGTATCCAATTTTTTTTGACATTCTTGAATGAATGTATTTAAGAGTTTTTCATAAAATTTCTCAAAAATATTTTTTTTTGAGAAAAAAGAAATTGGTCCCTGTGTTAGAAACGCTCCATTATCTTACATACAGATCGTTTGACCCGATCGATCCGATCGTTTGATCGTACTCCGTACGTAACAGTGTACTATAACATGTATTTATGGGTAATCGATGATGATGATGAAATAAAAAATTAAATTTTATAAATACTACTGGAGCCGTTTAAACCAAACTTGTGCCACCCATTTTAACTATTTAGCACCAACCTAACGGCAGAGAGGCAGAAAGACGCATGTGGATAATTGATCACGTCTTAATACCGTCGGCTCAAGCCTCGAGGCTGAACGGCGGTCTGCAGATTAAAATGATCTGTTATTATTTTCCAGACAGGTTTCGGTTTTATGTGGTATGAATAATAAAATAGCCAATATTTTTCTCAAGAATTTTGCACGACGGCAATTTTGCTTCTGACGAATATTTTATACAAGCGACATCAATAAAACGATTCAGTTTTATTATTTGAACGTTGGTTACATTTAAGTTTTATTACCTACGTTATTTTTTACGGACATTCTATTTTATAAATGTAATAGGATTTTGTGTTTTTAGTACTAATTATATTTAACCACTAGTGATAAATAGATATTTCTTTTACTTAATAGATATTGAAAATTAGTCAGAATCGGAATGCTACGAGTCAAATTGTGTTCTACGAGGCAGTTTAATACAGCCTCGATAAGCCACAAAACACAAAATTGCAATAAACAAAATAAAATTACAAAATATAATTTAAAAATACTTTCCTCTCCACGCCAGGGCAACCACCATTATATGAAACCTCTTCATTGTGGAGGTGCACGTTTGAAAGGTTACTTACACGTGATATCCTAAAGTTCATAAGGTAATAAAGCGTAAAAGGGTGTAAACGCACCTAATTTGAAACCAAAAAAGGAGTTATTTCGACTTCTATTATCCAACTTTACCAGTAACCAAGATAACAATTCAGAATTATGTCCGATAATATCATATCAAAATGTAATTTGAAATAACAATATTAATTTTATCCTGGTGTTCGTGACGTGTCAGCTGATTACACGATCTGTTAATATGGAACTATTCTTCTAGATGTTAAAATTCTATGCTAGAGCTAATAAATATTACCTTATATTGATTATTAATTCTTTGTCGATATAGTAATTTGAATGTCAGTTTTTAGGATGCTTATTCACATTATACTATCAGTTTTTAGGATGTACCTATTTACACGAAATATAATCACAAAATCACTGAAAACTCTTAAATTTTCAGGCGGTAATTTACCTAAGATTATTTTCAAAATTAATTTAATTAATTCTTTTAGACATATTACTTAGAATATGATGTGTAAATTACAAAAAAAGAGTCAGTAGCTACTTAAAGAAAGCTAAAAGCCTCAATGTTCAGTGAACTGTGCGCATGAGTTGGCGTAAACGGTTGTAATTAATTATCCGAATTGATAAAGGCCAAGACTTACATCGTCATTATCGGCAGCTCCACGACGACCACGACAAGTGAATACCACTAATATCCAAGTCGATATTCGAACCACATCTAGTTCACTAGAAATATTTAGTTATGGACTCCAATTTTTGCTTCAGTTTAAAAGACAAACATAGACATTTTAAAGTTATGCAAATAATACTAACAAAACGGTAGTTTAATTTAGTAACTATATAAATCTGCAATAATAAATCATATATTTTAATTGTCACTACTAATTTTGAGCACGATAACCGCATTGAAACATTAACTTTATAATTTATTTATCTATGATAATTTTAGATTCGATTTAATTCTCGTTTATCACTTCACTATACAAATTCAGAACGACCAGATGTATTTTGAAAATGACAAGCTAAGGGCCAACAATATAGATCACGTACAGAAAGTAAAATTTTCAACTACGTGTCACACTGACAACTTGAGTTAAAAAGTCATTTCTATTCAATTATTTTTGCTCGCTATACATATTACCTAACCTAATGTGTTGATTGGGTGTAAGATTTATAAAGATGTGTCAAAACGTTTAGTATTCATATATATACAATCACATTTAATAAAAAAAACCTATAATGAGTGTGCGCGGGCCTAATTTAAAGTCAAACCAGGAAATACTCAACATTCAATTTAGGTAATTAATTTTATTTTTGTGTACGTGTAGTACCTCTGTAGGCCTACATTACTTGGTACAAGGGTTCTTGTCGCAAGTATTGCAGGCGTACAGCTACATGTTTGACAGCTCGGTTGATATGCAACTATCCTTTTGGCGATATTATCCTAACATATATAATACAAAGTGTCTTTGTTACTAAATAATAACAGTATTTTATTTAAACCACTAGACTTAAACTTAACGGCAGCAGTACCGTGAATTCCGATCTCACACAGAGAAAAAGGTAAAGTTAACATAAAAAAGCACAGTATACTTAATAAAATAAAGAAGTTTCACGTCGTCGTAGATTCGCAGAATATGGAGTTCTCTAGCCACCTTTATGTGGAAGCATCTGGATACTACATAGCTAGGGCCTCGTAACTTCAGCGTCGTGCTATGAGAATTGTTCATGATCCAAATCTCGATAGCGGAAGTTCAGATATCAACTATGAATTATGGTACTAAAGTACTACTATTACTATGAGCCTCGTCCTTATTACTTTGTATCAACTCTGAAGACTGACAAGAGTCTGTTTGTTTCTCTGTTACTTCAACCACTTGTTTAACTGCCTCTGAACTGAGGAACTGATAGATAATTTATTCAAATCTCTTGATCATTTCACATTCCTAATATCCATATATTTGATCCACGTGCGATTCGTGATTTTTCAATAATGGATAGAACTCTACTATATCTGTAATATATCTTTGCTATATAGAAACATAAAGCATGTAAATTTTTTTGTTTGACTTATTCTGTTGGCCGCAGATGACCTTTACAGCGTTACCGGGGATTTGAAGAAGCGATAACCTTGGAGAGTCCGCAAGCCTTAAGGTGCGATTCGCCACTGCAGGATTTTTAGTCGACAGGCACCACATCCAGGGGAGTAGTCCCGCTGTCCCTTAGAATCTCCAGGGCGTTCGAGCCATGAAGGAGTGCAAATAAAGTAATATATATGTCTATCTACTGCATAATATCAAAGGACTCATTATAAAATAACAGAAACAATAGTAAAGCGTGATCAAGGTCATTAAGTACCAACTTTTTAAAAATTAAAATCTGTCATTAAATCCTTTAACTACATGCTCAAAAACTTCAACATACAAAGAAATACCAGCAATCTTTATTATAAGTACATCAAAACAATTCTCTTGATTGTTACAGAGTAAGGTGTTAACAAAACTTGTGTATAGTGTTAGGACGCTATTGGGACTGCGGGCATCTAAATATTAATCACTTTCTTTCAGACAGGGCCGCCCGCTTGATTGGAATTTACCAAAATTGTAGTAAAATGTTGAACTTTATTGCGTAACTTTAATGATAAAGACAAATGAGCTTCATCTGAAGCTAATTAATTTCCTATCCATTGCTGCGTTACAAAGCTAATTTTTAAAATGACTTCTTAATAACGCATTAGTAGATTTAAATTTTACTTCATGAAATTCATTACGATTACCACTAGAAGAATGTTATAGGCTGGTTTAGTTTTTACAAATTCAAGGTAAATTCAATCCAAAACCATTAGGACAATGAGAACGATAAGAAATATAGGCAAAAAATAATTCATCCGTCTTGCCCTTAATTCAAGGTTTTAGCATCTCAGCAAACGAATTAGCATTCATTTCGCGTCGCGAAGCTATTGAAGTTTGCTTTCAAAATCCTCCTCGTAGCGTACACTGACAAATATTGTACATCTGTCAAACGTTAAGATTACCACGCTCGATATTATTTACAGTCCGTGAAGGTACAGCCACAACCGAATATACACCCTCTGACCTAAACACAAAGTCTCAATTTCTATAGAGCTTACCGGCTGTGTAAAAGACCGTAGTCCATGGCACTTGATGGCGAAAACGGAGTGCTTCAGAAATAAAAGCCTTTTAAAGTATCAAGAGAAAATGTTGAGATTTTCTTGCGGCAAACGTTTTTCAAATGTGATTGTTGAAAGAATCAATTTCATTAATTAATTCATTCACTAATATTAGCAGTTTTGTTTCGATTTGCTTTTCTTAACTACATAAATCTAGTTTATTAATTTGACTCAAGGAATTACTAAACTGAAAATAAATAATATTTTTTATGTTTTTATTGATCTTTTAGTTTAGTTATTAAGCAGGGCATGGCACATATATCACAAATATTTAACTTTATAAAGTGGGCCAAATTACAGCTAATTCCAATCAGCCGAGATTGCAAACCGTCAAATATATTATTAATAGTATATTTGACGGTTTGCAGAGTTTTTACAGTTACAGTTACAGTTTTTAGACTTGGAAATAACAATTAATTTCCCAATATTCATTAATTCTGCGTTTCAAAAGCTACAAACGGTTTTGCTCGCGAGGCATTTAATTTTAACATATGTCGCTCACACAATATGCGACTTTATCGAAAGCAACTATTTTAAAAACAAGAAAATTACTATGTTCACTATCCCCAAAAATAACCATTTAAATAAATAAGTTACTCAATATATGTAGGTACTTCAATTAATGTACATTTAATTTCATACAGTAGTTCTTAATAATTGATGTAATAGTTATTAATTATATTAACTAAAAATATATATTAATTAAAATGTGTAGTTATTAGTTTGCCAACTTTAACTGTGGTTTTCTAGCTGTAAGTAACAGGACCAATTGATTTGCAGTTAGCCGGTAGAAGTTCGCTAATGAAAACTGTCATGTGGGACTCCAGTTACACAGCAAAGACTTTGTTTTGCACTTTTAATCTGCAAAATCAGTCCAAACACTTAGTCATTAAAATAGACCGTTAACTGTTCCTTGCTTAAAAACAGTGAATGTGCAGATGTAAGTAATGATTACTACTTACCATCAGGTTTCCTGTTTCAATAAGCTGCTAACGGATGGTTTTACATATGAAAGTGAAAGTGATGAAATAAAAAAACGTAAAAATTCGCAAAGTTTAATATCTTGTACACAAAACCTTGTCGGTTTGCGTATGAGACGCAGCATTTGTCAATCTGGGTGAACTATTCAAATATAAAAACAGATATTAAATTATTAAAATTAATCTTGTGCAAGGAACCCCAAAAACACCTGAAGCCGCATTCAAGATTTATGAGCGGCATTTACAACTTCTACGAGTGGCGTGCGTTACGTAAGCTAAATAGCCGCTTAAAGAGCGCTTAAATTTGCGTTCATACGCTGCATTTTTACGGTTAGGCCAAAATGCACTTCAAATGCAATTTTACTTAAAGTGGTAAGCAGTTTTGCACACTGATTATACTGCCTGTATTATGCGACGTGTAATGAAATTAGTAAGTCCGAAAAAGCTACATTCTGCTTTATTCTCCATGTGCTGCGAAAGAAAGAGAACTGAAGGCGTTCCAGGCTTTTTCATTAGAATGAAAACTAGTTTTAGCATAATAAGGCAATATTTTACTATCGCTTTCAAGTAAAAATAAAAGTGAAATAATATTTAGACAAGGTCGCCACTTATGATTAAATTTATATAATAAATTAATTTATTGCAGGGAAATACACCCGGGATCTTCAAGACAGTTTAAAAACAATTTGTGTCTTGAATGTATGGCTTGACAAGTCAAACTTCACTATCAATATGACAACAATCTGATGTCATGTTGGTTTCCTTACGTTTTTGAAACGACATCTTAGGAACATTTGCACCAAAAAATATATAATGCAACCTTTTTATAAAATAATTTCAATGCATAGCATTTTATCCATTGTCAGGGCAATGGCGGATGCTTTAACACCTCCCAGCCAAACTCACTTAATTTTTGCTGAGTGCGTTATTGTGATGAAAGACCACGACCTTTCTATTAATCAATTATGGCCGCATTCGATCGATGGTTCTGCCCGGCAGTAAAAGTTCATAATAAACAATGCCCTTCCAATCCCACCATAGACACAGCATCACCATATTGCAAGTTAACACAGGGTTGGCCACAGTCTGTGAAGCCTGACCGACCTTTGACCATACCTTTGTCGCATGTTTTTGTCATACGTGATCCAATTTTCCTCATCAGTTATCAATATCTTCAATAAAGTTTTGGTTTCATTACGTCTCCATAACGAATCGCAAATGAGTACATGTTTCATTAGGTTTCATTCAGTTAGCTCATGTAGCTTTTTTCATATGCGTCAAAACTCTATTGTGGTCAATTTCCAGTTCTTTGGCTATGTCTTAACTGCTTATGTGCTGATCTTGCTTCATATTTTTCAAAAATAGCGTCCATTTTATGCGTAACGCCCTGTTACGGATAAAATGCTTTTTTTATGTCATGAAAACCAGCATGATACAAATAATACAGCCAAAGATATTTTATTACAATTTTATACATACTATACGCGAAAACACTTTTCCCCGACATAAAAGATAACATTTATAATGAAATCAAGTCTGTCTCGACATTAATAGTAACAACTGTAGGCAGAAACTACACATGCAAGTCTAGATTGCGGTATAGGCAACACGCAGACAAAAGTCTGTAAACCTAACCTCTCGCTATAAGTGCTACGATGAAACTACGTACTTGCAATCTATGTATTGTTTCCTCCGTTTATGTGTGAGAGAATATTTCCTTGAACTTCCAAATCCGGAACATTTTGTGTACACCCATTGCGGTATGTGGAAGCCCGTTTTGTAAGATACATTTTTATTTTAAGTACGTCGTTTATTTTCTGCTGTACCAATGGCGACATTAAAGACAGTCAAAAATTGTCAAGCAAACTTACCTCACCTAATAGGTACCAACAATATCATAAGGAGTACCTTTAATTTCTTATAAATACGATCACATAAATACCTATTGGTTTTGATTAAGTAAACAGAATACTATCATTTCGTAAACCTCCAGTGAAGCTAGTCATTAGGACGGGAAAGACAAAAGAAACGTTCAGCCGGAGACGGTTTGAATCCACCACGGACCCTCATTAATGAGGTTCGTGACTCCCAACTATGCTAGTGTAATGTTCACGACAAGTTTTTCTATCACTTTCTGTCTTAACAGACTTATCACTGTTAATGTCATGTTATAATGTTCGAAAATGGATTTCAACACAACGTGCTGGTCATTATAACTTGCATTGGGGTCATCGAACAAATTTTAGCATAATCTTGTGGAAATTCTACTCGTCTCCACAGAATAAACAATTATTTTATAAGGCATTATATACGAGTTTAAAAAAAACTTCCACTCAATATTATAAACTAACCTATAATCGCATTATTAGATTATGTGTATTTTCTAGGATAGTTTCCCCTCACTGCATGTGTTAAAATATTGCACAAACTTTTTACCAAACCCCATTTCCCTCCTACAAATGTAAATTCTTTGCGTATTGTTGGAATTATAATTCTTTTATTCCAAAAGAAAACTTATACTTACTTAGGCTTACCAATAACAGGTATTACACCTGTTATTGGTAAGTCTGATTTTCCTGTCATTGTTTCACTTTATGTAATGATACTATTAAGACCAAAATTTTGCTAATTAATATGGGTATTCATTGATTAATAACGACAGTATACGAAGAGGGATTTCCACTAACAGGGAATGTATTTGTATTAAAAATGCAAAGTACCCTATTAAGAAGGGAGTTTGAACTAAAATGAGTCGTAAGTGAACTAAGGGTCAGGGCTTTCAACCAAGCCCGAGTTACACAGATACTGTGAAAGGGACCACTTTTTCTTCACTCATTAACTTAACTACGTTGTGAAGGAAATGGTGGGTGATGTAATAAAACGCACTGAAGAAACGTTGTTTGTATTCAATGTTGTAAATATAAAATAGATTTGATAGAACCCGATAAAAATGCTCTTCGCTATTTCAACCAATGTTGCTGTCGATCTTATTTGAAAAGCTTAATATAGAAGCTTTCAATGGAGAAAAGAGTTATTCATTATATATCATGAATATATATTACATAAAATATAAGCTTGATACAATTCGTGAAGAACATCGTAACTGTAAGAATTTAAAATTTTTACGCAGATTATTCCATTTTCTTTTTATTATGATGAATTATAAACCTAAAATGTACTCATTTCTACTCTGTGCCAGTGCCTCAATTTAACTATAAATACATGTTGGCTGTTAAGTACAGTAAATTTTCACAATAATTAAATTAATTATTGTAATTCAGCATTAGCATCAT